>OX465276.1:135459511-136113011 GCA_949987645.1 Tachina grossa
AGGTAACGATATGCACATGTGTAGGCCCAAAGTCAAATCATTGTAACTTTACAGGAAAAGGTAAAAACTCAATAGAAACTTTTCAACTGCTTGTAAAAAGCATTATTTTTTACACTATTGCAAACAATTTTTGTAACGAGGTGTATTTGTGTGAAATGTATTGGAATCACTGAAAAATTAAATTTCGCAAAAACTACCAGTTAGGGCCTTTCTACTTGTGACCATCGATATGCAATGTCAACCTCATTAAATCTTAATTATCTGCTGGCGAGACAAAAACGGCCAAATTGTCTTTCAAAAAACTGGGCGTCACTTTAATTACCACAAAGTTAATCTTTTAACATTAGTAACAAATAGCGACTGAGACGAAATTTATTTACATAAAAACAATTAAATAAAATACGTTTTCTGGCCTGGTTAAATTACTTTGAAGTTGTGCTATTAGGATATTTTCAAAATTTCATACTGCCGCGAAGGAAAAATCATATATTTTGTGTTTAACAAATATTTTGATTTTTTTTTAAATCAGTCTATTCAGTAGCTCGAAAAAATTGGCTAAAGAGGAAAGGAGAGAAATGTCAACAAATTTGGATTTGAATTGTAATAACTGTTGCCGTTTTGCAATTTAATAATATGAATTTATTTTTGTAGTTTGTGCCTTATTTTCGCATAGAATTTTTACCATTTATTTTATTGAAATCAGTTTTAAATAAATGTGAATCCTTCCTTATAAGGATGTATAATGTGTAGATTACAAAGTTTTATTTCTACTGAGTGGAATATTAACAATTTTCAAAATTATTACTAACGATTTTCATAAAGGCTGGCACTCTGTTCAGGGGCCTAATTCCTGCACTCGTGATCGGAATTGCATTCGAATAGAAATTAATTTCGATGGCAAGAAATTTTCCGATGATGTCACTCGCTACCAAGCGAATCGAGTTTTTGTTTTAGTGTTGGAAAAAGGCAAATATATTTATATATATGTATGTAAATTCATTTCACAACACTGAATAAATTGTATATATGTATGTGTGCAAAAACATACCCAGCGGTAAAACTCAGAAGACCTTCTTGGTGCAGGCCTTATTAAAGGACTCTTTCGCATAAAATATACGATACATATTCCACACTCGCTTCTATGAGAAGGGAGAAGAGAAGGAGTAATATGTTTTGTTTGGTTTTTTTACCAAAGCAAAATCAAAATCTATTAGTTTGAAGGCCTTCCAGAATCTCTGGCGAAAGAAGCAAGAACAGAAGGCCTGCTCCGCAATGACAACGCGTGCAAAAAAGATATGAGTATGGAATGGAGCAAGCAGGCCTTCTACATCCAAAAGAAGGCGTACAGAGGCCTTCTAGAAGGCATCCCTACTCCTTCTAGTCCCCGCTGGGTGTGTATGTACGTACATACAAACGTATTTGCAGAAAAAAGAAACGAATATATATATGAACAAAAAGTTCAATGTAATAATCTATTAACTTTATTCACGTTTAAAAACAATCGGTTATGTTCTGAATTCCACGTGAAATTAAATCGTTCAGAAATGCCACAGCATTGTTATTATAAATACATACATATGTGCATACATATGTACATATTTCCAACAATTCTATGGAAATTCCGCACGTTTTAATTTCACATGGAATACATAACACCCGAATATTTTTCTAGCATCAAACTTAAATAAATGTTATAATGCTTTTAACTTAATACATTTGTTTTTTGTTATTTTAAAAATTTCATCAAAAACTAAAAATTTTTGTTTCCCTTTGCTTTTGTTTGTTTATATTTAAAAACATAAGGTTTCGATTTACTGGATTTTACTGGGAAAAATTTGCCCAGTAAAAACTTGCATTTACTCAGTAAATGAACTGTCATTTTTCTCTCTCAATTCGCTTTCTCATTTACTGGATTTTGTGTATACTAGGCTTAAAAGATAAAAAAATTAAAAATATTTTTATCAATTTAATAATACATATGTATGTAAATATGTATGTATTAAAGGGTTGCATTTGTGTACTCGTTTGTATAGCCAAAACAAATATACCATGGTATGTGCCATATAATTGTAGTGTGAGCGACAGAACTAGTATAAGAGTTATTGTGTGTGCGTGCTTTTCCAAATTAAAATACAATTGAAAACAAATAACAATTGCTTATTGTATTGCTGCTGAGCAACTGTTTGATCTGTTTTTGCTCAAAAAATACATATTGTAATACAAATATATGAAAAAACCACTATTGAAACAAATACATGATGTGCAGATGTATGTGTGGACGTTCGTTATGTTATTTTGTGGCGCAGCCAAAGTATAGAGAGAGAAAGAGACAATTTTGCTCTGAGAGTAATTACAAATGCATGTGTTTCATGTACATCATTTACTTACATATGTATGTGCAATTTTGCTTTCATTCATTCATTCATCAGCCAATTACATATTTTCTCAACACATCATAAGCCACTTATGGTAAAAGCAGTTTTATGTATCTTATTTGCCTTAGAAAAACAAAAAAAATAAATGTGTTGTTTTCATTTGCTCATTGCCCATACAACCATACAATAATTGCTTAAAAAATCAACATTTACAACTAGTAACAGAAAACGATAAATAACATATTTGTTCATACCAGAACCAAAAAACACGCAAAACTAGTGCAAACAGATGTATCTGTGCAATGCTATAGTATGTATTTGTGTTTATTCTTTTACCATTTGCAAACAGAACTTAATTTTTAACTACAAATAGTTTGAAAAAAGCATTAACCATAATCTTTTTATTTATTTTTTTATTTTATTTTTTCATTTTTACTTCTGGATGAAATTTTGTAGAGTTTCTATTATAATCGATATCAATGATCCCATTTTCTTTTAAAGTCAGTCGATTATTGGATGATATTTTAAATCACATTAAACAAAAACTTACAGCCTTATTCAAAAAAATATTTTACTTGAGCTTTAAAATTCATAGTAGCTACTAAGCACTTTAAGGCTAACATAGCTTTGTTAAAAAATCATATGTAAAAGACAACTTTAAATATTTTGTGATTTAATAATAAATACTGGTAACACCACCGTGTTCAACAACCACTTCACAGCTTATGATGTACAAAATTGAATACAATTTCATTCGGGTATTCAAATATTTTTTTATTTTATTAAATAAATTTTTATTATCTTGAAGTAAAGCAACCTAATTTAAAAAATATGAGCTTCTTCATAGTAGGAAAACAGATAAACACAACCATGAAGTGAAAGTAAAAAAATGTGGAAAATTATCACAATTTGTTTTATTCGAATGAAACGAGTATTTGAATATCCAGCTTTTTTCGATTTGTTTTGATTGTATGTACATCACTAAAACATTTTTGTATAATAGTATTTATTTTAATATTTTTTTTATGGATTTTGCTATGTATTTCGAATCAGTTGGATAATTTGGTGATGTTTCCCATTGCATGACAGAAATAATAAATTTAAGATAAGAGCAGGCACTTCTAGCTTCATTTTCAGATGTAACATGAATCAATATGTGCTATATTAGTAAAAATATTTGAGGTACAAAATACACATTTTGGAAATATCAACTTAAAGTAGTCTTAACAAACGTGGGTGCCTACTTTAGAGTTTTTATACAATAATTTTTTTAGAATACAACTTTGCTTAATATTGCTTGGCAAAGCTTTATTAAGTTTTTTTGCATAAGACCCATAGTCTTTTGGAGTTTGCATGTATGTACATAATTAACATGCATGTTTTACGAAATTTCTAAAGAGATTATAAAAGAAATTAATCTCTGCAAAGCCAAATTGACCTAAGTATAATCGCTTTAAACTTGCCAATATATTCGAAATATTATAAGTTTGTTATGCAGATATATGTGTGTATATGCACATATTTATTCCCTCATGTATAAACCTAAAGATTTTGTTTACATAATGAAATAGTGTAGCATACTTAAAGGCATGAAAAACTAAAAATGTAAGGCTGAGTTTACATCTGGCATTTCTTGTATGTCATTTGCCCAAAAAAGCGTAACCAACTAATTACTAATGAAAAACTGTTTGATTCAGACATGTATTTATTGATTTAAACAGTTTGCAATCATGCTGGATTCTATAAAATTGTCTATTAGTTATGTATCAAAGTGTTTAACTTAATAAATACATGTCTAAATCTAAAAGTTTTTCATTAGTAATTAGTGGTTACACTTTTTTTACGCTTGTGTGGCACATGACACACAGATGGAAACACGGCCTAACACGTAGTTCACGCGTTGATTTTTCAACGATTTTTTTAAACACGATTTTTGGAGTTTGTTGGCGAACGGTATAGAAACGCAAAAGGAGTAAAAAAAATCATATTTTCCGTTCACCGAGTTTTTTTTTCTTTACACATAGTCATTTTTAGACTCGGCAGTTTTTCTTGAAGCAGTTCTCTTCAATTCTCTTTTAAAACTGCTCGTTTGTGTGTCCTAGTTTACACTATGTAAGTCTTATGGCTAAGCTGATTAGTTTGTTAGGAGAAAGTGTAGGGGGAAAAACGTTTCTGTTCCCCTCGTCACTCTTTCCCTCAGCTTGGCAATAAGACTTGCATAGTGTAAACTAGGACTTTACACACAGACGTTTTCTTGTTGAATTTTCCTATTGTTTTAATTCAAAGAATGAAATAACAAAAGAGAATTGAAGTAACTTTTCGGTACAAGCAAGTCAGTACCCAACTTCTTTCAACTCGCTAACAAGAAAAACTACCGAGTCGGAACATGAGATATTTAAATTTTTGGTATGTTGCTTTATTTCATTTTTTTCAAACAATGTGACAACAGCTTTTTATAATGCAAAACAGTGTTGCCAGAAGTAGGGGGAAATCACTACATGCAGGTATGTATTTATAGGAGTAATATTTTATAAATAAATTTTGGTACAATAATTTTTGTGCTTATGACGTTCTTTTGTTCTTTATACAGCTACGGTTACCATATTTTTCCATAACAAATCCTTAAGCAGTCACCTGTAAAATTACACCATGATATAGAGCAAAAAAATATCAGCTGAAGTAGCGCTGCCACCTGGTTATATACACCTTGGTACGAATGTAAAATGTTTTTGGAATAAACATTTAAAGAGAATTGAAAATAAAACAAGATTTTTAAATCCTCGTATAAATTGGGCCTAAGATTTTTCAAGTTTTTTTAATTTATAGGTGATGCTTACTACATATCTATCTACAAAATCAATTCAAATGAGTTGGTAATGAATTTCTAATTATTTTTCAAATAAATTCAATTCAAATTAATTGGAAATGAATTGCTATTCACTTTGACAAATTCATTTGAATTAGAATTTCAATTCATTATAAAAATTCATTTGAATTGGAAATGAATTGCAATTCATTTTTACCAAATTCATTTGAATTGACTCAAATTTCATTCAATTCATTTTTTTTTTTTTTGGGTGAAAATAATTAATTCAAAATTTGCTAATTCAGTGGTGCATGAATGATTCGCGAATTAATTAAAAAATTAATGAACCATTTACAGCTCTGATCCCTACATTCTCAAAAAAAAAAAAAAAAAAAAAAAAAAAAAAATTGGGTCATTACAAACTAGAAATAACCCAAATTTTCTTAAGAAGCGGTTAAATAGAAGTACGCGAAGTATTATTATTATATGGAAATCGATCGTTTTCAAATCGCACTGATCAGAAAACAAAAATACGAGTTCCACTAAGAGATTACATATTGATGCTCTTTTATTGTTTTCAAGGTTTAGAATATTTTATTCGATTTAACTGTATCGTGCGATTTACAAAACACCTATTTGGCTTTTATTAGTATTGTGAAATCGTGCGACTTGAAATCGATCGATTTCCATCACAGCAAACAGCTTTATAATTGTACGAGCCTAATAAGTGTGCAAAGTTTTGTAAGAATCGATTGGGTAGATAATACGTAAAATATTATGTTAAATTTTATTGGGTGCGAGATCGTGTCATTACAGCTGCTCAAGATGTGTTCAAAGTTTCATGGGTACCGGTTGTGTAGCAATACGAAATGTAATATTAAATTATTATGAGCGAGAAATAATTAATTAAAAAATTAATTAATAGAAACTATAAAAATAAAATAAAACAATATTAAAATAAAATTGTATATAAAATCTGCTCAATTTAATTGAAAAATCTCATTTTTCAAGTTGGTAAAAAAAAATACATTTTCTGAAGCTAAAACATAAATTTCGAGACTAAAATATTAAAAAGGTTTTCGAATAAATACTGGCAGTATTCTGTATTTTTGCTGCAAATGGTCTTGCGGAAGTATAAATGTAAAATATTGCAGCTTTTCTTTAAAATCCAATAAAATAACACACAATCCAATGAAAAGTTCTAATATTTTGAATTTAGAATTACGCAAGACCATTTGCATAAAACATCGAATACCACCACTGTTTCTTTATTTTTTTTTTTTTGAGCGAGTTTTCATTATGTTTCATGTGGAATTAATCGATATGGGCTTTTAAGTTAATTAAAGTTTCATTTTATTTTTGGTTATTGATACAATTTACATTTACATGTGTATTTTCGTTATATAATACGAGTATTGCATAGATTTTAGTTTTATTTTTTTTTTTTTTTTGTTCATTCAATTAATAACATAAACATTATTAATTTAAAATAAAATGAGGCATAATTCTAAAATTAAATTTAATTTCACAACATGGTTTTTATTTTTTTGTTTTCATGTTTAACTTGCTTCAGCAATTTATAATTGTATTTATAATTTATTAAACTAACAATACAATGTTGTTGTAACAACTACATCTAATGTGATAATTATATATTGTAAATTTATTTTAATTGATTTATTACTAAACTTTTTAAATTTTAAGTTAAAGCATATATAATTCACAAATTTTTAATTTGAAATCCTAAAACATGTATGTAGTTGCAGTTCTGTTTTCTTCTTTTTTTTTGGAAAATTAGTATTTGTATAAATTAAATATTTATTTGCGAACAACTTGTATTGGAAAATCAAATACATGTAGATTTGTATATAATTCTATAAATAGTAAATTCTCATAAAAAAAATATCTATGTATAATCAAACATACATTAAAAAAATAAAATATAATTAAAATAAAATAAAACTTGCAAACCAAATAAGGAAAAATATTCATTAACTACTAAATATCGCATTTAATTGCATTATGTTATTTAATAATTATTTAGTAGCTGTAGGATAGTTTATCTTTGATTTAATTTTTTGTATTCCTTCTTTGACAACAATATAAATGATTAAATTTCTTGGTATTTTTACTCTTTGTTTTGCATTATTTTAGTTTTTTTTACTCAATAAATGTGTAAACTCTTAATTAATTTAATTTAAAATGTTTTCTTTGTTAATGTAAGCTATATCACGTTGTTTGACTCTATACAGGAAAACAAAATATCATTATTTTGCAATTTAATCGCCTTGTTGTTATAATCGAAAACCGTTTACGTCAGACATTCTCAAAACATCGCATACGAGAGATTCGTCTATGTCTACTCTGTTATTCGAAGCGAAAGCAAATGCTTTCGAATTTACATGTTATAAGCATAAACATTCGAAAGCAGTTTCTTTTCATTTCGAATTACACAGTAGACCCCACCTCCTGGTTTCCGAAACGTTTTCACAAATTTTCTTGTGAGTCTTGGATATTAAAACACAGGCTATAACTGTTTAAGTTAAAAATTAATAGCATACATATGGTCCTGTTCTGTAAACCGATCGTTTTGACATCACACGATTTTAGAAAACCAACTCCGACAGTAGAAATATTTTTTAAAATTTTTTTTTAATTTTTTTTTTTTTTTTTTTTTTTTTGTTATAGGTATCAAGTATCATATCTGAAAGAAAATTATCGTGTATGATTTTAAAGCGGTCTGCAGGACCATTATTAATTTTTTGAAAACGAGAATTTTACTTGAATTTGGTTTACAGAATAGGGCCGATATATTTTAGCCTCCGAATTTAGTAGAAAAAAAAATGGAAATGAAGGATTTAATTTTTTTTATTTTTTTATTTTCTCGTTTTCACTTTTGAGCCAACAAGCTTACATTCTTCTCACTTAAAAACGGTCTTGTAAAAGCAAAACGAAACGAGACGTGGATTCCGCTAATAATTATTAGGGCATATCCCACGATGTCGACAGCGTACGACTTGTCGCACACTTATATTTAAAACAAAAACAAATTTTAAAATTTTGTAGTTATTTCCAATGTAACTGTGCGATAAGTCGAACGTTGTCGACATCGTGGGACAGGCCTTTAATTTGCATTTTTTAACATTCGAACTCACAAGAAAAGTTGTGAAAATGGTTGGGAAGCCAGAACACCGACGACGATTGTTCTTTTACTACATCTTGAGCTATTTTTTTTATAATTTAAACACACACTTACATTTAAAACAAAAACAAATTTTAAAATTTTGTTGTTGTTTCCAATGTAACTGTGCGACAAGTCGAACGTTGTCGACATCGTGGGACAGGCCTTTAATTTGCATTTTTTAACATTCGAACTCACAAGAAAAGTTGTGAAAATGGTTGGGAAGCCAGAACACCGACGACGATTGTTCTTTTACTACATCTTGAGCTATTTTTTTTTTTTTATAATTTAAACATAAAATTGGGAAATAGTATGGGGCCATTATTTTGCTCGTGTGCGATGCTTTTTGGATGTCTAAATGACATGTCTACAACATGCATAAATATTTTACTTTGGCATTGGATGTAAACTGAATGCTTTTTTCATGATATTTGCAGCAGCAAATATTTTTTTATTTTCCAAATATCTTCTTAAGAATCATAGCAAATAATTTTTTCTACCGCTGCCATTAGCAAATGTCATGAATTTAAAAAAAGATCAGTTAACAGCCAGGCTTTTTTTTTACTAAATTTTAAGATATATGTATGTATATAATGCTGGAATTTTGGTTTTAGACACAATCATCTTCATCAAAGTCAGCAGTTTCTTCAATCGACCATTGTTGCTCCAGAGATCGTTCGCTGTTTTTTGTTTTCATTAGAAATAAAAAAAAGTAAAAATAAATAGGTTTAGCTTTTAGGAAGTAAGAACATATATTGATATATGTATGTAATCGCAAATGTTAAAATAATAATCATTCAAAACAAGGCACAAACATGATTTTTTTAAAAAGTAAATATGTAGTTGCAAGATAAAAATTCTTGAGATACTAAAATTAGTGTATCTATCAGCAAGTGAAGAAGAAATCTTTGAAATTCAAGTTTTTAAATATGTATGAATGTGTATTATTTAGTTTTTCTTTTCATAAAGTGATGTGTTATTCATTTTAATTACGTTCAGGTGTTAGTGTTTTATTGATATGATTTTATATTTGTTAAAAATGTATGTATGTTATTTTTATTTGAGATGTATCCATTTGTTAGTGTTTTTTTTGTGACATACTGACGGATGACTTGTTCTATTCCATTTTGCTAAATGTTATTAACTATTAATTTCAAATAAAATTATGATTATTACGAAAGTACTCCTTTTTTATAATTTACGTATAATACAATAACTGAAAACTCTGATGAAAAATTGAAATGTAAATATTTTTCATTTATTTCAAAATATACATATTGTATGTACACATATGTATGTATGTATGTAGAAGAAGATTAAGGGGCCAATACCACAATGTCGACAATGTTCGACTTGCTGCATGAATTCAAAAACAAAACAAATTTTAATATTTTGATGTTGTTTAAAATGTAAGTCTGAGACAAGTCGAACGTTGTTGACATCGTGGGATTGGCCCCAAATCTTCCATATAATGGCTTCTGTAGAAGTTGTCGTGAGGTAGAAGAGGAGGAAAGGATTGAAGCCCTAATCTGTCACTGTCCCGCTTTTGCCGATAAAAGGGCGACTATCTATCTATCTATCTATTTCCCATTTTCATTAAAATAATAAATACATTCGTGCAAATTTCAGGGCCCAAATTGTTACATCCGTCAACGTAAAACTCTTCACGTAAAAATACATTTTTCCAATTATGACATACGTGAACGTACTATACGAAATAAATGACCTTATTATGAGAAACTTTCGATCTTCGACTGTAGTCGAAAGTACTGATCAAACGAATTTTCATTTGAAATTATTACGAGCATTCGACAAAGAATGTGCTTATTGTAAATATCACTCATAGTAATTTTTAAAACTTTCAACAACTTTACCCAAAAATAAAAAAACAATCGTTTTTTAATAATTTTTCATAATTCTGTTCGATAAAAAATTTGTTGCTTAACGAAATTATCGATACTCATAATATGAATTTAACATTCGATTTTTAACGTTGAATAGCCAGCGAAGATTGAGAATCGAATTGAGATTATCGCATACGTGATCGTATAGCTGGGGGTCTACTCTGTAATTAGAAACGAAAGAAAATTTTTTCGAATTTGTATGTTAATTACATGTAAATTCGAAAGCATTTTCTTTCGTTTCGAACTTTCTTCCGTTACCAAAATTCAATACGGGTACATAATAATTTTAGTACAGATTTCATAAAAAATTGAAATTTAAAATTTTAATTATATTTTCATAGCATTATTATATTTCTAGTACTAATTTTAATATATTGAATCCAAGACATATAGAGTTATTGGCAGAGAACGTGAACAAAAAAAAACTTGGCAAAAACTTTTCTCCCTAATACGTACAAGGAAAATCTGCAGACATTCACCTACGGGATCCGATTGTTTTAAATTTAATTCATTCAGGACACACAAAAAAGCAGCTTCGTTTAAACGGAACCGCTTTAGAAAGCCACAACGAAGCGCTGGTGGATAAATGTTGCGAAATGAATTTTTAATATCTTACGTTGTATTCGACACTGCCGATTTCTCAGCATTATTTTACCAACTTCTTCGCTGTCGCTCGCACTTAAATGAAATAATAATCTCATTTCCATGTTTACATTTGTAAAATCCAATAACATTTTTGAAATATTTTGACAGTTCCACATCTATTGTGAATTTAAAGTGCTGCGGAACTCAAAAACTATTGTGAATTTTAAGGAAAATTACGATCCGTTTGCAGTCGTATGTCATGATGACACTATGTCCATACGATTGACGTAACACGTAATTATCTTTTGTACGATTGTCGATACGATCACGGATATGGCGATTCGAGTCCAGGTTGGTTTAATACCGAGCAAGAAGGACGATGAAGGAAAATGTTTCTGTTCTTATATGCCCAGGGAGCACAACGGGATCAATCAGGACCCAAGTGAGATAGTTTCTCGAAGTCGTTCACTAGTTCAATTTTGACACAAAGCGATGTTCAAACCTATTTAAATTACATCATTTGATATTCGATACAAGTCTAATAAGTACAGGGTGTCTACCGTGTGATGCGAAACGAGAGTTTTCACAAAGTTTTCGTCTAGCAAGTTCTGAAAAAATATATGAGAAACAGTCGGTTTTTCGAGCGACTTCTGTAATGAATGAAAGAATGAATTACGTCAAACGGGAAACACAGGACACTGTGACTAAAGTAGATCTATTGTATATCCCGCCAGGTGCTAGAGCACCTCATCTCGACCTACTCTCTTTATGAATCTCAGGATTGTCAGTGGGTCTAGTGTTGGCAGTTCCCAATCCTCAAATAGGTGCTTGCCCAATAGGCTATATCTTCTGTGAGCATTCTTAGATTGTTTTTACTCAAGGACATGCGAGCTCTGAAACTATTTTTGTTATATGTTCCAATCATTAGCTTTGCATGCCTCAATACAGAGAGATTGGGCCAGAGGTGTTCTCTCTTACTCTTGATCTCCGTCGATATATCTTGCCGGATTTTTTAGAATTCGAGTCCGCAAAACTTCTACAAACATTTACTAGACCTATGGAACGTTCGCAGTGCAAAAGCAGGGGTCTAATCGTCGCTTTCGATAACGATCTGATTCGATCACGTTTTTCAGTTGGAGATTATTCCATTCGCCATCGAACAATGTAATAATGTCATTCGAGATATCGAATGCCATAATCTCAAACAGAGAAAAAAACGTGATAGAATCAGCTCGTTATCGTCGAAAGCGACAATTAGACCCCAGGACTATAGTCTGAACAAGAGTGACCGATGACATTTTTCAAAAAGTGGCACCAAATAGGGGATTTATCGAAAAAAAAGGGCAAAATTAAAAAAAAACCGATACAACTACACTAAAGTTCTTATTCTTAATGTATTATTATATGATTCACTTAAAAAAGGGGGACAAAGAGTGGCAAGGCAGTTAAAAAAGTGGCATTTTGCCACTTTAGTCGGTCAAACGGTCACGCTGGTCTGAACTTAGTAGAGAAATGGTTGGTTTTTTAACTCTCTCTCTCTCTCTTAAAACTCATTTATATGAACTTTTTTCACATTTTCACTTTCCTACATTTTATTCGAGAGTTTTACATCTAAGAAAAGTCATCTTTGTAATGTGGACAGAAAAGTCCACTTTATGTCATGTTACGTCACCATGAAATCAAGCTTGTATATTAGCAAAGAATATAAATCATATAGAATGCGCATCTCATACAAGCTAAAATTTTCTATGACGGGTATTTCCAGTACTACCCGTCCAGCGTACACACTCTCATTTCTTTCTGCAGTGTATGCTACGCTCGCATTGCTGAGAGCAGCGTTGCCGTTGTGACATTAAAGTTTTGACCCCTTTTCGTGCCAATGAAACTTTTTATGATCCTATTTTCAATTTATCCCTTTGTATCATTTTAACAGAATGTATGCCGTAGGGCAATCATATACACAGTTTAGCATATCAGGTATTAGAAAAAGAGCTGTTCGTACAGTTGGCGACATTCAGCTCGATGATGTCGATCATTTTATTATTTTGGTCGATAGAAAAGCCAATAAATGGTGAAAATATTGCAAAAAATCTGACACCCAAATCCTTGATTCCAAATGCAAATTATTTCTCGGAGTATCACAATTAAAAAAAATATGTATTTTAACTTACTTTCATCTTTAATCTTAATAAAACTTTTTATAAGTTAGTAAGTAAGTTTTTATAAAATGTTTATAAGTTAAAATAGGTTCAAATGAAGTAAATTTGGAAGCCAAAATTGGGGCCTTAAAGTATACATGTGTGTATATAAATGCTCAGCATCAAGAAAAGTAAAGTAAAATATAGATGGAAAAACTGAAGTTAATTCATTTTCTTTTTAACCCCCAACTAAAAAAAGGGGTGTTATAAGTTTGTAGTGTGTGTCTGTGTGTCTGTACAAGTACTCGTACAGACCAAACGGCTGGACCGATTTTGATTTAGTTTTTTCTGTCTGAAAGGTGACTTGATCGAAAAGGTTCTTAGCTATGTTTTAATAAAATCGGTCCAGCTGCTTAGAAGATATCACGTCTTTTCTAGAAATATTCGGGGGTTTTTAAAATTTTTATTTTTTTTTTGTTATTATTATAATTTTTCATTTATAAATGAAAAAATTAAAAATAATTCAAATAATTAATTAATTAACTACGAACATATTTCTATAATACCAGCTAGAAGAGTATTTACAATGCAGTTTTTAATTGCAAATAAGACGAGTATAAACCTATTATAGATAGCTACTAAATATAAAAACATCATGATATCTAAAAAAAGAGTGGTCAAGTTGCGACATTTCATATCGAATGAAATTCCAATCGAAATTAAATGCATATTTCGTTCGATATCGTGTGCCGTAATTTACCCAATTACTTAAGATTTATAAAAAAAATTAGAGACTGTAAAAACATAAATAAATACATATATTGGACATGGTTCATCTCACTTATTTACTTAAAAACCAGCATAACTAAAAAAATTTACTTTGAGGAAAAAACTTTTAAAGTTTTGTAAAAAATTTTAAAATTCGATTCTGAAGAGGATAATATAGTTATACTATTCTTTCAAGGCATTATGCATAGTTCTTAAATACATATTTTTTTTTAACTGAACATCCTGTATTTCTTAATAAGTTCTTCACTTGGAATCTAATCTTTGACAAGTGTCTACTTTAAGTCTATTTGATAATTGTTTAGTAACGCTAATTTATGTTTATACTTTATGTTTTTTTGTAAATTATATTTTATAAAGATGAAGAAATAAGGTGTAATTCACTGACTTTACAACTACAGAATTGGGAAACTTATCATCCTTAAAACAAGCTTTATTTCAGCAACAGCAACTTTCCTCCGAAAATCGGTATTTTTTGTGGTAAAACCCGGATATTTTTACATAGTTTTTTGCAATTGACCGCATGTTTTGCTGTTGAAAAGGTAGCAAAATGCGACTTAAGTAGCACAGCGGCAACGCTGGTGATAAGAGCAAAGAATATAATGCTCTCAGTGTGTATTTGCTTGCGCTCTATACTTTCCCCCCGCATCTAAAGCGTAAGCAAAGCCATGCTGTTCTGCACCGACATGCAACTTTCTTTATAATTATGATTTTTTTTCTTCTACAAAAAGGTCAAGCCATTCCACATACATATTTTGAAATAAAAAATTTTCACATTTCTTCCTGACAGTTTATGAAGCATTAAATAGTTGTTCAACATGATGTTGCAGTGACAGATAATGTTTGGTGAAATTTACAAATGCTTTATTAGATTATGAGTAATGATTTCATTGATTTCTACTGAATTTTTAACGCAAAAGCAACACAGTCTGTTAAGTTAATAATTTACTAAGTAGAAGTATATAGTAAGAACATTCAAATCAACATAAACAAATAAGAATAAATAAGAAGAATAAACAAAGAAAATTGCATTAATAATTACTTTTATTTGATATTCGGACGAGAGAGTTAACAGTGGGTGGAATATAGTTAAGATGGCGTCAAAAAATGTGAAATCATACAATAAAAATTTTAATCGCATTTCGTTTACCGTTTAATATTTCGTGTTTAAATGGTATCGTGTTATTTTTTATTTATTTATTAATTTCATTTTAATAAATGTACGTAAATACGGTTAATTAATAAAAAGACACTAAAATCGAATAGTTGGTTGCTACAAACATTTAGTGTTACAATCACCGTTTAAAAGCATATTTCTTTTTTCGTTTTACAATCATTTTGTTCGTTGTCGCAATTGTTGTTAGTATAGAGTAGAATATAAAGTAAATCTATGTAGGATATACACAACAAAGGTGTGTGTATATAATAATATATAAATCAGATTTGTTTTGTATTTAAAGATCTGTTACAAGTAACCCTTCTAGTCATAATTGGCCACGACGATATAGAGATCTTGATTGTCTATATAAAAAATATTTGAAAATAAAAAAGAACATATATAGAAATTGTGTAATGTAAATTGTAGTTGTAATTATATTTGTTGCTCAGTGTAATATTTTGCATCATAATAGAAGGTATTTCCATTTCCTATTTCTCTCGTTATATTAAAATTATTGAAGGTTAGAGAAATTGTCTCATTTTATGCCGCCATATTTAATTTAAAATTCCATATTCCCCCTAAATCAAATTTTACGACTTTTTCTGAAATTGGAGACTTATCGTACCGAATTCGTTAAGACATTTTGGTAGTTTGTCTGACGTCAGACTTGTCATCAAGGCATTTCGGTCAAATCATATTTTTTTTCGGATGAATTTACATACTTAATCACCCTTATCGGGAATAAAGAAGGTTCACTTGAAATGTGTTCCCTTGCACTAAAATTGAGATCGCCAATGTTTGCGTTGTTTTTGTGCCAGTACACTATTTTCTAATTTTGTTCACCATTTTTTGTTCTCGGGAAATATTTCACGTGAACAAAATGTTCGCATTTTATTCCCGATAAGGGTGAATGTGAGTTTGTGCGAAGAATAATCTAAATTTTGATGAACCATCATCAACAAGAACATTGCCGTGAAGAATTTTAAATTTATTAAGATTCGTAAAGGTATTTTGCAGTCTCACAATAAAAGAAAATAGCAAATACATACAAACTACTAAAAAATAGAGGAAAAAAACATTTTAATTCCGCAAAGCAATGACAGCAAAAGTCACTAAAAAGAAATACGTCTCACGATTCCAATCACTCAATATAAGTCACTTGTCGATGCGATTTCTTACCAACATATCGTCTCTACCACGTCAAACTATCCAATATGCATTTGTGATTTGAACGGGCTAAGGTTCGTATTGCTTTTTAAGCCAAATTACATGTGATAATTATTAATGAACAAATAAAAACAGTCTGTTGTAAATATTCTGACTAACAACACATAGTTGAACGGAACAGCCAGCCGTTTTCGAAGGCCACTAAACCTTCATCATCAGCGTTCTTTTGTGTTTGGTCCACTGTATGTGGTGTCAGTTGATGTAGATTTCTGCTTTATATACTTAGCATTTTATTGCAAATGGAATATGTGAATTGTTTTGATTCATCGTATTTCAATTTGCTGAAAGCTTTTTTGTATTGTAAGCTCAATTTTACCATCTCTATATTTACAACAGTCTTACCATTGTCGTTTGTTCTTTACTAATTATGCACATGTTAGTTAATTTGCTTATTTTTGTTCTACTTAAGACAAACGTTTTTGGTTTGTTACTAAATATTAAGTATATTTTTTATTTTTAATTTTTGCCACAGGCCCATGGCTATTAATTTTAGTTAATTTTAATTATTATTCGAACTCCATTTGTTTCTATATTTGTGATTTGAACGGGCTAAGGTTCGTATTGCTTTTTATGCAAATTTGAACTTTTCAGAAGAGCGCGAAGACCCGTCAATTATGAATTTAAGGTTAGAGTATTCCTAAAAATGCCAGGCTTAAAATATTTCTTATTGAGTTATCTATCGTCCGTGAGAATTTCAGCATTTTTTAACGAGGCATATCGTAAAAATTAGGGCGCCAAGATAACGAATCTAAAAAACCAAATTTTGCATATTGGATAGTTTGACGTGATAGGGACGATATCGTTGCGATTTCGTACCGACATGTCGTTGCGAAGTCGTGTCAACCATTTTATACAAATGCTCGGTATCAATTTACAGTGAGTGATCTAGGACCACTTCTTCTTCGCTGTGCGACAGTTTGATTACTGTCAGAAAATGGGATTTATTTAGTAGTAATACTTTCTAAGGCCGGGTTTATATCTGTGTGCCATGTGTCAAAGAAAGCGTAACCACTAATTACTAATGAAAAACTTTTTGATTCAGACATGTTTTTATTGATTTAAACAGTTTCCAATCATGTTGGATTCTATAAAATTGCCTATAAGTTATGTTAGTTAATGCCAGATGTAAACTCATCCTAAGCTTTCATAACAGTTTCTCTTTTCTATACGTGAGTGGCAATACTTATTTGTCGATTACAAAAAGGCATATCGTCACCTTAAATGCAAACGGACGTAACTACACTATTATATTTTTTTACAGGAGAAACAAAAAACGTTTCAAAATCAATAATAATAAAGTGTTATTGAACATTTTCTTCGAAATTTACTTGTAGTATGGATACTTATATGTTTTTAACCATTTATTTCCTTTTTATATATATTTAAGCTTTTATGTTAGTTACGTTCCTTGCAATAAAAAATAGATGCATTCGTAATTACGTCCGTTGGAATTTCTTTAATAAAACCGTCATTTTTGATCGCAGAGTTCTAAATATTTGCGTGAACATGTAGTTTGACAAAATGAACCATAATCAATCAAAAACTCGTTTTCGAATTTTTGTGTATTTCTTAAAAGTTTCTCGAAATGGAATTACCTTCTATTATTGTTAACATACAACGTAGTGTAATAAAAAATAACACCAATAAAAAATAAATTAATTCAAATTGCATAATGTAAATATGTATAGTAAAAAAAAAAGTTATAAAAATAAGTATAACTAAAGTTTAAACTACTTATTGCAAATGAATGTAGAAAATTCTGCCATAAATATGTATACAAATCATTTATTTCGATCTAGCGAACAATAATGAAATATCTATGAATATTTAGAGTGCTGCTAATTTATTGAAGGCTTTATTATATTTTGAGGGGAAACAAATTAAAAAATAAATAAATTAAAAAAATTAAATTATGTTATTAAAAATAAACATTTACCACGAAATAAAATTAATAACTTGTTTTCTTAATAATCATCATTTCGCTCGCAATATAATATTAAGTATTGTCAATCTAGAGATGCCACACGATAGATTTAATTGAATAAAGTATAAATATCGAAAGAAATTAATATAAAGAATAAATAGATAAGTTTTTAAATATATTTTATAATTTATTAATTACTAAAAATACATATACATAAAGTTTTTTTTAATAAACAATTTATTTTTGTTAATTAATTAGAAAAGAACGCATTCTTTTAGAAACTAGCATTCTTAAGGCGGAAAATTTTTACGTTTTAATTAAAAAGGCGCAAGATTTGAAACTATACCAAGAGAACGGAAAACCATTAATGTTGTATATACAATTTTGGTTTCAAATTCCTTAATTTATATCGAGTCATAACCGCTAAAAACGCTTAAGCGATACATTTTTGGGCTACGTTTTTTTTTTGAAGAAAATGGATTATATACGATCGCAAATATCGATTTTTGCAAAAAAAAAAAAAAAAAAATAAGTTCGAAAATTATGGCGCTTAACAATTTTTACCGGTTGCGGCACGATATATTAAATATCAACAGCATATCGTACTTATTATCAGTGTTGCCAAGTTAGGGATTTTCTCACTAAATTTTATTTTTTTGCATTTAGGAATAATTTTAGGGTGCAGAAAGTATTTAGAGGGAAATTTATTGGCCCAGCATATTATTGATGAAGATTTAAAGGGATTTCAAGCGCCAAAAGAGACGAATTATAGTTGTATAAAGATTTTTTAAGATTTTTTATTATATGGGTCTTTTGTAAGAAGATTTTTATTTAGACCTATTGGCAAATGAACAAATTTTAGCGAATTGTTAATAGAAACTTGTGATATAGTTGAAATAAAAGAAAGTTGTATGTTGTCAACAATTCTGTGGCAACAAGGAAAAAGTGCTTAAGTCATATTTTACTGTTTTACAGGAGAGCACTTTTTAGCATTCAAGTCGATTTTCAGAAATTTATTTCTTTTACAGTTAAATTGAGAAATTCTCTGTTAACCTTTATTTTTTAATCAAAAATCGTTCTACACAATCTAAGCTGAAATATACCAAAGTATAACCTAAACTAAGATATTATTCCAAATGTGATTAGAAGTCTAATATACTGGACCAAATATTAAATTTTTCATTCGAAAACGCGCATAAGGCCAAAAAACTCGATATAACAATTATTTGTGATGATATCGGTGGAACGGTTGGCAACCTAAGAAATTTTCGATATTCAAAATTGGCGCTAACATTTTTAAATGCTGCTGTGCAGAGAGTATTTTCGGTTGTTTAGTATGTATTACCGAAAATAAATTACGAAATCGATAGAGTAGATTAGATATTCCTTAAGCAATGCGTTTCAAAACTTTACACCGTCCCCAAAAATCATTAAATTACTTAATTATGAAAATATCTATGTGGTGGACTTAAGTGACGAATATGTACTAAGAGATTTTCAATAATGGTTAATGGTTTTCTATTATAAGGTTTAAAAATATTTTCGGAATTTATTTTTGAAGATTATTGTAATTTTTTTGAGTTATTTTTTGTTTTAGGGATATTTGTTGAAATTAACTTGCAAATACTGCTTGTTTCTCTAAAGGAGGTCGAAAGAGAAGAGAGCACATTATGTAAGATTTTTATTGTGGGGGAATATAAGAACGGTACACCGTTTTCTTGCAAGAAGTGAAAATTGTTTAAATTAAAAAAGAGTTCTGCACTTATAAGCACAACTGCTGACACTCTGAAAAAAGTTGCGATTCGCACTATGAAATATTTCTTTCTGAAATTGTCTTTAATTTCCTTAAAATTTCATTCGCGTTGGCAAATCGAACATTTTTGAATGAAAGTCTATTTTTATACAAGTTTACTTTTTGGCATTTCCGAAACAATAACTAAAATTTGTTAGCAAAAAGTAAAAGTTTAGACAATTATGTACTATGTAATGATTTACAGCCGATATGTCGGGTTCCTGGTCAATGCAGTGTTGCGGGAAATGAAATCAGGGAACTTCGTAATTGGGTGGTGAACAGGACCACTCTAGTACTATGTAGTCAAAACTTGATTCAGGAAGATCCCAATTGCTACTGCATACGATTAGAAAGGTGATAGATAGGTAGTGATAGGCGCGTTGACTGGTCAGAGCAAGAACAAGCATTTAGGAAACTGGCACACACTAAAATTTCTGTAGGATGTGCGAGGATGAAGAGGAACCTGAAACTTTCGAGCATATCTCTCATTGGCCGAGACTGCGACGCCATAGTATTATATGGCCGAGCATATATTTTCACGAGATCATTAGTGATATTTCAAAGTGCAAACTAGAAGATATCAGGGGCTTCATCATGAGAAGTCAGTGGCTTAATAACATGTACTTAAAATTTTTCTGGGTACAATGGGTGTTAAATTTTTATTAACAGCACAAATGGAAGGGAGTCACAATGGACCCAACTGGATCTCTGAGTGGAGCTGTGTTACATTTATTTTTTTTAAAGAGAATTAACACTCAAGCAATGAATGCGTACTCGCTTTTTTAACCGGTTTTAAAATCCGGTTTTTTCAAAATACGGTTGTCGGTTTTTTCAAAATGTTGATTTTTCGAATGTCGAATAGTCCGTTTTTTTTACAATTTAAAAACTGGCTGAGTCGAATACTTTTCCATTTGTACATTTTGCATGTTTTGTTGGTTTTCGTAAGTATTTTTTAGTGGAAAAGCTCTAAGCTTTTTTAGAGCATGGCAACATTTACTGAAACATGAAATTTAGGAGAAATAATTTTATGAGGTAATAGCAGAGGCAAATTTAATTGGCCTTGTGGTGTGCAATGGATGTCAAAATACAGTTGCAAAAAGTGTTTTTTAGTTTTGATGCCATTTTGCTTTATATTTTATATAGAGTTAGATATCCACCTTGTCCATACATTCATATGTATATAAAATTAAGGAATAAACTCTACATACACCCATCATTTTTGGGATTTGAGGAAACTTGGGAAGAAATTTAAAAAATTAAATATGTCAATATTTAGGTTGCTAATATATATATGTTTATCCAAAAAATAAAAAATTAAAAAATAATTATAATAAGATATTTGGATGCCATTTGTTGACGGCTTGGTACCGGAAATCACAGAATTTTCAAACAAGTTGACGACATCAAACATTTTGCACGTATTTTTTCATGTGTTTTATGCATGTACATGAAATATGTACATATTATTCGATTTTTCCAGAAACCGGGTTTCGAATAGTTCGAATATTTGAAATTATGAAAAACCCGGTTTCGGTTTTTACAATTCAGGAAAAACCGGCCAACCGGTTTTTTTTAAGTAAGAAAATTATTATACAAAAGTTTTGATTTTAAATTGCTTTATAAAAAAAGGGTTAACAGTGCATGTAAATACATACTATAAAACAATACAAAAATTAAAGGTAAAACATAAAAATTAACTTCATATACTTATGTATAGTACATAAATATTTATATATAATATACAGTTGAGGAATAAACTCTACATACAGCCATCTTTTTTGGGTTTGTGGAAACTTGGTAAGAAATTCAACAAATTAAATATACCAATATTTAGGTTGCTAATAAATATGTTTATACAAAAAATAAAAAAATAATAATTATAACACCTATAGTAGCAAAAATATTAAAAATACATAGGAGAAAAGTCTACATACAGGCATAAAATAAATAAAAAAAATACGTGCAAAATGTTTGATTTTGTCAACTTGTTAGAAAATTCTGTGATTTCCGGTACCAAGCCGTCAACAAATGGCATCCAAATATGGTCTATTATGTTGCTGTTATTATAATTATTTTTTAATTTTTTATTTTTTGTATAACATATATATTAGCAACCTAAATATTGGCATATTTAATTTTTTGAATTTCTTACCAAGTTTCCACAAACGCCAAAAATTATGGTTGTATGTAGAGTTTATTCCTTAATAGTATATACATATGAATGCATGGACAAGGTGTATATAAAATATGAAGCAAAATGGCAACAAAACTAAAAAACACTTTTTGCAACTGTATTTTGACATCCATTGCACACCATAAGGCCAATTAAATTCGCCTCTGCTATTACCTCATAAAATAATTTCTCTTAATTTCATGTTTCAATAAAAAAAATATTTACGAAAATCAACAAAACATGCAAAACGTACAAATCGAAAAGTATTCGACTCAACCGGTTTTTAAATTGTAAAAAAATTCGAAATATCAAAATTTTGAAAAAACCGACAACCGTATTTTGAAAAAAACAGGGGTTTAAAGCCGGTTGAAAAACTGAGTCGATCACCCTACTACTACTATTACTAGGTGTTACCTTCTTTAGGAAAGGGATAGTGATAGAGAAGAGGAAAGCTTCACTCTTTTACATTTCTGCTTTTTGCACGTTTTTTAATAATGCAGTGTTGCAGCGCCTCTGGTGTGAATGAGGCGTATTATATTTTCCAAACTGTTTGCAGTAGCCATTTTATTTGTTATTTTACTTCACTGATGATTCTGCTACACGATATCGACGAAGGAGACAGCTTTGATGTTACATTAGGATTAGTATTCGCTAAAGCCACTGTAGTTCAGTGTCCAGTGTCTATGCCTTCATCACTTGAACTTTCCTACAATCGCTGATACAAAGGGACACTAATTCATATCAGAAAAATGCATGGTGTTATTATTTAATGACTGTCGGGACTCGAAAATATGAACCTTGGTTTTGTACTCAACATGCTAACTACTTCAGGCCACCCTCAAATCTAGCCTTAACTTGGCAAATAAAGGATTATTTTACTAGTTGAAAGCAAAAGAAGCATTTTCTCAGATTGAGCAAATATATTTTGTATAAAAACTCGTTTTCGTTCGACTTGTCGTTCGGATCATCATCCCTACAGAACGTAAAACCCAAATTATTTTTTTTCGCTTAGAATTCGAAGAAACACATTCGTTTCGATATCATGAAATAGGCTGTTAAGAAGGATTATGTGAAACTATCTAGATTTCCCAAGAAGAGTGAATAGCATATTTAATAAACTATCTCTGACAGAACATTCAGTTAAGATATTGAATCGAAATGAAAGCCCTCTGCGTACTCTAGATGGCAGATGATGTTCAATTTAAACTGCCCTTAAACAACTTCTATGTAAGCTGTTGTAATGGTATGAGTACTTCTACTCAAGTGATCTGTTACCATTACTGTTAACAGTCTCATTTGACTTTTGGTGAAATCGGGTAAATCTTCTTTGTTTGTTCTTTGTTTACTATAGTGGGACTATAAGGTTTTAGGCAGCCAACAGTTGAGATCATTTTCTCACTCTTATTAAGCAACTTTACATAACTGATACTGATACTGATACCTTATCGTTGTTGTCGTATTCCGGCTTTACCTACGACGTTTTTGCAATAGATTAAATAATACCGCAATATTTATTCTTTAATATAGGACCAAAACGCCGCAGTCGAAGTCGAAATACGCCAACAACGATAAGGTTATATTTCTCTTTTCAGGAGCTCTACTCTGTAATTGAAAATGAATGAAAATGACGTCGAATTTATGCTTCATTATTAAGCGAATTCGATAGCTTTTTCTTTCATTTCGAATTACAGAGTAGACTTCCATGTGATTTAGATTTATTTATTGATTTACCACTACACGTATTTACTATTCATAAAAATTTCACTATTCTATCACTAGCACATCGATATTCTAATATGAAATTTAAGATTTTCGTTATTTTTTTCTCGTTTCTCAACTACAAGCTAGAATTGTTTGCTAGATCGATATTTTAATTAATATTTTTTAATATATTAGCTATTTTACCAATTACTTTGTGTATAAAAAAACTTAAGTTAGTTTTACCCAAAACCTAAACAATAGTTTTCAAAATTAAGGATTAAACAAAAAAAATTTTGTTTTATTTTCTCAAAAAAACGAAATCAATAACTTACCTCTCGGATGGCATACCAACAACAGCCAGTTGTTGAGCCTGAGCTAAACGTTTGGCTTCTTCTTTCTTGCGTTTGTCTTCGGCAGCTGCCTTCATTGGATCATATTTAGATCTACGTTTCCACATGGCCATTTCCGCTTCTTTTTGTTTGCTTACTATAGCATTAAACGAGGTGAAACATTGAGATAAATAACTTTTACATTATTTTATATACTTACTGGAAGCGTCCCTTCTTACAGCCGAAGAGGCTCTACCACTACCACCACCCAATGAAGTGCCACTTGTAGTCATAACAGATGTCGCTGAACGCACAGAACGGTTACTTGTACGTGAGGGATCTGTGCGGGATATACCCATAGAAGAACTGCTTGGACTGCGTTTCATAATGTCATTGGATGTTTGCTTAAGAGTACTTTTGGCATCGTTTTTACGTAAAAATTGATTACTTTGGGCGGGTTTATATTTCGATATATCTAGATAACGTGGCTGAGCCCGTTGACTAGATGCGGAACGCTGTGTTGTCATAGTGGATGGTACGTTAGCAGCAGTTTGCAATAGTTGTTTTTTGGCCGAAGCCAGCGAGCTCGGTACTTGCTGTGCCAGACGACTAAGACTAGTATCTCGGGGCACTGATTGACGTTGTGAGTTGGCCGATGAACGAGTCGTAGCACTTTTAACTTTTC
Source organism: Tachina grossa (assembly GCA_949987645.1). Lineage (NCBI taxonomy): Eukaryota > Metazoa > Arthropoda > Insecta > Diptera > Tachinidae > Tachina > Tachina grossa. Next base: position 135,484,277 of record OX465276.1, read on the forward strand.
TTCTGGGCAATTCCGGGGTATTGGGGCATGCCATAGCTCCACCAGCTGCACCCGCTGCAGACAATGCTGCATTTGTCTTCGTTGGCGGAGCTGATTGAGGTTTACCAGCCACTTTTTGTTTACTGCGCTCAATACGCATTAGAAGCGCTTTATTGTACCTAGTATTCGATAAAGGTACACTATTCTCTACTTCCGATTGCTCCTGTTGATCGGTGTAATATTCGTGGCCAATATTGTCCTCAGCACCACTCGAAAAGTATTCCTCGCCGATGTCATCCTGATCATCTTCATCATTGATGTAATACTGTAAATTGTCGTCGTAATCACTGTAAACTTGGCCAAAATTATTACTACTTGCAGATTTCTTGATCGCTTGTGCCGATTGGTTTTGTTGCTGGTGTTGTGGGGCTACACTAAGGCCATAACTGTGGCGAGCCGCTGGAGGTGTGTAGAGATTTTGGAAGTTGGGCCGGGAAGTTGCTCTTTGTGTGGCTGCAACACGGGCTGAAAAGGAACTAGATCTTCTCAAGGGCGAAGACTGATCATCAGCAGCCGTGGGAGTTGTGGGTGACTGAATCTGGATAGGGCCACCTGCCTGAAGTACCCTTCTATGAGGTGAACCACTACCAGCCAAATTGCCGTCGAAGGAATTTTTGCGCATGCGCATTTGACGCAATAAATATTCGCCACTAGTTAGCATTTGCAGCTGCTGCTCGTTGATACTGCTGGTCATTAAATTCTGGGCCACTTGCCTTTGTCGTTGGGCATTCAAACTATGCTGTGGACTGCAGTCAACACCTGTGCCCTCTGGCGAATACATGATATGTGAACGTGCCGAGTGAGCGCGGGGTGAGCCTGAATGCGAAGGAGATTTTATGGAATTCTTGCGCGTAAGACTTTGCTGCAGATTGTTTATAGCAGCTGCAGTCTGCTGCAAATAGTCTTCATCCTCTGCGGGCATTATATTCTGCAAAGATGCTCTAGTACGACTTGCACTACGTGTTCTGCCTAAAGAATGTAATGGGGAAGGTATTTTAGTAGGACTTTTAGGAGGCTTAGAATACGAAGTGGAAGTAGTAAGAGACGGATCGCTGGCATAATCACATTCGCCGGAGCCGCCATTTCCAGCCAAACGGAAACGTTCGGCCAGTGAGCGATTTAACTTTGCATTTAATTGTTTACTATGAGCACTATAAAGACTGTCGTCTGTTAATGAGTCGTTCCCCGTGTCGGCACAGGTAAATGAGCGAGTCATTAACATGTCTTGATTGGCTTGTCGTATACCGACACTAAAATTACGGTCGTTGGCTAAACTACGAGCACGGGCATTGCGAGCCCATTCTTGGATCCAATCATGTTTCGTTTGAGCAGTTTGCAGTACTGCAACTTCACTCAGTTTGGGCTTTGGTTGTGGGCCAGTAGGAGTTTCGGGCGGTGTTTCAATTAGATTTCGGGTAGCTGCAAATTTTTGCGAAGCATCTTTTTGGTTTGTGAAAACATTCAGTCGATATTCAGCTTTTTGGTGATCGGTGAAACCACCGGCTAATGATGCAGGTGTGCCGGAGCTTTTCAATTTTGTTTCATTGCTAACGTACTCAGAACTGTCAATTTGAGACGTTGATAGACCACTGTGCCGTGATAGTTTCGGACGTGCATCTAGTTTACTTTGCTTGGCCAATACGCCACTTGTCGTAACACTTGTAAAGCAACCCAAATCAGGATCAACTTCCTCATCGTCGGGCCCATGATTATGAGATGATTTCAGTGCATCCTGCTTTACATCCATTTGTTTTGTAGCGCTCATGTTGCGCAAAACTCGTGATTTAATTTTCTGCAAATAAGCACCAGCCGACTGATGGGAACCCATTATTAGATCAGGCGTTGTTCTTGGCCGTGATTCCAAAGCTTCCGCATCGTGATAGTAATTAACTTCTAAAACGTTATTTGAACGTTTTGATTCCACAGTGCCTAGAGTTCTGGCTGCTGAGGTGGCAGCATCCAGTTGTTTTGGACGGCTTTTCAGTCTGCGAGTGTTTTCCAAAATCGGTTGGCCATTTCTATCAATGTTCATAAGATCCTTTTGTTCTTCTGTGTAATTATCACCATCCAATGTATAAGTACCGGCTTCACTCACATCATCAGCATCTGCGTTAAGGTGTTTGAAATCGCCCAATGGCGGCTGGGGACACATAAAGTCCACTTGTTTTAAAGCCAATTGCATGGCTGTAGAACGAGGGGTAAATTGCGTGCGATTGGCTACAAGATTGGAAGCACCTTTTGGCAATTGTATGGGTGGTGGCTTGTGAGCGGTTTTTGTGACTTTACGCGTAGCAGATGTTGCTGAACTACTAGTAGTTACTGTACTTGTTGCTGTTGCAGCTGATTGTGGACTTTGCAAGTTGCTTTCGGTTGTACTAGAACGTGGCGACCAGCTGTGACGTTTTGAGGAATCACGTACACGTGAGGTGCTACGATCACGTACACGCAACTTGACCTAAAACGATATTTGATATTGAATATACGACACAAATCGCCTATTTAATATGGTTTGACAATTATGCAAGGCCGAAATTGTGCAAAATGTAGTTTATGAGTCTTCGAAATGAACTTTTAAAAAATTATATATAAAAATTGTGCGATTACATAATGTGTATATAGTGTATATATATATATAAATAGAAAAATATTAGTTTAATTAGTATTTTAACAAACAACAAAAAAACTTAATATTAGAAATTTAAAACGGTTTTCGAAATTATAATTTTAAATAAATTCATAAGTATTATGCTGTTATATAATATATGTATTATATGATTATGCGATTTAATAGTTAAGGACAATTATGTGGAATAAAAATTAAATAAATACCAAATATTAGTTTAATTAGTTTTTTTTAATAACAAAAATAAATAAACAACAAAAAACTTTAAATAAGCAATTTACATACATATATACATTTATTTAGTTAAGCCCATAATAAATTAATTGTTTTACAAAAATTTCTCAGATTTTGATGGAATTTTGCACAATTACAGGTTTAGGGTTAAAACAATGGACAAGGACACAGTCACACAAAACGAATATTGGTTTTCAACCGATTCTTATGAAACTTTGCAGAGACATTTACTTCTTCAAACTACACAATTTAATATGTAATAACAAATGTGGGCAGTATTATATTAATATTATATTATATTGATTTTTTTACCAAGTAATTATTATCAACCAATTCACATGAGATCTCGAAAGTAACAATTACAAAAGTGGGTATTACCACGTCCACATTAAAAATAACCCTTTTCACACTTACTTCTACTCTAAATCGAGTCTTATGGAAAGTTTGGAAATTTCATAACAATAAAATTTACTGTTCATACCAACAGACAGAACTTACTACCCTTAGGGCCATTATTACAACTTGAAGTTAGTTAAAGGTAGGATTTTATCGGACGTATCGGGTGTTTTTTTTTAGAGGTATAGAACTTCGAATTGAAATAAAACACAAGAACATCGTTTTAATGTCCATCAATTTGGCTTTATTGGAAGGATAATTTTATGCCATTAATGTTTAAATATGATTTCGGGCATGTGGCCGCCGCGGCTGGCTCGAATAAAGCTAATTCTACAGGTCCAATTTTCAACCACTTTTTCGAGCATATGGGGCCGTATGTTGCCAATAACGCCACGAATGTTGGCTTCCAAGTCCCCTAACGTTTCTGGTTTGTTGGCGTAGACGAGCGACTTCACATATCCCCAAAAGAAAATAATCCAATGGTGTCAAATCACACGATCTTGGTGGCCAATTGACAGGTCCATTCCGCGAAATTATGCGCTCATCGAATGTTTCCTTCAATAAATCGATTGTGACGTGCGCTGTGTGGCATGTAGCGCCGTCTTGTTGGAACCACAACTCATCCACATTCATGCCATCCAATTCGGGAACAAAATAGTCGGTTAGTCGGCTCCAATTGCTGTGCACGGTGGCGAATCGATTCATTCGGGTCCTCTTCAACACTTTGCTCTACAGCGGCAATTGTTTCTTCGGTGCGCACTGTTCGACGTCTCTGCGGATGCGTAGAGTAAACGTAGTGCGAAAACGATCCATGGTTAACCGAATTAATTGCTCTGATAGACGATTATGTCGACCCTAAAATGGACGGAGCTTGCGATAAACTTCGCGAACTGAACCATTATTTTCGAAATAAATTTGCACGATTTGCAAGCGTTGTTCTTTTGTCAACCTGTTCATGATGAAATGGCAAACCAAACTAAATATTAATCACTTGACAGCTGACAAAATGGCCGCCAGTTAAAAAAGTGATGCCAACTTAAAGTTCTATACCTCAATAAAAAACACCCTTTATATAAAGCTTTTAATTATTGCAAATTGGATTTAACTTACCAGGTAGGATAAACTTGCCTGTAACTTATCGCTCACTTTAGGTTAAAGTAAAATTTTGCAAATGATAAACTTTTTATACGTCCGATAAAATCCTACTTTTAACTAACTTTAAGTTGTAATAATGGCCCTTAATGATCCAACAGAATTGCAGCATAAACAAATTTTTCATACAAATTGAAACAAAAAACCAGCCCCAGAAAGCAGTCGAGAGATAGAATCTATTTTATTTTGACAGCGTTTTTTCTTATGCTCTCACACATAAATAACAATTCTCTCAACAATGGCACCATACTTTCAATAAATTTTATACATTTTGAAAAAAAACTACAAAAAAAAATAAGCACAAAAGAAAACTTAGAGAGCATGTGAAGCTACTGCCGTAGATTTTATTGTGGGCTTTGTTAATTTGACAGCGATTTTCTTGAAGTAGCAGACTATTCTGTTTGATCATTTACATATACAAAACTAATATTTTACTGCATTCTTATGAAAGCTGGCTCACACATTGACTTCCTGCTATAATATCATTGTATGTAGTCATTACAACTCGGGTGCAGATCAATTATTTTTACCACTCCCCACTTATCAGAATTACAAAAAAAAAAAAAAAAAAGCAATGAATCGTCACCAGACGAATAAGATTTCTTGATTTCCTTTGAAAAGCAAATTTACCGCAAGATATTGAATTGATTTCGAAAATACAATTTTTAGAGCTTTGCTATTTATTGCGCGATACAGGAGTTAGGACGTGATTTTCGTAACAAAAATAATCGACACTATTACAGTTATAAATTTATTTTTGTTTTGATTTCTTTTTACTCAGAAAGGGAGTACGAAAATAAAAGAAAGAAATTGTTGGATTTTGCTTTGTTTCGTTGTTTGAAGTAAGTGAAAAAAAAAAACAAAAACAATGAGAACGATTGCTAAATTTGTCTTTGTTCTGTTTTTGTACATGAGCACAAATCAGAGAACAAAGCCGATCGGCTTTAAGCCGGCTAACAGCCGCCACCGCCCACAAACAGTTTATCAATTTAGACGTACGCCGCTAGAAAAGAAATAAATGGAAACGTGTTGAAATGTTTGCGGAGAATTTGACATCATCATGTAATATAATATTATTGCATTATTATTTCACACATGAAATTTGTTTTATATAACTAAGCAGCAAAACTATAACCGGGTGTCCTAAAACACATCTCTTCTTTTTTTTTTTTTTTAATTTTAAATTAGTGAGTCGATCAAGTTCCGAACCTTATCAGTTCTTAACTTCAAAAAGAAACGACCATTGCTGACAGTTTTACTAAGGGCTGTCACCAAACGATCGACTCGTCGCACAGTTACATTGGAAACAACAACAAAATTTTAAAGTTTGTTTTTGTTTTGAATGTAAGTATGTGACAAGTCGAACGCTGTCGACATCGTGGGACAGGCCCTAAAATCTGGTGATTCTTTCGATAGATATCGTTGACGAAAAATTTTTATAAAATATGTAGTTATTTTTTTCTAATATAATAAAAATTGTATCGTATGCCTCAAATTTACCTAGAATCTGTAAAATAGTTCGTTAGATAACGTTCTCGGAAATTTGCGAAATTATTGTTTGTATTTTATTACTCCATAATATCTTATCAAATTAGTTTTCGATACACATTAAATTTTTTGGACTTAAAAACTGGCGAAAAGTTTCAGGAATGGCCTGCAGTTCCCATATTCTTTAAATACTGTGAGCAAGATATGATAATTTATTTATTTTTTTTACCAATATTTATGAATTTCAAAAACTTATATTTGTTTCTCGATTTCTGAAATTTGCAAAAAAAAAAAAAAAATCAGACAAATTCGGTATCACTGTCTGTAGAAAGTGTAACTTCCTTATGTTAAATAATAATAGCGTCTCCTTTAACTAGAGTTTTAATTTAAATCTTCGACAAGATAAATATTAGCGGAATTAACTATTCGTATTAAATTTAAAACCCTTTTAAATATACTACGATTTTAAACGTCCCAGGGTGAGCGATTTTTTCTTCTGTGTGGTAAAAAAATTTTATTGTTTAATTCAATGATGAGAGGTACAGAGACTCTCTGAGAGGATTTGTATGTATCACGTTCTTCTTTTGTGCAAACTCGGGTAAATAAATTCAGCTACAACATCTACTACAGTTTTATAATAGTAGGTCCTAGTTTACACTATACAAGTCTTATTGCTAAGGTGATTAGTTTGTCAGCTTAGCAATAAGACTTGAATAGTATAAACTAGGACTTGATGGTGTAGACATAGTTAATTAAAAACGTATGCATTTTGTTGTTGACGTATTTCAAATTTACAAAGGTACAATATGTAAAAGATCTACAATAGCCAACCGTGAATACCGCTATTGTTTTTATAAATTCTTAAAATTTTTATAAATAAACGACATGACATGACCGATAAAGCCTCAATTATTTTTATAAATAAGGCTGTTAGCATACATTTTTTCGAATATCAAGGCGGTGGATTATTATATAATACGAATCGAACGGAAATGTTTTCGAATTGTAATGTTAATAACATACAAATTCGAACAGTTTTCTTTTCGAATCGAATTACATACATAATATATAAAATATACACATGTACATATTTATTTACATATATGTATGTATATATATCGCTCATTTACTTCAATAGTGGCACAACTCAAAAAAAAAACAGTTTTGCAGAAAACGCGTTTTAAGTTTTCAATTTGCATACAACTCAATGGAGGAATGAAAAAAAAATCTTCTCTCAGGAGGTTATGGTACAAGCTATTTATATGAAATTTTTACACAAGATAAAATACGAAATGCTGCATCTTTCTGCATTATTAACTCAAAAAATTCGTTTTTTGAGTTATGCCGCTATTGAAGTAAATGAGCGATATGTATATTTATATAAGTAAATATAAACTCGGTGATTCATACAACAACCCTACATACTAAGTATACATATTTACTATTATTCATTTCCATTTCAGTTGTAGTGTTCAAATTCGTTTTGTCTATACTTGGTGGCAGGCATACATATGTATTTAAAAATAGTAAACTGTGATCAATTTATTTTTAGAGCAAAACGGTAATTAAATTAATATTGTGAAACTAAAAACTTTAATATAATAATTGTACGGTTTTTTTTTCTATAAATTTAAATTTTTCTTTTTTAATTTATTCAAAATTATTGGCTGATAATTTATGAACTTTCACCCAAAATTTTATCGAAACAGCTACAAAAATACTGAACTATTTCGTCTACACTTTTTTGTAATTACTTTTGAATTTGTAAATTGTATTATAAACTTTCATTTTATCAAATATAACACTTTACTTTTTAGCCAAATTAGATTTCTATAAAATTTTTCTCAAACCAGGTGTAAGAAGCATTTTATTATTATTTTTAACCATGATTCAATTCAATATTTTGTTAGTTACGTTTTTTTTTCTTTCAATTAAACGGAAAATATGTGTGTAAGCAAGCATGAGCTCAAGCAAAAATAAAATATGTATGTACGTATATGAATTTGCAACAGATATTAATTAGAAACAAAAAATGTACCAGATATTTTAAAACAGTCATAAAAATGTATAAAATATGTATGTACATATGTAAATATGCAAGCAAAAAGATGTTTAAATTTTAAAAAAGACATACCTTTTGTGTTGTAGCAGCAGCCTCAGACTCGAAATTATTTGCATTATTATCATTTCTGGATAATGAGTGGCGATCTGAAGATCTTGACGTTGTTAAAGGTGTCGACGATTGCGAACTTGTTAAGCGTGTGGGCGTTTGTGCTTTGGTTGACGTTGATGATTCATTCTCATTTTCTAATTTAGACATTGAAGCACCACGGCGGTGACGATTTTGAAAACGTTCCATCATACTTTTATACTTGGCGGCTTGGGCAGCAGCATCACACTCTTTGTCATTGAAATTATCTATAGTAAAGGCGCACGACTGTTTCATAGAGTTTGTCATTGTTGTATTACCATTGGAAGAAGATATTGACTCATCGCCGCATTCACCATCATCGTATGAAACGCGTGCCTCTCTGCTACCACTACTACTGGTGTCTGCTATTGAGGCTGCCGCCGTTTTACTTTTTCCACTTGTTATATTGGCTTGGCGTACTAGTCCACTGCTTAGCTCTTCGTCATTGTTTTTATTGTCTCTATTCGTTGTTATTTCTTTGTTAACGCTTTTACTGCCAACGATCATTTCTGCAAAATATCAAAAAAAAAAAAAAAAAAACAGAATATGAGTTTTAAAAAAACCAAACCAAATGTTATTAAATATATGTATGTAAGTATTTGTATTGCAAGAAAAAATAACATTTATGTGGCAACAAAAAGTAATAGATAAAACAAAGCGTGCAATTAAGATTTAACAATAAATAATAATTAGAGTTAGCGGTTATTAGGTGAAAACGAAATAAATAAAATAAAGCATAAAAAACATTTTTTGTATGTGCACATTACGTTCATAAAACAAAAACGATAAAACGCACATTTCCACTAGACCAACGTACAGTCAACTCCCAAAAACATGAACATTTGAATTTATTTATTAACACATATTCTAAAAAGTAAATTTGCAGAATATGGTTGCACAAATATGGGTGGAGTAACTGACTATACACGACCTATGCCTTCATATAGTCCCTATTTACACTATGCAAGTCTTATTGCTAAGCTGATTAGTTTATTACGAGAGAGAGACGGGGGGAAAATAAACATTGCTGTTCCCCTCGTCTCTCTCTCCCTGAAACTAATCAGCTTAGCAATAAGACTTGTACAGTCTGATTTGGGACATAGGAAGTAGCAACGTGGTTGTCAACGAAATTCTACAAAAGAACCGCAAGATTATACGGTTATCCATGGCAGATCAGTCAACTAGTGCGAGTGACACGAAAAACTCTCGAAGGCCAAACAACACACACAATCCCGACAATCAAACCAGAGCTGCTTAAAAAAAATTTCCATATTATTTCACCGGCGGAGAAATTTGGGACTTATTTAATTTTAATTGGGACTTATTTCGCTTTCCAAAAAATTTGTAGATTTCCAAAAAGATCAAATTGTTTCTTTTCATTTTTATTTTTCCATTTAATTTTTTGGGAATGCAGTTCCTGGTCTCAAGGATTTTCTACTTTTAGGTATATCCAACACAGGCTTGCCTTTCCAAAGCTTTTCTGCATTGCCAGCCGCTGGCTCAAGTGTTTTCTTCTCGGCCGTATGTCCAAGACCGGCCTCGTTTCTCAACACTTTTCTGTATTGCCGGCCTTCGGTCTATCTCCAGGATTTCCTTATCTATATTATGTCTAAAACCGGCTTCGATTATCAAAGAATTTCAACATTGCCGGTCTTCGGTCTGTCTCACAGATTTTCTAATCCAATATTTATGCATTTGGGATTTGCTTCATATTTTTTGGATTTTATTTCATTGGGAATTACATAATTGTTTTGCCTTGCAGTTATTGCAGTTTCAGTTTTGGGAATAATTTCATTTTCTTGGTACTTATTTCATTAAATTTTGGTTTAAGGCATTTGTAATAACCAAGCTCCTCATATAAAAGAATATTGTGCTCATCACGAAAAAGTAAAAGATACTCGTGTCTTTACACTTTCAAAATTATATGGAATAGAACTTAAGCTGTTAAACAATGCGAAATACAGGGTGGGCCAAAAGAAATCAAGGAGTGTAAAAGTTTAATAACTTTTTTGTTTATTAATTTTTTTTTATTTTTTCTTTCAGATTATATAGACAACACTTGGAGAATTTATAATGGAGAGGTTCACAACTGAACAGAGAACCAGAACAATAGAATTTTATTATTTAAACCAGAGATCAATTATTTTAAGCTCATTTTCATTTGAATGGCTTTGTTAATAAGCAGAACTGTAGGTTCTGGGGTTCTCAAAATCCAAGAGTCATTCATCAACGCCAATTGCACTCCATCAGGTGTACAGTATGGTGTGGGATCACATCTGAAAATGTCATTGGGCCCTACTTCTTCGAGAATGAAGATGGAAGTGCTGTAACCGTAAATGGAGAGCGGTATCGGTTTATGATAGAAAATTTTTTACGTCCTGCTCTTGAAAACAGACCTGGTATGTGGTTTCAGCAGGACGGAGCCACTGCCCATACTGCCCGAGACACAATGGCACTTTTAAGTCAAATTTTTGGAGAGCGAATAATTTCTCGAAATTCGGAAATTATTTGGCCAGCGCGATCGCCAGATTTGACAGCACCCGACTATTTTCTTTGGGGTTTTTTTGAAGGAGCGAGTGTATGTGAACAAGCCAGAGACAATCCTTGAACTCAAGGCAAACATTGTTGCAGAAATTCGAACGCTACAGCCACAAGTTTTGAAAGATGTTATGGAAAATGTTTTAAAAAGAGCCCATCAGTGCGAAGCTGAAAACGGTGGTCATTTAAGAGACATCATTTTTCATACTTAGTGTAAAAAAATTTCCATTTTGTATATTATATAATCTGAAAGAAAAAATAAAAAAAAGTTAATAAACAAAAAAGTTATTAAACTTTTACACCCCTTGGTTTCTTTTGGCCCACCCTGTATTACCATTGACTCTACACTTACATGGCACCCCAACGTTCCAGTTTGAAAAAACAAGGCAGACATTGCTTGATATCATGGGTGAACATCATGTAGCAAATTTTTGCAAATCGAATTCACACGTATTCTTATTATCTTTCATTTAGTCTTATCTGAGATAAATTTTTGCTTATCTTTTCACTAATTTTTCTCAAACGCACTGCGAGAAATTTATTGTGTATGCTGTTTATGTTAAAAATGCTTTTGCTTACGTAAAAATTAAAAATTATTTTCTCTTACAAATTGGTTTTTAGTAGTTTTAAACTCAGAATTTAAGTGAATAATAATGTTTATTTATTACTTTTTGTTGAAACGGTTTTCTAGAAGAAAATTCTTTCATAAAAAAATTATATACGAATTACTTTTATTAATTGTTTCTGCCTGTGTGTTTATCTTTTTCGCTCACTTACACAACCTTAAATTTATCTTGGTCACCCATGCTTTATATACGTGTAGAAATAGGAAAAAAATGTAGTATAAATCAGAGAATGACAAAAGTGTCGTTTAAGTACTCTTTGAGTATTGACCGTCAAACAACTATTGCCGAGTACACATTATGGCATTTTGTCACACCACAATACTGTATACTAGTGGCAACGTTTGTCATTTCCTATATTTTTCATTGTGTGGTATTGCTTTCCATATAAAAAACATAATTTGAGCGGCGTTGAATGCATTTTGGAAATGACAACAAAAGAAATGACAGATGTATACTCAGCATATGAATGCGTGCAGCTGTAAATAAAACACACGCGCATTAATTTAAATTCGAATACGTATAACTATGTATAAACATCGAACAACTATAATTGCGTTCGCGTACTCAAAAGTTTTTACAAATTTTTACTGAACTTTACTGTATTTTACTAAATTGCGTTCGTTTGCCCAGAATACAGTAAATGAGAACACAAATTGAGAGAGTAAAGTGACAGTTCTTGACTGAGTGTTTTGCAAATTTTTACTGCAGAAATTTGTCGTAGTAATGTTTAAGTCGCGTTCAGACTATTATACTTTGTATTTATACTTGTAAAAAATTCAAATAATACGTGCAAGTGTGATAGTCTGAACGCAAAATGTCATCAAAGTGGCAAATAACACGATAAAAATTTTGACATCCCATAAGACTTTTTCATTTTTAGAAAATTTTCTAAACGATAATACATTTCATTAGATTTTCACACAAACCAAATTTCCAATTCGGCTGTTTCGCCGCCGATATCGTGTCGTCATTGATGTAATGTTTTGTCATATTTATATCGGCTCAAAATTTTGAATTAGTGAATCGTATGGAAGTATATTTTTCTTTGACGTAATTTTTTAACGTTTTTGTAATATCTTTTCTTAAATTTTTTTTGTTATTTACATAGAATATTTTTAACTGCTGAATTTTTTCAAGTGCCGGCACGTCTCGCCTACACGAAACCGCTTTGCCGCCGCTAGTCACTGAATAGCACAGACATTTTCATTGAACAGCTGTTTTCTGCTTGTATTACACATTTTATTTGAAGTGTGATGGTCTGAACACAATATGTGGTTTTACGTTAGATTTTTTGACAGTCGCAACGAATGTATTTAGATTTCTGTATCGTAAAATGTGATGAAAGTATTAATACTTGTATAATAGTCTGAACAGGACTTTAGTAAGACAAAAACATATGATTCAAAATGTAAACAAAAGGAAATTAAGCAAATGAAAAGTAAAAATTTGAAAAAAGGTTATATGAAAATTGTGAAAGTCATTGAAAAAATAATTAAGTTATGTTTTCTGACCAATTTGTTGTTATTATTTTTATGTTATTTTTTCGGGCTATTTGTGGTCATTTATTTTTCTCCGTATAGGAAATAAAAATTACATTATTTTTGTTTCTCCCAACGTTTCGTCCGCTTTTTGCAAACTTCTCCAGGGGTGGAATTTTATTAATAGATATTATTTATATCACTGTCAATTATTCATTTTTAAATTTATTATCATAAAAACTGGACAAAACGACACAGATATGAATAATAAATAAATAAATAAATAAATAAATAAATAAAATGGTACATCACAACACAAAATGTATAGTCAACTTAAGATCTGTGATAATAGTATTAGACTATACATTTTGTGTTGTGATGTACCATTTTATTTATTTATTTATTTATTTATTATTCATATCTGTGTCGTTTTGTCCAGTTTTATGATAATAAATTTAAAAATGAATAATTGACAGTGATATAAATAATATCTATTAATAAAATTCCACCCCTGAAGAAGTTTGCAAAAAGCGGACGAAACGTTGGGAGAAACAAAAATAATGTCATTTTTATTTCCTATACGGAGAAAAATAAATGACCACAAATAGCCCGAAAAAATAACATAGAAAAAATAATTTATTTATAAATCATAATTATAATAGCTGTTAAAATACATATTTTGTAATATATTTTATTAAACCTTTTGTTTTGCAATTTATTATAATTACTCAGAGTTGTAAAACTGTAAAGTATCTGGGTACTTAGTATCGCGCTTGCTTTTAAGGTAATCAGTAACATTAACAAATAGTCATGTAATTTTTAGTAATTTAGCCAACAACAAAACAAGGAAATCAAAAATAAATTAATTACAAATATTACATGAAATAAATTACACAATTTATTCTTAAGCTAAGTCTAGACGATATGTTGAATCAGCAGATGTATGCTTATGTTCATATGCTTTAAAATAACAAGAAATCCTGCTGTCAGCATATATAGTGGCTCAAACGGAAAATCGGACAAGGTTTTAATTATTTTTTAATTTGTTTGTTTTGAGTAAAAATTGCAAATAAATTACTTTTATCGTTTTGGTTATTCATTTACCCCCTTATGCAAAAAAATATTTTACTTTAGCTTTAAAGCTCATATTAGTTGCCAAGCACTTTAAGGCTAACATAGCTTTGTTAAGAAATCATATGCAAAAGACAACTTTAATTATTTTGTTATCTAATAATGAATACTGGTAACACCACCGTGTTCAACAACCACTTCATAGCTTATGATGTACAAAATCGAATACAATTTCATTCGGGTATTCAAATAAATTTTTATTTTATTAAATAAATTTTCATTATCTTGAAGTAAAGCAAACTAATTTAAAAAATATGAGCTTACGACATGGTAATAAAACAGATAAACACAACTATGAAGTAAAAGTAAAAAAATGTGAAAAATTATCACAATTTGTTTTATTCGAATGAAACGAGTATTTGAATATCCAGCTTTTTTCGATTTGTTTTGATTGTATGTACATCACTAAAACATTTTTGTATAATTGTATTTATTTTAATATTTTTTTTTTGGATTTTGCTATGTATTTCGAATCAGTTGGATAATTTGGTGATATTTCCCATTACATGACAGAAATAATAAATTTAAGATAAGAGCAGGCACTTCTAGCTTCATTTTCAGATGTAACATGAATCAGTATGTGCTATATTAATAAAAATATTTGAGGTACAAAACACACATTTTGGAAATATCAACTTAAAGTATTCTTAACAAACGTGGGTGCCTACTTTAGAATTTTTATACAATAAGTTTTTTAGAATACAACTTTACTTAATATTGCTTGGCAAAGCTTTATTAAGTTTTTTGCATAAGACCCTTAACCTTTTATTTAAGACTAGGTTACTTATTTAATATACATAAATTTGAAAAAAATTAACTCGCGCATAAGAGATATTTCAAAATAACGAAAATTAATTAAATTTTAAGGTCAAACGATAAATCGGACAAAAGTGGAAGCTCTTAAACAAATTAGCATGTTACTTAAAAAATATACAAGGTAAGAATTGATCAATATTTAGTCGCGTTTCCTTTAGATTCTATGACTTTTTGCAGCCTTCTTTGCATCGAATTGACTAAATTTTCGCACACTTCTGGTGGTATTTTGTTCCACTCTGTTGCTAAAGCAGTTTTTAATTGTTTTATGTTATTAAAAGTGTTTTTATATACTCTACGCGCAAGTTCATCCCACAAATGCTCAATTACATTCAAATCAGGGGATTGTGGAGGAGGTTTAAGCAGCTTGGGGCAGTGATGAATGAGCCATAGCCTGCAAACTTCAGATGTGTGATTTGGGTCATTATCTTGGTAAAATGCAAAGTTATCCTTTATGCCCAACTTTTCCGCGCTTTGTTTAACATTGTCTTTCAAAATGTCAAGGTAAACAAACCTATCCATTTTTTCCATCAATAAATTGTAGATTTCCTACCCCAGCACTAGACATACAGCCCCAAACCATAACAGAACCTCCCCCATGCTTTACCGTAGCCCTTGTATTTTTCACCTCAAGTTCAGTGTTTGGTTTACGCCATACAAACTTCCTTCCATCTGAGCCGTGCAGGTTGAACTTGCTCTCATCGGTATAAAGAACCTATTGAGAATATTCTTATGTAATTTTTCTAGGAGAATTTTACACTGAGGTAAACTTTACCATATTCCAAAATTCTTGATTCTTACAAATATATTCCTTGGCAAATTTGAAACGTAATATTTTATTTTTCGGGCTTATAAAAGGCTGTTTTCTTGCTACTCGGCCATGATAATCGTGTTTTCTTAAAATATTTCTCACATTTTCAACAGAAACCAATTTACCAATGTGAGTTTCTACACACTTTTGTAGTTCAACGGCGGATTTAAGTGGATTTTTTTTAATTTCATTTAGAATGCGTCTCTCATGTTCATTTAAAATCTTTCCTTGACCTTCTTTGCTCTTATTTTCCACTCTATATTCATTTCTGTATCTTTTGATAACATCATGGACAGTAGATGGACTTCTACCTACGATTCCAGCAATGGCTCTGACTGATTTCCCTTCTCCATACATTCTAATAATAAGATGCCTTGTTTCAATTGTTGTTTGTTTTCCCCGCGGAGCCATATAATTTTTTTTTGTATTACACACACTCGTAGATTAAAAGTAAATGAATTTTTCCCACTTCATACACTAAATTGCTGAAAATTGTCAGCCTACTTTGCTTGTTCGATTTATTGTTTGACCTTGAGTATCTATTATTTTTCCTTATTATGAACTATTTCTTATGAGTGAGTTGATTTTTAGCATATTAATGAATGTTAAATAAATAATAAAGTCTTAAATAAAAGGCAAAGTAAAATACTTAAATCAAAAAACTATATTCTTTGCAAATTTTTACTTAAAACAAAATAAATAAACGTTTGTCCGATTTTCCGTTTGAGCCACTGTATATATGTTAGCCGTCTACACAGTATGCTGAAAGTACCACATTTTTTAAAGTCAACATATGTCAGCAAATGATAATACAACATATGAGTTAGCATAAAATTTTTGTGTCTAAATGATATGTTGAATTTCGTATTCTAATATATATATTGAGTCATGTGAGCATTTGCTTAGATATAAAATAAATTTTGACAATTCTTTTTCTTTATTATAAATGTATGTATGTACATATATCAATTATCGCTTTCAGTGCAAAAAATTATATTTTTGGTTAATAAAAATTAGTGCAATTATACATGTATATAAATAAAAAGAAATTCGCGAAATGACGGAAATTGGCAAAAAGCTACAACAAGTCTAATAATGTTTTAAACTCTTCAAAATTGTTAAAACTTCTAAAAAAAAACCACGCGAAAGGCCGCCTTTATTGCAAACTTTGCAAAAAATCGCAAAAAATTGGCGAAATTTTAAGCAAGTCATAATATGGATTGAAAATCGCTAAAACTGTAAGGAATGCATAAAATTCGGCTAAAATCGCGAAAATTACATAAATTCGCAAAAAGTTACTAACAGCGGGATGATGAAAAATTCCAATATTTCTTAAAAATCGGTAACATTTTTAAGAGGCTGAAAGCATCCAAAAATTCGCTTTTATCTCGAACTACAAAAAGTCGCGAGAAGTTGCAAAATTTTAAACAAACCATAATGTTGATTAAAAATCGCCAAAACTGTAAGGAATACAAAAAATTCAATAAAACTCGCAAAAATGGCGAAAATTCGCAAAAAGTTACTAACAGCGGGATGTTGACGAATTCCAATATTTTTTAAAAATCTACAAAACTTTTAGGAGGCTGAAAGCATGCAAAAAGTCGATTTTTTTGCGAAGTTTGCTGGAATAAGATTGTTTGTCTTCTTCAGAATAGCTGAAATTTTTTTTATGAAATTTTAATTTCCCTTATTTTTTTTTATTCACCCGAATTTACCATGAACATTTCTGCAGTATATTTTTCGCGTAATGTAGAATTTTTTGTTTTTTTTTTTGTTTTTATTCTACTATTTTTGTTATTTTAATATTTACGTTATTTTTATTTTAAAAATGGCAAATTAGTTCTGGCACTGTTCATACCTGAGCAGAGTTAAAATATCAATTCTATATGCTATCAAATTTGCCGTATGCTGAAAAGCTTACATAGGCTTTTCAACAAATAACATATCTGACAGCATACATAGGAAATTTGTTAAAAAGGAAAAATATGGTGGCTACACGATATGCTAAAATCTTGAAAATACGTTTGTTGACAACGTTAACAAATTACCTTCATACGTCTTAAGCATACGTATGTTGAAGAAATTTAGTGTCTACACGATATGTTGGCACTGGTAACAAATTTTTTATCATAAATATGCTAATTCAACATATCGTCTAGACTTAGCTTTAGATTGTCCGTGTTATAAAAATATTATATCGAGTACCAATAATTAAAAGATTTGCATAGTCAAAAGGTTATATGTTTTGCAACATTATGTGGAGTTAGAGTCAGCTGTTTCTTTAATCTTACTAATTTTTACTATTTTTCCGTTCGCGTACTTTTTTGGGCTATCGCTCTTTTTGAGAGTAAATTTTAAAATTTTCGCAGTAACTACTCATTTACTACATTTTACTGCAAAAGTAAACGAACACACTTTATGTTTATACAAATTTTTTAAATTACGCAGCACGAACGACAGCAACTAAAATTTATAGATTGTGTGAGTTACAATCACACGCATTAATATAAAAATACTCTGACTATGAGTATTAATCGACTACACATGCATGTATACAGGGCAATTTCCCTGCAGAAAGTGCGAATAGTGAAAATGTACCGAGTCAATTTTGACTTTGTCACAAGTACTACTCTACAATTATTCCCCATACAATACTTTATGCTATAGACATTTAGCATGTGCTTGTCATTGAAATTCTACTAGTAACACTTAAACAATTGACTAGTTAGTGAATTCATAGTTCTTATGGGAACATGGAGACATACCAACCAGACATTTACTGGTACATTTCTATACCTTACGTAAATACAAATTTATGTATATTGACAAGTTGTTGCAAAATCCACCAGAAATACACCACATCTGTTTTCTCTCTTTCTTTTATACTGACGAATAGAAGAGAAATTGTAGACAATGTAACTACTACTCGAATTTCAGTGTTGACATAGAGACACTTGGCTCCAGTCTGACTGCGGGGTTTATTTACACACACACACACACATTTTCCATTTCATTTTATATACATAAATGTATGTATACGGTGGCGAATGATGAACAAATATCCCGAGTATCAGCGAGTATTTTTTTTGCCAATTAAACATCCATAGTCTGAATATAAACATACTCAGACTGCACGTATGAGAGAGAGTCAATACGTTTGATAAGCATGTGCCTTTTTATTTTTAGCTGTACCGCGTTTTAGTATTTCCCATAAACGAAGTAGAGATGCTCTTGTATGTTGGAATCGGCTTTAGTCATAGTTGCTTGAGAGAAACATCGTTTGGTCCACTGTGTGTGATGTCATTTTTGCAAATTTATATGTACATACATACTCGTATATACATTTTTTTTTCAGTGCAAATGGAATATGTAAATTGTTTTGATTCATCGTATTACAATTTGTTGAATTTTTTTTTTTTTTTTGGAGTTAAATCTCAAATTTACCATCTATAATTTACAACAATCTTGCCATTGTTGTTTGTTCTTTACTATTTATGCATATGCCTGTTAATTGAATTACATACATAAAAAATTTTAGTTAATTTCTGTTCAAACTAATTTTTGTTTATTACTTTTTTTTTTTTTGGTTTTATTTGGGTCAAGTGATAATTTTAAATATATTTTTGCTATTTTGAATATTTGTACAAATTCGGTTATTTGGAAAAACAAAAAATTTTTTAATTTTCGGTCAGACGAGAGAATATTTCGCTAAATTGAGCCGAAGTTTTTTAATAAAAAAGTAATTTACTACCGAATTCTTAAGCTTTTAAACCATGTGAAAGAATATAAAATGATACAAACTTTTATTTTTCGCAGATCTTTTTGCAATGACGAGTTCAGTGATGCTTTTGCGAATGCACTGCTTAATCTGTTTTTGAATAATTAAACGTCTCTAAAGTTAAAATCTGTAGATTCTGTTTTGCGAATTTGCTCTTATCTTCATTATATATAAGTCTAATCAAATTATTTTTAAACTTTATCTAAAATGGCAAAAAACATACCTAAAATACTTCTGCTATACACACAAAAAAATATAAGAGGTAATATTAACTAAGCTTGCATAGGTAACTTTTTTTTATATGAAAGTAAAAAACTTGGGTTTTATTAACTATGCAGTTAGGTAATTTGTACATTACAAATTATCTAAAATGTATAAACTATTACAATAAAGTACATACATACATACATATATTTTTCGAAATTATTTTTATTGAAACATTTTATATTTTATTGTCAAAAGTAAAAAAAAGGTATGTATACATTAAATTTTTAAATTTTTTAAATTTATGTAAAATAATTCTTTTTAATTATTATAGATGAACTAGCTGAACCCTGCAAAAGTCCTCTCTCTTGCTTGTATCCTGCATATACATAGGTGATTCCTTCGGAAGCTGCAGACGACCTATATCTTCGCATATTAAGATCCCCATCCCAAGTTTTAATGGTCTCCACCAACTCAGAGCTGCTTTACGATTGCCGGCAAACGTGGTCTTATGCAAGAAACACAACTGGGAAGAACGACGAATTTCGTGGACGGTGACGAATTCGTCGATAGTAATTCGCTGAGAAAATTCGTCGTGTGAAGCACAACAACGACGACTAAATAATTGCTCTTATAATTCATAAAGTTGCTTATGGTCAGTGATGCCAACTTTTTTGGCTCTAAAAGCACATCAAATTTAAAAAAACACTAAAAAGCGTAATTTTGATATCTAAAAAGCGTAAAAAGCACTTACGTGAAAATCGAGTGAAGATCCATAACGTGAATTAATGTGAAGTTTAGTAATGTTTAAAATTTTCTAAGCTATTCTCTAATTATTGAAATATATCAGACAAAAAAGGTATGCTTTATACTGAAAAAATAAATACGCCAAGTTTTTATTAAAATAATTTTAAGAAATTCACAAATTTCTTAAGAGCACTACTTGGTGCTTTTCCTTAGTTTGGCACTAACGTTCAAAATTTGCCGTTTTGAATCTTCAAAAAGCACTAAAAATAGTGCCAAAAGCACCAAGTTGGCATCGCTGCTTATGGTTTGTGCTGAAATATATCGGAGAGTTCGTCACGCACGACGAGTTTCGTTCGACGGTAGTGTTGTGTTAATTTGCATATGCATGAATGTATTTTATTTTTTATGGCAAAAGCTCGCTACGAAAAATTCGTCGTTCGTCCCAGTTGTGTTCCTAGCATTTCCTTCAAATGTTTTATTTTCGTGGTATTTTCTATTTTTCATTTTATATATGTACATGTATGTAAATATATAAATTAATAAATAAATAATAAACTTTTTTAGAAATTCAAAAATTCTTTAAATCCATGACAGTTATGGAACTATAAACAGTTATATTAACTAAAATACATGATAATTTGCCGCACTATATATGTATAAATTTACTTTGCTATTTTCACAATTCACAGAAAACAAAAGTATGAATTTACTTACCTAGTCGTTAAGTCAACTAAAATTTTTGTCAAATTACCTAAAAAACTTTGTAAATGCCATTCTACCCTTTCACTTAGTTAAAATTATACCATTATTTTAGGAAATATAACCTATGATTTTTTTTGTGTGTATGTACCTAGTCTCATATACTCTAATTGTTATTAGAAATAAAAAATAAAAACGTTCCAACTTTATACAGTTAACCTAAATAAGAAGTATATTCATGCAAAAGCGTATTAGTTATATAAATGGTCAAACATATTATTTTCATTTCCTGCCGGTTTCACATTGTAAACAAAATATTTGCCAAATAATTTGGGTCACAGTTGGTAAAAATAAAATACAACTGAGGTACTAAATACCAAAAAGCATACCAAACTTTATTGAAATTATAAACAAAAAGAAAAATATCTGTAACAGCGAACAGTAGTAACATTTAACACATTTCTATGTACTATTGCAGGCGTTCCCAACATTGTTGTTGATGCTCCTTTTATGATTTTATTACACCGCGGACAAAATTGTTTTATTTATTATTTATTAAAACAACGGTTTAGCGACGATCTGGCATAAGAGCATAAATAATCTACTCGTATTATACAAATAGGCAAAGGCAATGGCTAGGTTAGGTTAAGCAGGGTAGTGTCCAAGCACTTGAACTCGGAGATCTATAGCTTCATTGTGACTCTATTCAAACTGTTCCTCTTCCCATACTTGATGATAATCACTGTACACATTACCTGTTATTGAGCCACATGATACATGACAAAACCTCTGATATCCTCGAGTTTACGCTTTCTAATATCTTTTGCGTCTTCATGAAATTGCTACTCAGCCACTTAAGTCTGTGGAGTTATAAATTTGAGCAATCATACATAACGTGTTCCAGTGGTTCTGGCTTCCCCTCATTTTTGCATATCCCGCAAAGATTCGGGATATATTCTCGCCTACCAATCATTGCTCTAACCGGCAATGACCAGTTAAGCCTTCTGTAAAGACCCGTAAAATGCTATTGTTCATACTCAATAACAGTTCGGATTTTGCCAGACCAAGGCTTGGCTATAAGGCCCGAGAGACCCTGCAATGACCTCTACTCATCCTGGAACTATTTGTTGCCTCTAAAACTCGATTTTTTTTTCTCAAGAATCATTTTCATTGTTACTAAAAAAAATACGCCCCTGATTGGAATTTTTACAATTTTATAGAATAAACGCCCAGGTATGGTTAGGTCAGGTTAGGTTAGCAGGCCGCTGGTAAGGAAGAGTGAAATTTAGAGTCCAGCTCACTTGGGTCCAATACAATGATCCCTTTGTGCTACTGGTGAGTTGAAGAGAATAGGGAAGAGATAGTCATATGGAAGACAGTTGGTGAAGGAAGAGATATAGGAAAGCTTCATTCTTTTACAACTCTGCTTTTCTGCATGCTTTTTTTTAAATAATGCAGTGCTGCAGCGCCTGAAGCGTATTAAATTTTGAAGCTATGTTTAGTAGCCATTTTATTGGTTATTTTACTTCGCCGATGATTCTGCTACACAAATCCGACGAAGAAGGGCTCTCTGATGTCGCATCCGCTGAAGCCGGTGACTATGCCTTCATAGCTTGAACTTTCCTACAACTAAATCTGCCCGCACAACAAAAAATTTTCCGAAACAGATGGATGAATTCCCCTTCAGGCTATCCAATTATTTGACTATTTGTTTTTAATTAATCGAATACTTAATTTTGTTACTGCTCGATTAATCGAGTAAGGTTTTTAAATTACTCGAATAACTCGATCAATTCAATTTATTTTAATTCCATACAATGGGAAAAACAAAAATTTGTGTGTAGTTGATTTACTAGTTTATTATATTAGTCAACAGAAAAAAAGCAATTAAACAAATATGTGGTTAAAAAATATACAAAAATAACAATTCATTTGAATGTACTATGTATGTATCATACATGGGCATACTGCATTACATTTGTAATGCATTACCTGTGGCAATAAGCAGTAAAATTTTACTGATTACTGAAACAATTTACTAATACAATATTTCAGTAAGCAGTAAACTTTTACAGCCGTATTCATAAAAAAAAGTTGATTGAGGTTTAAAATTCATATTAGTTAAAAAACGTTTTAAGGCTAAATAACGTTTTTTAAATATTGGTATTCATAATCAGTTTTTTAACTAAAAATCAATTAACTAAATTTTTTTAAAATATCGTGGCAACACTGTATTCTTTATTTGTCACTTGCATATTAGTTCTGCAAAACAACGATTGTTAACTCACAAAGTAGTCGTGGCTATTTTGTTTATTTGTCGGTTTTCAGAGAAATATTGTTTCTATAAAATAAAAGATATGTTGTATTTAATAAAATAATAAAAAAAGTTCACAACAAATCTTTGTTAAAAGTGCTTTTTATATTATTTATTTTATTGCAGATAAAGAAGCACTAGAATAACGAGCTTTATTTTGTTTGTTTTGAGTGTTTATACATCACTAATTAATTTTCTACAATTATACTATTTTTGTTAACACATAAAATGAGAAAACAATGACTGGGAATGGAAACTGGATCGCTCCTTTTCTTTTAAATATTCTTTGGAGTATATTTGTTATTTCGGCAATAGTTTCTATAAAAAAAAAATTACATTGTTTTCTTCTAAATAACACTGGCATATGCACACATACATAAATACATAAGTACATACATACATACACACATATGTACATACAGGTAAAGTTCAAAATGTAAACAAAAACGAAGCAAAATTACAAAACGTCACCTTAAAATTGGTTTAAACATGGGGGCAGTCAATTTTAAAATTTGCTGATTTACGCAAGGTTTAAAAACCGTTTTTTAAGCTAATATTCTATTATGAATACAATTTTAGCGAATTTTGCTTAAACAATATTTGAAACGCGGTTTAAAATTTTTATGAATACGGCTGTTACTGTTTACTGAAATAATTTCCAGTAATCAGTAAAATTTTACTGCTTACTTTAACAATTTCCAGTAACCAGTAAAATTGTACTGCTTACTGAAAATATTGCAGTAACCAGTAAAATTTTACTGCATACTGAAAATATTGCAGTACCAGTAAAATTGTACTTCTTAGTGAAAATATTGCAGTGCCAGTAAAATTCCAAACATGTTTTTGTTATTAATTTTTTATTTTTTGATTCGGGGAAACGCAACTCAGATTTGGCTGTTAGCTTTTCTCAATACAAGCATTTCAAAGTTTGAGTCAAACTCTGTTGTATCACTCATTTTTACAAAGCGTTGAAACCGTAAATAAATTATTTTTTACTATCAAAAAATTTTTCATGTTTATTTTACACATGCTACGTCGATTATTTCAGTAAGTATTTCACTGGTACTGTAATATTTTCAGTAAGCAGTACAATTTTAATGGTTACTGCAATATTTTGAGTAAGCAGTACAATTTTACTGGTTATTGGAAATGGTTTCAGTAAGCAGTAAAACTTTACTGGTTACTGGAAATTATTTCAGTAAGCAGTAAATTTTTACTGGTTATTGAATTTTTTTTCAGTAAGTAGTAAAATTTTACTGGTTATTGGAATTTTTTCCAGTAGTCAGTAAATTTCAAAAATTTTACTGCATTACAAATGTAATGCAGTATGCCCATATATGGTATGTATAAAGTTCTAAAACTTTTATAGAGTACACATGCATGCATACATATGTATAAAAAAAACGTTTAATGAAATATAATATTAGATATTGACGAAATTTTAATCACATCATTTCAAATTGTCTGTTAAAAATAGTATAAGGTTTAGATGTGTGTTTTGAAAAAAAAAATGTTTTGTTGAAAACATGCTTTAAGTTAAGGTGATACCGATAGGATTGAATTAGAAATATTTTCTAGTTTTTCTGATGTTTACTTTTAAACTGGTGTATATCTAACCTGACCAGACATCCCTCCTCGACTTTCTATGCCGCTTTTTAGAGTTTTAAAATTTTCAATCTCTTATTCGATTTTTATTAAAATGCAGATTTAAATTGAAAATTTTCACTTCCGGTTTTAAAGTACATTGCGAGTGTAAAGAAATTTGATAAATTTTAAACTTTTTTGTATACCATTTTCAAACTTTTACAGTACAAAAAATATTTATAAAAAAAAAATTAAAAACCGTTAAATATCCTAAATGGTCATTCGAAATTAAAAATTATAAGAGAAACCTAAAGATGATTTTAAAATACCTGTCGAATGATACCCATTTTGATATATGTAGATAGTTCACCGACTTTTTATTTATTTTTTCATACTTACAAAATGACGTCTGTTGGCCGCCATATTGAATTTTGACAACTGACATATCTTTAGTGACAGTCCCGGTATTAAGACAAATCGATTGACAAAGGAACACACATACATACATACAATTATACATACATAGACTGATAAACACAATACCCTTCTTTGCGTTGCGCAGTCGGGTAATAAAACACCCAAACCTTGCAATAGTTTGTTGAGTTTTTAACTAGAAGTATAACATATTTTATTTCCAATAAACGAGCACTAATCTTCTCAAGAAAATTATGTTTTCTTATATCTAATTTATTTACTCTACTAGATATATTTCCACCATCATACTTTTATCATTTCATAAACTACATTTTAGAGCAATTAAAAAAAAAGTATATATCTCAATCCAGTTCAATGATTTGGTATACTAATCCATTTAGCGACTGCTGTTAGAGAGCTTAAAATGCTATATTAGAAATTATTATTGGTTCCTGTCTCTGCTAGTTAAATTCGAATTTTCTTCACTCACATGGTTTTCTTAGCACTGGATGAACTTACGAATTCACCACCAGCCTATGCACACAAAGAGAACAAGGTACAGATGTGCAATCGCTTTACGTGAGTACCTGCCATTACGGCCTAATCTCACGTGTGCCAAAGCACCGGGTGTGGGTTAGACGCCAGACCAACGCCCCCATGCACCCCTTTAGAATGAACCTATGGCCCCTCCACAAGGCACATAGGTTGCAATCTTTGAATATAGTTATCCCTGTAATTGAATATAATTACCTTGCTGAGGTAATTTGAGCTATCTAAACTCTGCTGATATGTCCGTGCCCATAACAGCTCTGTTGAATGGCAACAGCACCTAGAACAGTGTCTGGCTGACCGCGTCACACCAACCACTAGCATTGATTTAACACTGGGAAGCCAAGACAATTCTCCCAGCGATGTTTGGTAGCAAACCACAGCCACCACGATAATTCTCCGGCTTCCACGCTTAGGTGTTGTGTATACACCTAAGCGAGGTCCCCAAGAAAATTCCTCAACCATTGCCGGCACAGCTAACCACTCATCCATAAAGAACACATGCCTGTGTCGCCAAATAACCAGTGCCTACTCCACACTTACCAAAATCATCTACCCCTTTGGGGTAGGACGAACTCGGCATTTTAGCAAAGGAAACTGACGACCGCTACATGCACTCAAAACTTCAGAGCAGCGAGGACCACTTCCGCGAGAAGAATGCAAGCTCGCCACCAAGATCCTGTGCCTACTACAATCGATCATGCTTGATAAACGCCCCTTAACCCAGAGGGTGTGACGCACAACTATTTTAGCACAGAATCTTGACAACCGCAATGCATTTATCTCTAAGCAGCCCAGCTGTCGGGCAACCGGCACCCGTGGTACCAGAAGTAGCCTCTGGTTAGACCTCGAAGTTCCACCACAAGGGCTTCACCTCTATCGTCTTTTGAACTCAGGGGCAGTTCTAGGTGACGCTGCACCTAGCTGACAACAACGGGCTTACAATATTTGTTTTCCTTTTATAAATATGTGCACATCCGTTACTCTGCTTATATTCAGAGATTGGGTAGTAACACATAAGTTTTACGGCTAATGAGCCAAAGGTCCGCCAGCGGAAAAAGCTACATTAACCTAGCTGGGGCCCCGGGGTTGCCACACCCGTAGTCCATAACAGACTACCCTGGGGGGAGAGAACAAGGTACACATAGGTTGCTACCTTTGAGCGTAATTATCATTAATTATGAAGGAGTATCTTTCTGATGTGATTTGTGCTTTCTAATCTCGAACAGCCTAAGAAGTTTAAGAAGAACAAATCTACCATGCGGTAGAGTATTCTGTAAGGCATCCCCGAATACCGGAACTATTCATAACCATCAAAATCAGCATCTGTTTGAACAGCAATTAGAAATGTGTCTGGTCGACCACTAGCATTGGCTCGACACTAGAAACCCAAGACTCCTTTTCTAACGATTTTGGTACCAACCACCGCCACTACATGTGTTTTCCACAGCCGGTGCGTGTTCTTCCGAAGAAACGCTTTTCAATCACCAGACGCATCGTCCTCTATTGAACTGAAGGCAATTAGACACGAGGTACTTCATTTAATAAATATGTACATATGTACACATCTGTTCCTCTGTTATTACAGAGATTGTAGTAAAAAATAAGTTTTATGGGTACGTCTGAAAAAACCCAACAAATTACCCGGATTAGAGTGGTCGGAATTGTCACACCCGTTATCTTAGGAATATACTATTGCGTGTCATACTCCTCTGTTCTCTTCTAATAATACTCGCCATACCCATTGTGAAGATGTAATTGTCCTGCAAAATACCCATTAAAGGCTTGCGTTGGCTGAAGTAGTTAGCACGTTGACTACAAAACCGAATGTACTGGGTTCGAGCCCGATCTCCGACAGTAAGTAAATAACAGCACCACGCACTTTTTGCATTAGTGTCATTTGTATCAGTTGTTGTCGAAAAAGTTCTACTGATGCAGGCATAAGGCACTGGTTACTAAAACTACACCTGCTTCAGCGGATGATAATCCTAATGTAACATCAGAGCACCCTTCTTCGTCATTGTTATTTAGCAGAATCATCGGCGAATAAAATATCCAATAAAATGGCTACTATACACAGCTTCAAAATTTAATACGCTTCATTTGACACCAGAGGCGCTGCAACACTGCATTATTTAAAATAAAAGCGTGCAGAAAAGCAGAGTTGTAAAAGAATGAAGCTTCCCTCTATTTCTTCCTTCAGCAACTGTTTTCCCTATGACTATCCCTTCTCTATCACTATTCTTCGCTTCAACTCACAGGTAGCACAAAGGGATCATTGTATTGGAGCCAAGTGAGCTGGAATATAAATTTCACCCTTCTTTACCAGCATCCTGCTAATCTAACCTAACCTATCCTTTAAAGTCCATGAATATGGATCATATCCGTTGCGCCTATATTGTTAGATACCTTTATTTATTTATTAAATGTTACAAATACAATTGAAAATTATAGCATAACTTAATTTAAACGAGAACAGTAACAAAGACCTTCACTCGTTGTACGGAACCAGACAAGATTCTATGGTGGGAAACGATACCACAACCTTCACACTGATAGGCTAGCACACTACTCACTGGCCTACCGTGGCACTCAGAGACACGTTCAATGCTCTTAAAAAGTACCATATCGTAGCTGCTAACTAGTTAGGCTTTTCACTACAACCAACTAGCGGTTTTAACACCGTCTCAAATTATCTACCTTTGGTGTACGCCTACGTGCATCTGAAGAGTTTACTATTTATTTATAATCTGATAAGTCTTTAGCAGTAAATAAATTAAAGTAAGTATTTAATAGTTAGAAAGTTCTTGACCGTTTGGAATGAAGATTACAATGAACACGGTTCATTGAAAGAAAATTATATAGGCCTGATATATGACCAGAAACCAAACGATTGCACGATCTACATTATGGCAGAGATATTCAAAAACAATTTCATTCTGGAAAACTTATGCAACTTGGAATAATAATTGAGTTTTCTCTTTAAAATATGGTTTCTATTTCATCGTTCCCAAACCAGTTTGGTCGTTTGAGAGTCAACTCTAGTTTCACGCAACACAGTTACTTTTTAATATTGTGAATCACAAGAAATGTTTGCTTGAAAATGCTATGGCACAAGACAGCTACAAACTCGAGCATTATATTTAAGTTGTGAATGGCAATGGCAATGTCAATTGAGATCCAAAGAATTAAACTAGGTTGAGTTGAGAGCAATATGGATGTCATAATTATTTGTAAAAGATTCCGGAAAATCTGATTGAAGAGTCTGACTTTTTTGCAGAAACATTTTCAACTTAGCTTATGTTACTAAATTACTACCTTACGAAGTAATAAATAAATACCAATTTTTCATCACGTACTGCATATAATAGGAGGGTTAGAGCTGAGGCTAGCAGAGGGAGGCAAATACTTGGGTGTCTTCGTAGATAGTAAGATTTAATGGAAAGGAACATGCTGAAAAAATTATCAAAACCTACTACGCATGCAGAAACTATATTGAAAGAAGCTGGGGTCAGCAAGCAAAGGTGGTAAACTGGATTTACAAACCGGGGTTCCCAGATCGGTTATTTCCTATGGTTGTACATAGAGAGATTTGAGAAAGGAGAGTCATAGCAAATTACTTGTTAAGGTACAGAGGTGCACATCTTTGGATATACCGAAGATCTTGAGGGACACACCTACCTTTGAAGTCATTCTTCTCCTGCTTCCTATAAAGGACTTTGTGATGAGCAAAGCTGCTGGGAGTCTGCTTAGACTCGTAGAGGCAGGTTTTCTGAGGACAGGATTATCAGGTCACTCATCAGTTGCAGTGGGCGGGTCCCCGTAACCCGTGGAATTACTGGCAATAATATCTTTGAAATCGATTTTAATATAACACTCTCACTATTCATTCCGGACAAGAGCTCTTTGGGCAAATCTGAGGATCTACTCTATAATTCGAAACGAAAGAAAATGCTTTCGAATTTGTATGATATGATTTCCAAAGCATTTCTTTCGTTTTGATTTATATTTAAGAGCCCTAGGGTCAGAAATGGGTGGAAG
This sequence comes from Tachina grossa, assembly GCA_949987645.1. Classification (NCBI taxonomy): domain Eukaryota; kingdom Metazoa; phylum Arthropoda; class Insecta; order Diptera; family Tachinidae; genus Tachina; species Tachina grossa. Next base: position 135,514,127 of record OX465276.1, read on the forward strand.
GCACAGGTTTTGGTGTCTATACTTTGGGGACGGACATTCGTAATTTTTTCATACCGTATGAATGTAGCGTTTTACAAGCTGAGATCTTGGCGATCCTAAGGATCATGGAAGCGAGTGGTCAGAAAATTGGCTAAAGGTGAGGAGGTAACCTTCTACTGTTGAAGCGACACAATACCAAATCGAAACTATTTAGTGATTGTAGCAGGGTCCTCAACTTCCTTATGGAGAAATAGGTATCCTTATCGGGAATAAAAGTTCACGTAAAATGTGTTCCATTCCCCTAAACTTGTGATCTTGGCGATCACAATTTGCGTTGTTTTTGTGTCATTATACTATTTTCTAATTTTGTTCACCATTTTTTGTTCAAGGGAACATATTCCGGATATGGGGGAGTGTCAGGATATTTTGGAATCCTGGTCACTGCAGTGTCAAAGGAAATGAAATTTGCCGAGGAGCTGGTAAGAAGGGTAAGGTCGGCCTTAGATGATTAAGGAATGTGTCAAAAATCGGTTGGTTAACAAGGCCAACCATTCATGAGGGAGTATGTGACCAAAATTTGGCCCATGAAGATCCTAACTGATCCTAGATATGAATAAGAAGGTGATCGCAGTCTTGATAGGCGCGTTGACTGAACACTACTAGGTCAGAGCAAGGACAAGCTTTTAAGAAACTGCACTGGAAACTGTAGGCTGTGCGATGATGAGGAGGAACCAGAAACCATTGAACATATTATCTGGCATAGATGGCCGAGCATGTTTTCACGAGACCATTAGTGATATCGCAAAGTGCTAGACTAAACTAGAGGATATCAGGGGCTTCATCATGGCTTATTGACAGGTAATAAAGGTTTTTCTGGATACAATTTTTATTAACGGGTACACATAGAAGGAAATCACAATGAACCCAACTGGGTCTCCTAACATAACCTAATTTGTCATCTGGCTGAAGTAGTTCATCTACGAAGCTAGTCGATTTGGTTGTTCGAAGCATCCACATTACAGTGAAAAATAATTAAACTATCTAACTAATAATCCTTACTAATATACATACATATTGGGCCTAATTACGAGTGTCGTATTTCGACTACGACTACGACGATTTCGTACTAGATTAAAGAAAAAATGTTGCACTGTTCTTTAGTCTTCTACATAATCGTCGTAGTCGAAGTCGTAACACGACACTCGTAATGAGGCCCATTATAAATTTTAAAATGAGTTTGTTTGTTTGTTTGCTACGCTTTCTCGCCGAAACAACCAAGCTGATTTTTAAAGTTCTTGCACCAATATAAAGCTATATTACCAGCGTCAAACATATGCCATTTTCTATCCGGTTTCAAACCGGTTTTTTATATTTGGATTTTCAAAACCCTTTAACCGATTTTTAGATTTTTTTCACCAATAGAAAACTACACTACCAGCATCAAATATAGCTTTTTTTATCTGGTTCGGAACCGGTTTTTTACAATTAGTTCGGATATTTTTGCGGAAAACACACTTTTGGGCTGGTTAGGACAATTTTCGTTTCGGGTTTGATTGTTTAAACAGTTTTAAACCCGGTTGTCATTCTCTTTTTAATTTTTTTATCGCCTTTTGTCGGTTTTTATAGTTTTTTTTTTTAACATTATGAGTCAGTAACAAATATTAAAACTACTAGGCTCATACAAAGACAACAAGCAATGTAATTTCATAAATCAAAAGAGTTTGTTATTCTATTTTACTTTACGCATACTTAAGTAGTAAGTAAATGAAAATAAAACAAAAAATACATGTGAACATACTACATTTAATATGCATGTACGTATTTTAAATAAAAACAAAAATAAACAAATAGAATAATAATGCAAAGCGGAGTATGAGTATGTGGCATGCATAAACAATTTTAAATAAACGATTGGGAAAACAATGCAAAAACTCTACAGTATTGGCAAAATACAAAACGATGACTTTTGCGACAAAAAAGGAAAAAATGCAATAAATAAAAAAATAAGAGAAACAACTTTGCATATAATTTATCAAGTTTTTTTTTTACCTTTTGGAATATTGCAAAGTGGTTTGACAAGACAAAACTTAGCATTTGAGTCATCAACCGCAGCAGCTAAGCCGTAGCTGGCAGCCTGCTCTAAACGGGGTGATAAACTTGGTGATATATTATAATTATACTGATGTTCTTGCTGGACGGTATTCGTTCTTTTTTTGTTGTCTCGGCATAAATTATGGACTTTATTATTATCGTGTGCAATGACATCATCAATCTTTTTTATATTCTCTGGAGTAGAATCCATCTTTTCACGTTCACTTTCAGAAAACGAGTCAGGATCGTAGCAAGGCGTTGTAGGTGTATCCATTTTCTTAGCAAAATTATTAATAGAGGTGGCCGATGCCAGACTTGGAGCTGTCAAAGGTGTTGCCGTTGGTGTTAAGCCGTCTTCAATGGAGTTGTCATTATCTCTTAGGGTGGCATATGATGTCATTGTTAAGAAATTGCTATGTTCCTTTTTTAATTTTAACTCCAGCGTTTGCTGAAGTTCTAAGGTGCCTCAATTTGAGAAGGAAATAATAACAAGGGTTTGGCTAAGAAACAAATTCCGTTTGTGCGTTTGTTTGTTTTTTTCAATTTTTGTTTATTGTCTATCGCTCTTTGTTCTCTACAAGTTTCCTTTGTACAGGTTACCTTCTCATTGTAGTTATATTCATTCCCCTTATAGGTATTTTGTTTTTATTTTTTCATGTTTCAATTTAATTATGCATTTTAAGGTATAAGGGATTTTTTTTTTTTGTTTATATGCACATGCAAAGTAGAATGTGTTCGTAACAGGCTTTATATGAAGATTTTGTTATATTCGTTGGTTTATAAATTAAGCATTTATGCAACCTGGAAGTTGGTGGAAAAATTTATTGGTTGCATATGGCACCGTCATTTTAACGTTATAAAAACCATTAAAACGGGAAATGCTGAAATCCCAAGAAGGAAAACCAAATATAAGTGTTAAAAACAAAAATATTTAATAAACGGGGTCAATGGATTTTCAATTTAAATATATTACAAATTTATTTCGCTTTTAATCAGACCATTTATTTGTTCGTTCACTTCGTATGTAGCATGACAATTGAAAAATTTATTTTCAAGGTTTTTTTTGTATTTCAGCCAAATTATTTAATAGTATTATTTATTTAGCATGTAACACAGCACATCCACTATTTATTTAAAAAAAAAAAATACAAAATTACTGATACTTGTGTATGTATGTATTAAAACAGAAGCACAAAAACAAGTTAACAAGCAAGCAGACTGGCCTGTACGTACATAAGTAAATATTATTATCGGACAGAAATTTCGCATTTTGTTTCTACAAAATATTTTCATTGTATTCTCTCAATTTTTAATTGGAATTACATTTTCGATTTCAATGTACCTATTTTTATACAAAACTCAATAATAAAAAAAATAATGATCAATAGTTTTTTATATCACGACCAAGGGCAACAACGAATGCTTAACGCTAACAGCAATATTTTAATTTAGAAGAACACAAACTAAACACTTTTTTTCTATGAATTTGGAATTTTCTTTTAATTCTTCAATTTTATTTTTTGAGTGATAATGAACTTAGTTGGCTTGCCATTCTCAAAGTGATTTTCTGTGTAAAATTTTTTTTATTTTCAGTGGTTTGTTCTTTTGGTTTATTTCTATATTTTATTAATTTTTTTCTTTACAATTACAATATTAACGAAGTTTTCCGCACCTTATTTTATCCGTATCTATGCGTCACTCACTATTGGTGTAAGGCACTTGAGTGTGAATTAAATAAAATTGGAAATATGGTTAGTGGTCGTTCGGTTGGTAGTTGTATGGCCACTAGGGTGATCGACTCGGTTTTTTAACCGGTTTTAAAACACGTTTTTTCACAAAACGGTTGTCGGTTTTTTCCAAATGTTGATTTTTCGAATGTCGAATAGTCCGGTTTTTTTACAATTTAAAAACCGGCTGAGCCGAATAATTTTTGATTTGTACATTTTGCAATAAAATTAGTTTTTACTATGTTAAAACTTATGTCAATGGGTAGTATGAATAAAAACAAGTATTTGCTTTTTTACTTAAAAATTGGTTTTAAAACCCAAAATATGTATGTATGTGTTTTTTATTTTTTTAAACAAATTTTTAAATAAAAAGCAAATACTTTTTTTATTCATACTACCCAATGTGTTTTGTTAATATTCCTAAGTATTTTTTTAGTGTAAAAACTCTACGCTTTTTTTTGAGCATGGCAACATTTACTGAAACGTGAAACTTAAGCGAAATTATTTTATGATGTGATAGCAGATTCGAATTAAATTGGCCTAATGGTGTACAATGGATTGTAAAATCCAGTTGCAAAAAATGTTTTTTAGCTTTGTTGACATTTTGCTTCATATCTTACATAGAGGTAGATATCCACCTTGTCAATACATTCATACGTATATACCATTAACGAATAAACTCTACATACACCCATCATTTTTGGGGTTTGAAGAAACTCGGGAAGAAATTCAAAAAATTAACTATGCCAATATTTACAGTGCTAACAAATATGTTTATACAAAAAATAAAAAATTATTATAACAACAACATATTAGACCATATTTGGATGCCATTTGTTGACGGCTTGTTACCGGAAATCACAGCATTTTCAAACAAGTTGACGACCTCAAACATTTTGCTTGTATGTAGACTTTTTTCCTATGTATTTTTAATATTTTTGCCACTGTAGGTGTTATTATAATTATTTTTTTATTTTTTTATAAACATATTTATTAGCACCCTAAATATTGGCAAAATTAATTTTTTCAATTTCTTCCCAAGTTTCCAAAAACCTTAAAAATGATGGTTGTTTGTATAGTTTATTCATTAACTGTATATTATATATACATATTTATGTACTATACATAAGTATATGAAGTTAATTTTTACGTTTTACCTTTAATTTTTTTATTATTTTATAGTATTTACATGAACTGTTAACTCTTTTTTTAATAAAGCAATTTAAAATTAAAACTTTTGTATAATAATTTTCTTACTTAAAAAACCGGTTGACGGGTTTCCTGGATTCTAAAAACCGAAACCGGGTTTTTCATAATTTCAAATATTTGAACTATTTGAAAACCGGTTTCTGGAAAAAGTCGAATAATCGATCACCCTAATGGCCACTAGTTTGTTTTGGCCAATCTATATATTTGTCATTATACAAATTTCAAAGAGAGCAAACAAATTGAAACAGAGAGTCTGAGAGAGTGGGAGATAGAGAGGAAATAAACAGCGTTGTCAACTTGGTGAGTTTGGATGCTTTTTGAAATTTTTTGTGCGAAAAATTCCTTAGTTGGTGCGTGGTGCGCTTTTTTTTAAATTTCGGTGCGTTTTTTAATTTTTGGTGGCACCAACGCAAATTTAACACAACAATGAAACTTACCAACTTCCTGATAGTGTTAATTACCATATTAATACTAATGATGTTTACAAAATATCATAATTTGAAATGAAATCTGTTTTATGGCCCGATGATAACAATAATGATGAAAATATTAGCTTTATTTATTTGGAGTAATTAATTTTTGGTCTTTTTTAAGAAGTTTTAAACCGAGTTTATAAAATCAATATACAAAAATGTATCATCTTGTAGAAATTAATGCAAAGCTATGTATGTGCCCTTAATTATGAAAGTTGTATAAGTCTTATATTTCTTTGGTCGAGATATTTAGTAGATTACATTGGAACAAATCCAAAAATAATTTTTTTGTTATGCAACAGTCTAATTTAGAGTTGTACTAGTCTGATCAAAATGTACTATATGGAATCAAAAATGGTATGACCTAGACCACTTTCATATATACACTATATACATATGTACGTATTTGTTTAGTTTTTGTTGTTGTTTTTTTAATTATGTACATACATATATATATTGTAAAAGGCTGTTTATTTTTATTTTTATATATTTAATATGGATATATTAAACTTCTGATAAAAAAAATTTAAAAATATTTGAATGAAATGATAAATAAAGAACTTTTATTAGTTTTGAATCCTTTATATTAATCGTTGATCTCTTTATAAAGTTTTTTACAGAATTTATGAAATTAAAAAAAAATTATTATCTATGTAATTAATACAAATGAATATAAACGAATTTGCTAATTTTTTTTTAGGTTTTATTTTTTTAACCCTGAACTGTAAAATCCCGTTTTAGTGTTAAATTTTTAACACAAAAAAATAATGTACTTTTATGCAAAATTAATTCAATAAACATCTTAAATTAAAAAAAATTCTAAGATTGGTGCGTTTTTTCTCCATTTTGGTGCGTTTTGAAATTTAAAAGTTGACAACGCTGGAAATAAAGTGTTTAGCGTTTCAAAAACAAAAACACTTAAATCCAAAAAATACATTAAAATTTTTAACCACAAGTGTATTTTAATAAATACAATTGTTATTGTTATTACAATTCATAGTTTATAGTAGAAATAATACTAATGAAATACAACTAAATTGCCTCTATTGTAGGCTTGTATTATTAAAATCGTAAAGAACATTCGAACTGTGAAGAGAAAAGAAATAATTAAATTTCAATTTATTTGTATTACGTTGAGCACACAGTTGCCATTTTGAGGTGTCATTTTAAAAATGTGTACAAAGCCGGTTCATATTCGTTCTGCTCATTCACTTTCCTAGCAGAAAATAGCATCGAGAGAGCAAGACAGAAATTTTGTAAAATTATCCTACCATATACGAAAGAGTACAGGAATGATTTACTAGCAAAAACTTGCAAATAATTTTTATTTATAAATATACATATATTGAGAGCCTATATTCAAAACACGTCAACTCAAAAAAAAAACTTTTCAGTAGAGCGAAAAAACTAGTTAATTCGCTCATTGTTGTAAAAATAAATGATGTGCCTTCCATAAGATGGTTTAAATATGCTTACTAATTTATAGGTCTGCAAAAAATATTTTAGTGTTGTTTATGGGAATTGTTACAATTTAAGTTTAAAATTTTTAAACGCACTAATACGTTTAAAAATTTTAAACTTAAAAAATATTTTATTTTGCAGTGGTTTGCATATTTTTATGAGATATCATGTTTTAGTCTATCAAAAAAGAAATATTTTCTTAAGCTGGATTCACCCATTGTTTCCTAACACAATTTTTTATATGTAGTTTGACGCTTCTCTTCTTGAGAGAGACAAAATATTCTTTACGAACAACTCTCAGCTTTAAGCCCATGTCAGATAAAACTTTTGCTTCGCGTTGCGTTGAAGATTCGCTTTGACATCTAAGATGAAATGTACTTGCTTATATGAAACATGTCACATAAAGAACTTTTAACGCAAAGCGAAGCGAAAAGTTAGGCAACTCTCAACTTTTTGCGTGCTTTGACAATCAGTTGGTATACTTTTTTTAATTTGTTTGACCAGACTCGCATGTAAATATGAAATTTTTATTAAAATGTCGGTAAATTTACATAAAAAACGAGTTCGTGGCATCAGAGTAATCGAATTGTGCTGTGTTTTATACATAAAACCGAATAGTGAAACAAACAGTGAGTGTTGTCAAAGTTGTTATTGTGTCATGCACACTTTGCTTCACGCTTTTTTCCTAAAGTTAGAAACGTCACGCAAAGCGTTAAAGTTGTATCTGACACCGCCTTTAGAGTTAGCTTATTTTGTCGGAAAAAATATGATTTTTTTTAATATATTTATTTTTTAATCAATTTGTGAAATCTTTTACTCAGTACTAGATATAAGAATTGAAAAACTAAAAGAAAAAACTTAAAATACCTTAAAAACAAAAAGCCTCTTCAATCAGCTTTCAGTGGTCAGCTTTAGCACTCTCTAACTCACTCTCTAGTGTAACAGAGTCACTACAAATTATCAATTTCGGAAGCTTATGTCATTGACTATAATCGGTCCATACATAATGTTTCTATTCGATTAACAGTTTAAAAGTTATACATGTATTACCAATTTTTTTATCGGAACCCCTCCGCACTAATATATTAAAAGTGACCATATCTCAAAAACTAGCCATAGGATATCAAAATCCTTACCAGATTCGTGTTCAACATGCCAAATGCAATCAGATATGAGGTAGAATTATTATAAATTACAAGTTTTTTAAAAATATTGGAAATTTACATGGGAGTTAACATTTATTTTCACCAAAACAAAATTATACTTTGAGATAGCAGAATAAGAAAAATTGATATAAAACGGGGAAAAATCATTTTTTTGATTCGAAATTTATACGACAGATGAATATTGCATAGCTCCCCTATTATATATTTGCCATCGGAAACTCATTTTGACGAAATTTGAGGCTCTCGATATATAATATTTTCACGTACTTTTCGTTATCTTCTTCTATCAGATCTTTGCATTGAAGTCGATTTTTTTTTTGGCAGAAAGAATTATTTTTTAAACAAATTGTAAGGAAATGCAATTTCTGCAAAAACAGGATTTTATGACTTTCGACTATTGAACACTAACCTAGAGGCGTGCCGGAGTCGCTTCCAATATTATTTTGGGGCGCTATGAAATAAGGCCCAAGAAAATAACGCCCAAATAAGAAATATTATTTATTTATCTGTCTAATCTTAGTCCTGATTCACACACGTCAGGTCTGAGTCGTCAAGTCTTGAGTTTTTAGGAGAGAGAGGAAAAGAGAATGGAAAGGGGTGCATACTTGACCGTAGCAGTCAAGTTTGCTTTTTCGTTTTGTTTTGTCATTCGTAATACTCTACTACAACACAAATTGATGAGACTTGATGAAACAAACTTGACGGTGTGTATGAACGTAAATGCAGGTTCAAAAGAACATTGAAAAAAAACTGATCAGCTAAACCTGATGTGTGTGAATCAGGACTTAAGGAATAAATTCTAAGATTAGATTTAATTTGAGAGCACTAGCAACATTGGCTTTTGGCTCAAAAAATAAGAAATAAAATAAGCCCCAATGAAATAAACCCCAAAAAAAATTAAATAGGACCTGAGAAAAAATTTATGAAAAAGCAACCAATAAAATTTAAATAAAGCACAATGAAATAATAACCAACAAAATTCAAGATGAAATAAAGGCCAAAAAATTAAATAAATCCCAAAAAAAAAAATAAATAAAACCCAATTAAAAGTACATATGTATATTATCTTTATTGGGCCTTATTTAATTTTTTTATTTGGCCATTATTTTCTTTAGCCTTATTTTATATCGCTCTCTTTTTCTCCCCATCTCCTGGGGTTTTTGAAAAAAAAATCCATAATCCATATTTTGACTGTGGGTTAAGAAATGGACTTTCCGTGTCGTTGGAGGTACTAAATTTTATATCTAAACAAACAAAACATAGATAAGGAACTCGGCTTAAATTTTCTGGTTCATTTTGCTTAAAAGAATTGTTATCAAGTCCATTTTGAGAGAAAAAAAATAATTTGTATTATTTAACAGAGGTCTGTATTTTTGTTACAGAGCTCTGTTAAACACACTGTAACACTGCATTACTAAAAAACGAGCCCAATAACCAGAGTTGTAAAAGAATGAGGCTTTTCTCTATTTCTTCGTTCACCACCTGTCTTCTTTTTCACTATCTATTTCCTAAAGAAGGTAACACAGTAACAGCAGTAGGCAGTCATTGCCTGAGTGTTACTTCTCTTTAAAAAATAATGGCCTATTTCCCACCTGCGAAAGAAAACGTTCGACTTACAATTTATATTGAAAACAACAATAAAATATGAAAATTTGTTTTGGTTTTCAATATAAATTGTAAGTCGAACATTTTCTTTCGCAGGTGGGAAATAGGCCATAAGGCATAAATACAACTTCACACTACAGATGGGCGTGTGGCGTGCATTTCTCGTGATACGAACTCGCACGACACGAAACGATTTTATATATAAAATGTTTATGCATTAATTTCCAATAAAGACAAAAATGTATATTTTTTTATCGTTAAACACTGTTCAAAATATGTGGTTGAAGTCCACAGACGATTAGTTAAAGCAACAATGAAATGCATATAGACAAAAATAAATAAAATTAATTTCTATGGCAAAATTTGCAAAATTTTGGATAGGTTGGGTTGAGTTTTCTCTAACGATATTTTAATGGTAACACCTGTAGCATTCCCATTGCATTTGACACATGTATTTTGCATTGCTGTGATGGGATAACGTTTCTTCAGAATGTGTCAAAGGCAGGTGTCAGAGGGAAAAGTCGTAAAAATGGTTCGCCCTCCCAGACACCCTACTCACCCTATGTTATTGATTCCTGTACAAGGATTCAATAACTTTTATTACGATAATCGTATCGCTATAATAAATATAACGAAAGTTTATCGGCTTTGCTATTCAGTTACATATTTTAACGATATTCGCTGTCAGTTGTATCACAAATATTGCTACATTTCGTTTTCAACTATTTTAAAAAGTTCAACGAAAATTACAACATTAGTCCAATAAGCACTAAAAAGATAAAAATACAGTCGTTACGCAGCTCTGGGATGAAGAACAGCTCTCGCGTCATCGTAATTATTTCAAGTTTGTGTGTGTTGTTTAACCTTCGAGAGTTTTTCGTCTCGCTCGCACTGGTTGACTGATTTGTCACGGATAACCGTATAGTCTTGCGGTTCCTTTCTGGAATTTCGTTGACAACCACGTTGCTACTTCCTATGTGAAGGCATGCGTCGTATATAGTCAGTCAAAAAAACATTTCAAAGAATATTGTTAACAACATCATGGGCATATGGTCTAGTTACTCCGCCCATTTTTGTGCAACAATACATTGCAAATTTATTTTGTAAAGTATTTACGAAATAAATAAATAAGAAGTTAGGTCCTAAGAATTTAAAAAATTAAATAATTTGGAATCAGTAAAATGAATTTAGCAGTTTTTTTTTGCCAAAAATGGAGAAAAACATATACAAATTTAAACATTTTCGATATTTTAGCAATTTTGAGGTACATTTTTTTCGGCTTAGTTTGTTTTTCACTTTTGTTCTCCTAGGCTGGAGCTACAATTATGGCGAAGACAAAACATAATTAAAATCAAGTTTTGGCCAAAATATAAATAAGGCGAAGCCATATTCGCGTTTAGCTAGTTTTTATAGGCACATAAGTACTTCGAGAAATCCCATAACATAAAAAATGTGCCACAGTGCAATAAATGTTTTAATAACGTTTCCCAGCTTGTTTAAAGAAATCGAGTTGAAAGCATTAAAATTGGAAATTCCTGACTGACACGCCAGTGTTTTATTGAACTGAATCCAAATTATTTCAAGATGTTTAGTGCCTCAAGAAGTCGGTTTTTTAAAAGTCGAGAAAACCGAAACATTTTTTATTGTACAGAGTCTATGTAGTAATTAAAAATTGCCACTCAAATTATTTTACCATCGTTTATTTTACCATATTTGTTTAATTGGTTTAAGTATAACATACTTACATATGTAATCATTTCCTTCCGTTAGGGTCACAGCTCGCGGCAGTTGACTAATTCAAAGTTAATGTAAAATTCAATAACGGCCCTTTTCACAATGTACAATTAAAAGCTAACAGGGACTTTAAAGGCAAGTTTTGTATGAAGAACTGTCAGTTAAAGTTCACGTCAAGTCTTAATCATACTAGTGTCCTGCACAAGAGTATTTATAAGACTTTTCAAGACGAGAGATTTTTTCCAATGCTGTACTACAGCGAAATATTCTAAAATAATCGCTAAACAACACTTTTGGCAAGACAAACCACCGAAAAAAATTACTTGCCAACAGTGTTGCTTAGCGATTCTTTTAGAACATTTCGCTGTAGTAAAGCATTGGAAAAAATCTCTCATGTCTTGAAAGGTCTTATAAATAGTCTTGTGCAGGACACTAAATCATACATTGTGAAAAGGGACGTAATACAGATATGATATTGACCTCAACCGAGCCACATACATATGTACATATGTAAAACACAATTTTCTTTTGATAAACTAGTGGGACCAAGGCACATTTATTAGGTGGCAGCACTACACCAGGTGACTAATGTTATTATACCAATCTAAATGTCAAATTTGGATTGTGTAGGTATAAGCCTAAGAGCATGCTTTTGTTTGGGTATCAATAAACACCTTTCGAATATTCAGTTTTGTATGGTGTTTGAAATTTCCTGTAAGAAACATGCAATGTCACGATACTACCCTGTTTTGAAAAGTAAGAAGGTAATTCATACCAACAAAGTACATGTGTTTGTTGCTGTTGTAATATTTGTTGTAGAATCGCGGGTACCTGATTGATGTGCCTTGAGTGAAACAATGAAATACGACGATGGACAACAGATGCACGAAATAAATAATTACATATGTATGTACTTATGTGTAATGAGACTTTTTCAAAATGTAAATAGAACTGTACCTATAATTTTATTATCAGGTGCTATAAGCAAATTAGATATATCTTTTACAGAAACTACTGCCAGCTGCATTCAACTTCAAAATTGCAACCACTAGTTTTTACAATTCTACTTAGAGTACAACAACAAAGAACTTACGCACACCCATATAAAATTATTGGAAATGTAACATGCATGTGTATACACAAACAACAAAAATTCACTTGCTAATTTGACTTTTTTGTGATGGCATTTTGCCTATACATTTTTTCTGCACTTGCTTTTTTGATTTTCTTTTTGTATGCCTTTTTCTTTTTCTATGTTGAATTTTCTTATTTCTTTCAAGCAGACATTAACCTTTTGGTAAATTCACGAATTTTAATTATTTTTATTATATATTTAACTTATTAAATAATTGAAGAAAACACCCACCATAAATTTGCAACTAATTTTTTTATTTTATGCTAAATGACAGTGATGTCATCGCAGCGATTTTGCTATAAGAAATCTTGCAACTGTTTTTTGTAGCACAGTGTTGTAGCTACAAGCGATTATTTTTAGTTTTGTCTTGCATATATAACTAGCGGTCTCCACTAGCCATGAACTTGGTATGGGCATCATGTCGGACATCGCAAATGGCTAATGGAGACCGCTCATGTCCAACTTTCGTCCATGCTCTGACATCAATGCGCCGAGCATATGTCTGGGCAAATATGTTCGCCATGAGATTTGACGTTCGCAACCATTTGCAATACAAAGAAAAAAGACAGAACAAAATTGGTAAATATTCCATCTCTATTGCACTACCGCAAAATACTTTGATATGCCTGAACATGGACATCGTACGTGTTCACCACAACAAGGAAGTTGATGAATTTTTCACAGTTGCTCTGCCGGCGTCATGTGCATGTCATGTCCAAGTCCATGGCTAGTGGAGACGTAGGGTAATGAAAGGCACTAATGCCCATTTCTTGACTTAATAATCAAACTGTAATTATTTTTAAGTTCTAATTAAATACGAAATTGTGTTTTTGAGTGCATAATTAAATAATAATTAAATGCCCAATCTTGTGTAATTAATGCCCATTTCTTGACTTAATAATCAAACTGTAATTATTTTTAAATTCTAATTAAATACGAAATTGTGTTTTTGAGTGCATAATTAAATAATAATTAAATGCCCAATCTTATGTAATTAAGTAGTATTTAAGTTTTATGAGCGCACCATATGTTTTTATGCGTGTGTGTGTTTATTGCAAACATACACATGAACATCATGTGGTTGGGTTGAAAATATCATGTGGTCGTATTAGGATGAATTTTGTTTAATTTGCATAAATACATAATATATACAATTCATAGTTTCATATCATATCCTTTGGTTTCATAAAATGTGTTTTTATGCAATTTTAATTTTCTGCATTTTGATAACCCAAATTTTTTGTTTATGTTAAACAGCTGTTCTTTGGAAAGATTTCCATAATATTTGGAAATTGTTTAGTGCTGCCGTACTTTCAACGTAATTTAATAATAACTTTAATTAACCACTGAAAAAATGAAAATTGTATGTAATTACAACTTAATTTTAAATAAAAATTAGCTAATTACGTACTTAATTTTTAAGTTAAAAACAAATTAAACATTCGATTTTCGAACTTCGCTGGCTATCGAAAATCGAATGTTTAATTCGTATTACGAGCATCAAAAATTTCGTTGAGCAACGAATTTTTTATCGAACAGAATTTAGCTTTCGATGAAATAAAAAATTTATAAACGACTGTTTTTTATTTTTAATATATAGTTGTTGAAAATTTTAAAAATCAATTTGAGTGATATTCATAATAAAGACATTCTTTGTCGAATGCTTGTCATAATACCAAATGAAAATTCGTTCGATCAGTACTTTCGACTACAGTCGAAGATCGAAAGTTGCTCATAATAAGGGACTTAAACTGCCGAGTCTTAAATCAGAGTTAATGGAAATTTTCAAAAGACAACAAGAACGTACGCTCCAGCCACACGTTCAATAAATGGTTTTCAATTTCATTACACATATTGTGTGTAAAAATTCTTTGAAATTGATAGTTGTGACACAAATTGATAATCAATTTCATTTTTTATATGCTACCGACGAAGAAACAACACATTTTAGGTGTTCAAATTGAAAATTAAATTGCCATATAAATGAATAGGTGAATTTGAAAGCAATCTAGTTTTCAATTAACAAATTTAATAGAATTGAAAGTCAAAAATTTAACGTGTGGCCACCAAGTTAGTAGATCACGGTTGAATTTTTTAAAGTTATGCGATTGTGTAGGATAGTGAGTCCTAGCCTCTACAGAGTGATTATAAAAGCACTCTTATTAGCGATACATTTCATAAATTTTTCACGAGTTGAACAGGGTACAACTTTTGCAGCATTATACAATGAATGTTCCATGTATACTTTTTTTACATGGATTATCGATTACCATTACCTATATATGTATGTAAATACTTTAAAAATTGTTTAAGAAGTTGTTTCTAATTAGCATCTTAGGTTTGATTCCTAAAAAATATTTGCAAGAGTATGCGTTTTCAAACTAGATTTTTTCCATAATGACTGTTGCACTGCATTATCATGAACTGCTCTACCACAATTTTTTTTGACGGCGTTGTTTATTTGTGCGACATTGTGTTAGAACATTAAAAGGAAAACACGTGTGGTCAGTTGTTAGGTATACCGCGTACAATAAACAAATATCGTAAAGTGAAAATCGCCTATAAGATATTTGTTTTATTTAACCATAATTAATATATTTTGAAATGCGCGATAATACTCCACCAAGGCCAGCAGATATCGAAGATGATTTTGAAGAAGTTTATGCCGAAAATGATGGCCCACCGTCTGAAGAGGATGACGATTTAGAAATGGAGGAAATAACCCTTGAAGAGCTGCAGTACCGTTTTGGAACCGGCCATGACTACGATGATTCAGATGAGGAAAATGGCGAATTACACAAATCTCCTGTGCAAGATGATTCCATCCTAACGTTTCAACAGCACTCTGCCCCTGTATTTGCCTGTTCCATGCATCCACACTATGATCTTTGCGCTTCGGGTGGCGAAGATGACAGAGTTTTTGTATGGAAGCGTAGCAATGGGGAAGTCATACAAGAAATTACTGATCACAAAGATACTGTTACTGAAGCACACTTCAATCACGATGGAACATATCTAGCTACAGGTGATATGGCTGGTGAGATTTTACTGCACAAGATACAAGAGCCAAGTGTGCATGATAATGCTGAGAAAAGAGAAAACGTTACACTGCGCAAAGTCTGGGAATATTCAATGGGTGATATGTCGTGGATGCGTTGGCATAAAGCCGCCAATGTTTTAATAGCTGGGAGTGAGGATGGTGAAATATATGTTTTTCGACTGCCGGCAGGCGATTGTAAAATACTACCTGGCCAAGGTGTGCGATGTGAGTCTGGAGAAATTACCAATGATGGCAAAAAATTATTCGCTTCGTACAACAATGGTACCGTTAAGTTGTGGGACATAAAATCTGCTGCTGTTTTAATGGAAATAAACGAAGAACATCCAATGGTTCACCAAGAAGGATCGTCGATAGTAGCATGTGATAAAGAGTCTCCATTGTTCATGTCTGGTGATGAAAACGGTATGTATATGTATGTATATTTGTTGGTATGTAAAATAAATATATATGGTTTCTCCTCTAACTGTACATATTACATGGGTACTTCCAATTGTTAGCTTAATTAAAAAAGCACGTAACAAACAAAAAGTGTATGTATGCTCTTGTTTATTATTCATTACTATTTCAAGTTTCAAATTTTGTTAAAAAAACGCCGATATGGACAGAAACCTATGATCTCCAGAACAATTTTTGAAAAAATTTTTTAGTGTAGGTCCAGGCTGTTCAAACTGTCACTAGAGTGCCGAACATCAATCGGCTTTTGATACAAATTCCCAGCGGGAAATTTAGCGAAGTACTTCGATAATAATCACTGACATCAGTATGACATCGTAAGCGAGCCATCTAAGTACTTGGATTGTAATGTACGCGTAATCTGATATATCATGTGCTACTAATAACTTCGATTACGATGTAAGCTGGGATTCATTTATTGATTAAAACAAACAGTTTGTTATACAACAAAATTGAAATACTGATCTACTTTTAGGCTAAATTTATTATCATGCTCGCTTACAAGTCCGCTGTTGATGTAAGTGCAATGCTAGTGACACGTACTGACATCGTGGCTTACTTTGTAAGCGAGAGCTCACCACTTACGCGTCCTATGACACTTTATGTTAAATCTAAGTAGCAAAATAAGCTAACGAATCACCACTGACTGCTACTAAGTATTGCTGATGTCATCGATTACGTAATGTATATTTTTACCACTGGGTTAATACACATACGCTTATAAATTTCTCTCGGTTTTCTCTCTGTGGGCAGCAGAATACGAAGCATTCGTATTCGTCAATTTCAGACGAATACGAATATTTTTCCAAAAAAATTAAATAAATATAGGTATAAATTTAAATAAATGGATAAAAATATTAGTTTGTACGAATCCATTAAATTTTTTTATATAAATTTGTGCTTTGTATCATTTTCAAATATTATTTACTGACGATCATTAAAATTTTGGTAGTTTTTATTATTTTATTTAAGTACGCCAACAGGAGTATGAAGTTCTTTTTTATAACAATTTTTTAATATATCATATTGCAGGCGTAAATAGAGCCCTAATTTAATGTCTATAAATTTAACATTAAATATTCGTATACGTATTCGCGAATATCGTTTCAAATATTCGTATTCGCGAATATCAAAAATTGACATTCGTTACATCACTAATATTTACATAAAAAGGTACAATTGCTGGTTGTAAAGAGTTTAGGCCAATATCGATATTACCTATTCTCTCAAAAATAGTGGAACATATAATAAAAATTCAACTTATGAGCCATATTGAAAACAATCGTTTTCTGCATGATTGCCAATCTGGGTTTAGAAGTTGCAGAAATACTACTTCATTGCTTCTTGGTATGACTGACAACATTATTAATAATATTTCTAATAGAGGCGTGTGTGTTTTGTTGTCCCTGGACATATCAAAAGCTTTTGATAGCGTGAGTCATTCTCTTTTAATTGATAAATTGCATAGGTTTTATTTATGTTCTAGTTCCGCTTGCAAGTTAATATATTCTTACTTGTCTGGAAGGAGTCAATATGTTTTGAGTTGTGGTCGTGTTTCTGGAGTCCTTCCTGTTCATAGTGGTGTACCACAAGGATCTGCGCTCGGACCTTTGCTTTTTTTTGTTATTCATTAATGATCTTTTTGATATTGTTTCTAGCAACATATGTCTTCCATTTGCTTTTGCTGATGATGTGCAATTGCTTTTTAAATGTTCAGTAGATTTTCCTGATGTGTTACAAAATATGATTAACTATACCGTTGGGGTTCTACAAAACTGGATTTCTGATAATGGCATTTCTCTTAATACAAAAAAGACAAAAGCAATGCTGTTTGGCAGTGGTAGTTGTAGCCAATTTTCTGTAACTATCAGTAATGAGTCTGTTGAATTTGTTGATAAGCTCACTTGCCTAGGTTTAGTACTGGATTCGAAATTAATCTTTGAGGGGCATATTAACACACTAGTATCTAGAATAAACTGTATTTTACGCAAATTATATAGTCTGGATATGATGCTACCCTTTCATGTTAAGAAAATAATTGTTTATGGTATAATTATGCCTATTCTATTATATGGCTTGGAAGTTTATTCTGGTACTTTTGGTTATGTCTTGAGGAAGTTAACGTTAATTTTTAATAGAGTTATTAGGTACATGTACTCTCTCCGAATATGGGAGCATGTGTCACCTTACATTGTAAGATTTTTGGGAGTTTCTTTTGCAGATTATATAAAGTTCCGTAATTTATATCACTTTTATAAGTCATATAGATTGCAAGCACCAAGCTATTTGATTGAGTTATTTGAGTTTAGTAGATCCACTAGAAATAAACAGTTGATTATACCAAGACTGAGTGAAGGATTGAAACGTTCTTTTTGTGTAAGGGTTGCACGAGCATACAATGTTTTGCCTAATTTTTTGAAAACTTTTAATGTCTCACCATTCACATATAAGAAAAAACTATTTCTAGAACTCTCTAGTAATAATTTGTAGTATTGATTGATAATGTATAAGTAACTATTTTGCAAGTTAGCCATTGTTGGCAATTTCTTACTTCTCTTTTTATAAAATTTTTATTTTTTTTCTCTCTTTTTCTCACTGATATTACATTTTGACTAATTGGGATGATTCTATTGTTCTTACATATTTTCCTACTTGTTAAACTTTGTTTTTATTGCATATATTTTATTGTTTTTATATTATATAAGTTATATTTTTACATACTAATTTAAAATAATATTATTATAGTAGAAATTTGTAACCGTTTATGGTCTGCATTGGCTAGGTTATTGGTAATAAATAAATAATACATATATATGTATGTAAGTAAAACTCAAAATGATGCACGTAAAATTTTTCCTAAAAAGAACTCGAAAATTTCAAATACCAACAAATATGTTATCAAGGCACATTTACTTGAATGTGCTTTGTATGTTACATTTGAAAAAAAATCTTCAAAATTGAAAACTCAAACTATTATGTATATCAATGTCTAAATATTACAAATTTACAGAAATTTTTTGTAATTGCTTGAATTTGTATAATATGCATGTTTCCCTATTTTTTAGGAAAAATATTATTTAGCACACCTAATGGTCCGGTTGGTATGGTTGAGGCAAACGGTGCCATCGAATGCTTAGCATTTCCTCCATCAGGAAATATTAGGATGGCAGCAAGTGGTACCTTACAGGGGCAAATCGCTATATGGGATCATTCTAAATTAAGCCTACGCACCGAATGTGAACATGCAAATGACGGAATTACAAAGTAAGCAACCTAAAACCGAACACACCTAACATGTAAAATTAATTTCAAAATATGTATATTCATTTAGAATTCAGTGGATTAGCGATTTTACAATCTTAGTTTCAACAATACAGGGCAATGTTATAGCTTACGATGCGCGCACTGGTCAACGCAAATTTGCTTTATCTGGGCATTTGGCTGAAGTATATTCGTTTTGTTATGACCCCAAAGAAAGATTACTTTTAACAGTGTCTGAAGATGATACATCAAAAATTTTCAAAGTTCCCGAACTGGGCGATTAAAAAACAAAAAATACAATTAGTCTGTCGCATATTTGTAAAAATATGAAAGCAAGATTCTTTCGATAATTTATTTAAGAAAACGAGAACAAATATTTGTACATATCTTGTTGTTTCCAATCACACTTATTGGGAATAAAAGTTCACGTGAAATGTGTTCCCTTTCCTTAAAGTTGTGATCGCCAATATTTGCATTGTTGTTGTGTCATTGTACTATTTTCTAATTTTGTTCACCATGTTTTCTTCATGGGAAATTTTTCACGTCGACCATATGCTCGCCTTTTATTCCCAATAGGGGTGAATATAGAATGTAATATGTGGTGATCACAATGCAAGTAAGCGAATTTTCTTAGAAAATTTTGAATAAGAATCGCTCAAAAATTTAATTGTTTTCCATATATTTTTTCTAGACACGTCCCTTGGTTGCATTGAGAAAACTACATGTACATTTCAAAACGATAATTCTTTTTATTTCATATTTTTTTTCAAACAGGCACTAAAACTGAGTTAGTCAATGTTGCATTATTTAAATTTAAGCTTTTAGGTTTTCTATTTCCATTGTTATATTTTAATATTTCATTAGTCAACTATATACATACATGTGTAAATATTTAAATTGTTGTTTGATTTAAGCACCGCACTGAAAGAGTTGGTAAGTATTAAAGTTTCAAAGGAATCTTTCAATTAAATTAATTTTTGTTCGAACTAATTTTTTTCTCTTCGCTCGGTTTAATTAGGGTAAAGTTTATATTTTGAGAAAGCCAAATTGGTTTCGCCGAGGAAAAAATGATGTCTATCGATTTTACCTTCTGTGGAACGCGACTCTTGAACTATTAAATATATCTCAGTGAAAATCTATACCGACAAAGTTGAGGTGATTTTTCAATTGATGTGCTAATGCACGACTCTGGGTTGCATAATAAAAGAAAATCGACAACAAATTCACTTATAGTCGGAGCGCTGCTATTATTTTAATCTAGTTCTTAAAATGACTACAGAAAACATGTGTAGATTCTTTTTTTAGTTTGAAAGAAACCAAACCAAACTAATAGAAAAGTGCTACGTGTTACATTGACTACCTTTAGATGCATTGATTTATATTTGTTTAATATTTATTTAAAAAAGCAACATTACCGATTATTTCTTAATTTTTATTTATTCCTCAGAAAATAGCAGTTACTTTATGATTTTTACTTTTTGGTCAAACACATGCAAAGGCACACAAATGCATTAACATTAGTTGTATGCGGTTAATCACATAATAGCTTCCCTCTAGTCAGCCTAGAACCATATGTCTCTATGTCAATACTCTTTCTCCAGCGACACTTGCACTAGCTAAAATGTCGACAGCTTTCCTTTTATGCGCGAGTAGAGATACGTTAGAGACAACAGTTCTAGTGTATTTCTGGTGATATTGTCAGTGAACGCGTCAATAGTTTTTTTCTTTTTTATTATGTTGTGCAATAATATTAAATAAATATATATAGACGAGGGTCACTAAAATCTACGAGTGAATCTTCGGTTCAAATATCTCCATATGGTCGTAAAAGAACTACCTTCTCAATAGTGCTGAGTCTAATGGTTGATTTTCAATGACAACCCTATGTTATGTGTCAATAGGCGATTACATTGGCTGGGGTACACCTAATCAGTAGCACTATTGACTATGTCACTAGAAAATCACTATAATTTTACTATTGACAACGAGACAGGATATATCGATATTGTAGACTAGAGCCCCTAAAATTTACTAGTGAATCTTTGGTGCCAATGTCTCCATGTGGTCCCAAAAGAACTACTTAGTCAGTTTTGCTACAGTCTAGTGGTGGATTTTCAATGACAAGCCAATGTTAAATGTCAATAGATGATTACATTGGCTGGGGTACACCTGATCAGTAGTACTACCGACAACGTCACTATTAAATCACCACAATTTCACTATTCGCACTTTCTGCAGGGTTAACATATACATATTACACACACACTCAAACGTACAATATGAAAAATAACAAGCATACACTAATCAACATTACTTCTTTTGAGTGTTTGTTACAAGCAAGCTGCTTGCGACATCGCTTGTTACAACTGATATACACATACACCAATACATCCATCGTGCTTCGCTTATAGTACGACAGCATTTATTATTGGTTTAGTATAATACATGCGACGTGAATACATTTAAAAATCATGACGTTTTTACATTTCAAGACTGTTTACGCAGCTCTCTAGTATGTACATACATACATATGGGCGATTCTATTCTGACGGGTACAACATTTAGACGCTTTAAACGCCTTTTACTAATAGAAAGAAACACATTTTCAATTAAGTTATTTCTAGAAGGGGTAAAATTTTTTATATACTATTGTTATCTATTTACAAGAATTTATATGAAACGCTCAAATAGCCACGAGAGAGCTTTAAAGTGCATGACGGGTGCAACCAAATTGGCCCACTTTCATAAGATCATACCACAAAAACACAAAACTCTGTTAATTTTTAAACTTTTATTGTATTATTCTTTTTCATTGTGAAAGATGAGATATCAGACGATGATTATCAAATCAAACATCGTAGAGAAATATGTATAATCCAATAATAAGAAATTTGCTCTTTAAGCCATGACGGGTGCAACATGACGGGTGCAAATCTATGAATCTTAATGCTTCGAAAAGCACAACAAATTCATATTTTTAAATAAATCTTAAAAGCTTACGTATAAAAAAATTATATTATTATAAAATATAGATATTCTACTTTAAATTGGCATCAAAAAAAGTATCAAAAAATGATTTGAAAATTGATGTTAAAAGTTGTCTAGAATATAATCCCCCATATACTATAGATATATTTATGCAGACTACAACAATTGTCGCTGGAATTTGAAAAATTAAAATTAAAGGGTTTTTACTATTCAATTTTGACAACTTGCTGTATTGCATATTGGAAACAGAGGCAAACTCTTGAAATTTTCAAAAACGCTAAAACTAAAAAACCCCAACAAAAAAAATCGCCAAAAACAAAAAATCGCCAAAAACAAAAAAAAATTGACAAAAACCAAAAAAAAAATACGCTAAGAAATTTCAAAAATGAAAAAATCGCAAAAACTTATAAGTGCCAAAACGAAAAAAACGTTAAAAACCCCCCAAAAACGAAAAAGCGCCAAAGACAAAAATCTAAAAAAAGTTTAAGGACTTAAATTAAAAAAAAAAAAAATCTGCATCAGATAAGATATTCGATTATATAGGCTAAAGTTCGTATACACTAAAAAAATAAAAATTAACAAAAACTTTGGAAAATTTTCTAAATTTGGGTAAAAATTGTAATTCAGAAAGCGTTAATTGTAATTCAGATTAGTCAGTTTAATTTCAGAAAGCGTTAATTGTAATTCAAGTTAGTCAATTTAATTTCAGAAAGCGTTAATTGTAATTCAGATTAGTCAGTTGTAATTCAGAAAGTGTTAATTGTAATTCAGATTAGTCAATTATAATTCAGAAAGCGTTAGTTTATATTCAGAAAGCGTTAATTGTAATTCAGAAAATGTTAATTGTAATTCAGAAAGCGTCAATTGTAATTCAGAAATAAAATAAGTTTGATTCTTATTATTTTTCGTTTTAATTACATATTAAAAGTGTCATTAATACAATATATACATATGTATGTAAATGTGCAAAATTAAAGAAAAATTATTGACCGATCGCCATGTCATTCATTGCCAGAGCAGAAATAATGGTCAAAGACCAATATTGTTCCTCCCTCCAAATTAAGCCTGCGATACCTCTGTGAACATTTTTGTTTAGCTTAAAGAAGCTACATAATGCCCATAAAAATACAATGTTCAAATTTTACGACGAATGGAGGTCTATCCTGTACCCACCACCTTCCAGGAAAGACCCTGTTTAATACATAATTGCTGAGTATTTCATATATATAATACCACACTTACTCGTTCCAAAAGATTTTGAACAATTTTTTTTATCAATGAATTCATTTTCTGAATTACAATTAACATTTTCTGAATTACATTTGACGTTTTCTAAATATTAACTAACGCTTTCTTAGTTACAATTGACGCTTTCTGAATACTAACTAACACTTTCTGAATTACAACTGACTAATCTGAATTACAATTTACATTTTTTGAAATTAAATTGACTAATCTGAATTACAATTAATGCTTTCTGAAATTAAGTTGACTAATCTGAATTACAATTAACGCTTTCTGAAATTAAATTGACGCTTTCTGAAAATCAATTGACGCTTTCTGAATTACAATTGGAAAAGGTGTAGTTCATTAATGTTTATAGTAATTATATTTTTATATTTAAGTATTTTTTTTTTAATTAAGTAAAATTAAAAAGAATCTTTTTCATCTTTGGTCTCAAATTTAGTACATTTTTCAAAGTTTTTTTTTATGTCTATACCATATGGTATGTTTTTTTGTTATATCTTTATACATATTATATTCTTATGCCGAATTTACATTGGGCATTTCTTGTGTATCATTTACCCAAAAAGCGTAACCAACTAATTACTAATGAAAAACTGTTTGAGCCAGACATGTATTTATTGATTTAAACAGTTTGCAATCATGCTGGATTCTATAAAATTGTCTATTAGTTATGTATGAAACTATTTAACTTAATAAATACATGTCTTAATCTAAAAGTTTTTCATTAGTAATTAGTGGTTACGCCTTTTTTAAGCTTGTGTGGCACATGGCACACAGATGGAAACCCGGCCTTACAGTCTTATTTATAAAACTTATCAAGGCTTTATAAAAAGTTTTTAAAACAAATTTTCTTTAAAAAGCCTTAATAATTTTTACACTACATACATATTAATGCCTTGAGAGGAGACAAGTATTGAACCAACAACCTTCTAACCAGGAATATTTCATTTCCTAAAATTTATTTTTTGATTTAAAACGAGATTGACTAGTTCTTATGCAAGCCACAGACCTTGCGACCGTTGGTACAACACGTTGATTTATCAAGTTGTATGTTTTGAACACAAACTACACAACAACGTGTGCAACATTAGCGCACAACTTCATTTCACAAAAAAAAATTTTGAGTAAACATGACATCGGGTACTACTGCGCATATTGTAGTCGATAATTTTTTGTGCAAAACGAAGAAGAAGAATGTAAAAAAGGGCAGAAAAAAATTTGGTAAAAAAAAATTTTATTTATATAAAAAGAACCATATTCTAACAACAAACTTTTAAAAATACTAAAAGAAAGTGAGCCAAAATACTACAAAAATTACATTTGCATGACATTTTAAACGCACATTTGAATTCGTGCGTGACGCTTCTTTATATGACACTACGAAAATAAAAATAAATAATGATAATGAAATAAAGTTGTACAACATACTCCTAAATTATACAACCTGTCTATGTAACTTGCCAAAAAATCAAATCTTTTTCTTTCATACAACCGAGGCACAACTTCATACAACAATACCATTCAGTAAAATTTTAAACCATTTTCCAATTTTTGGTAAGTATTTCCTTTATGCCAGTAAACTTGTACTTTAATTTGAGAATTTTTATGAACTATTTTTAAGTAATTTTTACTAGATTTTTGTAAAAATTTACTTAAACTTAGAAAAAAATTTTACTGAAATTTAGACATTTTTTTACTTAATAATAGTATATGTGACAGCGCATAGAGAAAGGGACCTAAGGGTAAAACAAATCAATTTTCACTTTTTTTTATGTGGACAACATCTGAGCATCGAATGAGTCCGATCCCATGCCCCAAAAGTGTTCCCTCCCAGAGATATGCGCGTTTTATGATGTGATGGTACACCAAAGATACACGTATTTAAATCTTTAAAATGGCTCTCCTGAACAAAACCGGTTTTTACTCTTAGGTCCCTTTCTATTTTGTGCGTCACATATGTCTGTTTTTTATTGTAGTATTATATATACATATCGTCGCTGTTTTAACTAATCGACCTAACTGACATTTTTTTTTGAAAAATCAATTAAGTCCTTTACTAGACTTTATAAGTCATAATACACATTTGGGGTATTCAAATGGTACTCATAAATTAACACGTTTTAAAGTTATAAAACGAAAATATATGACTGCTGTGAGCAACCCCTTATAATTTACAATTATAAATATTGTACTTATTTGTATTTTGGTTTTAATACCTTGTACATTTCTTACTCTCTCTCTCTCTCTCTCAATTCCTTTGGTAAACTCTCACGCATTTCTACATGTAGTTATGACAAACAATAAACATAGCTGAGAAAGTCTTATTACTTTATGACCTTTTTGTTTGAGCCACAACAACAATTTTTTTAAACTATGTTAAAATGTTAAGACATTATGACACTTAGGACACTTATGACACCCTTGTGAATACCCCAATTGTCTACAATTTTCATGACTGTAAGCATTACTTTTGTGCCTGTATAAGTAAAAAGATTTCTGAAGCAGCCATAAGAATGAATGTATAAAACAACCGTAAAAGTTGATCTCCTGTTAAATTTTTCAAATGTTAGTTAGGTCGGTTAGTTAAAACATCGACGATATGTGCCCTTAATTATGAAAGTGTTCTAAGTCATGTGCATTTTTGCTTCGAAATTTCAAATAAATCTTTGAAAAACTTCAATAAATATTTAAACATAATTAAATAAATTTATATAAATCGAGACTAGAACAACTCTAAATTAAAATGCTGCTTAATTTAAAAATACTTTTTCATTTGTTCAAATGTAATCTACTAAATATCTTGACAAGACCAATATATGACCACTTTCATAATTAAGGGCACATATAGTGCCCTTCGTGTGCGAGTCAAAGTCGCACTTTACCGAATTTATTTATTTAAAATGTACTATTTTAAGTTTCGCCCTTAATTAAGCCAAAAAAATCTAATTTTTTTTTCTATCAAAATATGTATATAAAAAACTCAATAACAAAAAAATTATGAGTTAGGGCCTTTCTATGTTAAGGTAACGATATATCTTCACCAAACGTATTAAGCTTAAAATTATTATCATCGGATAAAAAATTTAAATACTTGTGACATATTTAGTGAAAATATCCGAACTTGAGTCTTTGAAATTGGTGAACACATCAAAATTTATTGTTGCGGAATACGGTGTCTGATCTGCAAGTAACAGAAATTACCATCGCTCTAACTACGACAGTAAAATCAAGTAAGAGTGCTATATTCGGCTGTGCCGACTCTTATATACCCTTTACCAAAGTGTTTTTATGTAGTATAGAGATACATACATAAGCACATACATAAAGTATAAACAAAAAGAAAAAAATAATTTGACCTAGTTACTTTTATGTACAAAAAATAAATTTACAAACCTTAGAATCATTACATTAGATTTTTCTGATTCCTTATATCAATCTAGTAGTTCTTAAAAAAATATAGAAAGTGTGTTAAGTAAAAAAAGAAAAAAGGAAATTAAAAAAAATGTTTTATTTAGTTACTTTAATATCCAGAAAAAAAGATCAAAGTTTCCAGCTCTGGTGCTGTGGTTTTTATTTTTATAATTTTCTACACCAAACTTTTTTTTCCAAAACGTAAAATATGTATAATCTATAAAGGAAAATATAAAAATTAATTAGACTTAGTTACTTTTATATATCACAAAAAGTGTAAGTTTCCCAACCCTGAGATCATTCTTTTTGATTTTTCTGATTTCTTACACCAATCTCTTTCTTTTAAGAATTTAAGATATGTGTAATTTATAGAAAAAAGGAAAAATTTGTTTTAGTAAGTTACTTTTGTACAAAAAAAGTTAAAGTTTTCCAACCCTGGAATTGTCTTTTTAATTTTTTTAATTGTTTTTTTTAGTTTAAATACCAATTTTTTTCGTACTCAAGCATAAAATAAGTTTATTTAATAAAAATAAATAAAAATTAATTTTCGGTAGTTAATTTTTTATATCACAAAGAGTGTAACTTTCCCAACCCTGGAATCCCCCTTTTTGGTTTTTCTGTATTCTTAAAAACCATATTTTTTTAAGAATGTAAGATATGTTTAATTTATAGTAAAAAAAGGAAAAATTTGTTTTAGTAAGTTACTTTTGTATAAAAAATAAGGTTTTCCAACCCTGGAAACTTCATTTTAATTTTTTTTTAATTTGAAATACCAAATTCATACGTACTGAAGTATAAAATAAGTCTATTTTATAAAAAAAAAAATAAAAATTAGTTTTCGGTAGTCAATTTTATATATCACAAAAAGTGTAAGTTTTCCAGCCCTGGCACCGTTCTTTTTGATTTTTCAGATTTCGTACACTAATATGTTCCTTTTAAGAATATAAGCTATGTTTAATACATAGAGCAAAAGAAAAAATTTGTTTTAGTAAGTTACTTTTGTATAAGAAAAAAGTTAAAGTTTTCCAACCCTGGAAATGTCTTTCTCATGTATTAAATTTTTTTAGTTTTTAATATCAATTTCATGTGTACTGCAGTATAAAATAAGTTAATTTAATAAAAAAATAGTAAGACCTAGTTACTTTTATATATTACAAAAAGTGTAAGTTTCCCAACCCTGGAATCATCCTTTTTGATTTTTCTGATTCGTTACACCAATCTCTTTATTTTAACAGTCTAAGATATGTTTAATTTATAGAGAAAAAGAAAACATTTGTTTTAGTAAGTTACTTTTGTATATGAAAAAAAATTAAAGTTTTCCAACCCTGGAAACGTCTTTTTAATATTTTTAACTTTCTTTTTTAATTTGAAATACTAATCTAATTTATACTGAAGTATAAAATAAGTTGATTTAATAAAAAAAATATAAAAATTAGTTTACGGTAGTTAATTTTTTATATCACAAAAATTTTAAGTTTCCCAACCCTGGAATTATCCTATTTGATTTTCTGGTTTTTTAACCCAATCTCTTTCTTTTTAGAATATAAGATATATTTAATTTATATAAAAAGGAAAAATTTCTTTTAGTAAATTAATTTTGTATAATTTTGTATAAAAAAGTTAAGTTAAAGTTTTCCTACCCTGGAAACGTCTATTTAATTTTTATTAAGAAATTTTATATTATATTTAATTTATTTTTTACTAAGAAATATTAATTTTATTCATTCTGAAGTATAAAATAAGTTTATTTAATAAAAAAAAATAATAACTAGTTTTCGGTAGTTATTTTGTATGGCAAAATGAAGTTTAAGCTTCCCAGCTCTGAAACCGTCTGCTCGATTTTGCTGATTTTCAATACCAATCTTATTTCGACCATTTCTGACACACCAGTCCAAGAACGAAATCTCTAGCTTTTCTGGGAGCTTCGGAAAACCGATTTCACGTACAGACAGACGGACAGACGGACATCGCTTATACGTCTTCCCTATGCATAAGGATCCAGAATATATATACTTTATAGCTCGCTTATTAATATTCTAGAAATTACAAACGGAATGACAAACCTATATATACCCTTTTACCATTTTTTGGTAAAGGGTATAATTACATACATACATCCAATTCGGGTAATTACCCACGAAGTGGCAACATTTAGAGAAAATTTAAAAAAATGTGCTCGCTATCTATCACACTTAGGGCCAATTTCACCAACTCTATTTAAATATCAATTCATTTTTAAATGTCGATTTTGATTAATTTTTGTATGGAAAAATTATTTTTAAATATGGATTGATATTTAAATAAGTTGGTGAAATTGGCCCTTAGGGCCATTATTACAACTTAAAGTTAGTTAAAAGTAGGATTTTATCGGTCGTATAAAAACTTTATCATTTGCAAAATTTTACTTTAACCTAAAGTGAGCGATAAATTACAGGCAAGTTTATCCTACTTGGTAAGTTAAATCCAATTTGCAATAATGGAAAGCTTTTTATACGTCCGACAAAATCCTAATTTTAACTATCTTTAAGTTGTAATAATGGCCCTTACATATGTATGTACATATCGTTACCTTTATATAGAAATGCCCCAACTCATTATTTTTTATTACATCCTTTACCAAAAAATGGTATATAGGTTTGTCCGTTTTAATTTCCACAATATTAATAAGCAAGATAAAAAGTACATATATTCTGGATCCTTATGCATAGGGAAGACGAATAAGCGGTGTCCGTCTGTCTGTATGTGAAATCGGTTTCCGAGGCTCCCAGAAAAGCTAGAGACTTCGGTCTTGGACTGGTGTGTCAGAAATATGCTAGGAACACAATTGGGATGAACGACGAATTTTTCGGTGCGAACTTTCGTCATAAAAAATAGAACACATTTGTTCATATGAAAATGCACACAACACCGCCGTAGAACGAAATTCGTCGTGCGTGACGAACTCTGAGATAGATTTATTTCTATTTTGTACGCCGACGAACGACGAAAAACAATTTTCTCTCACTCTCTTTACATACACAGCAAACAGTGTGACCAGATTTTAAAATAAAATTAAGCTAAATCACGTATGTCTTTAATAGTGTCCTGCAAAAGATATGTTATAAGAACTTTCAAGACATGAGGGATTTTTCAAATGCTTTACTACAGCGAAATCTTATAAAACAAACATTAACAACACTGTTTGCAAGAAATTTGTTTGAGTATTGTAGGTATAAGAGTAAAGACGAAAACACTTCGTGACGGAAGAATTTGTGATACTTGCTTCTTTCTACGCATAAGCGCGTGTACAAACGTCATGCATGTACATATGTGTGTATGATCTCTTATTTTTCTGCGCACATGCAAAGGCACACACATGCATTAACATTAGTTGTATGCGGTTAATCACATAATAGCTTACCATCTACATATTACACACACACACTCAAACGTACAATATGAAAAATAACAAGCATACACTAATCAACAGTACTTCTTTTGAGTGTTTGTTACAAACTAGTTAGCTGCGTAAACAGTCTTGAAATGTAAAAATTTCATCATGATTTTTAAATGTATTCACGTCGCATGTATTATACTAAACCAATAATAAATGCTGTTGTACTATAAGCGAAGCACGATGGATGTATTGGTGTATGTGTATATCTGTTGTAACAAGCGATGTCGCAAGACAGCTTGCTTGTAACAAACACTCAAAAGAAGTACTGTTGATTAGTGTATGCGTGTTATTTTTCATATTGTACGTTAGAGTGTGTGTGTAATATGTAGATGCCCTGAAGGAAATGCCGATGATGAAAATGTACTGATTCGCTTTTGACTTTGTCACAAGTACTAGTCTACAATTATTCCCATACAATACTTTATGCTATAGACATTTAGCATGTGCTTGTCATTGAAAATTTACTAGTAACACTAAAACAATTGACTATGTAGTGAATTCATAGTTCTTATGGGAACATTGAGACATAATAACCATACATTTACTTCCGTCACGAAGTGTTTTCTTCTTTACTCTTATACCTACAATACTCAAAAAAATTTCTTGCAAACAATGTTGTTAACGTTTGTTTTATAAGATTTCGCTGTAGTAAAGCATTTGAAAAATCCCTCATGTCTTAAAAGTTCTTATAAGATATCTTGTGCAGGAGACTATTACAAACAAGCTGTCTTGGCGTTTTCGCTTGTTAACACTGATATACACGTACACCAATACATCCACCGTGCTTCGCTTACAGTTCGACAGCATTTATTATTGGTTTAGTATAATACATGCGACGTGAATACATTTAAAAATCATGACGTTTTTACATTTCAAGACTGTTTACGCAGGTCTCTAGTCTTTAATATATTGTTAGAGAATACGCAATTTGAATAAAAAAATGCTAAAAAGGCTAAATCCGTTTTTTAAAAAGCTAAAAAAGAAGCTAAGGGCTTAATAAAAATGTTAAAGCCAAATTTAGCCCAAAATTAGCTAATATGGTCACACTGACAATAACGGACTTTATCAATTATAAGAGCTGAATTTGCTGAGTAAATTCCTCGTTATTGTGCTTCACACGCAGTGTTACCATATGTGAAGATTTATCTTATTTTTGAAGTTTTTAGACATGTTAAAACGACAAAAAAGATTTCTTATCTAAAAATACGACTTTTAAAAATTTTACTTTTGGTATTATTGAGGGATTTTTTGACTAAACTACTTACAAATTTTCTTATTTGCTTCATAATGTTCTTCCACATATTCTATACAGTAAATATTTTGTGTTATTTGGCCTTACTTTTAATAGTTCACAAGAAACAAAATAAATTTTAACTCATTTTTATTCAATAAAATAACAAAAAAGATTTTTTTTGTTCGACTTGAAGATTTTTGAAAAATAAATATGGCAACACTGTTCACACGACGAATTTACGCAGCGGGAAAACTCAAACTTTATTTTGCCATACTAAAGTAACTACCGAAAGCTAATTTTTATTATTTTTTTATTATTTACTGCCAGTTTATAGAAGTTATGTAAAAATTCTCGTCTGTTTATTTATATTGAATACAAAAATAAATTTGAGTGCCTTGTTCTTGTTTTCAATGTAAATAGGCAGACGATAATTTTTAAATGGCTTCTATAAACTGGCAGTTAAACTTATTTTATACTTCAGTATGAATAAAATTTGTATTTCAAATAAAAAAGAAATTAAAAAGACGTTTCCAGGGTTAGAAAACTTTAAATTTTTTATACAAAATGATACAAAATTAGCTTACTAAAACAAATTTTTCTTTTTTTCTATAAATTAAATATATGTACAGTGCACTCGGGAAAACGTCAACACTAGTTTACGTCAGAATTCCAAAACGTCAACCCTTAATTTTTTACGTCAACCAAACAACCAAACCACAGCGCTCTAAAACGTCAACTTAAAATAAATCAAAATTTTGAATTAAGCAACAGTTAAAATACACAGTTTTGATCACACACACACACACATTTGTTTTATGAAATTAGTTCAGAATTTGGGTATTCCCCTTATAAGTATGTAGAATAGAAAAGAAATTTCATCTCTATGTGTTGTCTTTTTATGTTCAGTTGCTTTTTTGTTCTTTTTTTGTATTTGTTTATGTTTCGTTTTAGTTTATAGTCAATAAAAACGTTTTAAAGCACACTATCAATATGTTTTTATTAAAAGTTTCTACATTCATAAACGTCAACAATTTGTTAAACGTCAACACTCGCGGTTTTAATTAGTTGACGTTTTCCCGAGCGCACTGTACGTTATATTCTTAAAAGAAAGAGATTGGTGTAAGAAATCAGAAAAATCAAAAAGGATGATTCCAGGGTTGGGAAACTTAAAATTTTTGTGATATAAGAAATTAACTACCGTAAACTAATTTTTATTTTTTTTATTAAATTAACTTATTTTATACTTCAGTACAAATTAAATTGATATTTCAAATTAAAAAAAAAGTTAAAAAAATTAAAAGACGTTTCCAGGGTTGGAAAACTTTAACTTTTTTTTCTTATATAAAAGTAACTTACTAAAACAAATTTTTTCTTTTTCTCTATAAATTAAATATATCTTATATTCTTAAAATAAAGAGTTTGGTGTAAGAAAACAGAAAAATCTAAAAGGATGATTCCAGGGTTGGGAATCTTAAAATTTTTGTGATATAAAAAATTAACTACCACACACTAATCTTTATTTATTTTTTTTTTTTATTAAATTAACTTATCTTATACTGCAGTACAAATGAAATTGATATTTCAAGTTAAAAAAAGTTAAAAAAATTAAAAAGACGTTTAACTTTGTTTTCTTATACAAAAGTAACTTATTAAAACAAATTTTTTCTTTTTCTCTATAAATTAAACATATCTTATATTCTTAAAGAAAGAGATTAATGTAAGAAATCAGAAAAATCCAAAAGGATGATTTCAGGGTTGGAAAACTTACACTAGTTATATGGTATTTTATATACTGGAAACTTTGAACTTTTTTCTCTGGATATTAAAGTTACTAAATAAAAATATTTTTTTAATTTGATTTTTTCATATTGTATGACGTGACGTCATTTTTGACAACTGGAATAAGGGTGAATGTAAAATATTTCTTAAATACAGAGTGTAGAAAAAATATTCAACTTATTGCTAATATCGAAAAAAAAAAATATTTAATCGAAAAATACCGAGAGGTCACTTACTAAAAATTGCACTAGAGCAAAAAAATTTATAATTTTTAAATTTATAAATGCATATGCGTGGATGTGCTTATGAATGTATCTCTACACTTTATATACGCACTTTGGTGAAGGGTATATAAGATTCGGCACAGCCAAATATAGCACTCTTACTTGTTTTGAAATCGAGATTTTTGCATTTTTCTATACATTAGATGTTGTTCCATCAAAATATACAAAAAACTCGATTCAAAAAAATGAGTTAGGGCCTTTCTACATTAAGGTAACGATATGTATGTATTAAAGGGCTGCGTAAATGGTTCTAAAAGTTTAGTATTATATTTCACACTACTGCCAAGCAGTCTGTTTTAGTGCAAACATAAATAACAAAACAAAACTAACAAAACATGACTCTCACTAAAATCAATCAAGCATCATTCGAATAGTTTTTCTCTGCAGTTTTGTTAGTGCTTGTGTTCTCAAAACAAGTAGAACGTCAAAACGAAAAGCGAGAATGAAACAAAACAACACTAAATCATAGCAGAAACAACGAGTGCACTAGAACACGAGCACAAAAATGCAAACTATGTATGTTTATGTATGTATATATGTATACATATATTGAAAATAAGAATTAACAAAATTTTTATATATAAATGTACATAAGTATGTATGATATTGTTTCATAGTAAATAAAACCTCTTTTCAGCTTTCATATTCCTAACGAAGCCCAATGTTTCTTTTATATGGAAAATTTCTTTGCTATCAGAACATTCAAGCATGTTTTGAATGTTCTGTGTGAATTTTGATGTTCTATTTCATTTTTGTTTTGAAAGGCTTGGTTTTACTTCAACATTGTTCTATAGCTCGTTTCTCTATTTCTCGCATCGTAAAATTTCTCACATGAAATGTGAAACACAAAATTCAATCGTTTCTCGATATGTGAGAAAAAAGTGTTTCTGTATTTGAATGCGAGAACAGACAACACTGATTTTGTTTTGACTGGAATATTTCCAGTCATCGAGTGTCAAATGAAAACAAAATGTCACAAAAGTATTATTTTAATAACAAAAAAAGGAAATATATAACGGGTGTTTTTTTAGAGGTATAGAACTTCGAATTGAAATAAAACACAAGAAAATCGTTTTAATGTCCATCAATTTGGCTTTATTGGAAGGATAATTTTATGCCATTAATGTTTAAATATGATTTGGGGCATGTGGCCGCCGCGGCTGGCTCGAATAAAGCCAATTCTACAGGT
Source organism: Tachina grossa (assembly GCA_949987645.1). Lineage (NCBI taxonomy): Eukaryota > Metazoa > Arthropoda > Insecta > Diptera > Tachinidae > Tachina > Tachina grossa. The sequence continues at coordinate 135,549,051 of OX465276.1, forward strand.
CCAATTTTCAACCACTTTTTCGAGCATATGGGGCCGTATGTTGGCAATAACGCCACGAATGTTGGCTTCCAAGTCCCCTAACGTTTCTGGTTTGTTGGCGTAGACGAGCGACTTCACATATCCCCAAAGAAAATAATCCAATGGTGTCAAATCACACGATCTTGGTGGCCAATTGACAGGTCCATTCCGCGAAATTATGCGCTCATCGAATGTTTCCTTAAATAAATCGATTGTGACAGCGCACGTCACGTGGCATGTAGCGCCGTCTTGTTGGAACCACAACTCATCCACATTCATGCCATCCAATTCGGGAACAAAATAGTCGGTTATCATGGCTCTATACCGGTCTCCGTTAACGGTAACTGACTCTCCAGCATTATTTCGGAAGAAGTATGGCCCAATGACTCCACCAGCCCATAGAGCACACCAAACAGTCAGTTTTTGTGGATGTAATGGCGTCTCAAGGGTCTCATGTGGATTCTCTTCACTCCAAATGCGGCAATTTTGCTTGTTGACGTAGCCATTCAACCAAAAATGAGCCTCATCACTGAACAAAATTTTGCGATGAAAATCAGCATCGAGATCAATCTCATTTTCGGCCCATACACCAAAATCACGACGCATTGCATGGTCTCGCGGCTTTAATTCTTGCACAAGCTGGATCTTGTAAGGTCGCAAGCCAAGATCTTTGCGCAAAATCTTCCATAAAGTTGATGGACAAAGCTCCAATTGCTGTGCACGGTGGCGAATCGATTCATTCGGGTCCTCTTCAACACTTTGCTCTACAGCGGCAATTGTTTCTTCGGTGCGCACTGTTCGACGTCTCTGCGGATGCGTATTATCACATAGAGTAAACGTAGTGCGAAAACGATCCATGGTTAACCGAATTAATTGCTCTGATGGACGATTATGTCGACCATAAAATGGACGGAGCTTGCGGTAAACTTCGCAAACTGAACCATTATTTTCGAAATAAATTTGCACGATTTGCAAGCGTTGTTCTTTTGTCAACCTGTTCATGATGAAATGGCAAACCAAACTAAATATTAATCACTTGACAGCTGACAAAATGGCCGCCAGTTAAAAAAGTGATGCCAACTTAAAGTTCTATACCTCAATAAAAAACACCCATTACAAGAAAAAGAAAATAAAATAATGATTTTTGAAAGTTTTGTTTTAAAATAACGACGCAATATACACACACATTTTGAAATTAATGAGAGTGCTTGTAAGCATTTTTTTAAAGACTTGTGCCATGATACAATTATAACAGGTACATGCACAAGCCCAGCCCGTTAATCTATACAATGCAAATAGTTGTCAAACTTTGTTTACAAGCTGCGAAAATGTTAGTGTATGTGTGTGAATAAAATGATTACAGTGTTGCCAATGAATTTACACATCGCTGTGTCTGCAATTACACATCGAAGAAAATTACACTACACATCTTTTGTGTAGGTTAAAATTAAAACAAAAATAAATAAAAATAGAACCCAAAGTAGAATTACACACAGATTATACAAGAATTTAATTACATGGCCTACACATGTGAGTAGAAATTACACACTGTCTAACTACACAAAGATTGGCAACACTGAATAACTATAATCATGCACGAATGCCGTGTCTGCAATTGTACTTTAGTTACCCTGTAATTGTTATTTTTAAAAACAAAAGGCATCTGTTTCTGACAATTATTCGTTTGTTTATACCAACAAAATGAATGTGTTTTTTGGTGTTGTAATTTTGTTGTAGTCGTGCATGTACCTAGTATAATTGTACCATGACTTGTGCCACGCTCTAGTATGTATACATTTGTGTATGTATGTACTCTATGTTTAATATAAGAGATTTTTGCAGGAAAACAAATATGTGAGAAATAATATCGGAATGAAGCCAGCTTATCATGATTAGTTGGGGGAGCTGTTATTTTTAATGCATATTTTACTTTCTAATTTTTTTTTCTCACACATGCAAGTTACACACAAGCTTGTTTGTCGCTCTTGATTATTTAATATGTACAATGTTTTAGTTATTTCTATTTCATACATCTCTTGTGATGTTTTCAAGACAACTCGGAAACCCCAAAATTTGCTATATAGAAAATTAGCCATAAATTTAGAGAAAAAAAAAATAATAATTATAAATAAATAAAATAAATTGAGAAGCAGCTCCGGTTTATATTTAAGCTACTAAATCTTTCGCAACAACATAAAAATATTGTCAATTATAAATAGTGAAATTAATGAATAATAAACGTTTAAAGAACGGAAAAGTTACTTCAATTTCTTTTAGAGAAAATGAGCAATTTGAATAAACATTACATAAGTATGAATGTATGTATGTAAATATTTACATATATGCAAAAATAGCAAAAACTTAATAAATCTAAATTGAGTATTCAAATGAAATAATAAAACTAAATTAACTACATAATTAAATTGTGCGCGTAAAACAAGTGTAAGAATAATAAGCGAAAATCTAATACATATTTTATCTATTAACCCATAAATAGTTATGTATGACATAAAATGTGTTATATAGTTGTTGTATATGAATATATCATTAGTTAAATAAGGAATATTCAAAAGATACAAAAATTTTAGCAATAAATTAATGATGGAAGTGATACATCATCATGTGCTTGTTAATTTGTTTTGTTCCTCTTTAACGTCCCTTTTCACAATGTATGATTAAGAGTTAACGTGAACTTTAACTGACAGTTCTTCATACAAAAGTTGCCGTTAAAGTCCCTGTTAGATTTTAATCGTACATTGTGAAAAGGGCCGTAAGTTGTATATTATTATTTATTTATTGTTTTTTTTTTGTATGCTTTTTATAATTTTAAACTATTTACTATTATTTAGTGTATTATTTTTTGTGGGTGTGTTTGCACTTTAATTTTATTAAAATTGAATATAATTCACCAAATATTAACACAAATCAGACGTCGTATACAAATATTTTTATTAGTGGAATAGACGTTTCGGAATTTTCGAGATTTAGCAAATAAATATATTATCGATTAACCTCGATGTTGGTATCGTTCGGCTATTAGGTCATATATGTATGTATTTAATAAAATTAATAAAAATTAAACGAACTTTTGGTCGTTTTAAGTTTATTAAATTTTATTTTATTTAATTCCCAATATTTTAAATAACTTCACTATTCATCTTCAGGGGAAAACACTGTTAAAATTCCATCTTTCTATGAAGATGAATAGCGAAGTTATTTTATTAAATACATATAGGACCTACTCTGCAAATAATATTGCAGTACGTGGTCTAATCTAGATGAAACAGACTAGTTACATCATGGTCCCATGTAATGCAGTCATGGATCATGTCGTTTTCATACAAGCATTCAATGCTGTACGATAAGTGTTCGTGTTTAAATGAATATGATCGTTCTTCTTAACCACTCACAATTGTATGCGAGTAGTCTATAACTATTTCATATGGAGTAGTTTTGAGGTTAGTCCGATGTAATGCAAAGTTTGACCATGTGGTCCAACCCTAGGACATAGCAACGTTAAATCGACCACCTTTTTTTCATATATTTGGAGTAGTTTTGTGGTACTCCTACTCCTCTTTGGCCTAGTCCTCACATGCATATATGGACTAGTCGCATTATTTGCAGGGTAATAGCCGAACGATACACGCACACACATAGAGGATAATGATAACAAACTAGTTGACCAAGACTTTCGCTATTGATATCGATCTCGAATACGTCTCGAACAATTATAGTCTAAAACTATCGAGAGTGACACTGAAAAATGAATCGAAAAAAGTTCACCTGTCGCTCAGTTTTGTTCGAAAAACATTTGATCTCTAAGTTTCGCTAGCAATATCAAAAGTGAGAGAATATTGAACTAATTTCGATATCCCAAAAAGGCAGCAGAAAAAGTAAAAAAGCAATTTAATTTATTTATTTATTTTTTTTAATATCTTGACTTACCCTGCAGGGTATCGTGACAAATTTTTTCATTTCAATTATTGCACATATTTAGGTATGTGTTCTTATTTTATTTTTTAACTTACAGTGCTGTTATGCATCGAACTTGGTACCTCTAGACTAACAGGCTAGCACACATCCACTCGTTTATCGTCACATATTCGAAAAACTATCGAGAGAAGCTCGAAACTCGAAGTTTTAGCCAACATTCGAATTTTCTTAGATTAGCGAACAAATATCGAACAATTTTGTTTCGAAATTTCTTCGCTTTAGTGAGCATTCGTTTTTATCAAATCTCAGCTCAAGTGGGAAAAAAGGTCAACTATTCAACATAGTTATTTACATATATCGTCCCTACCAACGTCCAATATGCAAATTTAAACTTTTCAGAAGAGCGCGAAGACCCGGCAATTTTAAATTTAAAGTCATCGTATTCCTGAAAGTGCCAGGCTTAAAATATTTCTTATTAAGTTATCTATCGTCCGTGAGAACTGCAGCATTTTGAAACTAGGCATATCGTTAAAACTAGGGTACCAAGATAACAAATCTAAAAAAGCAATTTTGCATATTGGATAGTTTGACGTGGTAGGGACGATTATTATTATTATTATTATTATTTTCGGTGTTCGTTGTACGATGTACAGCTGCTTGTAAAATCATTATTTTTTACACTATTGCAATAAATTTGTGTGACGGGGTGTATTTGTGTGAAATGTATTGAAAATACTAAATTTCGTAAAAAATTTCGAGTTGGGGCCTTCATAATTGAGACCACATCGATGGACGTTTCTAATAAAGTGTTTGTGACATGGTGCCCATTTCTCAAAACTACAAATTGCAAATCTACAAGCAAAATACACACAAAACAACAATAAAATTTGTAAAAGTGTTGTTGTTTTGTGCGTATTTTATTGGTAGATTTGCAAGTTGTAGTTTTGAGAAACGGGCCCCAGTTGTACAAACACTGCGAATCACTTAATTACGGAATTTAATTTAATAATTTTCATCGAATATTTTTTGACAAAAATTTTTTATTATCGATGGATCAGATACTTAGAACTTTTATTTCCGCTACGTAAGAAATGAAGACTATTAATTTTTGCAACGAAGATTTTGGTATATTATTCTATGGAAATGTATTGATTCGATAAAAAAAAGTTGTTGAAGTTTCTGTAAAAATTTTTTTTCCCATATTTGATAAAACAAATTGCTTAAAATATTTTTATTTTACCCTAAAGAATTTCTAAAAAGTTTACTTTCAACAAACATTGTATTTGAATTTGTTGAATTTCATGCCATTTTTGAAAATGCCCGTTGTTAAGTATTTACTTTTTTCAATATATTGGTTTTGTATTCGAAACGGAAAATATTAGTGGATATGAGAAGGCGCGTTCATGAACCCAACCACCCATACATTAATGCTCCAATTCACACTGCCGGTGCTACTAATAAGTGAATTCGTGAGCAAGATGTAGAACTTCTCAATCGATCTCCATTTTCTATGGATCTTAGAAACTTGTTAGAAAATTATACGACTCCGATTGGTAAGGAACAAACAACACAACGACAATACTGTTGTAACTTAGGCTGAGTTTACATCTGGCATTTCTTGTGTGTCATTTGCCTAAAAAAGCGTAACCAACTAATTACTAATGAAAAACTATTTCATTCAGACATATATTTATTGATTTAAACAATTTCCGATCAGGGAAGGAAAATGACTTCTTGGATTTTGTACCAACTATGAAAATAAAATGTACTTTTCGACTATTATAATATAATTATATTAGAGATTAAAATAAAACACACACACACACAAAATTAAAAAGAACATATCGTCGTTCGCAAGTTATTGTGTTCTATACCGCAAAATATAAAAAATTGAGATAAGATTGATTTTTAGGAAAACTTTTAGAGATCTGTTGAACTGTGTAATCAGTTTGCTCCAATCATTTATAGTTTTCGAAATATGAGACATTGACTTTGTGCTATACAACTTTTTAGTGACAAGCTTCGTAAAATATTGCGTTCTATATGCAAAAACTCATGCATATAGAACAAAAACGCACCAAAAATACTAAATAAAAAATAATAATTTTTTATTTTGTTCTATATGAAAGACTAAATAAAGTTTGTACTAATATGGATCTCTTTGCATTATTTGTTTTTGTTTTATTTATTTGTTGTGACTTCACATTGCACTTGGAAAATGGAATAAAACAAAGAAACAATGACAAACAATCAGTTTGCAAACGCCGTTAATTTTTAATTAGGTCCTGTTGTTTTCTTATTGATTATACCAATAAAATGTTATTATAACTAAGTGACTAACTAGTCTTGTTTTGCTGCTAAATAGGATAGTTGTGATTTCTTCATATTTTTTTTGTTAGCAGTTTCTCGATTTTGCCGAAAGTTAATATGCTGTGTCAAAATATAAAATTTCTGTTGAAAAAACGAAACATTTTACTAATCGTTAATCCTTCCTCCAAATACTGACGTCATGTACTGGCTCATGCTCAACATGCTTGTCCTTTCGTAATTCATTCAAAACACTTGTGGATGGATCGCAAAGGTGCTTGAAATGATAATACCCTGCAAAAAATTTTGTGACAATTGATCTAAATGCATTCGTCATATGACTTGAGAAAATGGGAGTATTGCCAAAAGTAAGGATTAGTGTATTGTGAAAAAAGGACATATCCTGTAAATGGTTATATATTCACCATTGTCGTGATCTTGTGTCAATTTAATTGGGATTTGGTCTAGTATTATAGTAAAAAGCTCAGTTCGATGTGGTTGAGTCCAGGACCTATCAAACAGTATAAACATAATTTTCGTTGTTCCCTCCAATGGTACCATCAAGCCACTGTGGAACCAGTCCCGTAACTATTCTTAGATATTCAACTGAGCTCAAGTGGTGTTTATACTTTTGAAATATGAGTGCCTCTGTGGTCGAGTTAGTAGTGCGCAAGCCTGTCATGCCGGAGGTTGGCAGTTCCAGTCCCAAAAATGTCTATTTAAAGTTAAATTATAATTACATTTGTAACAATAAAAAATTTCATTGTTACAGTTAAGTGTCGGAACAGCGGTGCCATATTTATTTTCTCAAAAACCTTCAAGTCGAACACAAAAATCCTTTTTTTTTATTTATTCAAAATATATCAATATCCATTGATTTTACTGAATTAGAATTCAAAAAAAAAAAATCATTTTGTTTCAAATGAACTAACAAACGTAAAGGTAAACAAATAACACATAATATTTTCTGAATAGCACATGTATAAGATTATTATATGTATGCATATAATTCATGCATTTGATGAACAAAAGAAGAAAATATGTCAGTACTTTAGTCAAAAATACCTTAAATAATATACTAAAAGTACCAAATATCATATTTATAAAAATCTTATTTTTAACCAAAAAAAAAACTTTTAGCATTGTTAACATCCCGAAAAACTTCGAAAATCAGATAAATCTTCACAAGGTGCATACAAAGTATCAATTAACGCCATCCTAGGCCATTCCCATGTAAAAGTGACTGGTCCGCATCAAAGAAAGTGGTAGAGCTCGTGGGCCGACCACGTGACTAGTCTTATGTTAGTTCCATTTCCTGCAGGGAAATAACCAGCATATACTTAAAGTATTTGAAACACAACACTTTTTTACATTTTGTTCTATATGCTATAAAACAATGAGAGTTTCGTAAATAAGTGCATATAGAACAAAGCGATTTTTTTTAAATGTGTCTTACTCTTAAAATCTTTTCCAAGGACGAAATTTTTTTTTACAGAAAAACCCAGAAACTCTAGAAGTTTTCTTGGTAAAAAGGTTGCGACAACTTTTTCGGTTCAGTTTTTTGTAACTAATAACTAAACTTTAACAGCGATTTCCCAAAAAAACATTTTTGTCATATAGAACACAATAACTTACGAACGACGATATGTAGGCAAAATTAATGTTACTATATAGGGAAATATTGACATTTTTAAATTGTAACAAGTAACTCGCGGTAGTATCACGGTACCAACAAGGTCAAAAATGTACCATAAAAAGTACAATTGTACCATGATTTCCATCCGTGTTTCCAATCATGTTGGATTCTATAAAATTGTCTATTAGTTATGTATGAAACTATTTAACTTAATAAATACGTGTCTGAATGAAACTGTTTTTCATTAGTAATTAGTTGGTTACGTTTTTTACGCTTGTGTGGCACATGGCATACAGATAGAAACCCGGCCTTACTGATGTTAAATTTGTGCTTTCCATGAATCAAAACAATTCACATATTCCGTTTGCTTTGAAAACATGAAAACATATATGTATTTATATAGCAGTGAAGTTTACATTAATTGCCACCACGCACAATGGGCAAAACACAAGAAGACTGGTGATGAAGGTGTGGTTGGCGGCCTTCGAGAACAGCATGTTGTTCCGGTTCTGCTAGTGTTTGCCCAAATAATTTGCAATTGTCGTTAGTGCAATTTGTTCTTCAAAAATTATTATATGTAATTTGGCTTACAGAGCGATACGAGCTATAGCCTAATCGAATCCAGAAACAAATAAGTTCAAACTAAATACACAAAAACTAGCTAAAAAATTTTAATTGAATTAGATGCTTAAAAGCAGGGACCGTAACGGTTTTAATTTTTATTTTAAAAATCACGTTTTAATCATTATTTTTTGATTTTTATTTATTCCTCACAAAATAAGAGTTACTTTTTGATTTTTATTTTTTTGCTTAATTTTTAAAATATAGAAAGCTTATTTTTTACGTTAAAATTAATATGAACTGATTTAAAATTCAATTTATCGCCAGAGTCTGTAAAAAAATCTCTTATATGTTAAATTAAATTAACTTTTTATAGTTTATTCATTTTAAAAATTCAAATTTTTTTTGAGCAAAAAAAAAAAATCAAAAAGTAACTGTTATTTTGTGAGGAATAAATAAAAATCAAAAAAAATTAAAATCATTACATCTATAGGTAGTCCATGTAACATGGAGTATCGTGGCATATTCCTTGTTCATGTAGCACTTCTTCTATTATTGTGATCAGCGTTGTCAACTTTGAAATTTCAAAACGCACCAAAATGGAGAGAAAAACGCGCCATTTACAAAAAAAAACGCACCAAGCTTAGAATTTTTTTTTAGTTTAAAATGTTAATTGAATTTATTTTATTTATTTATTTCATCCTTAATGTAATACAAAAGCCTTTAAGGCCAAAAATGCGTATTACATAGTAATATTATTATTGTAATGTCTGAGTAAACTAAACCCAGTTAATTAATTATAATTAAAGAACTAACATTAATTATAACAATAATTAATTATAACAACAATATGTATTAATAGAAATTCAATTTCCAATAAAATATTATATTTTTGTATTTTAGATTTTATGTTATTATTTAAATGTTCTAAACATTCTGGATCCCCATCCTGTCTCATAAAATGAGATAAAAAAATATATAAACATAAAAATTATACAGTAAGTCTTACTAAGTTACTAAACTAAACTAAACTAAGTTTTAGGCGGAAAACATTATTACAATGAGAGCAAATCCTCAATTCAACTGGTAGGGAGTTCCACCAACGAGCTATTCTAACAAGATACGATCTAACTAAAAAGCAGCAATTTATCCTGGGTACCAATATCTGCTTACTCTTAGTAGAGCGGGAAAAACGAAAACGATTACACAGTTGAGTGATAATACCACCCTTTAACGACCTGTAAAAGAAGAATAAATTTCGTAACTGAACAAAATCATGAAATGATTTTTCTAGCACCTAAAAAAATTTAACAAACTTGTTTATATTAATTTTTATTATATATGTAGATAATAATCTTTTTTTAATTTCATAAATTCTTTTTAAAGAGATCAACGATTAATAGTAAGCATTCAAAAGTAATAAAAAATTAGCATTTATCAGTTTATTAAAATATTAAAAAAAAATTATCAGAAGCTTCCCATAGAGCACAAAATATTGCTGGAATTTTGCTGGAATTTTGCTGGAATGTTATTAAGTTGCAGGTAATCGGTAATATTGCAGAAATATTGCCGGAATAGTTTTTGGCAATATTACATTTGCAACACTGTACCAATATTATTATAATATTACCAAAAATATTAGCTATTATATCTAGCAAAATCATTTTTGTTAAATTAATATATCGCGTTAAAGATGCCGTAAGTCCATATACCCGGCAAAATTACCGATGAAGAGGCCTAAGGGCGTATAATGGGGGAAATATTTTTTTGTTTTTCTTTAAGTTTCAGGAAACACAAAAATTTCCATAAATTAAATTTTTTCTCTAAAAAAATGTAATCTTGAGAAACTTTTTTTTGCAATTCTGGATTTTTCAGGCGAAAGTTTGTTAATTCCAAAAATAAATTATACGTAATTATGGTTCCCGGCTGACACAATAGAAATTTTTGCAATATCTTTGCAATGTTGGCGTGCATTATTCCTCAATCTTGCTGGCAAGACAAATAAGCGGACATAGCAATATTGCTGGAATATTGTCTGTGACATTACAACGTTAGGAAACAATATTCCTGCAAAATTCTAGCAATATTTGGTGCTCTATGGGTTAATACATTTACCCATATTAAAAATATAAAAATAAAAATAAAAACAAACAACCCTTTACAATATATGTACATAATTAAAAAAAAAACTTAACAAAAAAAAAAGCTAAACAAATTTGTTCATATATAGTATACATGTGCATTTTTGTTTCGATGTAAATATATATAAATTTATATTAATCGAGACTAGTACAACTCTAAATTAAACTGTGGCATAATAAAAAATAATTTTGAATTTGTTCAAATTTAATCTACTAAATATCTCGACCAAAGAAATATATGACTTATACAACTTTCATAATTAAGGGCACATTACATAATTTTGCAAGATGATACATTTTTGTACATTAATTTTATAAATTCTGTTTAAAACTTTTTAAAAAGAGATCAAAAATTAATTATTCTAAATATATAAAGCTAATATTTTCATCATTATTGTTATCATCGGGTCATTAGACAGATTTCATTTCAAATTGTGATGTTTTATAAACATCATTACTGTTAGTATGGTAATTAACACTATCAGGAAGTTGGCAAGTTTCACAACAAGAATTTTCCGGTGTTAAATTTGTGTTGGTGCCACCAAAAATTAAAGAACGCACCCAAATTTAAAAAAAAGCGCACCACGCACCAACTAAGGAATTTTTCGCACAAAAAATTTCAAAAAGCACCCAAAATGGTGCGAAACGCACCAAGTTGACAACGCTGATTGTGATTTTTTCAGTTTTAATTTGGAAAATAATCGTTATTTGCGATCCCTGCTGCTTAAAAGTTATATTTTTTTTTCTCTCTTGCTTTTTCCATATTATGAGCTAAAATAAATAAGTATGTGTTCTAACAGCGTCTATGGTTAATATATTTCTTGCTAATCTAGACGGAGTGTGAACAAAACAATAAAAAATGTAGGGACCTCAATATGACTAGATTATATACATATGTATGTATATTATATATTATATCGCTTTACCACTCAAATCGTAACTGAATTTAAAGGGGTTTGAGTACTCCATTTTTTTTAAATTCAAAATAAAACGTTTTAATTTGTATAACATTATAGCATTCGTTGATTTTAATTGCAATATATTGCCAAAACTTTTTTTGTTCCAGTGGTGCATAAAACTCTTAATTTATTATATGTGCTCTCAATTATGAAATTGGTATAAGTCATATATTTCTTTGGTCGAGATATTTAGTAGATTACATTTCAATAAATCAAAAATATTGTTATATTATGCAACATTTTAATAAGAGTTGTATAGTAGTCTGGGTTTTTTTTTGAAGATTTATTTAATATTTCGAAGTAAAAATGCATATGACTTAGATCACTTTCATAATTAAGGGCACATATGTATGTATGTAAATAAAAAAATAAAAAATTAATTAATTTATGCCCTAATTCTGTTCGACGATTGTATTCGTCTTGACTATGAACGAAAAGAAGCCGCAGTTGTGATTCTTTAAAACAATTATTATTTATTGTCTATGCTAGACGGTTCGGGTATTTGCTTTAGTATTTTGTTCTAGACTTGTATCGAATTCTTTCAGTAGCTCGTTTTTGACACAAACCTATGATCAAACCCATTTAAATTACATGGGTTTGATCATTGGTTTGTGTCAAAAACGAGCTACTGAAAGAGTTCGATACAAGTCTATTTTGTTCCAAACTTTATTTCCAACACTAGACTTGGGTCGAACTCGTTCACTAGTTCATTTTTGCCACAAACCACTGATCAAACCCATTTAAATTACATGGGTTTGATCATTGGTTTGTGGCAAAAATGAACTAGTGAACGAGTTCGACCCAAGTCTATCCAACACATACATACATATTTGTTCATATATTTTTCAAGCTAATGTATAATACTTTAATTTAATTTTTATGATTTAAAAACATGTCAATATTATAGACTTGGGTCGAACTCGTTCACTAGTTCATTTTTGCCACAAACCAATGATCAAACCCATGTAATTTAAATGGGTTTGATCAGTGGTTTGTGGCAAAAATGAACTAGTGAACGAGTTCGACCCAAGTCTACAATATTATTTTTATTTTTCATTATCAAAGACAACAAAATTTTTGAAGAAAATAATTTACCTTGCGGCTACACGTTCAATAAATTTCAAAATTTAATTGATTTGTCAAAATTTGCTAAAATTGAAATTGTGACGTAGGCTGCAAGCAATTTGATTACCAATTTTATGTTCAAAATGCAGTCGTCGAGGAAACAATTAAAAATTTTCGCCTACATATTTTATTTCAGCAAAGAAAATTACTCCTGTCATAAATTTTTTACAAACACAAAAATTATTTTAAAACTGTTGTTAAGTTGAAAGAAAAATTGAATGAAGCGTTGAAAGAAAAATTGAAGTCTACCTGGTAGGTATTAAATTCCCAAATGTATGAGTGTGGTAGTAAAAAAGTGTGAATGAATTGAACTTTGAAAGAAAAATTGAAGAAAAAATTGAACATGTACCCTCCAAGTTAGAGAATTCAAACACAAGAACTCAAAAATATTTTCAAAGAAAAAATATCCTAAATCTTCTTACTGAAATAGGGCATTAAATGAAAAAAAAATCCATTCACAATTTTCACTAAATTCATAAAAAGAATATGGAGCTTTAAAAGTAAAAAATTTTATAATCCCCTAATATATGGTTTACAAGATACATATATTCGTTAAACTTAAATATATCTCACAGCATCCAAATTTTGAAAACAGGTCTTTTGCATATCACCAGATTATTATAATTGAAAAATGAAAAAATTTGATACCCATATTGCTTATATTAAAAAGAGATAAAATATATCGCGATTTTCTCGTTATATGCGAATAATTAGAAAAATATAATAAAATAACATTATTTTAAAACAGGTTCAATTTGAAAAGCAAAACATTGTTTCCAAATACTTAGAATTTGTATGAAAGCCCGAAACGAAAATATGTATTTAGTTAAATATCTTAATTAGTAGGTCGCAAATGGTCAAGTTTTATATACCATTCGATGCTGCTTCAAAAACTCTTTTCGATGATTCCAAATTTTAATTATGTCGTCTTGGAGCAAAGTAAAAAAAAATCGAAAAACTGAAAAAACCTTTTTTAAAAATGGTCCAGCTCACGGATAGTCAACGCTAGAACCAAAATATTTTGCAAATCATCATAAAACATATCAAACTTTATTTTCAGAGAGGTAACAAAATCACCTTTTTTTTGGTCGCTCTAATGTATATACATATGTGCATTTACGTATATGGATATACAATAAATAAAATAAAAATAAATGTTGGATTTTCCTTTCAGTTATATCATGCTGTTAAAAAGATTATCAATCTTCGATTGTAAATGTCCTTACATGCACTAGAGTATGAATACAAGTTTTCGGTGCATTCTGATCTCAATTGTGGTTGAAATTCAATTTTTAAAATTTAGGATATATGTACATATGGGAGGTAGAGGGTAGAAATTTATCAAATGTATATTTTAATTATATATATCCAGAAGATATTACACAGTTTTCTAATCAGTCATGCATGTCCTTGCATCGACTGAAGTAAATTTCGCCAGGAATATTAATTCTGTCACAGTTTTTCCCCCGAAATATTTTCCCCTTTCCCCAAATTGCAATCGTGAATAATTTTTCCCCTGAAATGTGTTCCCATTCTTGATTCCCCTTATCATGAATAATATTTTTCACATGGATTTTTTCACTTTTCCCTTCGTTTTGTTCACTTTATTTTTGCAGGCGAACTGAATTAAGGCACTGCCTAGTTTTAATATTATACTAGCAATTATATATTAAAACTTATGAATAACTATTTTTAGGGCAAGATCAATAAATAATGTCCACGATTAATAACAATAATTCCTTGGGACACATTTTTTCATTGAATATGAATCTCTTTGGTTCACATGACCTAAATTTTATGGCTGTTGTATACTAAAAATTTTTTTGCACGTCGCCGGAAACAATTAAAAACACAACTAAACACTCTATAACATTTCATTTGAAACCCAAATTATGTTAATTTCTTATTATTAAACGTAATTTGTTTGATTTTCAATTAATTTTGAAGCTTTAAAAGTCTTCTTCCCGTTTTTTACATTCACTACGCATTGATAGCGGGAACAAACGTTCCCATGAAATTCACGATTGCAAATTTCCCTTCATGGGGAATGAAAATTTCATGGGAACAAAAATTTCACATTTTATTCACGATAGGGGTGTATAATTCTAGAAATAGATACGGATATTCGTTGAAAATTTAATTTCTGGATCTTTCGTATCAAAAAACAAAAAAATTTTTAATTTACAAGCCAACATCAGAACACAAGCCATGCAAAAGATACGAGTAAATGAACTAGAACCAAATTGAAGTGAAAAAATTAAATAAAACAAAAGGGAACTTGTGTAGCAGACCAAGCCAAGCCATTTGTCCCTCCTATGCCTAGATATGAGATGGCAACCTGACGATGACAAAAATAAAATACAGACTGTAGTGACAGATATTGTGCCAAACAAAAACTTGGTGGAAACTTTGACCTTAGTACTTTTGACTGCCGAAATTTAGAATTTTCGGTTTTTTTTAATTTATGTTTTTGTAAGGATAGCTACTGTAGAGTCTCGAGGAGTTTTTGACCGAAACTTGACTCAGGAAGATCCAAACTGCTACTGGACATGAATAGGAAGGCGATGCGAATCATGATAGGCGCGTTGACAGGTCACTGTTCGGTGAGAGCAAGAACTAGCATTTGGGAAACTGGCAATCCAGACTTCTGTAAAATGTGTGAGGATGAAAAGGAATCAAAAACCATTGAGCATATTATCTTTCGTTGCCCGAAGCTGCAACGCTATAGGCTTAGATGGCTGAGCAGACGTTTCCATGAAAGCATTACTGATATCGGGAAGTGTAAACTACAGGATGTCAGGGGCTTCATCATGGGAATTCGGTGGCTCAATGATGGATAATAGGGTCACTTCTGGCTACAAATGGGCAACAGAAGGGAATCACAATGGACCCAATTGAGTCTCCGAGTGGAGGTGCGGTATAGCACTACCCTTCCTAACCTAACCTATGGACAGCTACTTCTCTTTTTGAGTTAATAGACAATGAATGCAATTTTGCTGTTTACAATCATTTAGATTTTTGGGAACAAATCAAGTTTAGGGGCACTTCTTGTTTTACTGCACTGCCGGCCTTTGGTCGGGTTTATGGAATTTCTCGGCGCAGCCTAATAAAGATTTTCTGCCCAATAAAATTGTCTTGCCTAATAAAGATTTCCTGCACGGCAGACCAAGACTGCAAGCTTTAAGATGATACCCAATATTGGTCATATTCGTTGCAAAACACCGTATAATCAAATATTGTACTAGAATTTAAGAGGCCCATAACTCGGAAACTAAGCCTCACCGCTAATTTTTTTGTTTTATTATTTTTTTCTTATTTTTAAATTTTCTATAGGATAGGATATTTTTTTAATTTTGGAGAGGTGCCCCTAAATTTGATTTAAGTCGATTTTTGTCTCTGTTCCATGGTATAATTATACAGGTGACTGCATAAGGATTTTTTATACAAAAATACGGCAACCATGCCTGTGTAAAGGACTGAAGAACGTCAAAAGCACAAAAATAATTGTACTAAAACCAAAACAAAACGAAGTTTTTGACATTCGTCAGCTACAAAGCACATAGAGCAAAAAAATTATCAACTGAAGTAGCTCTGCCTCCTGGTTATATACACCTTGCTCGTTCTATGTAATTAGTTCATTCGCTGTGCTCTTTCATTGTTTTGAGCATAGGGCAAACACTAAGATTGAAATAATTTTTTGGTTTTGTTGTGAAACAAGTATATATGCCTTTTTGTGAAAAATTAAATGAAAGAGCTAAACTAAACTAAAGTACTTGAAGGTATTATGCAGTAGTGACTGTAAATCACACAAGGTCTTGTGCAGCTCTTTATGGTGCATTAGTTATACATCGTTATCAAGCTGATTAAAACATATTTTTGCCAGTTATCTTTTAATTTAATTGTTATTTCACTATCAAACCCATATCTGCAGGAAAAATCTTTTGACCTTATGTTTTTTTTTAATTTATTAAGTACTTAATTTGAAAATTTATTTGCTGGTGGTTCAGCGTTGTCTATATGCATTTCATTGTTGCTGTAACAAATCATCAGTAGACTTCAACCACACATTTTGAGTAGTCACAAACCTCTTATCGTATGCACAGACTTTCAAGAACTATTTGAGAATTCAAAAACAATAATATTTTTGAAAATCACAAGAAAAATAAGCTTAGTAGGCTTAGAAACTAACACAAAAAAGCCAGCAAATAAATTTCAAATTAAAATAAACTTCTGACAATATGTCGAATAATAAATTTCTTAAATGTTAAATTTAGATTTTATTTTTCATTTTGCCTTATAATTACTTTTAGTGTTATCCAATGGATTTCTAATTGTATAAAGGTGTAGAAAAATAAAATAGATTCAAATCGAATATAAATTATTTGCTGGCTTTTTTGTGTTAGTTTCTAAGCCTACTACGCTTATTTTTCTTGTGATTTTCAAAAATATTATTGTTTTTGAATTCTCAAATAGTTCTTGAAAGTCTGTGCATAAGATAAGAGGTTTGTGACTACTCAAAATGTGTGGTTGAAGTCTACTGATGATTTGTTACAGCAACAATGAAATGCATATAGACAACGCTGAACCACCAGCAAATAAATTTCAAATTAAAATAAACTTCTGACAATATGTCGAATAATAAATTTCTTAAATATTAAGTACTTAGGCATAGACTTATGTATTATTAATACTGCTAATAGGTTTTTGAGGTTAGATAAACATTTTGTACATGCATACATATATACATACATACATACATACATACATAGTACATATTTAACCAGTCTAGCATTACATTTTTAATACTTTTTCTTTTATCGTTTATACGTATGTACTTACATATATACAGAATTAAAAGTTTCATAATTAGCCGTAACTCAAAAAACTAGTTTGCCATAAAACGTGTTTATAAACTTTTAAATTTACACATGACTTATTTATGCCCTCCTAATTCAGTAAGAAGATTTAGAACGTTTTTGTTTGAAAATACTTTTGAGCTTGTTTTTGAATTCTCTAAATTATTTTCTTCAAAAATGATTGTTGTATTTGATAATGAAAAATAAAAATATTATTATAGTTAATTTAATTATTATTTTACGAACTTCATTTGTTTCTATATTTATGATTTGAACAGGCTAAAGTTCGTATCGCTTTGTAAGCCAAATTACATGTGATAATTATTAATGAACAAATAACACAAAAGTTAGTTGTAAATATTCTGACAACACATAACATAGTTGAACTGAACAGCTAGCCGTTTTCGAAGGCCACTAAACCTTCATCATCAGCCTTCTTCTGTGTTTGGTCCACTGTGTGTGGTGTCAGTTGATGTAGATTTCTGCTTTATATACGAAACTTTTTTGCAAATGGAATATGTGAATTGCTTTGATTCATCGTATTTCAATTTGTAATGAAATCTCACTTTACCATCTAGCTAGCTAGCTTTTCCGTTGGACCAAACACAAAAGAAATCACCTTCGAAAAAAGCTAGTTGTGCTAGTTGTGCTGCTAGTGTTTGTGAGAATATTTGCAATTAACTTTGGTGTTATTTGTTCATTAATAATTATAACATGTAATTTGGCTTAAAAAGCGATACGAACTTTAGCCTGTTCAAATCATAAATATAGAAAATTTTATTTTGCTTTCAGAAGTTGAGTAAACAAGATATTTATATGAGATTTTTACTCAATATGAAGAACGTAATCAGGATAAATTTTGCATCTTTAGCATAAAAATTTAATTTTTTGAGTTATGACGTTGTTTGAGTAAATGAGTGATATGTACTGTCATTATTTCGTATGTAGCTGGTACACCAGAAAATCGTACTACTTTCCTTTAAAACAGTTTTTTGCTTTGTTTAGAATAGATATTGCAATGCATTATATTAAATTAAGCGAGTTTAAAACTCAGATATTGTTATTACTATCAAACTATTTGCTTAAATTTCTTCGATCTTTTTGTTTTTAATGTGTTTTTATATTTATTAAGCTTGAGATCTTATTTTTATTATTATTTTTTTATAAAAGAATTAACAAATTTTATTTATTTTCCAATATTTCGTTGCCACAATGGGTAACTTCTTCAGGGAAATATGTTTGCATAATAATAATATAATATAATAACATATTTCCCTGAAGAAGTTACCCACTGTGGCAACGAAATATTGGAAAATAAATAAAATTTGTTAATTCTTTTATAAAAAAATAATAATAAAAATAAGATCTCAAGCTTAATAAATATAAAAACACTATCAAACTATGCAATTAATATCTTAGATTTTTTTGGTTTTACATTGTTGTTGTTCGCAAGTTTTATTGATTTAGTTGCATTTTTGAAGGCCTTTTGAAAATTATTCAGAGTACAGTGGAGTACAATTATAAACGACACAGTTACAAAATTTCCCTTATATCAGCGATATACAATGTATTTTATAATGAGTATATGTCGCCTTAACTTTATGCCAAAAAAAAAATTACTCATACTACTCATAAATCGGAAAATATGAAAATTGTCTTTTTGATGTCTTTTTTTATAGACTTACAGCCTGTTTTTAGAAAACATAAGCCCTTTCGTTTTTATGTTTCGTTTATAAGCGATAACGTTTAAAATTTGATTTTTATAAAACATATTCTAAAGCTTTCGTTTTGATATAAAAAGAGCCTTTTTAGGTTTAACGAAAAAATCACACTCACAAAATTATTACAGTGAAGGAATACAAAAAATAATATCTATTAAAAGAATTTTCTATGAAAACTTTTAAATAAAATTCATTTCAAATTAATTTTAAATTTTATAAATAAGGAGGTAAGCAATTTAATTTTTAATTGATTTTAGCATTCAATTGGAAATCCATTTACCCATTAAAACAGATTTTTATTGCATTTCGTATTATCCGTTGTTTATTAGAACTAAGTTTTTTCCTATAACCTTTATTTTATTTTATTTTGACTCACTACTTAAATTTTTTGTGATCTGTTTTACAGTTAAATTGTTAAAAATAAAGCAAAAACTATTTGTTTATACTGAATTTTGATGTTTATTCTTTCACAGAAAAATTATAGGAGCAAGGGAAACATCTTTCCTTTTTACGGAAAAAAACATTTTCGTTAAAGTCAAATGAAAAATATGTAGACTGATTTTTAATTAATTTTACATAAAAAATTTTATGAGTGTGAAAAATTGAAAGCTCTTTTGTTGTCACACACATGAAAATAAATAAATGTTTTAAAAACGAAAACATGGTTTCATTCGTTATTTTAAAGAACGTATACACTTATTCATTTTCGAAAAACAGGCTGTTAAAAAACTTTGAAATGGAATAAAACAAAAATGAATTTTTTAAATTGACATAAAAATTTACTCTATTCCAAAGATAATATCTTCTTGCATTATAATTTAAATATGACTTCTTGCATATGACCGCCATGACTGGCTCGGACGTAGTCTAATCAGGAGGTCCAATTTTCGATTATCTTTTCCAACATTTGTGGCCTTACATTGGTAATAACGCGGCGAATGTTGTCCTCCAAGTGGTCAATCGTTTCGAGGTTATCAGCGTAGACTAACGATTTCTCATATGTCCACAGAAAATAGTTCAGCGGCGTTAAACTGCTCGATCTTGGGAGCTAATTCACGGGTCTGCAACGTGATACTGTGCGGTTACCAAACGTTTCCTTCAATAAATCAATTGTGGCACAAGCTGTGTGACATGTTGCGCCATATTGTTGAAACCACAGGCCCTGCACATCATGTTTATTCAATTGATGAACGAAGAAGTCAGTAATCATGGCTCCATAACGGCGTATAGACTAATTTGGGGCTTCCTCTACGCTACTCTCTACAACAGCAATGACTTCTTCTGTACGCACTGTACGACGTCTCTGTGGATACGTACATATTATAATTTAGAGTAAAAGTGCTGTGGAAACGTTCCATATTTAATCGAATTAATTGCTCTGATGAACGATTATGTTGACCGTAAAATGCGCGGAACGAAATCCAGCCTGTTGTGGCTTAATACCAGGTGCCAATGCGCTTGTTTGTGCTCAGGTAGTTAGTTGGATCTCAAAGTCCCACAAATCGTATTTCTTAAAAAAATGTACCTCCTGTTTCCACAACACGGACGGTTGACTTGAGTAAAGAATTTATATGAACAACACTAATTTCTTTGAGTGATTTTCATAAAATTTTTTTTAGACGATTCGCATGCCTGACTTGTGGAAACAGGGCATTCGATTTTCAGGATATAATTGAATTTCTAAAAACTACAAAATGTAGTCCTACAATCTACTATGTAAGTCTTTTTACAATACATACTTACAACCAAGGTGTATCTAACTAGGTGGCAGCGCTACTTCAGCTGATAATTTTTTGCTCTATGTGCTTTGTAGCTGAAGAATGTCAAAAACTTCGATTTTGTTTTGGTTTTAGTACAATTATATTTGTGCTTTTGACATTCTTCGGTTCTTTACACAGCTATGGTTGCCGTATTTTTGTATAACAAATCCTTACGCAGTCACCTGTATAATTACACCATGCTTACAACCAAGGCACGTTTAATAAAGGTACATGCATTAGGCACAACCCTGTGGCAACTCTGTGCTTCTCACATAGTTTTACAAAGTAATTGTCAAGAATTTGTATGCATCAAACAAGACACAAAAGTAATTGTGAAACGAATTCTTCGTTATGCCGTGTTTACATTGGGCATTTCAAATGTTGTCATTTTGTG
This sequence comes from Tachina grossa, assembly GCA_949987645.1. Taxonomy (NCBI): domain Eukaryota; kingdom Metazoa; phylum Arthropoda; class Insecta; order Diptera; family Tachinidae; genus Tachina; species Tachina grossa. The sequence goes on from OX465276.1 coordinate 135,570,462, forward strand.
GTGTCATTGTCATAAGTTTGCAGTGCCGTTCCCATCAAATTTTTCGATGACACACAATTTTGTTGTGTCTTTGTGACAGAAAAGAGTCCCATCCCTAAATAATGGCAATACGGTATCGTTGTCTACAGCAAGAACTAATTTTGACATAATTACATTATTGATCTATCATTGTGAGACTTTGATTTTCGTATTATTTGTTTATTAATATTTATACAACTGGATAATCGGAAAATTATTCAATTAACTAGTGCCACCGTGTGTTTATCAATAATAAGTAAAAAATTAAGAAAATCTAAAAAAAAAACAGCAAAGAAAATGGTGTAAAAGACCAGGGCTTAATATGCGTGCCACCAAAGGATTCTATTGTACTCTGCATTCCAGTTTACGGAACAAGATGCCAGTTGGTTTAAAAGTTTAATGTGCATGAAGACCTAACTCCCGAAATTTCTGCCCTTTTTTTGCATTTCTATTCCTATAAGTGCTACATATGTATACATACATATGTATATGTTGGGCTTTTTTGGAAATTTTATAACACAAACCTACAATAACTAAAATATACAATTAGTCGTGAATAGAACAACGATAAACATTTTAAGAATTTGAAATATGAAGTAAGTTCGTTATAATAGTATTCCAGTGTATTTACCTTTTTTTTTAGAAGATAATAAATAACTGTGTATTAAAAATTGCATCATAGTTTAATTTACAACACATGCATATCGTGCCATAACCGCCAAAAAAAAACTTAACCGACACATGTTTCGGACCTCGTTTTTTAAGGAAAATCGCTCGACAATGATCGATTAAGTACACTTAAGCTTTTTTGGCGGTTATGGCACGATATGTCTGTATGCATGTTAGTTAGTTCAATGTTATTTTGGTTATTGCATAAGTTTAGGCAAACAACTTTAATTTTTTTTACAAGGCACATACTTTGTAGTCTTTAGATTTAATTTTGATCAGTTTGATATTATGCAATTAGTTTAATTAGTTTCTTGCATATCAATAAAAATGTTTGTTTCTCTATTATATTTTTCTTTGTGCAATAAGATATTGAAGTTTGTTAAAACACTGGTCAAACTGACTGCCACAGCGGGCAGATGAAATTGCTTCTTAAAGGAATTCAGACCAATAGCCACCAAGTGCCACGAAATCAAGTAATTTCAAGATGAAATTACGAATGATATTAAAAGTGTTCATGCTGGTACTAAATGGCATTTGAATTAATTTCGCAAATAATGGTTTTTACTCATGCTTTTATTTTATATTTAACTAGCTTAACCCGGCGTGCTTTGCTACCCCGTCACCCAATTAAAAAAAAAACAAATTTATTTGATAATAAATTTTTGCGGCGGGCACCTCCTCCAACCTCCACAATTTCCATTAGTGGACCAATTCCAAAGTAAAAACAAAAAAAGAAGATTTTCATACAAAAACAGCGTTGTCCATTGTAATTTTTTATATTAATTTCGTTAAAATTAAGTGAAATGAGTTAATTTGGGATATGTCAAAATATATGGGAATTTATGTAATTTCAGCATGATTTCAGCCGAAATCATGAAATTACTTGATTTCGTGGCACGCTGAACGGTCTAAAAACACAAGCTAGTAAAAAAATTTTTTTTCTTCAATGAGCTTAAAATTTGTTATTTTCGTCTTCTCGTTTGACACCTATGTATGTATGTAAAGTATACATACATAGGGCGGGTCGATTTGTATGGAGGCAAAAAATCGCTCAAATTACAAGGAAAATCGTATTCTAGGGATCAGAATAAGAAACTTTGCCGAAGGAACCATGCCTCCAAAATGTACCTATTTTGATTTCCCGACTTTTGATCCGAAGGGTCAAAATTTTTTTTTTTATTTTCTTTTCTATTACTAAGTAAAATTCATTTTTTCATTTCATTCTGACTAAATAAATTTCTAAAGAGAAAAATAAACTCCAAATATGAAAAAACCAAAAATAGTGATTTTTTGAAATGTTTGTATGGGGAACCGCCCAGGGGTGGTTCTAGGGGATGTGCCACTGGCATAGGCGGTCCGGCCCTCCAAAATTAGTGGGGGCCGGTCATACATTTTGGGTCGATTGAGGAACTCTAAATGGGTCAAAGTGAGATTTTTCAAAATCTGACCCTTCGAATCAAAAGTCGGGACATCAAAATACATTTTAGAGGTATGGTTCCTTCGGCAAAGTTTCTTATTTTAATCCATAGAATACGATTTTCCTTGTAATTTGAGCGATTTTTAAATCGACATTTTATACATATGTATGTATATGTGACGCGCAAAATAGAAAGGATAGCCATTTTAAAGATTTAAATACGTGTATCTTTGGTGTACCATCACATCATAATACGCGCATATCTCTGGGAGGGAACACTTTTGGGGCATGGGATCGGTCTCATTCGATGCTCAGATGTTGTCCACATCAAAAAAAAAAAGGGAAAATTGATTTTTTTTTTACCCTTAGGTCCCTTTCTCTATGCGCTGTCACATATGCACATTTTTGTCATTTTATTTGTACAGTAGAATCTCCATAAATCGAAATCCAAGGTACCGAAATAAAATAAAACGATTTATAGGGTTGAATTTGATGAGGTTTAAATTAAGCAGCAACTTCAATTTTCTTTGCTCCATTGGCAACTGCTACAGTTACGTTCTTTTTTTCTTAATACTGATAATGTTCTATGTGTGTCGTTACGTCACACTCTTCACAAAAACTAGAAACAAACTAAATGTCACTCAGCTGCAAAAGTTTTTGTGGTTGACTGACGAAATTTGTGTTCAAACCTATCGAACACTTCAAAATTTTAGCAAAACTGTCACTCATGTTCTATAGTGTGTACTCTACTTCAGTTTACTACAGAAATTGTAAGTGCAGCATTTAGCATTTTTGGATCGCATAATCATCTAAACGACGTTAAATAATAGACTCTGGCAACTTTACTGAGTAATTTACCCTTAAAAAGAGAATTTAAACGAATAAAATTAACATATAGTACAATGTAAAATGTTAATTAGCATAAATCAATTGCGTGTTAGTTACATATATGCACATACATATGTAAATAAATTACAACGAAAGCGACACGCGCTTCTAACTAACTTTACAATATTGAGAAACCGAAATTTTAATAACAAATTGTATTTATGAAGGAACTCGTTAAGATCTTGTTCAGTTTAGCCACTTATGCTAACTGGCACGAAATTTTTAGTTATGCATAGGGCTATAAGAAATAACACTCAGGAAAATAAAAATAAGCATACAAAAATAATTTACTTTTGATAGTTCAACTACATATGTATGTATCTTGAAATCGATTGGGAGTAAAGGTGCAATTAGACGTTACATGGCCATAATGCCATAGCAATAATCAAAACAAAATTCAATTGGTTTCTATGGTAATTGTTATGGCGTTACGGCGAGTCACCTGTAATCAAATACAGTGTTGCCCATTAGTTTGGTTCGAACGGCTGTTTTCTATGGATATGGTTATGTTACGTCTGATTTCACCTTAACATTTTTGCAGATACGAGTATCTGTATCTACTTAAACGAAATTGACCGCTAATTATTGTCTACAACCTATTGTATGAGTTGCATACGTGTTGTTGGCAATTTCTATTCGAACATTTGGTTAGAAACATGTTTATTTTTATAGATATTACCAACAATAATAATGCAATAAATAACTCATACCAACGAGCATAGATTTCCTACAAGACTTCATGACATCGCGTGTCGCCTAAGATGTAGTATGTAATTTCAGAGGCGTTTTGTTGGCATTTAAGTACAAGAAATACTTGTGTACTCTTTTGTTATATCCAGGGAAACCGCAAATATGCAATTGCATGTTCTTTCATGTATGTAGTATTAATTCGGGGACAGAACTTTTTATGAATTTTGGCATCGATTTGTTAGTGCATATTCTTGCATATATATTTCCCTTTAAAGCATGTTTTTGCATATATCAGTCTTACACGCATATTTTTAGCATTATTTATATTTTTAAGAGCATAATTTACGCTTTTAGGGCTTATTTTGATACTTTATAAAAAAAATTTTATTTTAATATGCTTTCAAAATTATTTGTTGATCAAAATTTTTATTTTTACTAGATATACCAAACGGAAGACACAATCGACCGTAATCTAGAATCTAAATGTAAGTAATTTTATTAAGATTCGAAGAAAATTTATCTAAATGTCATAAAAAATTCATTAAAACACAGCCACACACATACATACATATGCAACCATAATTACATAATACATGAAATTAAAAAACATAAACATAAAAGCTAATTCAATTTATTCAACTCTCTTTTAAATTAAAAATGACCTTAAATAATATACTAGAAGTACCAAATATCATATTCCTAAAAATCGTGATCCTAATATATAAAACTTTTTAAGGGTTTATAAAGGTTTTTTAAGAAAATTTTTTTTTGGAAAGTTGTGTTAAAAACCCTTTATAAGTTTTATAAATAAGGCGTCTTATTTTTAACAAATAAATCTTTTAGTCTTTTTAACATCCCGAAAAACGTCGAAAATAAGATAAATCTTCAGATATGGTAACGCTGTTCATACAACAACAAATAAGAGAAAAAAAATAATTATATCAACCCTCTAGTCAGCCTAGAACCACAAAACATACAGAAGTGTCACGAGACGGAAGATACGGGTATTTTTCAGTTTGTCTCGTTTTCCCTCAAATTTTGTCGTCGGTTTTGTTTTGCTACGTCTTTCTAGTGCAATACATTTTTATTAGCTGTGTTAATTGGTAAGTAGTAATACACTACAGTATCAAATACACTATGCTTTTCTCTTTCTTCCATCAATTTTAACAAAAACCTGATTGGAGCTTTTTTTTACCTGTCACTTTCTTCACTTCTGTGTATTCTGTGCTAGAACCATATGTCTCTATGTCAATACTCTTTCTACAGGGACAATTGCACTAATTAAAATGTCGACAACTTTCCTTTTATGCGCGAGTAGAGATACGTTAGAGACAACAGTTCTAGTGTATTCCTGGTGATATTGCCAATGAATGCGTCAAAAGTTTGTTTTTCTTTTTTATTATGCTGTGCAATAATATTAAATAATTAATAGGCAAACATGTTTTTTGTAATCCCTTTTACGCTGGTACTACTGCACCGATTTTAAAAAGATTTATATGGTTTTAAAGGATTTTTTATACAGATGTGCTGAATCTACATTTTATTGTAATCGGTTTAGTATTTTGGGAGCTATAAGCGTTTAAAGTTGCTACTACTACATGCAAACATATCACACACACATTTATTAGCTTACAAGTAAAAAAGAAACACAACATGAGTGTGTGTGTGGGTTTGTAGTATTTCTCTTGATCTAACAATTTTTTTCTCTTATTTGTTGTTGTATGAAAGCCATAATACTTAAAGGAAGAGAGTTGAATAAATTGAAATAACTTGGTTAAAGGGATTTTGTTTATGTTTTTTTAATTTCATGTATTATTTAATTATGCTTGCATATGTATGTCTGTGGCTGTGTTTTGATGAATTTTTTATGAAGTGTAGATACATTTTCTTTTAATATTAAATTATTTACATTTTGATTCTGGAATACGGACGAGTGTGTCGTCCGTTTGGTATATCTAGTATTAAATAAATAAATGTAGACGTGGGTAACTAAAATCTACTAGTGAGCCTTTGGTTCAAATAATTCCATATGGATGTAAAAAAAACTACAGTAGTTTTGATTTAGCTGCCTTTTGTTTAAGTGCACTTTGGACTTAACTGCCTAAAATGATAAATTTCTGTCACTTTTCTTTAAAATCCCATACAAATTCGTTTTTTAAGTGCACTTTCTATACCTGCACACTTAAGATAAGTGCCCTAAAATTTTGGTAATTTTAAAATATTTTCATACTAGCTGCACATTGACTTAACTGCACAAAATATATTTTTTCTGTAATTATTGTTCAAAATCCTTTTTTAAGTGCACTTTGTATACCTGCGCATTTAACATATTTTTTCGTAGTTATAAATTATTCTCATATAAAAAATTCAAGTTAGCTGCACATATTAAAACAAATCTGGCCACATAAATATGCAACCATGTATGTGTATAGAACTGAAGTCTAAAGTTGTATACCTGCACATTTGCCAGGTAAGTGCATTTAAGATAACAGCATTTTTGACTTATCTGCACAAAAAGTCGTGCAAAGTTGATTGTGCAGCTAATTTAAAATTACTGTACCTCGTCAATAGTGTTAAAGTTTACTGGTAGATCCTATGTTATATGTCAATAGGCGATTACATTGGCTAGGGTACACCTAATGAGTAGCACTATTGACTATGTCACTAGAAAATCACTATAATTTTACTATTGACAACGAGCGGGAAATATCCATTTTGTATACTAGAGCCCCTAAAATTTACTAGTAAATCTCTGGTGCCAATGTCTCCATGTGGTCACAAAAGAACTACTTAGTCAGTAGTGCTACAGTCTAGTGGTGGATTTTCAATGACAAGCTAATGTTAAATGTCAATAGATAATACCATTGACTGGGGTACACCTGGTTAGTAGTACTACAGACAACGTCACTAGTAAATCACCACAATTTCAATATTCGCACTTTCTGCAGGGTTCGCACTTTCTGCAGGGAATAGAAATACTACAAACGCGCACACACGCACACAAACTCATGTTTTGTTTGCATTACAAGTAAAAAATTTTTTACTTTAAACTCTTATAGCTACCAAAATACTAAACCAATTCTGCACATCTGTACGGAAAATCCTTTAAAACCATATAAATCTTTTTAAAATCGGTGCAGTAGTACCAGCGTAAAAGGGATTACAAAAAACATGTTCGCCTATTAATTATATAGATTTTTCGCCATCTAAATCTGATTTCAAATGTTCTGTGAATGTAGTGTATACATTTTTCTTACATATTACGCAATTATTACACTACGACCACACCAGCAATTTGATGTGTCTTAACACAAGCAATAACGCCGGCAGAATGATGACGTCAGATTGCTTGTGTTCAACAATGTATTTGGAGGTGGTGAACACGTATATTCAAATATATTTGCTTTTTATGCACATAAAAACTTAAATTGTCAATAATTTTATCCTTTTCTAATTTTAAATTGAACTTTTATTGGTTTTATGTAGTTAAAACCTTTGTTTTCTATTTTTACGTTGAAAAAAATTTCATATAATTTGTATTTGACAGCATGTGTTAAGAGATTGTTGCTCAGCAATGTATTTTAACATTTGTTGCTGAATATATATTTGAACACATATTCATACGGTCCACACGCTAATATCTTGTGTCGGCAATCGAATTTGACAGTTGCCACGGCAATAATTGCCAAGATTATTGCTCGTGTGGTCGGCATGTTACGGACGTTAGTTTTAATAAAAATTCGAGTTTGGTATTTGTGACTGACTGTGCCCTGAGTAGACGTTGATGGAACAATGTCAATGTATAAAAGTTTATTTAGATGTGACAGGCAACGATTTTTATTTGAAAATCTAGGTCAATATTTTGATGTTTATTGCAATAAAAATTATAAATAAAATCTGGTCTTATTTATCCAAAATATAAGTCCAAAGCCTTACCCTCATACCTAAATAAGAGCGGCAAGCGTTGCTTTAGCAGCAGGGTACGCATTTTCAGTACATTTAAATATGAAAATATTATTTGATTGTACTGAAAATACGTACCTTGCTGCTAACGCAACGCTTGCCGCTCTTATTTAGGTATGAGGGTTAATTCTGATATAATGATCTCTTTTGATATTGAAATTAAATTTTTACGAGAGCATCAAAAAAAAAATTAATTTGTATTATTTGATTTAGTCAAAATTTGTATGTCAATTTTGTTCTCTACTCTAACCACGGTTGCCAGAAATTCAGATTTATCTGGATTTTGCAGATTTTTACCCTCCAAAAAGACCAAATGCAGATTTGAAGATTTTTGGCTTAAAAACGCCAAGATTTTATTATATAATGCATTTTTGTACATTTTTCCTAATACTGCTTCTACTTCTTGCTTCTTTTATGTGTGAACGACTCATAGTTTAGAGAGCTACAATTTTTGAACTTAGACATCATGAAAGAAAAAGGAGAAGTTACTTTGGCAAGCTTCTGTAAACTAATATCTGATATAAAATGAGCTTATTCTGATTATGATTTTGTAGCCCTAAGTTTATTGAAAATGAAATGTCTTTACCAAATTGATTTGCAAATGTCGAAAGAGTTTTCAGTCAATAAACTTGAATAAAACAAAACTTCGAAGTCCTTTGGATATTTATGCAACAAATTAAATGACTTTTTGTATAATTTTTTACATATCAGATTTCTTTTCTCATTCATTTTATATTATTTGCACATAGGTGTGTGATGCTATACCGCACTTCACTCTGAGAGCCAATTGGGTCCACTGTGATTTATTTGCACATAACTATGAACATTTTTTATTTGTTTGTTGGTGATATGTATTTCGTTTCTCTTTAATAAAGACGGGTTTTCCATACGCAAAGTTTACTTTGCAAAGTCTTGAGTTTGTAAGAGAGAAGAGAAAATACATCTTATTCTATATTTTTTTTATTCAACAAACCCAAGACGTTTCGTGTGGAAAAGCCGCCAAACTAATTATAAAAATTTAATTCGAAAATAATAATGGATTCAAAATCGAAGATGTTAGCTTGTAAAGATTTTTGCTTGAAGCTTTTAAGCTTATTCTGCCGTATTCATAAAAAATAGTTTTTGGTTTACAAAAGGTTTACAAAACAAACTTGTATGGAAATTTGTTTGTTAAACGTTCTGTAACCCAAAATAATTTTTGTGAATATAACCTATTTGTGCACGTAATTCTTAATAACATATTGATAGTCGTTCTATAAACATATGAACTTGTTTACCTTATTTCAAACTTTTGGTTGAAGTCAACTGAGTTTCTTAAGCAGAAATGAAATGCACATTATTCATACATTAAAGAATTATATTCATAAAAAATAAAATTTTAAAGTTATTTTAAAAAAATTTAAAAAAATTTTTTAAAATTTAAAGCGAATTTGTTTGAGTTTGTGAAAAAGTAAGATAAAAAAAATAAAGAACAAAAGAAATTTTATAAAGTTTAATTAAAAATATACAAATATACAGCAAGATGCGTTCGGGATTGAAGAAGGCGGTATCAAAATAGTTTTTACTAATTACTTTCTTTGTTTTGTTTTTAAACATTTATTATATTTTTCTATAATTTTGATAATAAAAAATATATTAAATTAATATAATATTATTTATATTATTATATAATATAATATTATATCATATTTATAATTATTATTATTGTATAATATTATATAATATTATTTAATTTGTCAGTTCTGACAATCAGTACTGATTAGTCAGCTCTGACGATGTTTACATCAGCACTGAATGACACCTACACGAATATTTACATCAGTTTTTTCATATTGCCCTTAACAAAATGATAGAAACTTCTGATGTATATACCCATCAGAAATGACCATCAGATGACGCATCAAATGACCGTCATTGTTCTTGTAGGGAAGTTATTCTTTGCTAATTTTTTTTATTGTTTTTTTTATTTTATATGCTGTTGAGTTTTTTAATAAAACAATTTATTTTCATTTACAAAAACCCATATTTTATTTTTAAGAACATATTTTTGACTGCATATTTCCAAGTTCTTAGTGCATATTGAATGAGCATATAACTAACACTTTTTTTAAAGAATATATTTCTGGTTTCCCTGGTTATATCTTATTATTTTCAAGAGTGAATGTGGTGAATACAATTTTGCCGGCTATACAACAATGGACACCAAAAAGAGAAAATTCTTAAAAGCAGAACAGAACTAATACATGTTTAGTGCTGTTACACTGAAAAAAATCGCTCTTGTAAATGTTTAATTGCGTATATGAAAAATATTTTTATGGGTTAATTTTATATGAATGAACGTTTGTATGTAGCGGTTCCTAAGACTGTATGTACTAGTTTTTTTTTCAATTTCTGGATACATACTCGACACTCAGCATCTACAAGAATATTTAAGCCAAATAAAAACTTATTTTTTAACTCTATATTCCACATATTTTGTCTATTTTTTATAGCAATAAAAAGTGCTGTTATAAATGATTTAAATTAGATAAATTATTTACATAAATAATATAGAAAAAATAAATTAAATAATTTAGGTGGTATTTGAATATTCTCGGTGTATTTTTTTTATAAAAAATGCGACAGAAATCTGCTCTTTTTGTGTGTTTTATGCTCTTGCTTTAGATTTTTGTTAGTAGTTGTGCTGTGTACGTATGCAAAGCAGTGTGTACACTTCTACCGATATTCGGTAAATTCTACCGAATATGTTTGTGAATTTAACTATCTACCAATTCTACCGAACAAGGCCTGAAATCTACCGAATATTGTTATTTAGTAATTTAAATCGATATATGTGTAAATTGCCTATTTTACCACATAGCAGTGCGGCCGTAGAGCGGTCATTTTCTGTCATGAAAATCATTAAAACAGAGCAAAGAAATCGGTTAAAAACTGAAACTATGTATAGGGTGTTTTTTTAAGGGGTATAGAACTTTGAATTGAAATAAAACACACAAAAATCGTTTTAATGTCCATCAATTTGGCTTTATTGGAAGGATAATTTTATGCCATTAATGTTTAAATATGATTTCGGGCATGTGGCCGCCGCGGCTGGCTCGAATAAAGCCAATTCTACAGGTCCAATTTTCAACCACTTTTTCGAGCATATGGGGCCGTATGTTGGCAATAACGCCACGAATGTTGGCTTCCAAGTCCCCTAACGTTTCTGGTTTGTTGGCGTAGACGAGCGACTTCACATATCCCCAAAGAAAATAATCCAATAGTGTCAAATCACACGATCTTGGTGGCCAATTGACAAGTCCATTCCGCGAAATTATGCGCTCATCGAATGTTTCCTTCAATAAATCGATTGTGACGTGCGCTGTGTGGCATGTAGCGCCGTCTTGTTGGAACCACAAATCATCCACATTCATGCCATCCAATTCGGGAACAAAATAGTCGGTTAGTCGGCTCCAATTGCTGTGCACGGTGGCGAATCGATTCATTCGGGTCCTCTTCAACACTTTGCTCTACAGCGGCAATTGTTTCTTCGGTGCGCACTGTTCGACGTCTCTGCGGATGCGTATTATCACATAGAGTAAACGTAGTGCGAAAACGATCCATGGTTAACCGAATTAATTGCTCTGATGGACGATTATGTCGACCATAAAATGGACGGAGCTTGCGGTAAACTTCGCGAACTGAACCATTATTTTCGAAATAAATTTGCACGATTTGCAAGCGTTGTTCTTTTGTCAACCTGTTCATGATGAAATGGCAAACCAAACTAAATATTAATCACTTGACAGCTGACAAAATGGCCGCCAGTTAAAAAAGTGATGCCAACTTAAAGTTCTATACCCCAATAAAAAACACCCTTTATAAGTAACCTAATATTTGCCAAAGAATTGTGACTTGGGGATGAAATATTTATTCCTACCAATGATTTAATAATTTTTGCACAAAAGTTTAAATTCATAAATGGATCTTACATATAATCTTTGTAGTTACAAATGTTTGTCAAATAAAAGTTATTTTAGTAGCTTTATAAAACCTATGTACAAAAACTGAATTCCTGTTATTTGTGTATATTATTTTATATATGCATAGCATATCTATATAAAGGGTAAGGGCAAATAACTGGGGATGACACTTTTTTATTGGAAATGCTTCATTGTTTATAACAGTTTAATTTCCAAGCACATGTGAAGTTTTAAATTCGCTTTTGGAATCTGTTTAGTTTGATACTCCTTGCACTTACCCTTTATATATAAGTACATATATATTGTTATTTTTTATGTTTCTTTGAATTGTTATTTTTTTTTGTTTCTCTGAATAAAAAAAATTTCAACCGAATTTCATTCAAATCTACCGATTTTTCTTGTCGATTCTACCGATTTAAAAAAAAATTAAGTGTGCACACTGATGCAAAGCAGAATGCTGGCAGAGCCCTCAGGGCAATGGGATGGTGCAGTGATGCCAACTTTTGAGACTCAAAACGCGTAAAAATTTTTGAAAAAAGGCTAGAAAGTGCTAAATTGAAAAAATATTAAAAAAAAAATAGTAAAATTTTTCGAAAAAGCGCGAAAAGTGGCTAGTATTAAAATGTTTCTGTTGAAAATAAAAACATCAAATCAATTTTTGTAAAGTAATTTAATAGAATATAAATAACTATCATGAGATCAACGCACACATATGTACATAGTTTTAGAGCTTCAATATTGTACTTTTTTCATTTACATTTCATATTACATTTCAATAAGGTATGTACACATGTAGATTAAATAGTTAGCTTATACATACATATATAATAGAAATAAATATTCATATGTATGTTTACATAAGTAGATACATTTAAAATTGGCGGTTATTAAGTCATGTTTTAGACTTGGCAGTTTTCCTTGAAGAAGTTATCTTCAATTCTCTTTTAAGACTGCTCGTTTGTTTACACTCTTGTTCCATTTTCCTATTGTTTTAATGCTGCGAATGAAATAACAAAAGAGAATTGAAGTAACTTTTCTGTACAAGCAAGTCAGTACCCCTCTTCTTTCTTCTTTCCTCTCTCTCCCATAAACTCAGACTTGCTTCAAGAAAATCTGCCGAGTCTAAAACAAGAGTAAATGAAATTTCGATTTCTCGCTCTTCCAAAAACATACATTATCTGTTTTAGGCTGTACTGAATAACTTTCAAGGCATAAAAAATTTGGAAGAAATAAAAGATTAGTCTATATTATTCTTCTTTTTTAAATTGGTAAAGCAATATCGACTTTTTACTCATTTTATTTTGCTAGATTAAAGGAAGAAAAAGTTCGCAAAAGTTTAAGTGTAGCCATATCCAGCAAAAACTAAAAAGGGGCTAAAAGGGCTGAAAGATTTTGCGCCTTTTTTAGTTTGGGGCTAAAAATATTTTTTCGCGTTTTGACTGCCTGAAAACGGGCTAAATCTAGCCCTAAAAGGGCTAAGTTGGCATCACTGGGATGGTGGACTATGCTATACAATCATTTTTACACTACCGGCTATATAAATAAGGAATACATACATATGTCTATGTACGTATTTATGTACAAATGTAAATATTTATTTTAAAGGCTCAGTTAGCCGACTGTAATGTAAAGTAACTGCAACAGTAGGAAACAGCTGATCGATATTGTTATGTGAAAAGTAATGAAAATGGTTATAGAGATGGAATGTAACGTAACCCACTTTTCATATAAAAATATCGATCAGCTGTTTCCTACATTGCAGTTACTTAACATTACAGTCGGGTAACTGAGCCTTAACATTGTATTTAATGGTCATACTCTAGTCAGAATAAGTTTGCGTGCAACCGAAACAAAAAGATCTATTATACCAATGAAGAAATAATAAAAAAAATACGCAATTCAATAAGAATTTTACTTTATATAAAGATTCTGGTTCGATCTTATTTTAAGAAAAATTTTCAAAAACTTAATTAAAAGAAACTGAGAAAAAGTGTGAGTAAAAATTAATTAAACAATTATTTTTGTTAAATAATAAATTTAATACTTCTATCAAGTGTTTTGGTATGGAGTGCTAACTATGAGCGATGTTTCCTGATATGAAATACTCCACCATTCCTCCAGAATAGCATCTTTTAATACAGCCTGGGGCAAGACATCATGTTCAAGAATCTTACAAAGGTTCTTAAAGGTAGGTGTATAAGTAGCCAAAGCTTCAGCAGTGTGCTGAGAATCATTGTCTTGCTAAACTAGGCATTCCACACGAGCTTTTATCCTTTTATTTCACAAACTTTCTTAAATATAACTTTAAAAAAATCTGTTTGCTTAGGCAATTTTTTGGTTCTAATGCCATAATAATCAGATTTTTTGTCTCCAAAATAGTTTTTTTACACATCCTTTCGAATGAAACATTCTGTTCGCTCACTAAGTTTGAATAAATAATTCGGCCAAAAAAAACCGACTTCAATGTAAAGAAGTACATGAAATATAAAATTTAATTTTAATGGGCGTGCTTCCGCCCATTTTTTAAATGCAAGATGTGTGTGTTTTTGAGAGCTCAGGGTGCGTGTTAAGTCTTGTAGAACCACTTATAATAAAATATTAAATTTTAATGGGCGTGACTCCGCCCATTTTTTAAAATGGAGTATTGTGTCTATTTTACAGCTCAAGGTATGTGGTGAGTTTCGTAAAAATCAGTTAAGTAGAACAGCGCCCATTTTTTCAACTTTCAAACTGTGTAATTACAAGAACCAAAAGTGTTTTATAGGTTTCACAGCAATCGAATAAGTAGAATATCATAAAATTAAACTTTAAAAATTGTGGGCGTGTTCCGCCCAATTTTTTACAATGGGAAGCTATACCCTCTCAGACAAAAAAAATTACAATCGGTCTAAAATGTACCTAGTTATGAAGTAACAATTAATTGTAATTAAAAATAAACGTGAATACAATTTTCTTTATCAAATATGCAAAAATTCTCATCACATAAAATTAAATAATATTTTTTTTTTTTATTGAATCGGTGATTTTCGTATTCAAATATCACGAATGAGGGAATAAACCCGCTGATTCAAATATTTGCAAAGTGTACCCAAATAAATTCGTCAGCGGTAAGGGGCTGTTCAGTTATTACCTAAAGGTACAAAGGGAGGCGGAGGGGTAAGGATATGTCACGGTTTAGAAAATGTATACTGAAAATTTTGTAAAAAGAGGTACTGTTTAGCGTTACGTGATATTTTAATGGCTCCTAGTGCTAATAATAACAAATAATATACGTCAATTTGCAAGTGATAAATGTTTTTGTAAAACGTAAACGTTGAAAATAAAAATTATGAACTCATACATAAAACACAAATTGAAACTAAAACTAATAAATAAATAATAATAATAATATAAATTTTAAAAATAATTATTGCCTACAATGCAATGTAAATATTGATTGATTTATTGCGATTGTTTTTTAATACACAAATAATTTAAATAGTTATTTTGAGTATCTGCTTTGAATTAAAATTACTTTTTGAGATATATCTATACGATGCAGATTAATTAATGTACCTTGAAAATACAATACTCTTATACAGAAACAAAAATAAATTCGAACAGAAAGTAACTAAAGTTAATAACTTTTGGCATTTGGCAAAATATACAAATATAAAGTATCGAACAAAAAAACTTTGCTAAAGTAAACTAAAAATAAGTACATTAACAGGCATTTGCATAAGTAGTAAAAAGCAAATAGTAATTACAATATCCAATTGTAATTTGAAGATGGTAAGGTTGAGCTTTCATTACAAAAAGCTTTCAACAAATTGTAATACGAAGAATTAAAATAATTCTCAAATTCCATTTTTATTGAAAAATATTGACTCACAACACAAACAGTGCACCATATGTAAAAACGTTGATGATGAAGGCGTGGTGTTCCGTTCTGCTCTCAGAATAATTTACAATTGTCTTTAGAGCAATTTGTTCCTTTCGGATTTATTTGTTGGTGGTTCAGCGTTGTCTATATGCATTTCATTGTCGTCAGTAGACTTCAACCACACATTTTGAACAGTTGAATCTCTTATCTTATGCACAGACTTTCAAAAACCGTTTGAGAATTCACAAATAATTATATTTTTTAAAATCACAAAAGAAAAATAAGCGTAGTAGGCTTAGAAACCCAGCATATATAAATATTCGATATGAATTTGTTAGATTTTTCTAGACCTATATAAATACAATTAGAAATCCATTGAATAACAATAAAAGAAATTATAAGGCAAAATGAAAAATAAAATTGAAAATTTAGAAAATGGGCTGTAAAGTCGATGTCACCTCAGGTAATTTCAGCAGCCAATTTTTGGAATATTATTACTTTGTTATTCAAACAGAAAACGGAATTTCTCTGCATTTGCCGTTCTAAAATTTGATTGAGATATACAGTAGTTTCTGCTTAATTGATCTTGGGTTATTTGATTTTTTCACTTAATTAATTAAAAAAAATACACAATTGCTTTATTTAAATAATTGACCTGTTAATTGCATCCAAAACCATGAATTATATAAAAATCTATTAAGCAGAAATTTTTACTGATATGACGCTTTATAAAATAAATTCAGTAAAGAGCGACTGTGACTCGCACACGAAGGTTTCCGTACGAACTTTAGCTTATATAGTCAAATATTTGACCTGATATAGACATTTAAAAAAAACAATTAACAGGTAAAATTTTTCGGTTTTTGAATGTTTTTCTTATTTTTGGCGCTTTTGTGATTTTTTTTCGGTTTTTGTTTTGGCGATTTTTTTTTTGGCTTTTGGCCTTTTTTCGGTTTTAAGATTTTTTAATCTTGGGATTGTTTAGATTTAGCGTTTATTAAAATTTCAAGAGTTTAGCTCTTACGGTTTCCAAGATACAGCAAGTTGTCAAAATTACATTAACTGATTAACAATACCCTTCAATTTATATTTTTAGGGTTCCGTACACCAAAGGTGAAAAGGAACCCTATTGTTTTCGCTACGCTGTCCGTCACAGGACATTTTCTCAGGAACCGTAAGAGGTACGGACCTAAAATTTGGACAGAGTATGTAGAACCTTAGCCGCTACAACAACAAATACATGAAAGTTACAAATTAAAGGGTGTTCCAAAACGAGAAACGAAAAATGTTAAAATCCTATGTAATATACATACAATTGTATGTACATACATATGTATATTGACACTTGAATTGGTAAAATTAGTGTATTTTTATATAGAATACAACAATTAAAAGTAAAATTTTAAAAAATTTAAATTAAAGGGTGGTCCATCAGTTAATGCAATTTTGACTATGTATGTAATTTGGACAACTTGCTATATCTTGGAAACCGTAAGAGGCAAACTCTTGAAATGTTCAAAAACGGTAAAACTAAAAAATACGAAATTATAAAATCGCCAAACCAAAAAAAAATAAAAATAAAAATCGCCAAAATGAAAAAAAAGCACGAAATTAAAATAAAAAATTTAACACTAAAATAAATCGGCAAAACCGAAAAAATCGCCAAAATTAAAATAATCGACAAAATAAAAAAAATCGCCAAATTGAAAAAGCGCCAAAAACCGAAAAAAAGCGCCAAATCGCGCGAAAAAGGCGCAAAAACTTTAAAAATCGCGTTAATGAAAGAAACGCCAACATGAAAAAAATCGCCTCGCCAAAATGAAAAAAAAACGCTAAATTGAAAAAACGTAAAAAAAACGAAAAAAAATGTTCAAACCGCGAAAAAAGCGCCAAAACTAAGAAAATCGCAAAAATTAAAAAAATCGCCAAAATGAAAAAAATTGACATAACGGGAAAAAAAGCGCCAAATTAAAAAGCGCACAAAACCGAAAAAACCAAAAAACGAAAAAAAGCCAAAACTATTTATTATATAGGCTAAAGTTCGTATTGAATTACATATCTAGTGTCCGTACGGAACCCTTCGTGCGCGGTTCAGAGTAAAGGTAGAATTAGTAAAATCGTATCGTGATGTTGCGTGTCAGCTGACAAAAACCGTACAATATACAATTCATGTTACTAGTTATAAAATATGTGGTGGTAGCACTGCTGACGTAGGAATCTGCAGAAAACAGATTTTTCTGTAGCGAATGTCAAAAACGCCGTATTTAATGCCAGACAAAAAAAATGTGCTGTGTAAACTGTTACATTTTTTATAACTTGTGCACAAAGTTGAACGATACGGCAAGCTGTAAAGTACCTTAACACTTCACTGAATTTATTTAAATTTTAGTGTTAATTGTTGTAGTCTCTATAAAAATACACTAACTTTACAAATTTCAAGTATGTACATACATATGTACATGCAATTGTATCTATGTATGTATATTACATGGGGCTTTAACATTTTTTGTTGCCCTTTTACTTTTACCTCTCATGTATTTGCTGCAGTAGCAGCCAAAGTTCTACATCTCTGCCCAAATTTCTGCTCTTACGTAGCTCTTACGGTTCTCAAGAAAATAACCTGTGATGGACAGACGGATCGACAGACAGTGTACGGAACTCTAAAAGTGACTCGATTTCTGTTTTCCATGGTTTTTTGTCATATATGTGTTCTTATTGTTACATTTTAATATAAATCTTCTTTACTTATTGGCTATATGGTTGCAGAGAAGAAGTAAAATTTAAAAAATTAATAGACATGCAAATAAACATTGTATTAATGCAAAGAATTTTTGGTAATAATTTCAAAAGGAAATGAATATTATCACGTAAAATCAGTGTAATGATTGTAACACAACTGGGACGAATGACGAATACATAAAAAGTCGCTTTTATTGCGAACTTCGCAAAAAATTACGAAAATTTTCAAAATCTTAAACAAATGTTATGGTAATTTTTTATGTGCACAAATGTGTTTTATTTTTTAAGATTAAAGTTCGCAACATATAGGACGTTTCAAACAGTGATGTTTTGTGGATAAAGCTGTGTCTAAATGATCTTCCACTTAAAGTGGGGAAAATTTTACGTATTGGCATCACCATAGAACAAAATGGGATAATACAGTAATATTTACCCCGATTTTCGAAATAAATTTAAATCTGTTCGTAACATAATCAAACCGAATAAGCTTACAAACTTTCATATTAACAAACTTAATTTCTAGCAATGTAATTAAAGTTAAAGAAACACCCTTAAATAAAGTTGCATGGTTGAAATAAGGGTAAACGTTTTCTGTTCTTTGATCTTAAAATTTGAGGGGTGTGTATAATCTTTTGTTTCTCGCTGTGCACGTTTTGTATCTTAGAAATAATCGTGCAGATTAAACAAACAACTGATGTAATAAAATCATTGGTTGCGTAGTAATATACATATATTATTACTTATACATATGTGTACATATGTACATACAGATGTACTTATGTATGTAACGCACTTATAGTTCATTACTCAAATTCGTTATTTATGTGACTTGGAGTGTATTTTAAACGCTTTCGCAAAACACGCTGTGCACATTTGCAGCTGTAGATATGTATGTACGACTAACTTTTTGTTATAAAGTACACATGAGCTGTTTGAAAGAAGTTGGGTTGAATTAGTTCGATATTAGCAAGCAACATGAAAGGTTGCCATTTAGTTAGTTAGTCGCTAAATTCAGTTCAAGAACGTTTTATTTTTGTTGAGTGGCAGCAAAGAGAAATTGTTAAATCAATGGTTTTCTGATAAAATTACTATATATTTGGAATTTTATTTTTTAAATTCAGATTTTTTTTATCAATTTCCGATTCATGTTTTAAAACTAATATAAATATTCTCAAAACTGTTCCACGTGTTAACTTTTGAATGTTAAAAAGAATACGAAAACATGAATAAATAATTCGTTTTATGATAAATAAGTATATGTAAAAGCAACAGCAACCAAATAAAATAAAACTTCAGATAAACAAAGCCAACAAGAATAACAACTTCAACGAAGAGTATTTAAAAAAAAAGTGATAAACATGTGGTTTTTATAAAATAAAAAACAGAGTTCAGTGTATAGAATAAACATTTTTTTTTACGAAAAAGTTATTTCATATTTAATATTTACATACACGTCTAAAAAAAAACACATGCGGTATAGAAAAAGTTAAAAAAAAATATTTAATTTAACGTAAACGTGAAAAACGGGTCGCAAGCAATTTCACTCGCAACTTATCACTCTCTCTTTCTCTTCGATTAATGGCATGAAAGAAAAACGGCTGATGCAATTTTTTGAAGCAGTTGCAACTTTTAAAACGGACAAATCTGAAATCATAGAAACGAAGAGCAACAACCCGCCAAATCATACAACTTCCTTTTTTGTATATTAAAAAAAACATTCAACTCAGCCTCCAACTAACTACATACATACATTCTTGCACATCCACACGCAATTACACCCATACATATCTTCTCCTGAGTGTCTTACTATATTTTAAAATTTCAATAATGACTCGCATTCAGCCCGGTGATAACTTGATGCCACGACAAGTGTTTGAAATGGCCAGTGATGCGGCTGACAACAGCAAAGATGTGCCAAACTGTGATAATTCGAGCCAGGGCTCTAGTGTAAATCTTAAGAAACGACTTGGCCTTTTAGATGGAGTAGCCATTATAGTTGGCATCATTGTTGGCGCTGGCATTTTTGTCAGCCCTAGAGGTGTTTTATATTATTCCGGCTCCATAGGACAATCTCTGGTAGTTTGGATACTCTGCGGCATACTGAGTATGGTTGGAGCGCTGTGTTATGCTGAATTGGGTAAGCTTATTTATATTATAATCATTATAATCATAAATACAATTTAAAAACAAATATGTAAATAACTAGCATATATTTTTTAACCGCTGCTGCGGCATACTAAATGAATTCAAGGCCTATTAACTAGGTCTACCAACTATACAAGCAGTGTACTCATTTACATACATACATATGTATGTACATATCGTCATATAAAATCGAAAAATGTGTAAGTTACATTTAAAACAGTTTAAAGCTGAAGCAAAAAAACAGAAGTTTTAGTGTATTTATTCAATATTTTTTCCATAAACGGATAAAAAAGATGTGGTGGGTAGATACTAGGGTGATCGACTCGGTTTTTCAACCGGTTTTAAAACCCGGTTTTTTTACAATACGGTTGCCGTTGTTTTCAAAATGTCGATTTTTCGAATGTCGAATAGTCCGGTTTTTTTTACAATTTAAAAACCGGCTGAGTCGAATACTTTTCGATTTGTATATTTTGCAATAAAATTAGTTTTTACTGTGTTAAAACTTAGACCAATAATGTGTTCTGTTGATTTTCCTAAGTATTTTTTCAGTGTAAAAGTTATTATTATTTTGGGCTAAATTTATCTTATTTTTCTGGATTTAGCTGCAAAGTTTTCATTTAGCTCTTAGCTTATATTTTAGCTTTATTTAAAAACTCATAAAAAAAGTTATAAGAATGGTAATTTCTTAATATATCAAAATATAATATATAATCATTGAAAAATAGTTTAAATAATACAAAGTGTAAATTGTTTATTTATAAGAGAAATGGTAAATTTAAAAATTTTGGAGTTACATTGGCAAATGTTAAATTAATATCACCCGTAAGACTTTTAAAGAGTTATCTTTGAGTTAAGTTCAACGTGCATTCAGCGGCAGGAATTTACTTAAAACAAAACTTTGAAATAGATTTACTGTAAATAGCACTAATTCACTAAAAAAAAAGTTTTCGTATTTTAGTATAAATGCTGTTACATTTTACTGAATTAACTAGATAGAGAATAGCAAGGAAAAATCAGTTTTCGTTACTTTTTTGACTTCATAGATTTGTAGTTGGAGAGCCCGAAAAAGAAACGTGTCTGGTTTTGTTCGCCAGCTTATCATTTTATTTCAAATTATAAAAAAAAATTGTTGGTCATGTATATAGCTATTTAACGTTATTTTAGCAATAAGAAAATATTGCAAAGTGAAAGAAGTTGAATAAAGTTCAGCATTATTTTTTGGATTAAAATTTAACTTTCTAGCTTATTTTAGCTCTTTTTCAAATGGGATTTAGCTTAATATTATTTTAAAATCTGGTCACACTGATAGATAGGTAGATATTAGAGAGCTGCGTAAACAGTCTTGAAATGTAAAAACGTCATGATTTTTAAATGTATTCACGTCGCATGTATTATACGATGGATGTATTGGTGTATGTGTATATCAATTGTAACAAGCGATGTCGCAAGACAGCTTGCTTGCAACAAACACTCAAAAGAAGTACTGTTGATTAGTGTATGCTTGTTATTTTTTATATTGTACGTTTGAGTGTGTGTAATATGTAGATGGTAAGCTATTATGTGATTAACCGCATACAACTAATGTTAATGCATGTGTGTGCCTTTGCATGTGCGCAGAAAAATAAAAGATCATACACACATACATGCATGACGTTTGTACACGCGTTTATGCGTAGAAAGAAGCTGGTATCATAAATTCTTCCGTCACGAAGTGTTTTCTTCTTTACTCTTATACCTACAATACTCAAAAAATTTCTTGCAAACAATCTTGTTAACGTTTGTTTTATAAGATTTCGTTGTAGTAAAGCATTTGAAAAATCCCTCATGTCTTAAAAGTTCTTATAAGATATCTTGTGCAGGAGACTAGTAGATATCCACCTTGTCCATACATTCATATTTATACTATACACATGTAAGTATATGAGTTTATTTTTATGTTTTACCTTTAATTATACCCTTTACCAAAAAATGGTAAAAGGGTATATATAGGTTTGTCATTCCGTTTGTAATTTCCAGAATATTAATAAGCGAGCTATAAAGTATATATATTCTGGATCCTTATGCATAGGGAAGACGAATAAGCCATGACGTTTCCAGGGTTGGAAAACCTTAACTTTTTTTGTTATGCAAAAGTAACTTACTAAAACAAATTTTTCCTTTTTTTCTATAAATTAAACATATCTAATGTTCTTAAAAGAAAGAAATTGATGTTAGAAATCAGAAAAACAAAAGGGATGATTCCAGGGTTGGAAAACCTACGATTTTTGTGATATATAAAATTAACTACCGTAAACTAATTTTTTATTTATTTTTATTAAATAAACTTATTTTATACTTCACCACGAATAAAATTTGTATTTCAAATGTAGAAAAATTAAAAAATTTAAAAAGACGTTTCCAGGGTTGGAAAACTTTAACTTTTTTTTCTTATACAAAAGTAACTTACTAAAACAAATTTTTCCTTTTTTTCTGTAAATTAAACATATCTAATGTTCTTAAAAGAAAGAGATTGATGTAAGAAATCAGAAAAACAAAAAGGATGATTCCAGGGTTGGAAAACCTACGATTTTTGTGATATATAAAATTAACTACCGTAAACTAATTTTTTTTATTTATTTTTATTAAATAAACTTATTTTATACTTCACCACGAATAAAATTGGTATTTCAAATAAAAAAAAAATATTAAAAAATTTAAAAAGACGTTTCCAGGGTTGGCAAACTTTAACTTTTTTTCTTATTCAAAAGTAACTTACTAAAAGAAATTTTTCCTTTTCTTTACAAATTAAACATATCTTATATTCTTAAAAGAAAAAGATTGGTGTAAGAAATCAGAAAAATCAAAAAGGATGATTCCAGGGTTGGGAAACTGAAACTTTTTGTGATATAAAAAATTAACTACCGAAAATTAATTTTTATTTTTTTTTTTAAATGAACTTATTTTATACTTTAGTACGAATAAAATTGGTATTTCAAATTAAAAATTAACCTTCTAAAATTAAAAAGATGTTTCCAGGGTTGGAAAACTTTAACTTTTTTTATACAAAAGTAACTTACTAAAGCAAATTTTTCCTTTTTCTCTATAAATTAAAGATATCTTATATTCTTAAAAGAAATATATTACTGTAAGAAATCAGAATAATTGATGATTCCAGGGTTGGAAAACTTACTCTTTTTGTGATATAAAAAACTAATTTTAATTTTTTTTTAAATAAATAAAATTATTTTATACTTCAGTACGAATAAAATTGGTATTTCAATTTAAAAAACTTTAAAACACGTTTCCAGGGTCGGGAAACCTTACCTTTTTTATAGAAAAGTAACTTACTAAAGCAAATTTTCCCTTTTTCTCTATAAATTAAAGATATCTTATATTCTTAAAAGAAAGAGATTAGTATAAGAAATCAGAAAAATCAAAAAGTTTGATTTCAGGGTTGAAAAACCCACACTTTTGGTGATATAAAAAATTAGCTACCGAAAACTAATTTTTATTTTTTTTTTATAAAATAAACGAATGAATATGGTATTTCAAAATAAAAAAAAAATAAAAAAAATTAAAACGACGTTTCCAGGGTTGGAAAACCTTATTTTTTATACAAAAGTAACTTACTACAACAATTTTTTTCTTTTTTACTATAAATTAAACATATCTTATATTCTTAAAAAAAGATGGTGTAAGAAATCAAAAAAAATCAAAATGGAGGATTCCAGGGTTGGGAAACTTACACCCTTTGTGATATAAAAAATTAACTACCGAAAACTAATTTTTATCTATTTTTATTAAATAAACTTATTTTATGCTTGATAACGAATAAAATTGGTATTTCAAATATAAAAAAAAAACAATTAAAAAAAATTAAAAAGACAATTCCAGGGTTGGAAAACTTTAACTTTTTTTGAACAAAAGTAAGTTACTAAAACAAATTTTTCCTTTTTTTTATAAATTAAACATTTCTTAAATTTTTAAAAGAAAGAGATTGGTGTAAGAAATCAGAAAATCAAGAAGGATGAGTTCACGGTTGGGACACTTACACTTTTTGATATATAAAAGTAATTAAGTCTAATTAATTTTTATCTTTTCCTTTATAAATTATATATATTTTACGTTTTGGAAAGAAAAGTTTGGTATAGAGAATTATAAAAATAAAAACCACACCTCCAGAGCTGGAAACTATGATTTTTTTTCTGGACATTAAAGTAACTAAATAAAACGTTTTTTTTTAATTTCCTTTTTTTTCACTTAACACACTTTCTATATTTTTTTAAGAACTACTATATTGGTATAAGTAATCAGAAAACTTTAAAATTGTGATTCTAGGGTTTGAAAATTATTATTTGTTTCTTTGTACATAAAAGTAACTATGTGCTTATGTATGTATCTCTATACTACATAAACGCACTTTGGTAAAGGGTATATGATTCGGCACAGGCGAATATAGCACTCTTACTTGTTTTTGTATTGTTTTATTGTATTTACATGAACTGTTAACTCTTCTTTTTAATAAAGCAATTTAAAATCAAAACTTTTGTATAATAACTTTCTTACTTAAAAACCGGCTGACCGGTTTTTCCTGAATTGTAAAAACCGAAACCGGGTTTTTCATAATTTCAAATATTCGAACTATTCGAAAACCGGTTTCTGGAAAAAGTCGAATAATCGATCACCCTAGTAGATACATTTTCTTTAGTTACATAATAATCAATCATAAAGACGATTTAGCATTTTTTGTAAATAACGCATTTTTTTGGGTTCCGTACACCATAGGTGAAAAGAACACTTGTTTTCGCTACGATGTCCTTCTGTCCGTCACAGGCTGTTTTACCGAGAACAATAAGAACTACGGACCTGCAATTTTTACAACACGCAAATATGTCAATTAAAGGGTGTTCTAAAGCGAGCAACGATAAATATTGAAACCCTAATGTTATATATATACAAACTATTATACATACATACATACATACAGCTGCGGTCAATATAATAGCACCACTCACAAATATATACTGACTCCGTCTACATCTGTTTAACTGTTGGGCCGATTCAACTCAAAACAAAATAATAAATTCTTTGATGTTAATGGTTTATATATAGACACTTGAAATTTTAAAACTTAGTGTATTTTTATGCGGACTACAGCAACAGACACATAAATATAAAAAATCCCAATTAAAGGTTATCTATCAGTAATGTTGAATACTTGCTGTATCTTGGAAACCATAAGAGGCAAACTCTTGAAATTTTCAAAAACGCTAAAACTAAAAAATCCCAATATAAAAATCGCCAAAACAAATAACTTGCCCAAAGCCGAAAAAAACGCCTAAACGAAAAAAAGCAGAAAAACTAAAAACTCGCTAAAACTAAATATAGAGGGCAATCATGAATAAAATTCCGCGAGAAATTTTTCCCGGAGAACAATTTCAAACAAACAGCAATTAATAGGGAAAACAAAAAATTATAATTGGAAAAGGCAGAAATTTCTCGCGGAATTTTATTCATGATTAACGTGATAGTTAAACTTGTTCCATTAACGTAAGTTTTCACAATCTACGGTTAAAAGATAACAGGGACTTTAACGGCAAGTTTTGTATGAAGAACTTGCAGTTAAATTTGTCGTTAACTCTTAACCATACATTGTGAAAAGGGACGTAAGTGATTGCTTAGAAAAAATAATCAGGGCTATCATGAATAAGATTCCGCCAAAAAATTTCTCCCTTTTCCAATTAGAATTTTTTGTTTTCCCTATTACTTGCTATTAGTTGGAATTGTTCCCCGGGAAAATTTTCACGCGAAATTTTATTCATGATAGCCCTGAATATTTTTTTTATTAATATTGAAACTAAAATTGTGTTTATTTTAATGCTGTGTTAAAAAAGTGTTATCAAATAACAAAGTATGGATAAAAATAAATAACAAAGTGTAAAAAACACACAGAAGTAACAGTAAAGGTTGGATTCTATTACAAAAGGATAGTACCATATGTAAACCCCTATATGTACCAATTTTGACGATATTGATGACCAATGTTTTGTAAGAGCCTGCAAAAATTCTGAAAATCAGTGGTGTCGCAAAAAAAGGTATCATCAGTTTTTGGCCAACAGTTAATTCAGACTTGATAACAACGCTTAAATATTTAATACATACATATGTACATCTATATGGCAATAATATAGCTAAAGAATCCGCCGCAGATTTTTTTATTTTTGGCAAAAAATTGTTTTTGTGCACTTTTTTTTGCAATAAAAATTGGATATTTTCTTACTTTATTCTAAAATAACTTACAGGGACTCCTAATTTTTTCACACCAACCTGGAGGTGTCCATGCATTTCATACCTTCCTTCATTCATTTTGGAAATACGCTAAAAAAAACCTTATATGTTTATCGTAAGACTCTTAATATGGTATTAAAAATCAAAATATACGAACGTAAAAAATTTAAAAGTTTCAAACAAAAATCTTTACGAAACAAGCAACTTTAGGCCGATTTCTTGGCATCAATTTTTCATTTTCTATTAATATACGTTGCTAAAAAAATTCCTAATACATTAAAGACTAAATGTCAAATAAAAATACCGAATTTTTTATTTTCGCCTTTAAATACTTTTAATGTTACCCAATGCGGCAACTAATTGTAAAAAGGTAAAATGAAAATTGATGCAAAATCTAATAAAGTTGCTTATTTTGTAAAGTTTTTTGTTTGAGGCTCTTAAACTTATTCTGCCGTAGTGATAAAAAATAATTTGTCTTGCAAAAGGCTTTTTCCGATTTTTGGTGTTTTTAGTTTTGGCTTTGTTTTTATTTTGGCAATTATTTCGGTTTTTGGCGATTTATTTTAGTTTTAAAGATTTTTTAGATTGACATTTTTTTCGTTTTGGCAATTTTTTCAGTTTTTTGCGTTTTTTGTTTAGTCTTGCCGTTTTTTTTAAATCAAAATTTTAAAATTCATAAAAAGTCTAAAAATTTTCTGAAAAACGCAAATGTTAAGTGTTTCGACTATTGCGTTTCATAAAGGACACGAAATACACAAATTCCAGACATTTCTAGCCGGCCATGTATCTCTCTTAAACTGGAATTTTGAATTATACTTAAAAAAATTTAAATTTATTTTATATAAAAAAATGCACCCTTAGTTTACTTTTTGAATTATTTGTTTCCTTTTTTACCAAAACTATAGAGTACTCTGCAAGCTCCACTTTTTTTAACCCTGATCGGTTATAAAATGTGGTCAAAATTCCATTTGGAATATATGTCTGTTATTATGATAACAGACATCTGTTAATGCAGTTGGTTTGTGTCTTGGGTTATAAATTTAAAATTTAACTTCATACACGTTTCTAAAACAGCCAAAAAAGTTATGCGAAATAATTTTCGAACTTACATAATTCTTTGACGAAAATCGATTAATTAAGATCGTAAATGATCAATTTTCGTCAAAAAATTATGTTCGAAAATTATGTAGCTTAAGCTTTTTTTTGGCGGTTATGTTGACGAGTTCTTATTTTTGATTTCAATAAAACTGACTTAGATAATGGAAAAGTTTACTTCGTTACTTATTTTTCAGGCACGCGTCTTTTTTCGCATTAAAAAAATTTATTTAAAATTAAATGAAAATGATCAAATTATAATCACTGTGCAATAAAACAACTTGATTAAACATGCCAATTTTGTTCTACCACTTTCTATTGTACATTGTACATATTGATAAAAAGTTGCGTGCAAAAAAAAGTTTATTAAAAAACTCACAGTGAAGAAAAGAAATGCAGGCAAATGGAAAAGATAATTTTTAGTAAACTTCGATGTACACAGAAAAAAAGCTATGATGAGTTTTTCTTTTAACAAACAGGTTATTGAAACTGATTTTAGATTTTATTATTTTCCTTATTTGGCTTGATGAATTGTTCATTCTATTAAAATTTTACGAATTTTGGTTTTTAGTTTTACGAAATCCGCGGTAGGTCCTATTGCAGTAAAAATATTATTTGATTTTTTTAAATTTATGAATTTAATAAAAAATAAAGTTTTTTCTGTGTAGTATGTATACTTTCTCTGTTAGTAATTTGGCTAAGTAAACATAAATTGTTTATATTGTATACATATATATGTATATCGTTACCGTACTGTAGAAAGGCCCTGACTCATTTTTTTTTAAAATCGAGATTTTTGCATTTTTCGATACATTAGATGTTCTTCTATCGAAAAATGCAAAAAAACTCGATTTAAAAAAATAATGAGTCAGGCCCTTTCTATATTAAGGTAACGATATGTATTCGAGGGACGCGTAAACAGTCTTGAAATGCAAATACATCTTTTTTTAAAATGTATTGTCGTAGCATGCATTATACTTAACCAATAATAAATGATGTACATATTTTAATAAGCGAAGCACGATGGATGTATATGAGTGTTTTTAGTCGATGCCGCGAAGACTTCTTGTTCGTAACAAACACTCCAAAGAAGTAGTTTTGATGTGTGTATGTTTGTTATTTTGCATATTGAACGTTTGAGTGTGTGTGTAAGATGTACACGCAAAGAAGAAATGTGATTGAGGTAACCATAATCAAACAGCAACATACTATGATTGAATTATGTATATGGTTGCAGTCAAATCATATTATTGTTAATAGAAAAAAAACTTTAACAATATTATTATCTGAGTTAAAGGATTTTAAACAGTTTTATTCAAAAAAATTTATTACGGCGCAACCACTGCGCCAGGAATAATTTGACACAAAAATTCTTTTTATAATTTCACAATTTTATTTATTAAAAATTAGTATTTATTAATAAAATTAATTATCTACTTTAAACGGACTGAATCGGACGATCGCGTAACCAAGACTGCCTGTTTCCATCCAACCTTGTTGGCTCGTTGAATCCATGGATCATGTTACACCAACACGCGCAAGCATACAGACGCTGATCATGCAAAATTGTTTTCCCATCATTTCAGCAAGAATGCAATTTCGTAATTGGATCGGAAGCGCGTGTTGAAGTAAATAATTAATGAGCTTAAACTGCTAAATTATTTTTGGTAGCAGTGTTACCAGCGTTGTTAACTCCTCCCTCCTTAAATGTCTGCGTCCCGCAGATCTGGGAGTCTATTACTGGTAGCTGGACACGTAGCTCTGGAAGATTTAATTTCTTTGTTTGTTGGTACCAAAGCCATCCAATACAACAGGTCATGGAGACAATGATCATGACGTTAATTCCAATGGTACCATTGAATCTCACTTCTAACTGGTTCAATCGGTTTATGTTATTAAGGCTTACCTCATGGACATATTTGATGTCCAACAGCAGGTCGTCATGTGTTATATTCGCTAGTACTGGTGGTAGAGCTTGAAATTTTGTGATGGAACTGCTCGTGTAAGTATGATTCTTTATCACTACCGACTCATTGGAGAGTTGCAGAAGATACGTGCCATTCAGGAACTCGGTTTTGCCATTTGACTTAATCAGACCCTTGTAGTTTGTCACGTAGATAACGTCATCATTCAATAACTCGACAATTTCTTCTTGCGTACGCCTGTATTTACATTTTGCTGATCCGCCTTTAAGAATGCGGTTGAGGCAGTCATCTTCCTTCAATTTAGTTACGGATGATCTTTGGCAGACTGTTGAATTACTTATTAAGAGGCAGTTACCTTTGATACCATAGGTCTCAGCCTCGCTAACAAGCACCTTCTCGAACGGTAAATCTATTTGTTTTTCTTCGTTAATAGCAGCTCTAATGAGAAGCAAGTTATAATAGTTCCTTTCAAGCTTTGGTATTGATAAGATGTACAATAGTAATGAGCCATTTGTGTAAATTGATGGGGCTCCATATTCCACTGCTTCTATTGCATTACCATAAGGCAATGTTTCCAGTTCGTCAATTACTCTATTTATCTCCGATTGATCTAGCAGATTCGTGTTGACAATACCACTCTTGGCCAGTTGGCAAGCTCGGACAATTTCATTTATTTCATCCCTCAAAATAATGATCTCATTGATGGTACTTTGTTCTATTAAGGTGTAGTCTTTACCACTCGTGATATTGTTTAGTCTGGTGATGATTTCATTGATTTTTTTCGCAACTTGGTTCGTCGTCTGCTGAAGCTCTTTGTTGATTTTGTATTGCTCATTGTTATTTTCGATGATATTCTCTTGACTCTTTAATATATTATTCCAGTCTGTAGAATCAGGACTTCCAGCAACCCATTTCCAAGCCGATCCGATCCAATCGATTGATCTAGGCGTTCTTCTGTTTACATTTGTCAATTCGTTAAGGCGTTCTTGTATCTGCAGCATGTGGTGTAAAATGAATTCTTTGTTTTTGCTTGCCGGAATATGTTTTTGAATGAGAGATGATATATTTGCAGCCACGTCCATGTACTGTTCCAAGTTGATGACGTGTATTAGTTTAAAGTTTCCATCGACTACCCATCCATTGCCAATCTTTAGTGAAACCAGAGATGTCTTGTATTGATAGATTTGCAAACTATTTGCAAAAGCAGTCAGGTTGAATGCGATGAACAGAATAAACTTGAGATTCATGATTATAAAAATGTAGTTTCTGAAAAATAATAAGTTAATTATATCGATAAAAATGACGCGGCATTATGACAGTGAGATGTTTAGATGACAGTTTTTTTTTGCTTATTTCTATCCAAAAATTTTCCATTTTTTGATTTTCTATTAATATGTTATACTTCTTCATCAGCCAGTATATGTACACTTCCCTGGTTCACTCGGAACACTAAATGATGACCTTATACCCTGCCGCCATTGAGTCTGTAAGCCTTGACGCAACTCGCCATTGCATGGTATTAGTGCATCATCCGGAAACTGACCAGGCCTGAGCTGATGTTCTCTTATTTCTTTATATGGAAATAGTATTTGATGTGCTTTTGTATGCCAATATAAATGTTTTAATAAAAAAAAATTTTCTATTGCATCGTACAAAAATATTTTTAAGAAATATAGTTTAAGTGAGTGAGACGAATAAGGACCTATAATTATTTAAAGAACAACATTTTTCCTTTGACTTTGGCCATTTAAATTTTTTATATGTTCCTTGTGAATTTTTCTTCCACTCCTTGTCAACACAGTTACTCTATTATCTTTCTCAACTATTTCCCTTCTAAAAAGCGCTTTGTTTTTTCCTTTAATTGTTTTGATAGCTACATAGATTCTATCACCCTTTCTATATTTCTTAGGACTTTGTCTTTTTTTTATTAATTTTTGCATTGCGGGCTGCCATGTTTCTTTTAAGCAAGTGCCTGAGATCAGTATTAACCTTCTCTTGTCGTGATAATAGGTTTTCATAGTTTGCTCCGATATTTCTATTGAAAAATAAGTCACGGGGTCTTTTCTTTGTTGTTGAATGGATGGTATTATTGTACCTATCGAGACAGATTTCAATTAATTCCTTTACTGATAGATTCTGGTATTCAACTCTCAGACATCTATAGATTTCGATTATTGTTGAGTGCAGTCTTTCAACTTGCCCGTTCACCTCACTTCTCTGTACTGGCGTAAGATATAATTTGATACCTAATGATTTAATGAAAGTTTCTATTAAAGGGCTTAAGAAGCTGCTTTCGTTATCAGTAACAAGAATTTTCGGCACTGTAAAATAATGCAAGACTTTGATTAATTTTTTCCTCACTTGTACCAACGATCTATCTTTTATACTAAAGAACTTAGCAAATTTCGTAAACTTATCCATGCAGGTAATAAATTTTTGTCCTTGAATTTCCATAATGTCCATGTGAAGAATTTCACATGGATATTTAGGATCAGGTGTTTCCTGGTGATGTATTCTTGGAGGTTTTCTATCATATTTACACCTATTACAAACGTCACAGCTAGCAACGTATTTCTTAATATTAGCGCGCATATGCGGGAAGTAAAATTGTTCTAAAATTTGTTCAACATTTTCTCTGGCATTACGATGTGCCCTTCTATGTTCAGTTTCAATTATTTGAAATTGACGTTCTTTTGAAGTAATGTCTGTAACTAACTCCTGTGTAAGTCTCACTTTATATTTAGAAAAATGATCAACATAAATTTCCTGTATGGCACCAAGAAGACCTTCTGGTGCCTTTACTCCATTAAGGATATTCGGGCGAAGTTTTTCCCTTAGTAGAGTCACTAACTTTTCCTTAGACCAACTTTTTGAGGAAATAAAATGTCTAGTGTATCCGCGGTGTGGTTCTTCCATTGCAGTCATGTCCATTCCGATATCCAGTATAATCTGATTTCTAAAGACGTTTATAGGTACTTCCACATGCGGCATCAAGTCAGAAGCATCTTGTTCTGCACTGTGAACTGTTGCCGCTGAGGAAAGGTTGTCGTCTTCTCGACCTTCTGAAGCGGTTAAAGTTTCATCCGAACTCATAGCCATTCCTTCACTCGTTGTATCAGTAGAAGAATGGTACAAATGATTCGTAACGGTTTTTAATCTCGAAAGGGCATCAGCCACGTGGTTCGATTTACCTGGCTTGTAAATCAACTCGTGGTTGTATTCCTCTATACGCGCTTTCCATCTTTTTAATTTGGCGTTAAAGTTCCTATTTCCCAGTGCAAATGTCAGAGGTTGATGATCAGTATAGATCTTGATTTTTTTCGCACCATATAAGTAATTTCTGAGATTGTCAAGGGCCCACATAATAGCCAGCATCTCTTTTTCGTTTGTGGCGTAGTTCTCCTCAGTTTTGTTAAGGGATCGAGAAATATATGCTATGGGTTTGTCCTTGCCGATTTCACCTTGTGACAAAACGGCACCTAGAGCAATATTAGAAGCATCCGTCGTCAAGTTAAATGGTTTCTCAAAGTCTGGGAAAGACAGAAGCTCCGCTGTTGTTAACATGGATTTAAGTTCATTAAAGGACTTTAAACACTCGTCACTCAAGGTAATTGGCACTTTCTTAGACTGGCTGGATTTTATTTGGGCATGTTCTCCTCTTGTAAGGTTTGTAAGGGGTTTTGCCACTTTTGCATAGTCGCGAATAAATCTTCTGTAATAGGAGGTCATTCCCAGAAAACTTTTCAACTCCTTCAAGTTTGAAGGCGGTAACAGATTTTCGATGGATCTTACTTTAGCGGGATCCGGTCTGATTCCCTCTGAGCCAACGATATAGCCAAGAAATTCCACCTCAGTTTTCATAAAATGCGTTTTATCTAGATTTACCTTAAGATTAGCTTCGCGAAGCCTCTCAAAAATTGTGGCTATGTTCCTGAAATGATTTTCCATATTTTCGCCAATTACTATTATGTCGTCTATATAGACAAAACAAATCTTTCCTATGTACTCGCGGAGGACGTCATCTATCATTCTCCGAAATATTGCCGGGGCATTCTTTAGGCCAAAAGGTAACCTGAGGAATTCAAATTTACCGTTTGCCGTTGAGAAAGCAGTTTTTGGAATATCCCTTGGTTTCATGGATATCTGATGGAAGCCTGATGTGAGATCTATTGTTGTGAAATACTTTGCTTTACCCAAGCTAGCTAAAGTTGATGTAATGTCCGGAATTGGGTAAGTATCTGGAATCGTCACAGCATTTAAGCGTTTGAAGTCTACTATCATTCGATATTGTTTTTCACCATTGGGTTTTGGTTTTTTTGGCACTACCCAAATCGGCGAATTGTATGGACTTTTGGAGGGTCTTATTACTCCCTCCGAAAGTAATTCTTTTATTTGATTCTCTACTTCTCTCATACAGACTGGGTACGGATAGCTCTTCGTATATATTGGTTCTTCCGTACTTGTCCTGATTTCCGCCTGAACGGTAGTTGAGGCAAGTTCGCTACCATCGAGAGGTCCAAAAAGTGATTTATATTCACCAATAAGACTCTCTATTCTTCTTTTAACTTCTGGTAGGTATTCTTCGCCTAATATATAGTTCGACTCAGTCGCTATTTTTTCCTTTAAGGGAATTTTAAAATAATTTTTTAAAACCAAAATATTTTCCTTTCTGTCAACTATAGCGTCTAATTTTTTTAATGTGTCATCCCCAATAATTTCATCAAATGTTTTTAATGCTGACAAGACATAAAATTGAATGGGTTCATTTATCCCTAAAAATTAAAAAAATGGTCCAATTACTTTTCTATCTATAATAACATCTCCTCCAACTGTTCGAATATTAATTGGTTTATCTAAAACTACACTACCGTATGATAAGCGTGGACCGCAAAAGTTCTTGTTAGAGCCTGTGTCGATCAAAAAACATAAGGTATCACCGGTAACAGAAGAGTATTCTATATAGGGTAAGCTGGATGGCCTTCCCCCATAAAATTTACGTCACCTACAGTTTCTTCCTGACGAGAGGTTTCTTCTAATCCATTCCCAGCTATATGACTATTATCAGGAAAGTCTTCTATGTGATAAAGTTTGGGTTGCTTGTTACCCGTATTTGGTTCGAATGCACTTCTTTTTTCCGTTGTCCTAGGATTGTTGATGTAATTTACCCGACGAGATTGTATTGTTCTATCGACTTCCATCGGTTCATGTTTTATGGCCGGATACCGTGGGGGTAACGCTGGCTCATTATAGTTCGAATATCCGTCTACCCGGAAGTTAGAATAATTATTATGTTGCCAATTTCTAGACCGAGAATTTTGATTCTGCCACCCCGACCGCGCAGGAAATGACTTGGATGGCCTCGGAGGTCCAGGACGATAAGTTATTTCCGAGGACATCGAATCGCGAGGATTAGTTTTGGTATAAATTATGTTATTTCGCATTGTTAGGTTTTGCAATTCCAAACAAGCGGATTATGCTTCAGGGAGCGTTCCTGGTCGCTGTATAATAATCATGCGGAAAAGATCCGGTTTCAATCCACGTATGAATATGTCCAATGCTCTGTTCCTGTACGTCTCCACCAAGGCTTTGATCGTTTCCTCACTGTAGGATTCTGTCTTAAGTTTATTGATGATAAGCGAAAGTTGATGATTAATAGTAGAATAAAACTCATCTATTGTTGAGGATCCTTGGGAAAGCTGATTGAGCTGATGCTCCAGAGTTTGGATGTCCCGTTTGTCTGCGTAATGAAGGGAAAGTATATTTTTGATTTCAGTCCAATCACTGTCGAATACATTGTATGATACCAACGCTGTATCGGCAGCACCAATGATTTTTTGGCGGACACTCTGTATAATTGCACGATAAATTGGCTTATCCTTAACAATTTCAAAATCCTTCAGGATGGTTTCCACAGAATGAACCCAGGATACATACTGAGTCGGATTGCCCTCAAAAGTTCTTATTTCTTTTACACTATCGGGAAGGCGGCTTATATCTTTCAACTCTGTTTCAGTTCGTGGTCGTTGAAGGGATCCTTCATCCGTGTCTACTGGAGCTACAGCGGCACCCTGTCTACTTTCAAGACGCTCTATCCTATTTAAAACATTTCCTATTGCGTTATTACTGAGGCTCGCTTCTATAGTCCCTATTCTAGTTTCTACCGACCTAAGTTGTTCCATAAAGCGATTTATGGCTCCAGTCATAGTGGTTACTGTTGCCTTCAAATCTTCCATTATTTTTATTTTGAGCTGACAAGGGGGAAAGAAATTTCACGTACCTGATATAACTGAAAAAATTTCGATGAAGAAGATCC
The DNA here is from genome assembly GCA_949987645.1 of Tachina grossa. Taxonomy (NCBI): domain Eukaryota; kingdom Metazoa; phylum Arthropoda; class Insecta; order Diptera; family Tachinidae; genus Tachina; species Tachina grossa. The sequence goes on from OX465276.1 coordinate 135,606,415, forward strand.
TTGATCGTTGCACACTTTCACTTCACTTCTTTTTCTTAAACTTTCTTATATTTTTTCTCAATTTTTAATCTTATTCAATTTTATATTTTCTTAAAAAAAATTTCTTTTTAATGTTCAATTTTATTCTTTATTCAATTTTATATTTTCTTTCAATATTTTCTTTCTTATTTAATTTTTTCTTTTCAATGTTCAATTTTATTCTTTATTCAATTTTATATTTTCTTTCAATATTTTCTTTCTTATTTAATTTTTTCTTTTCGATGTTCAATTTCAATCTTTATTCAATTTTATATTTTCTTTCGATATTTTCAACTCATTTAAATTTTTTCTTTTTCAATTTCCAATTTCACTCGATTTTGTATTTTAAATATTTTCTTTCTTATTTTAATTTTTTCTTTTCCTTTTTTAATTTTCAATTTTACTTTTTATTCAATTTTATATTTTCAAAAAAAAAATTTTTTTTTTTTATAAATCTTGTATATTGTTTTTTCCAATGAGCCTTGGTTAGGCTACGCGACGCGACTGTTTAAAATCCTTTGGACCTCACGGCAGCTCCGTATTGTTCCCGTTTAGCAATCCGTTTTGATACTCGCGGACACCTACTTGGGTACGGTTTACTACACTTTCGCCTCGGTAACCTTCTGTGATTAGTTTTTCTTTGGAATCACCAGGAATACCGGATTAGCGAAGGAGGTGCTAAATTTATTATTTTTAAATTTTATAAGTCGTGGAGGGCTCCGTAGAGATCGCAGGATTGTTAATTTTTTCTTTAATTTCTGGAGGGCTCCGTAGAGATCGCAGAAATAAATTTTTATTATTTAAATTATTTTATTATTTTTTATTTCGAGGACTCCGCAGTTTTTTAAGCGGGTCCCTGCTCGGGCGCCAGTTAAAGGATTTTAAACAGTTTTATTCAAAAAAATTTATTACGGCGCAACCACTGCGCCAGGAATAATTTGACACAAAAATTCTTTTTATAATTTCACAATTTTATTTATTAAAAATTAGTATTTATTAATAAAATTAATTATCTACTTTAAACGGACTGAATCGGACGATCGCGTAACCAAGACTGCCTGTTTCCATCCAACCTTGTTGGCTCGTTGAATCCATGGATCATGTTACACCAACACGCGCAAGCATACAGACGCTGATCATGCAAAATTGTTTTCCCATCATTTCAGCAAGAATGCAATTTCGTAATTGGATCGGAAGCGCGTGTTGAAGTAAATAATTAATGAGCTTAAACTGCTAAATTATTTTTGGTAGCAGTGTTACCAGCGTTGTTAACTTTAATTATAATATTATCTGAGTTATTTATATTATAATCTTAGTATTGTAAATATGACAACACTATTATTAGATATGACTTAAATATAATTGAGACTCACCATATCATGTTCTTATATTATATTAATATTGTTAAATACGACCACAGTATTATTTAATAGAATAATACTATTTTAGTTTTTAATCATATATTTATTGTAGAAACAGCTGTGCGTCAAAATCTAAATAAAAATAATTTAATATTGTTGAAATAAAATGTATATATAGAAATGTATACTTACACGACATACTCACATGTCTGTATAAAGAGATACACAAATGTTTATATATTTTAATTGATCCACCCTTTTGTTTATTCTTTATTTATTTATTCATTTATTTAACACCACCCACCCGTGCAATATCGAGAGCTTACAAACGAAATACTGAACTGACAGATATTTCTGAAAAATATTTTTTTAAAAACTTAACATAGTATGGTTTTGGATAACATCATATTGTTATTTACATCATATTATTTTTAAATAATAATACAAATTATGTTGTAGTCATAAATTTTTAACAAGACTATATTGTTAAACTCCAACCATATCACACTTTTTTATGGATGTGATAATGTAATTATTAAATTCAAACATTACTCTGTTTGTCGTAACGAAATAAATGGTTAAAATAACAATAACTAGTTTTCGACGACCACTAATTTGTTTCAGAGAACATAATATTGTTTTCTCAACCATTCTACAACCATATCTTTTCTTTGCGTGTAGATTTGAGTTTAACGGTGGTTTTTTAAAGCAAACGCACACAACTAATTTCAATGCATGTGTGCGTTTGTATGTGCGCAGAAAAATAAAACATCATACACACAACCTGTGTGCGTATGGACATGCATCACAAATTCTTCCGTCACGAAATATTTTCTTCTTTACTCCTATACCTGCAATAACTGAAACAAATTTTTTGCAAACAGTGTTGTTTAGTGTTTGGTTTAGAAGATTTCGCTGTAGTAAGTCCTAGTGTACACTATGCAAGTCTTATTGATAAGCTGATTAGTTTGAGGGAGAGAGGCGAAGGGAACAGTAAAATTTATTTTCCCCTCATCTCTATCTCTCTCTCGCTCTCTCCTAACAAACTAATCAGCTTAGCAATAAGACTTGCATAGTGTAAATTAGGCTTAAAGCATTTGAAAAATCCCTCATGTTTTAAAAGTTCTTGTAAGTGATCTTGTGCAGGGGTCTAATATGTATGTATGTGCATACGTATGTACAAGGCACAATCACCTAAAACTGGAATCGATACGTAAATGCGTAGCCGTACAGAAATTCCCCGGGCATGCCGTTCTGTTTAAGAATTCCAGACTGATGACTTTTGAATAAAGAGTTAATAAGAAAAATTAGTTTTATGAACCTATTATTAGTAATAACATGATTTGCTTGGACTTTTGGAGGCAGGAACAATAAAAACAAATGAGAAAACTAATTTCGTACAAGCTTTTAATTTTTTTTTTAATCCCAGCTGTTGCAAAATGCTTATTTTTATATATTTTGTTTTGTTTTTATATGGGACATTCCAAGCGAAATCGTACGATCAAAAAATTTTAATTTTTAATTTGTAATTTTAAACTTCTAGCCAGCCACGCAATAATTAAATTATTATTATTTTTTATTTTTTTTTAATTTTAAAAATATTCACTAGAATTTGAAAACCTATAAAAATAATTGTGTAATAGCATACCTACATTAGGGGTGGAATAGTGCACGACTTTTTCATTTCGATACGCTAAAACCCTAATTTTGTATAGTTTATAAAAGAAGTGCATGAGCCAAAAAATTATGGGGATGGGAATTGCTCCTTTTGGGGTAAAACTTAAGACTGACCTCCACTAATATTCCCTCCCCCACATTTTTTATAGACATACTAACCACCTATCTGCACTCTTTAAGTGGCTCCCAAACAAAATATTATTTTTTATACATCCTCCTAACTAGCTCCTGAGTGTCCCTACAGGAGTCAAATATATGACCGACCCCGAATATTTTTGTTGCACCAACATTTGTTCAGAACACACCTATCATTAAGGTTGTCCCCATACAAAAATTTTTAATTTCAAAAAAATATTTTATTATGAATATAATTTAGACAGAATTTAGACACGAAAACATTTGGAAGGGAAACATTTAGTTTGGTAGCAATTTACGGGTGGGGAAGGGATAATCTTTTTTGTGTTCGGTAATCGGCGACACGCTTTGTTTTCATATTCTTTGCTACATATACACGCATACATGTACAAATATGCTTCCTTTTATGCAGTAATATTGGAATGTCGCCGGCAACATTTTCGTCTGTGTGGACGCGAAGGAAACAACAAAAGAGAATTCCAAATGTTTTCCTTCCAAATGTTCGATCGTCTAAACTAGGACTTAGCAATATATGGCAATATAACACAGACGACAGACAATGTGTGCTATCTACGTATAAACAGTGAGCTCATTATTTACAAATAGTTTTATGTATTTGCAAATAAGATGCAAATTTAATATAGTCCAATTTACACTATGCAAGTTTTATTGCTAAGCTGATTAGTTTGTTAGTTTCTGTTCCCCTCGTCACTCTCTCACCAAACAAACTAATCAGCTTAGTAATAAGACTTGCATAGTGTAAACTAGGACTATCTATTGAAAGAGTAATCAAAAAAAGAAATTCAAAACGAGAAAGGCTCTTTTGATTAGTACTAAAAAATATCACAAAATTCGGGAAATAAAACAATTCAAAATGTCTGATTTTGCGTGAAGTGCGCCATATACATATGTATACAGGCAGTTTTAACAAAAATAAATAAAACTTTTAAACGTAAAAAATAAAACTCATTTGCGCATGTAAAATATGTAACACAAACAAGTTACAAAATAAATGCATATGTAGATACATACATACATATTTGTGTGTAATTAAGTTACATACATACATAAAGTCAACGGAAACAACATCATATTTTTTCGATAAAAAAAATTGTTATTTTTAATTTAAATTATAGCAACAGTAGCATTTTTTTTGTTTTCTTTCATTTTTAAATAATCATATCAATAATATACAACGTAAATAAAATAGTACACCTGAATATTTCTCTCTACATATGTAAGTATATTTCCAGCAATTTACCGGGTAAATCAATTATGGGGGATCAATTAAGTGGAAACTATTGTAATATGTTCCACAGGGAAACATTTTACTGTCCGGAAAATTACAGTAATATTAAATGTCTACTCCAGTTTTATTTGTGATATTTGAACTGCACTAAAAATTAAATAATTGTTCCAACTTTATCTTTGCTAGGTTTATAAATTTTATGATTAAACAGCTCGGGGTTGATGACACCAACAAACTTTCAACGAAGATAGTAGTTATTTATGTAGTTTAGTAATTCAAATAATACTATTAGGATTGTAATGTACTTTTTAGAGTTCCGTACACCAAAGGTGAAAAGGAACCCTATTGTTTTCGCTACGCTGTCCGTCTGTCCGTCACACGCTATTTTCTCAGGAATCGTAAGAGCTACGGACCTGAAATTTGGACAGAGTATGTAGAATCTTGGCCGCTACAACAACAAATTCATGAGAGTTAAAAATGCAACGAAAAATGTTAAAATCCCATGTAATATACATACAATTGTATGTACATATCGTCACGTGAGAACTTAAGTGTCCAATACGCCATTATAAACTATTGGATATTGGACACTTAAGTTCTCACTTGACGATATGTATGTATATTGACACTTGAAATTTGTAAAATTAGTGTATTTTTTATACCGGCTACAACAATTAACACTAAAATTTAAAAAAAATTTAAATTAAAGGGTATTCTATCAGTTAATGCAATTTTGACTATGTAAATTTGACAACTTGCTGTATCTTGGAAACCGTAGGAGGCAAATTCTTAAAATTTTCAAAAACGGTAAAACTAAAAAATCGAATAATTATAAAATCGCCAAATCTAAAAAAATCACCAAAAACAAAAAAAAAATCGCCAAAACGAAAAAAATCGCCACAATTAAAAAAAAATTCTAAAACTAAAATAAATAGCCAAATTCGAAAAATTCACCCAAATGAAAAAAATCGCCAAAATGAAAAAAACGCCAAAAACAGAAAAAATATCGCCAAAATGCGAAAAAGACACCAAAACCAAAATAAATGTTTATATGAACAAAAATCACCAAAATGAAAACAAAATCGACAAAATTAAAAAAAAAATCGCAAAAAACCGAAAAATCCCCAAAACGAGAAAAAAGTGTCAAAACAGAAAAAAAGCGCCAAAACTTAAAAAACGCTATATATAAAAAACCCAAAAACAAAAAAGAATGCCAAAACTATATTTTATATAGGCTAAAGTTCGTATTGAATTACATATCTAGTGTCCGTACGGAACCCTTCGTGCGCGGGTCAAAGTCGCACTTCACTGAATTTATTTATGGTTCATGCAAACTTTGTGAGCCTTATAACTTGTATTAATGCAATCAATGGCCTCGTTTGTCAATATTTTCTACAATTTTATGAGCAAGTAGTTGGGCTTTATTTAACTTTGTTGTCCTTTTTTATAGGACTAAATGGAAAGTTACAATATTTGTGTTCTAGATATGATACAAAAATACATGCATACAATACAATTTTCACAAAAGAGCAGAATGGTTATAAATAACTAATATATTAGTTGCTGGGGTCATTTGACATACATACAGATTTATGAATATTTATATACAGAAGTATGTTTAGTATATACATACTTAGTAATCCCAAGAGTGACCGTAGTTGAAGAAATGAAAGTCTGTTTAAAAGCCTTCTCGTTCTCAAGTAGTAATTAAAAAAATCAAAACGAAAAAAAAATGACTGCGACCAACCTTGAACTGTTAAATGGTCATTCGAAATGAAACATCACAAGAGAAACCTGAAGATGATACCCATTTAGATATACAAGTAGTTTACCGTCTTTTTATTTTTTATTTTTTGTATTTACAAAACGGCGTCTGTTGGCTGCCATATTGACACTCCCAGGATTAAGAGAAATCAATTAATAGTGTTTTCACACTGAAAGTTAAAACCTGGTTTTAACGTTAAAACCATAAACAGCTGATTTTGCTTTCACACTGCAAGTTTGTTTGTCAGTTTTTAACTCACAGGCTGTCTAATAATTTTGCTCAAAATAAAATAAATCTCCTGCCGAAATGCGTGTATTTGTTGTTGCATTTTTTCTGCTTTTTAATAACACTAGTTGGACATACTGTTCAACTGTTTTTGTTTGTATGAAAAACTTAGATATTTCACAATGCGCTCTAAAATGGAAATTATTTTATATTTTGTAAATTAATTTTTTTTAAATTATGGAACTTCTTATACAAAATGAAGAAGTGCTTGGAAATATTGTTAATAATATAAAAATGCACAAATACATTATAAGATAAACCTTTTTTATAGGCAGATGAATGTCAGTCATATTGTCTATTTTCACTTTCCACACTTGAATTTAAAATATTTTCGTTGTTTTCCTTCCAAAAAACTCTTTTTTCCCATAATTTTTTGATTATTGTTGCTGCTGCATCTATTTTTAAGTTGAAAATTTTTCAAGCGCCATCTATTGTTATTCACTGGTATAACATTATCGGTCATTTCAACTTGGCAGCACTGAATTTATCACAGCGAAAACAAGGTTGCATTTCATAAAACCAACTTAAACCCAATTCAAAAATGGTTTTAATTTGATTTTAACAAAAACAATTTGTATGGTAAAACCAGGTTTTAACAGTTGGTTTTAACGTTAAAACCAACTTTTATTAAAACCATCTCAGTGTGAAAACACTATAATGTAAGAATAATTAAAATCGGTAAACGGGTTGGGTGTATATAGTGCCGCAAAGGAACAATCATATGGACATAGGCTGATAAAGACAATACCCTTTTTTGCGACGCACAGGCGGGCAAAATCATTCCTTGTCTCTCTAGCAAATTACAAAAAAAAAAAAAATAAAAAATAATTATTATTTAACACTCTTTTTATGCGCAAGTGTGATAATTACTTATATAATTTAAATTTTTGAAGCATTCTTAAAACTAATTAATGTTATGTACAAAATGCTTCTAATAAATTGAATATTCATGAGAAAATATTAAAATATAATAATCGATTTCTCCGCATAAAAAGACAAAAAAAAACATTGTGCATACTTTTGACCTTAAATATTAAATATACTCAAACACATGCACACATTTGCATTGTAACATTCATGGTGGTGAATTTTATTCACTAAAAAATATTTAGACAACACACGACTATGGAATGGAAACTACTAATATCGTTGACTAAAATCGAAAAGTGCGCAATAGCATAAATATTAACTGCCTTATTCATAAAAAATATTTCAGGTTTATTAATCGCCTATTTGACATATTTCTATGGGAAATTTGTCAAATAAACCTGTAATAATCCTAAAATATTTTTTATGAATTAGACCGTAATATATATCTTTTCCTTATAAATATAAAACTTGAACCCGAGAGTGGTCTCCTTACAACGAAAAAAATTGTTAAACGAGTCATTCTCCCTTGTTTTCATGTATTTATTTATTGTATCTTCATATATGCACTAACAATAAGTATTCAAATCTTAAATCTATAAAAAAAAATTATTAGGCCCGACCAGTGTCGGACATAAACTTAGTTATAGTTAAAAATAAAACATTAGTAGTGATAATGAAAAAAGGGGAAAAAATATTTTCAAGTAGTCTCATCTGGAGTGTTAGGTATAAGAGCCCGTGTGTCCCTCTTTTTTAGGCGGATGTGTCCAGTAAAGTTCAAAATATTACGAGCAAATAGTTCAAAATATTCGAGTTTTGTTAAATATTTGCCTGCGTATTTTGCAATTTCTTCAGTCACTAGTGGCATATTTAAATCACGATGTATAAAAGAATTTTGGATGTACCATGGAGCCGATGTTATTAACCGTAAAATTTTGTTTTGCCTTCGTTGGATTCTCTCGACATTGGAAGCTGAAGCAGTGCCCCATAACTGAATTCCGTAGCACCATATTGGCTTCAAAAGCGGCTTGTATAGTAAAAGTTTGCAGTCTAGGCTGAGTGTTGAGTTTCTGCCAATCAACCAATATATTTGAGTTAACTTAAGTTTCATCTGAGTTAACTTAGAGCCAATACGATGTTTTCATGTAAGCCTTCGATCAAGGTGTATACCAAGGTATTTCACTTGAGAATGTTGAGGAATATTTTGATTGTTGATTCGAATGGGGGAGCAAGTATCTCTTCTTATCTTCTATCTTCTTCTTAGGTTATATGGACACACTTTTGTTCATTGCCTTTAATTCTCCATAAGTTCATCCTGTTCCTGGAGATTGCGGGATGCCTCATAAGGGTTTTCGTGAACACTCATACAGGCTGTATCATCGGCAAATGTAGAGGTGTGGATGTTATTGCTCACAGGCATATCACAAGTATATATTAAATACAAGACAGGACCCAGAATACTACCCTGTGGCACACCAGAAGATATAGATTTGGGCACACTCGTGAACTCTCCTTCCACAACAGTGAACTTCTTATCAATAATATAACTTTCCAAAAGGTTTTGAATGTTTATTGGCAGATATGTCTTCAATTTTTAAAACTAGACCTTCGTGCCATACTTTATCAAACGCCTGAGAAACATCAATAAAGAGAGCAGAACAATACTTCTTTTCTTCAAATGTTCTTCTTACAACTTGGACCAGTCTATGCGTTTGTTCAATGGTGCTATGCTGACTTCTAAAGCCAAATTGATGGTCCGGGATGCACCCATTATCAGTTAAAATTTTGGACAATTTAGTCTTGAGCAGCTTTTCGAAAAGCTTTGAGATTGTAGATAGTAAACTTATAGGCCTATATGACTCAGCCTTGGTAAGATCTTTGCCCGCCTTTGGAATCATTTTGATCTTGGCAAGTTTCCAGTTATGTGGAAAATACTGCATTCTTAAAATAGCATTAAAAATAAATAGCAGGATTCTTATTGCAATATGAGGCAAGTTCATGAGCATTTTGTTACTAATGCCATCAATACCTGGAGCTTTCTTCGGGTTGAGTTCAGCAATTCCTTTTGTACTTCACGCATCTTAAACTTTAAGGGACGAGGGGGTAGAGAAACTACACTCGGTAAATCAGCAGCACACGTACATGAATTGGGAGTGAATACAGATTTGAAATGCTCAGAAAATAAGTTACCTTTCTCACTATCGCTTTTTGCCAGATGGCAAAAATCCTAGAACAATCTGGAGTGATCTCGGTCTGACCGAGCAGCGACCTGTCAACACGCCTATCATTGCTCGCATCCCCTTCCTATTCATGTCTAGTAGTAGTTTAGATCTTCCTGAGTCAAGTTTTGGCCAAAAACCCCTCTAGACTCTACAATCCTCCCTACTTCGACATGAACTGTTGGTCCTGTTTTTAAACCAATTACTGAGTTCTTTATAGTAATGACATATCGGTAATTTCACCGATCTGTCCGACATTCGTTCATCTAACGCCGACCCTATTCTTGCCAGCTGTGGCCAGGAAGCCAACATAGTTTGACACTATACTTATCCATAAGCAAGTTGAGGGCTTTCCTACAGTCACTAACAAGTTTCGATTTGACATTCTATCACTTCAAAGCTTTTAGTGCTGCCTGGCTGTCGACGTAGAAGGTTACCTTCTCACCTTCAGCTACATTCCTGACCACCAGGTCCATGACCTTGAGGATCGCCAAGATATAGACACCAGCCCCTGTGCCTTCTCCCGTTCTTGATCCGTCTGTAAAGACTGCACTACCCTGATACAGCCTACCGGATTTGACCCAATAGTCCCTATCCGGAATTATCATTAAGGGTGTTCTACTAAAATCGATTTCAGTGACCTTATAGTCCGTAAACCCAGGGGTTACGGATTCGTGATCACCAAAACCGATCTTATTTAAGATTGATGTGTGAACTGATATTCCTGTCCTCACGAAACCTGTTTCTACGAGTCTAAGGAGACTTCTAGTCGCCGTTCCCACCACAAAGTCCTCTATAGGAAGTATATGAAGAATGACGTCCAAGACAGCCTGAGGTGTGCTCCTCCGAGCACCTGTGATGCTCATGGAGGCACATCTCTGAACCTTAGCTAGTAATCTCCTGTGACTTTCCTTCCTCAATGCCTACTTCCTATGTTTGCAAACCCCAGTTCCTTCCTATGAAGTTCCTGCATCCGTAGGAAGCATTGAGCCCTTTCTTTAGCCTTTCCTGTGAGTTTATTTTCCAAGAAAGCTTGCTATCTAGGAAAACACCCAGGTATTTAGCCCCCTCTGCTACTTTCAGCTTCACCCCTCCCATCCTGGGTAGTACAAAGCTTTCTACTTTGTATCTCATATTTATAACAATAAAATTACTTATTTAAAATTCGCTTATATCAAGTAAATATGTAAAAATGTAGCCGTTATGTAGCCGTGTAGCTGTGAATGTAGCGTTAAAATAATCGCTTTCATATAAATATGTGTATTTTAATTTTGATTGATTGTGATCGGACGCCTACTATGCTTTATGTGTTAAACGTTATATAAGGGGGAGGTTGAAGTTCACATCCTTTTGTATATTATTACAGCGAATCGGCATAGGAAACTATAGAACCTTGCTATCTTAGGAACGGCTTATTTTCAGCACTTTGATGTAAAATTTTTGGGCAAAATTTTTTTCTCCAACTCTTCTGTGTATGGGTTGTTTTTTGTTTAAAAAAAGACGGTGGGGGTGCCGGGGGAAAGTACCCTTAACATAGGATAGAACGCGTCTCAATTTTGTAAGCAAAAAGAAAAGCTAGCCTTGAATTAAAATAAAACAACTGGAAACAAAATAGATGACTTCGAAAATTTGAAGTTCTCCCTAAAATTTTAATTTTTAGTTTAATCTGTTTAAGATAAGTGGATTTAATTTTTAGAATAAAAATTAAATGCGTCGAAATTATTTTCCTGAGGAACATTAAGAATTGGGCTGTTAGTCTGAGCGAATTTTTACCACTTTTTAAACTTTTTCTACAACATAATTGAAATTTATTTGCTGGTAGTTTAGCATGTCTATATACGTATTTCATTGGCGCTTGAACCAAATCATCAGTAGACTTTAACCACAAATTTTAAACAGTCACAAACCTCTTACTTTATGCATAGACTTCCAAAAACTATATGAGAATTCATAAAATAATAATACTTTTTAAAATCACAAAAGAAAAAATAAGCTTAGTAGGCTTTGAAACTGATACAAAACCCAGCAAATAATTTATATCCAGGTGAACTCATTTTATTTTTCTACATCCTTATACAATTAGAAATCCATTGGATAACAATAAAATATGTATATAGACATGCTAAACTACCAGCAAATAAATTTCAATTATTTTGTGTACACTTCTGACAATATGTCAAATAATGGATTTTCTTTTTCTACAACTTTTAGCCAGAGAGCTGAACACTTTATATACCATCGCACTTCAAACTAGAGATGGGCGCATGTCGTGTTTTTTCGTTATATGAACACGCACGACTCAACACAAAGTGTTCGTGACAAAAAAATCTGATTTCGTGCGTTTTCGGGTCGTTTCGTGTTGAGCAAAATTGACACGAAAAACACGAAACGATTTTATATGTGCCATATTTTGAAAAGCGATTCTTGAAAAAAAAAATCAATTAAATGTTCTGATCTTCAATACCATACCAATAATATTTCGTGCGTGTTGTTCAGTATCGTGTTGACGAAATTTTTAGCGTGCGTGTTTTGGACGTGTTGGAAAAATTCGGCACGCGTCCATCTCTACTTCAACCCTTTTTCTGAATTTTGACGACCCTTAAACAAATAATAAAATAGTTTGGCTTTTTATTAATTCAATAAATAACTTGTAATTGTAATGCCTGAAATCAATGTGCTTTACAAATGCTTATTAAAATCTTTAGAGAATTCAAGTCCATATTGATGTTTTTTCCAAGTTAAGATTTTTTTTGAGCGTGTTACTTTTCTTCGAGAGGCTTTCCAACATCTTTGCAAGACGTCATGGTATTTTGATGCTTTTAACACATGTTATGTATGTATGTATCTTTACCTTGAAGGAATTTAGGCAACGATACTCAGTATTCATTTAAAAAATCTTATATTTAGCCAGCTGTTTTATAACTAACATTTACACGAAACTTGCAGCTCAACTAATAATAGAAAATGTACTTAAATATGTACTTGCACAAAAAATTATAAGAAAATAAATTCAGAGACAAGTATGGACATATTTTTAGTTATTGTTTTCATTTTGTTCAGGTTAACTTTTATATGCACACTTGTACTTAAACGTAATTAAAAATGCATATATTAAAAATAATATTCTACATTTTATTTTTAAATGACTCATGAAATTTTAAATATTTAAAATCATCTAAATTTAAAATTTTCGTTTAGAAGGTCAGAAGACAATTATTGATGCTCGAACTATTATTGATACTAACATGTCAGCTAATATAAAAATTACCACATGCAATTTGGTCAACAGAGCGTAATCAAATCATAAATATAGAAAGAAATAAAGTTCGAACAATAATAACTAAACTAACTAAAATTAATAGCTATGGGGTTGTGGTAAAAATTAAATAAATATACTTAATAGTACCCCAGCAAATATAAAAGTACACAGTGCATACCCTCTGCTTTACGAAGATGCAATAACGCAAGCGAATGATGAAATTTAATACAAGCACTAAGAAGTTGCTGCTGTTTATACTCAAATTCTGGATACAAATTTGGATGCGAATTAAATTTTTACTTCGAGCTTTTATTTTTTATTTGTACGAAAATAAATATGTGCTTCGATAGTTCAATGGGTAGTGGTACGAAGATCCTGGAATCGACTCCTGATTCAACGCACGAACAAAAAGTATTTGATTTGATATTGTGTTTAATATATCTGTGGCAATAAGGAAAAAGTGCTTAAGTCATATTTTACTGTTTTTCAGGAGAGCACTTTTAAGCTTTTAAGTAGATTTTTAGAAATTTATTTCTTTTACAGCTAAATTGGAGAATTCCCTGTTAACCTTTAGTTTTATAATCAAGCATCGTTCTACAAAATATAAGTAATACATTTAAGTTGAAAATATACCAAAGTTTAACCTAAATTAAGCTATTATTCCAAATGAGATTAGATGTCTTGAAAAGATAAGTCGAAAATCACACAAATTAATTGAGATTTTGACCAGGCGTACTTTCAAATATGCAGATTACGGAGGTACCATTAACTCAAATCAGCTTATCTCGACTTAAGCACTTTTTCCTTTTTGCCAGATATATAATTATGTAATATAAAAACAAAATAAAGCATTGGAAGTTAATCTAAGAAAAGATATAAAATTCTGATCTAAAGAGCAATTTTTTTTTTATTATTTTCATATGAAAAAGGCTTTTTTCTGCACATCATATATGCACTCAGAAGCTCATACCTGGGAGCTACCAAGTGAGACATCACGAACGAAAATCATGTGATACCGAAGCAAGTTGGTAAGCGAGAGTTGTGCCCTCTCTCCCTTACCAACCTGCTTCCAGGCAGACGAATATTTTTGCTGGGACCAAACCAAAAAAGTTTGTCTTAAGTATAACGAAAATAAGCAAATTAACTAATTAGTAAAAAAACAAATGACAATGGCAAGACTGTTGTAAATTTAGAGATGGTGAAATTGAGCTTTCGTTAGAATAATGTTTTCTGCTAACTGTAATACGATGAAACAAAACAATTCACATATTCCATTTGCAATAAAAGTTTCGTATATAAAGCAGAAATCTACATCAACTGACACCACACACAGTGCACCAAACACAAAGAACGGTGATGATGAACGTGTAGTGGCCTTCGGAAACAACTGGTTGTTCCGTTCTACTACGTGTTTTTCAGAATATTTACAATTAAATTTGGTGTTATTTGTTCATTAATAATTATCAGATGTAATTTGGCTAACAAAGAGATACAAACATTAGCCTGATCAAATCATAAATATATGGTTTAACATTTGTTAACGCACTAATAATTCCAAATTATTATTTTACTTATTTAGTAAAATATTTTTTTAATTAAAAATACATTGAAATTGATTATTGAGGGGTTTTGCTGGATCCTATGGGCATTTTCACTGTTGCTAATGCAGATCATCAGGGAACCTTTACCCAAAAATTTTTTAGAACATCTAGAGTTAAAACTTTCATTTAAACAAATGAGAAGTTCAACAACAAATAACAAAGTTGAAACAAGAACTCAATAATCAACATGTTTTTTATTTTCTTACTTTACTACATTGGCTGACTTTTTTTCAGCTCTAATTGTAGTTGTAAAAGTATGTAAAGAAAATAAATGTAAAAAATAACAACAGCTAATCAAAAATAAAGTGTTGCCACATAAGTATTTTTTATCCGGTGCAATCAAGTTAATAATTAGTGTTTTTTATTTTAAGTTTAACATTTCTTAACGCACTAATAATGCCAAATTACTATTTTATGAATTAAAAGATATTTTTCTGTAGGTATGCACAATATAAATGTTTTTTTTTTCAAATTTCTTGGCTTAAAAACAGTAAAAAGCGTTTTCTTGAAAAAAAAAACGACTTTCTTCTTTTTTAAAGTATCAAGTGGTCTAAATTAGACCACCGGGCGATCCTATTAATTATAAATATAGAAAAAAAGTGATTTTCGTGTGTTCATCAAAATCTAGGATTCAGTATCCTATACAATCGTACGACTTTTGAGAAAATACAATCCTGGTACGATGGAGCTTTTGAAAATTTTCAAAACAGAACAAGGATTCATTGTGTGGGACAGTGAGTCTTAACCTTAAGCACTATTTGGGGAACAAAAACCATCACTTGCTAAATATTATGAAAAGCTTTCAGCATTTTCTTTAAGATGGATACTGAATTGCGTTTACTGATAATCGTCTACAAACGCAACAGTGTGACAACTTCGCAGAAGTGTTCGGCGTCCTTGAAAGGCAATGTGGACGAGTTTTCCGCCGTTTAGTAGCCTTGGAAGAAACGTCACTGCACCACAACATACCAGAAACCAAACAGCAGTGTTGTAAACAGTGGGTTGGGTTAGGTTAGGTTAGGTTAGCAGGCTGCTGGCAAGGAAAAGTAGAAAATTAGAGTCCACATCACTTGGGTCCAATATAATAATCCCTTTATGCTACCTGTAAGTTGAAAGAAGATAAAGAGAGAGAGAGAACAACAGAAGGGTGAGAAGGGTAGAAGTAGAAAAGCGATAAAAGTTGCTCATGGAGGTGTGAGTGGGTCAAGAAATTTGGCTAGAAGGATCAGCGATTATACCAGCCCGATTTCCGATAACATGGACAAGCTTCCGGAGGATATTCTGCCAAGAAGGTGCAGACGGAGATCCTCCAGAGCATGACAAAGACACAGGAGATACACAGGATACTTTCCTCCTCTTTTTCGTCATTGCAACTGTAGCAGTAGTCATTATACGTTTGTCTCATACGTTTAGCATGGGTTCCGAAGGTACAGTGACCGGTCAACGTGGTCACCATGTTCCTCAAGTGCTTCCTATTGAAGCTCATGAAATTTTTCGTTCTACGGGATTCCAGGCGAGGCCAGAGGGTTCTCGCTATTACACAGGTGGACTTGTTGCGCCAACTGTTTTCAGATAATTCAAGTAATGTATCATCGAAACGTCTCCAGAAGGATGGGATTGGATGGGACACAAAGATTGTCGATATGGACTTCTCTTAGTAGGATTCCCCTCTTTGCCAGGTCATCCGCAATTATGTTTCCTGAAATAGTCCCGTGTCCCTGCACCTAGTTTAACGAGATATTTGAGTACTGCGCAAGTCCATCCAGCACAGAGAAAAAACTGCCTCATAGAATCAGTAAGATTTTCTCTATGAAACGTTTTTAGGCTAAGGGGTATCCCAGCAGAAAGAAGCGAAGATTTTTTCATAGAGATTCCTTATTGTTTTATGTGGTAAATCTTATTAATTTTATCAAGAAGAAAACCACATAAAATCAAGAAGAAATCTTATTATTCCCAACTTTTTTACTCAATTTCCGTTATTTTTGGCACCAAAAAAACAATCCATAGAGAAAAACTTCTTAATTCTATTAGGTTTTCTTATAAATTGTAAACTATATGGATTTCTTATTGATTTTATTAGGTTGCCTTATTGATTTTTTTAAAAAGGTTTTCTTCTTGATTTTATTAGGCTATCTTATTGATTTTTTCAATAAGGTTTTCTTCTTGATTTTATTAGGTTCCTATATGATTATGTGTAAAGCATCTTATTGATTTTTTTAATAAGGAAATCTTCTTGATTTTATGAGGTGTCTTGTTATTTCATATCTATAAATAGACACAGACAATTTTTTTCATGATCTTTTTCGTTTTTGTATAAGCATGTTTACAAAATTATTTCAATGGTTATTCAGACTGCTTGTTAGCATATTGGTTAGAGTGTTTGTCTATCAGTCAGAAGTTTGCTGGTTCAATACTTGTCTCCTTTCAAGTAATAATATGTATATATGGTGAGTTAATTAATTAAGAATACAATATAATATGTATGTATCTATGTAAGTATGTATAGTATAAATAAATAACATCTACATATACTACATACATAGATAAGTATATGGCATAGAATTTAAATGAAAATACATAAGCAAAGCTCAAAGAATAAAGAAAGACATATTTTTTTTATTTTATGAGGTCGCCTCATGAAATCAAGAAGAAAACCTTATTAAAAAAATCAATAAGATAACCTCATAAAAACTACAAGATTTCTTCTTGATTTTTTCAAAAAGGTTTTCTCTATGAAATTAATAAGATTTCCTTATTGAAAAAAAAACATAGAGATTTCTTATTAATTTTGTTCTATTTTATGAGGTATTTATTAGGCACTGTTTTCTCTGTGAAGGCTTTACAACATTCTTGGACAAGAAAGGATGTGGTGTACATTCCTATGAGGGACTTAATAGCAGATTTACTGTCAGTTATAATATGGGCATCTCTATTTGAAATCCGATAGAACTTTAGCCAGTGTGTCGCTCTTTTAATGGCAGATAGCTCTACCTGTAATATACTACATTCGTTCGGGAGTCTGAAGGACATTTCGTATTCTAGAAAGAAGAAAGAATATCAATGTGGTTTTGTCAGCCAATAAAGTCATGTCGACCATATTTTGGGATGCAGTCGGTATAATCCACATTGACTTCCTTCAAAAGAGTAAAACAATCAATGGCGAATATTATGCCAACTTACTGAGTCGATATAGCGAGGAGTTGAAATAAACGACAGCAAACAAAATAAAAAGATAAATAAATAAATTTAGCCAAGAAATGCAATTGGGCTACGAATTGCTCTCTCACCAGCCCTTTTCTCCAAGTTTTCCACCGAGTGAGTATTTCTTGTTCCCAAACCTGAAGATATATGAAAGAATATTCGCGAATACGTAAGGGTATCATATATAAAATTTAAAGACAATTAATTGGGGCTGTAAATCTGCAAAAATGAAATATGCAAATTCTATCTGAAAAAAGACTTGCATACTCCTGTACGCGTACATTAAAGTTAATAAAAGCTATTCAAAATGTTCATGGTCATCATTAAATTACATTTGAAAACGATACAAAACACAAATTCGGAATTTATCAGTGAATGTTTACAGATATAGATTCACAGAAAATATTTCTGGTTGGCCAGTTCTTTATCTTAATTTTTATTACAAACATTAAAGCTATTTCAAATACTGCAAACAATGTGAAATAATACATCTCAGTTTGTTTCTACAAAATGCGTAATATTGTACAAAAAAAAAAATAAATAAATAAAAGTGATCAAAAGTACTTACAGAAATATTAAAGTTGAGGAAGCTATCGTATAAGTTATTGTATCGCGTCGTCCTTACATAGAGTTTAATTAACCTTTATGTCAACAGCAGAAATGCTTTACGCACGTCCACAGCAGCATACCTGGGTATGTACATATATACATACGTTTTGTATGGGGAATGGTACGTCGTTAGCATAAAAATGCTAATTACGTATCTACCTGGTTTGTTGGAATTTCCGAATTATTTTTTTAGTTTGTTAGAAATGGACAAAAGGCTAAAAAATTTTATGATAACCAATTTCATCCTCACAGTCATTGTTTGTTGAAAAAAGTGGTTGTATAGGTAGACGACATACGTATATAATAAATATATAATATAGGCAGGTAGAAACATTTATTGTTGCGGAAATTTCATTCTTTGTAGTATCGTCAGAAAATTTAGTTTACATTTGTGATTCGAAGTGAAAAGATGTTTCTGTTTATTTTGTGGAAATAAAAAAATATTAAAAGTGAAATGGCTGATGGTGAATGGCTTACTCCGCGACAACTAAGCGCACTTTCGTACGAAGAACAACAAGCATATATTCGGCAAGCGCTTGAAGAGAGCCAAGAAGAAACAAGTGACCACGATTCAATAGTTGGTGACGAGGCTTTAGGTGATATTGGTGGAGATGACTCAGACGTTGAAAACCCCATGTTACCAGAATATGACCCAGAGGGCGACAGTGATTCTGATGAAGATCTTGAAGATGCACCAATTGAAACTGGCGAAGTTTTTACTGCCAGAGATGGTAATGTTTGGTCCTCGATACAACCACAACCTGTAAGATTCCGTACGCACAACATTCTAAGAAGTGCAGAATCTGGACCAGTACGGGCAACGCAGGGTTTGACCATTGTAGAAACGTTCCAATTGATAATGTCAAACGAAATATGCGACATAATTATTCGTGAATCAAATCGAAAGGCAAGGCAATTTTATGATATTGACAACGCAAAACATCCAACAAGAGAACCGAGATCATGGACTCCCATAACAAAAAGTGAATTTGATGCATATTTGGGCCTACTTTTGCTAAGTGGCGTTACACATTCTGGTTACGTGCATACGAAAGATTTGTGAAAAACTACTTCACATCCACTATATGGTGCCGCAATGAGTGTACGACGATTTTGGGAAATAAGCCGCTTCATACGTTTTGATAATGGAAACACACGCCAGCAACGAAAACAAACTGACAAAGCAGCAGCAATATCGGACGTTTTTTTGATGCTTAACAGCTGTCTTCGTAGATATTACGTGGCTGGAGCCAACGTCACCGTAGATGAACAATTGTATGCTTATCGTGGTGGAACTGGCTTCACGCAATACATACCATCAAAACCTGCCAAATATGGAATAAAAGTGTGGTGGGTGTGCGACTCCATTTCTTCCTATCTATTGCAGGTACAATGAATATTGTTGAAAATTGTTGAAAATCTAAATAACTAAATTGAATATAATTTTTCAATGCAGGGACAAATCTATACAGGAATGGCACCGTCTGGTGAACGTGAAAGAAACGTTGGCGAAAGAGTAGTAAAGGATTTATGTGTCAACCTTTTTGCTGGAAGTGGAAGAAATATTGTATGTGACAACTTTTTCACTAGCTACAACTTGGCAAAAACTTTGATGTTAGACAACAATTTATCTATATTGGGTACTTGCAACAAAAGGCGTACATTCGTGCCAGCAGCATTTGCCAACCCGAAACGACGTGAGGCTGAATCATCAATGTTTGGGTTCTGTAATCACGTTACGATGTGCTCGTACGTTCCCAAGAAAAACAAGGCAGTTGTAATGTTGTCCACTACTCATTATACAACAGAAACGACCGGTCCTAAGAAGAAGCCATTGCTTATATTGGACTACAACAAAACCAAAGGTGGCGTTGATAACATGGACAAGTGCTTGTCCGAATTTAGTACGAAGCGGCGCACAAATAGATGGCCTCTGGCTTTCTTTTATAATATTGTGGACGTTGCTGCGTTTGCTGCATACGTAATATACATTGACAACAACACTCACCTGAAGACATCTACAAGCCGCCGTAGGATGTTTCTCCATCAGCTTAGCGAGCAATTGTGCAAGCCAGAAATGGAGATTTTTCAACGCGCAACGCCATCGAAGCCATGAAAGGTGGGCCCATCGGAGTTGTGGATGCTGAGGCACATGCATCGGAGGAACGTGATAGTACGGGCCGGCTAAAACTAAAGGGGAATTGCTACATCTGCTCGAAATGACGCCCTAGTCGTAAAGCATGCACATTACGCAACAAACCAGTGTGCGCAGAGCATTCCAAAGACTTACCTCAATGCGATAGATGTATTTGAATTTCAATAATTTTAAGCAAAAATAATTAAAACTGACATTATATAATAATAATAAAAAAATAATTACAAAACTTAGCTCAAAATAAACTATACTTTTATATTATATTATCATATTTGCATGCGTTTTACTATACATACCCAGGTATGTATTCTGTTGACTTAAGGGTGCAACTTTGTAAATGGGCTTTATCTTCCGAATGGATGATCTAATCCTAACCAAACTTGGAACTATTGCGTAAAACAGTTTTGACTAGGATATCAAGAAATTTCAAGTCGATCCGGTTATCCAGTTTAGAGCTACAGCGTTTTCAAAACTAAAAACATACCCAGGTATGTTGCCGTTGACATAAAGGTTAATGATATTGAGTAGTGGTAGCATTTGGTGCGTATTTTTAATTGCGTTTCGAGTAAAAATTATATTGAGTCTGATCACATAAGATCAGTTCCGCGGAATACGTAAGTAGTAAATTAACGAAATCAATTATTTACTTCGAACACATCTTGGAATTCTCAAAGTAACGCCAAATTCCTCTTTATGTAGGTTTACACACGTGTTTTTTATGACCATTATTATGCAAGAATAAATTAATTGCGATATTGAAAAGCTACTAACACAAAACCAAAACTCGCGAAAACTCTCTCACCCAAAAACTCACGCTCGCGAAAACGCGCTCACCCGAAAACTCAGACTCACGAAAAATTACAGTCACGATATATTTACGAATAACATAATAATACGACTAAACTTCACGAATCACATAATAACACGATTAAAGTTCACTCGCGCGATGTTTTTAAGCTCACATTATTGCCTGCTCACGTAATTGATCACTTATCTGGAAAGAAAAGAAGCGAAAGGAGAAGACATTAAAATTAGGAAATTTTATTGTTTTAAAGAAATTTTTAAGAAGCATCAAATATATAATAATACGTAGTAAAATTCGCACATTCCATTTTCAAGTCTAGAACAAATTTCACGATTTTTTATTTAAATATTGCTCTAAGAAATTTATGGGTAAAGGTTCTCTCATGATTTTCATTAAAACCAGCGAAATTCGCATAGGATCCAGCTAACACCTCAATAATCAATTTCAATGTAAATATTAAAAAAAAAACAATATTTTACTGAACAAGTTAATTAATAATTTTGGGAAAAATTGCAATAAAAACATTAAAACTTAATGATATTCATTAAGTTTGTACATATGTACACAAAAAAAAATATTGTTGAATTTGTTTCAATTAAGTGATTGCTTAGAAAAAATTTTATGTTTGATTAATATTTAATTAATTTAAAATTTAATTAATTTCAATTAAATTTTAATCGAATCTTTAAAAACCCATCAATTAAATTTTTAGTTAATGCAATGTTGTTTTAATTGAAAATATCAAAAAAAAAAAAAAAAAATTATAATAAAAAAAATTAAATTAAAATGATTGTGTTAATACTACAATTTCCGTGATTGGTTAAAAACAAATTGATTTTTTAACTGATTTTTTTTTAATTGAATCTTGTTTTTACTTTTTTCTGTGTGTGTACAAATGTCAAAATAAAAATACAGCAAACTCCCCGCTCTTCTAATCAAAGTATCTCTATTGTTCTTTAAGATTTCAAGCTAAAACCAAAAGCAATTTAAAGGCTTTCTATGAAAATCTTTCATTATACCCTTTACCAAAAATGGAAAAGGGTATATATAGGTTTGTCATTCCGTGTGTAATTTCCATAATATTTATATGCGACCCATAATATATATATATGTAGTCTGGGTCCTGGGGAAGATGAATAAGCGATGTATGTCCGTCCGTCCGTTAGTCTGGTTTACGTAAAATCGGTTTTCCGAAGCTCCCAGAAAAGCTAGAGACTTCGGTCTTGGACTGGTATATCAGAAATGGTCCGAAATAGATTGGTATTGAAAATCAGCGAAATCGAGCTGACGGTTTCAGAGCTGGAAAGCTTAAACTTGATTTTGGCATATAAAAGTAACTAGAAAACACAAATTTTTTGAAATAAACTTATTTTATATTTCAGTACTAATAAAATTTGTATTAAAATACAAAAAAAAAAACTAAAAAATAATAAGCTATGTCCGTCCGTCCGTCCGTCCGTTAGCCTGGTGTGCGTGAAATCGGTTTTCCGAAGCTCCCAGAAAAGCTAGAGATTTCGGTCTTGGGCTGGTGTATCAGAAATGGTCCAAAATAGATTGGTATTGAAAATCTTAAACTTGATTTTGGCATATAAAAGTAACTAGATAACACAAATTTTTTGATTTTTTGGTTAAATAAACTTATTTTATATTTTAGTATGAATAAAATTTGTATTAAAATATAAAAAAAAATAAAAAAGACTTTACCTTTGTTTTTATATAAAAATAACCTACTAAAACAAATTTTTCCTTTTTATCTATAAATTTGAAATATCTTACATTCTTAAAAGAAAAATATTGGTTTAAGAAATCAGAAAAATAAAAAAAAGATGAATCCAGTGTTGGGAAACTTATACTTTTTGTGATATATAAAAGTAACTAGGTCTTATTAATTTTTTTCTTTTTCTTTATAAATTATATGTATTTTACGTTTCGGAAAGAAAAATGTGGTGTAGAAAATTATAAAAACAAAAACAGCTCCAGAGTTGGAAACTTTTAACTTTTTTTCTGTTAATATCCAGAAAAAAAGTTAAAAGAAATAAATAAAGCAACTTTTTTTTAATTTCCTTTTTTCTTTGTTCACTTAACATACTTTATATGTATCTTTATACTACATATACATACGTTGTTACTTGTTTTTTTTTAATCGAGTTTTTTGTATATTTCGATAGAATAAATGCAAAAATCACGATTTCAAAAAAATAACGATTAAAATAATAATTAAAAAAAAATTAAACTGATTTTAAAAATAGCACTGAAAATTTAGGAGTAGTTGAGTTTCATTGTAATGTTAAGATTTATTTATAAGTATATGTAATTAATAGTGAATCCGTCAGTAAAGAACTTGGGCAAAGTCTGTAACATCTTTCAACTAATAAAATTTTGTTCTTTTAAGTTTTTTTTTTAATTTATTTTTCATCCATAAGAGTATTTACATAAATAACTGTATATACCTAAATATTTATGTGTGATTTAAATTTGCTTTTTCACAGGTACTATGATACCCAAATCTGGTGGAGATTACGCATATATAGGAACAGCATTTGGTCCACTGCCATCATTTTTATACCTTTGGGTTGCTTTATTAATTTTAATGCCAACAGGAAATGCAATTACCGCGTTAACATTTGCTCAATATCTTTTAGAACCTTTTTGGCCATCATGTGAACCACCAGCCGAGGCGATACAGCTTCTGGCGGCTGTTATTACATGTATGTCTCTCTTATTTCCAATAATATAACTTATGTATGCATATCATGTTATTATGCTATTTAATATTAATGTATTGATTTTAATTCCCAAGGCTTTCTGACCGTCATAAATTGCTATGACGTTAAATGGGTGACACGAGTTACAGACGTTTTTACCGGCACCAAAATATTCGCTTTATTGGTGATTGTAGCAGCAGGAGCTTGGTATTTATTTGCCGGTCATACAGAGAATTGGGAGGCGCCTATGAAGGGCTCTGTTACCAGTCCGGGTCTAATAGCTTTGGCGTTTTACAATGGCTTGTTTTCATATTCGGGCTGGAACTGTCTTAATTTTGTAACCGAGGAGTTAAAAGATCCCCACAAGAATTTACCAAAAGCCATTTGTATATCAATGCCCATTGTGACCATAATTTATGTTTTGGCAAATATTGCTTATTTTTCCGTCTTAACACCTGAAGAAATGCTCTCATCTAATGCAGTGGCGGTAACATTTGGCGATAAAATGTTAGGCTTTATGGCTTGGGTGATGCCTTTCTTTGTTGCCTGTTCCACCTTTGGTTCACTGAATGGCGGGATATTCGCTTCCTCACGCTTGTTCTTCGTAGGTGCCCGCAATGGCCATTTACCGGCTGCCATTTCTTTGATTAATATCAATTGCTTAACGCCAGTGCCATCACTGATTTTTCTGGTAAGTTAAAAAAACACCTTGAAAATTTTTAAATAAAACTTGTTAATTGATTTATTTTCAACGTTTATTTATTTAGTGCGTTACAACTTTGGTTCTATTGTTCATCAAAAATGTTTATGCTCTCATCAATTATGTCAGCTACGTGGAGGCATTGTTCACATTAATATCAGTTTCCGGTCTTTTGTGGCTACGTTATAAGCAACCCAAAACCGAAAGGCCCATACGTGTCAATATTGTTTTGCCTGTTGTATTCTCAATTATCTGCCTCTTCCTTGTGATCTCATCGTTCTTTCAATCACCACTCGAAGTTGGTGTTGGCACTGCTATTATTTTGTCCGGCATTCCAGTATATTACATGACAATACATCGACCAGTTAAATGGCTGACAGATATATCACAAGCCATTAATATCTGGTGCTCAAAATTCTTTCTTTGTATGCCAAATCAAGAAAAATTTGATTAAGCTTAAGTTATTAAATTATTAAGTAAGTAATGAAAACATAAAAGACTAATTCAATTTAATATAAATTAATACGAGTACACATACATGTTGTATGTGTTTATATGTATGTATCATCCATATGGATGGATAGATATTTTCTGTAAAATACTATGTATACAAAAATATTAAAGGGAAATTATTAGAAATTGCGTGCCTTTTGCCTCGCAACAAAAAAATAATAATAATAATACATAATAATATAATAAAAAAAATATTTTTTTATACATGCTTAATAATAAAATTATGTAAAATAAAATCATAACAAATCCGTTAAAACTCAAATTTTGAATACAAATTATACTAAACATAAAAATTTAAAAAAAATTTGCTTGTTTTTATGGTTAAGCAATTGTCTATATGCATTTCGTTTCCGCTTGTGGAACTCGTCAGTAGACTTCAACCCAAAAAATTTTTTGAATTAAGATGCTTGTTTTGTAAAGATTTTTGTTTGCGGTTTTCAAACTTATTATGTTTGTATATTGTGATTCTCAATATAGTATTAAGAGTCTTACTATAAACATACTGAGTTTGTTAGCTAAATTCAAAAATTTTTTGGGTTGAAGTCTACTCACGAGTTCCACAAGCGGGAATGAAATGCATATAGACAATTGCTTAACTATAAAAACAAGCAAATTTTTTGAAATTAAATACATAAAGACATTATCTCAAATAAATATTCTTCAGTATTTCATGTAAACATAAAAAGAAACTCTATTTAAGCGCCAATTAAACATACAATAATAAGTATTTGGGTTTCTTTTAATGCAAAGAATTTAACTTAAATTAGACGTACCATAGCCATAATGCAATAGTCATACCCAAACCAATATTCAATTGGTTTCTATGGTAATGACTACGTCGAGTCACCTATAATCCAATACAGTGTTGCCCCTAAGTTTGGTTCGAACAGCTGTTTTGTATGGTTATGTCACGTCTAATTTAAGCTTTAAGAATGAGAGTTAATGAGATAACTAAATTTAATATATAGACGGCTTTTACATTTGGGGTTTTGTCCCTGCTACAATCATTGAATTTGCCTTCGAAAAGCATTTAAATTTACAATTAACATGATTTGTAGCTGCTATTTCGTAATCATTCATTTAATACAGTGTTGTCGTAAACAAAATATTCTGTTTAAACACAACTTGAGAAGAACACGAAGTAGAGAAAAAAATATAAACTAGGAAAAGTCAATTTATTACACTAATCTTGTGTTCGTGGTACAGAGTCTCTAACAATCTCGCCTATACACCCCTACCGCATAAAGGTAGAATTAGCCGAACGTCCACGTAAGCTAACGAAAGCAAATTCTTACCGAAATTTGCTGTAACGTTGACGGCACGTCTCAACCTGTATAAGAGTCTTAAAGTTTAGACTCTAAACACAATGTTTGCGGTGCGGTCCGATTTCTCGTTGCGGGAGAGAAAAATAAACATAATACAACAGAAGACGGTGACGGCAATACTTGTCATTGTTTGTTTAAATTTTTATTAATTTTTTTTTTTTTGTACATACATTTTTATAAAAAATTTACTCTTTCTGTTAAATATTTTGTAATGGCAGTAACTAAAAACAAAAAATGATTAAAATTTTATACATTCCCAGATATATTTGATAAATTTTTTAAGCTTTTATATTTTATGACAAACATTTTTGAACTTCAAAATCATGTTTTTGTTGTGAACACCGCCAATTATTCAAAAACTATGGCAACATCAGAAAGAGAAAGACCCTAAACACAATGTTTGCGGTGCGGTCCGATTTCTCGTTGCGGGAGAGAAAAATAAACATAATACAACAGAAGACGGTGACGGCAATACTTGTCAGTGTTTGTTTAAATTTTTATTAATTTTTTTGTACATACATTTTTATAAAAAATTTACTCTTTCTGTTAAATATTTTGTAATGGCAGTAACTAAAAACAAAAAATGATTAAAATTTTATACATTCCCAGATATATTTGATAAATTTTTTAAGCTTTTATATTTTATAACAAACATTTTTGAACTTCAAAATCATGTTTTTTTGTTGTGAACACCGCCAATTATTCAAAAACTATGGCAACATCAGAAAGAGAAAGAGAGTCAAAAATTGAGAGAATAAGAAAGTCCGCAATGAAAATAAAATAGATTTTTAGATTTTTAATTGAACTATAGTGAATTTTTAATCAGAAATAATTTTTAGTCAGGCTTAAGTTCAGTAATTTCAATTCTTTTTATTGAATGAAATATTTTATTAATTAATGTGAGTTTCTAAAGAAGAGAAGAAAAATTAATTAAATTAGACTTTTAAGCTGGGGGAAATACCGATATTTTTCTGTGCAGTAACGCACTTCATCAGCACCCTAGTCTATCTACTTGGGTAGAGATTGTTATTAACATCAGCTATTTAACGTAAATTCTAATGAAACGGAATGTGAGAAATGATTGTTGTGTACAATTATTGATTTACCTTTGGTAAATACATATGTAAGTATCACTATTTATTTCCCCTGTTTTTCCATTTTTTCATTTTTCTATTTAGGTTAGCACGAAGTTATATTACTCTACCTACGTATTTCCCCCAGCTTAAAAGTCTAATTTAATTAATTTTTCTTCTCTTCTTTAGAAACTCACATTAATTAATAAAATATTTCATTCAATAAAAAAAATTGAAATTACTGAACTTAAGCCTGACTAAAAATTATTTCTGATTAATAAAATAGATTTTAAATTTATATAAAATTTTTCTTAAAAAGCCTTTACAAGGCCTTTTTAAGTTTCATAAATAAGGCTGTAAATGTATAACATACATACATACACATATGTATTTTTATGTACATGCTACGATATAGTTTTAGTAGCATTTAGATATTTTAGTTACTTTTTCTTCGCTGCAGTCACCATTTGAACTTTTTTATTTCTCATCACTGTTTTGTGAAGAGCTGTTCTTTTTTCATATTAAAACAACAAAACAAAGTAAAGCGTACGCACGTTTTTAAATGTTCTATAAGTGCACCAACGTGCTAACAGTACGGTACGGTACAGCAACAGCAACGTTCGGCTAACTCAGCCTTATTTCGTATCAGCAACAAAACCCTAAATATAACTAGCCTCTAGACTCTATTCATAAGATATCCTTAAATTAAGAAGAAATGTAAATGTTGTTTTAATTAAATTGGAATAATTGTCAATTAGTTTTATACGCTTTTAAATTATCTCTTCAAAACATAATACTTTTAATAGAAATTAATTTTTTTGCTTTTATACAATTGGGTTACTATAGTATTTGTAAGTTCTTTTAATTTCTAAGCGTTAAATATATTGAATTAAAACTAACAATTAAAATTAATTAACTGCTGAGTTTTTCTATTTAAATTTTAAAACCTTAAGAAAACATTTACAGCTGCACGAAATCTAGTAGAATTCAGTTGAAATCTTAATCATAATCTATACCGTTTACATTAAGTTTTTTTTTTTTGACATTTATCAAGATTTCGTATCATAAACAAAAACCATTGACGAAAATTTTTTCAAACCGCAACCAAACAAACGCAATGTAGCTAATTCAAGCACCTTTTTTTAAGTATAGTTGTTTAGTTTTTGATACAATTTTGAAAAAAAAAAGATAGTAGCATCACTACTACTACATTTTATATAGATTTCGACAAATTCTATTGAAGAAGTACATTTTGTTTTGTATGAGAAATCTACTCGAAATCTTTTAGGTTTTGCTCGAAATATCGTGAATTCAAGATTTTGCTCAAATGTAAATACAATATTAGTGAATCTTATGAAAGGGCATTTACACCTGCAAGAAATCTAGCAGATTTCAGTTAAAATCTATTTCAAAATACGTACGGCTTGCACCAATTTTTCGAATTTTCACGATTTCTTATCCAAAACAAAACCTACTCACCCTTATTCCAGTTGTCGACATTGACGTCAAAAAAATGGGGCTATTTTCTAGACCTTACGGAACGGAAATAGATTGTCAGTAGTACAAAATTGTTCTTTAGAGCGAGTAAACAAGCCCCAATTTTTTTAATATTGCGATAAGGAATAAGGGTTATTAACTTAAAATTTTCCTATAACACAGCAAAACAACTGCAATGTAGCTAATTCACGCACCTTTTTAAGTACAGAAGTTTACTTTTTATTATAATTTTGAAAAAAAAAACATAGTTGCATCACTAGATTTGAAGTTGATTTCGACAACATCTAGTGACAAAGCAGATTTTGTTTTGTATGGAAAATCTACTAGATTTTTAACGAAATCTCGTAAGTACTAGATTTTGCTCAAATGTAAACGCACTATAAGAAAAATTTAAACCGATTTGGAATTGGTTTTTTTTTGACTGAGGGGGAATACCGGTCAAAAAAAAAAGAACGCTTCTATTCCCACACGCATTTAATATTATTTTACCTGAACTGCTATCCAACCGATTCCTAGTCATAAATACATATTTACATTACTAACGATCAAAAATAAAGTAGAATAAGCTAAAGAAGATGGAGCTAAAAAATTGTTTTTGCACAGATCTTATGATATAGCAAAGTAATAAAGCAATTAAATAATTAAATAGAGCAATTGTTTAATTAAATATTTGTGGGTTACACCACTTCTGCGCTGATAGCTTACGATCTTATATTAGGAGTGAAATCATAAATCCAAATATAAATAAAAGTAATATGATCGATGTTCCAGGGTACTTTCTGAGGCCTTAGAAGACTCAAATTTTACAAGTTGGCTAGGAATCGTAAAAAATAGCATGATAATTAAGGAATAGAAAAACGTTTGCCCTCAAAGTCCCTCAAGTATGGTGATTCATATGTGCACAGTCTATACTTGTAAATAAAGAAAGGGGTACTTTATTATTTCCTAGAATATTTGATACTTAGGAAGGATATAACAGAAAAATTAAAAAAAGGCGAATCTCACAGACGGGCTGCAGATTTATACAGCCTGTAGATCAAAAAGAGTTCTTCCGGAAGTCCTTAAAAATAAAATTCGATTTGTCATCATGTATAAATAACAGCGAAGTATAAACTAGGATATTTTCCCTCAAACACTTCGCAAAGGCGTTTTGCACTGGTAAAGTTTTTACATAAAGAAATGGTACTTCCTGAAGTCACATATAAGAGATTTGTCTGTCTGATGACAAAATTTGGATAGCTCATCCTTCTTACAATAATAAACTAAAATTGGACAAGTTTCAAGTGCCGATTTTCCTTCGAACATTTCTTTCGCACAGTCTGTCTTATGGACAATAATGTTTCAGCCAGAAATACACTTACAACAGCTGTACGCTCAGATCACTTGAGAAAATTCTAGACACAACACCGCAGATCAATCTTTACCCATCAGTCATTATCATTTGCTATTTCACCCTTTTTAGGGTTCCGTACACCAAAGGTGAAAAGAACCCTGCAACAACAAATACATGAGAGTTAAAAATTAAAGGGTGTTTCAAGACGAGCAACGAAAAATGTTAAAATACCATGTAATATACATACAATTATATAAACTTGAAATTTGTAAAATTAGTGTATTTTTATACAGACTACAACAATTAACAATAAAATTTAAAAAAAAAATAAAATAAAAGGGTGTTCTCTCAGTTAATGTAATTTCGACAACTTACTGTATCTTGGAAACCGTAAGAGGCAAAGTCTTGAAATTTTCAAAAATGGGTAAATCAAAAAAATCCCATAATTATAAAATCGCCAAAACAAAAAAAAAAAAATAAACAAATCGCCAAAATGAAAAAAAAAATCACCAAAATGAAAAAACTGGCCAAAAATAAAAAAATCGCCAGAATAGAAAAACGCCAAAAACCTAAAAAAGTGGCTAAAACGAGAAAAAAGTACCTAAACTAAAAAACCCATATTAAAAAAACACTCAAAACCGAAAAAAATGCCAAAACTCTATATTATATAGTAGAGGTGGAGAAACATCTATGTTTGCTACCATCGATGTTTTCGATGTTTTTAAGCGAAACATCGATGTATCATCGATGTCTCTTAAGAAAATATACATACATATTTCCAAAAATTCTATGGAAATTCCGCACATTTTAATTTCACATAACATATCCGAATATTTTTCTAGCATCAAACTTAAATAAATGTTATAATGCTTATAACTTAATACATTTGTTTTTTTTTTTTTGTTATTTTAAAAATTTCATCAAAAACTGCAAATTTTTGTTTCCCTTTACTTTTGTTTGTTTATATTAAAAAAACATATGGTTTCGTTTTACTGGATTTTACTGGCAAAAATTTATCCAGTGAAAACTTGCATTTACTCAGTAAATGAACTGTCACTTTTTTCTCTCAATTCGCCCTCCCATTTACTGGATTTTATGTACTCGAACGCAATCCAGTAAAAAATAGTAAAAATTTGTAAAAAATTTTGAGTTCTCGAACGCACTTATTATTGTAAATTATGCAAAATGAACGTGCAAATGAAATACACCAAACTGGTAAAAATACTAATAATTAAAATAAATAAAATAATAAATTTAAAATTTTATTTATTGAATAAAATAAAAAAAACAACATTTTAATTCATAGGTTAAAATAATAAAAAAACAACATTTAAATTCATAGGTTAAAATAATAATACGTTTCACAAACGTATTTGAAAATGAGAGATCGTTTATAAAACATAGAGATCGAAGATTTTTTTTTACAAATTTTCAAAAATTGACTGGTTTTTGTTAATAAACATAAGTTTATCGACCACGAGCGGCTTGAGGCGCGTTCGCCGATCGGAAATAATTTGGCCAGTCTTGCTGAACATTCGTTCCGACTCGCAGGAAGTTGCCGGTACGCATAAATATTTTTTTGCTACCTCTTTGATAGCCACCATACTTTCTGCATTCGTCTAAAAAAAGTTTATTAATTTCAGAATATTAAGTATAATTACATTTATTAAATTTACCACCCAAAACGAAAGAGGCTCGCATTCTTCTGGTTCATTTATATTTTCCAGGTGCTGTCTCAAAATTAAAATGGCATCCGCTCGCGATGATTTTATTTTTGACTTAATTTTGTTTTGCAAAAAAGAAAAATGTGGTTTCTCAGAAGATTCGGGTGGTATTGATTGCTCCTGGGGAGTTCTTGACAAAACGGTATATATCTCCTGCTCCAAAGCCTTAACTGCCTGATCTGAATTTGAAACCGACTTAAAACCATCCTTTTTAAATCGAGGATCTATTAGGGTTGATATGCGGGGAACAGTCCGTGTTTCATAGTGTGCAAATCTATCACTTAAACGGCTACTTAACATTTCGAAGGCACAGACAACTTCTGCAGTTTTAAGATTAGGTCTTAAGTTTTGCAATTTTTGATGCAGCTCGCATCTTAGAGGAATGACAAGAGAAATTGTTGCATTTTTGCTGCCAGAAATAGCCAGAGTTGCATCTTGGAATGGAGTTAGAAGTTCCTCACTACTCACTTTTAAGATGTTTCTCCATTTTTGATAGATAACCCCACGGTTGCCACCAATACCCTATATTATAAACCACGAAACAAATTTCCTATATGTTAAGTAAAAGTAATAAACTAGAAATAAATAAAACTTCAGTTAATCCTCACCTTTTGCGTGTTTTCTTTCAACTTGTCGATTTTTTAGAGATGACAAAGAAAACATCGATAGTCGTCATTAAACATCGATGTTTAACAAAAATGCAAAAACATCGATACATCGATAGTACCATCGATGTTTTCTCCACCTCTATTATATAGGCTAAAGTTCTTAAGTATTACATATCTAGTGTCCGCACGGAACCCTTGGAGCGCGAGTCAGAGTCGCACTTTACTGAATTTATTTCATTACTTTTCGGATGAGAGAAGGACTTTAGAAGTTTTATAGAAGTTCTTAAAAAGGACCGAGGTCCTATTGTACCTTAGATAACAGAGAATGGCAATGAGTACTCAAAAACAATATGTTCATAATAATCATAATTATGGTGGAAACAATTTGTATGCTAACATCTCTCAAGCAACTATGACTAAAGCCGATTCCAACACACAACAGCATATCTACTTCGTTTATGGAAAAAACTAAAATACGCTACAACTAAAAATAAAAAGGCACATACGCATCAAACGCATTGACTCTCTCTCATACTTTCAGTCCGAGTATGATTCTACAAATATACGCATCATACTAGGGATATTCATAAATAAAATAGCCCTGTAGATACGCATGTATAACAGATTAATAGTCAAAGTACTCATGAATGTAATTGTAACTCACACAGTCTATAAATTTTATTTATAGTTGCTTATGCCGGGTAATTTAAAAATTATATATATTATTGCTGACAGAAAGTTCAGTCAACTCCAAAGTATTTCGACTTCTGTTGAAGTATTGTGTAAACAAATAAGAAGCTCAACAAATAACAAAGTTGAAAAAAAACTCAATAATAAAAATGTTTTTTAGTTTCCTACTTTACTACATTGACTGACTTTTTTTCAGCTCGAATTGTAGTTGCAAGAAGTATGTAAAGAAAATATATGTAAATAACGACAACAGCTATTCAAGAATAGAGTGTTGCCACACAAATATTTTTGACCGGGTGCAGTCAAGTTAATAACACTGTAAGTACGTCAAAATGACACAGAAAAACGCCGAGACACCCCAACTTAATTTTGGACTGACAAAACAAAAACAAATTTTAAAATTATGTTTTTGTTTCCACTGTAACTGTGCGACAAGTCGAACGTTGTCGAAATCGTGGGACAGGCCCTAAAAAACATTTATTTTTGTAATCAGGTGCCCTCGATACCGAACGAAATTTCAAAACATTCACTCTTATTCCAGTTGTCGACATCGACGTCACTTTAGCACAATATTAAAAAATTGGTGCTTGTTTCTCGCTCTCAGGAACAATTTTGTGCAACTGACAATCTATTTCCGTTCCCTAAGGTCTAGAAAATAGCATAAACCTGCCAACAGGAGTCAGTTGTTTTCGACAACGTCTACAAAAGCTCCAATTGTTTGGTATTTAAAGTGACGTCGATGCCGACAACTGGAATAAGGGTGATTTAAATGAAATTTATATGGAAATATGTAATTTAAAATTCGATCGTTGCCATAATTTACCTCCTGATTGTAGATAGTATGTTATTTATGTTTTTACTTGAATTATATACATAAATATATAATTTTATTTTACACACCGATTTGGATTGATGACACGACGTTCTTTTGTTTTAAAAAATAAAAATTCAAAATAGCGTAGAATATTTTAATAACTTATTTTCTTTTATCTAAAATACATTTCTAGTTTATCTTAATCTAGTCTTCTTGCAATAGGCGCAATGAGGTCATGTCCAACCTTAGCCATTGAGGCCTTGATTGGACTACCACCCATACAAATCTTTATAAGATCATCTGCGGCAATGGCCGCTTATAGTATGGGTTTCGGGACATCTGCTCGTTGTGTTGGCAACGGGCACTCGTCGGTCTTGAATACAATGCCCAGCTTAGGACTGGTAGGAATGCTTAGTGATAGGATAAACAGGAGATTTAATATCACAATTCCACCCAGGGAAGTATAGGACGAAAACGGTCCTGTTGTGGATTCCAGAAGTTTATGTTGGTATACGGATGGATCCAAAACGGAGGATGGAGTTGGTGCTGGGGTTTTTGGGCCCAACGTAAAAATATCTTTGCCCCTGGGCAAATGGCCTACGGTATTTCAGGCGGAAATACAGGGAATCACCAAATGTGTTGACATTAATTTAAATAGGGAAATTAGAGGTGCGCATATAGCTATCTTTTCCGATAGTTAGGCAGCTCTTAATTAAGTCTCTCCTTTCATGGAAATTCCGTTCAAGGCTAGTTTTGGAGTGCTTTGACTCATTACAGACGGTATCCATACGGAACAAGGTTTCCATTTATTGGATACCTGGCCACAGCGGTCATCCAGGGAATGAGAAAACGGATGAATTGGCCAAAAGGGCCTCTGCTGCTCCTTTTATGGGCCCAGAGCCGTTTCATGGCGTAAGTCAGTCGACTGTAATGTTTCTGATTAAAGAAGATGTCACTTCGACCGCTAAGGAGATTTGGCTGTCTTCTTCTGGCTTAAGGCAGGCCAAAGCTTTGATGCAGCCATTTACATATAATGGCATCCTGAACTTCAACAGGAATAATTTACGGCTTGTTACTGGTTTTCTGTCTGGTCACTTTGGACTGAACTATCCTGTGGAGAAGTAACCAAGTTGGTTCACCTTTGTGTCGCTTGTGCTTGGAAGATGACGAGATGACGACACACATTCTTTGTGAGTGTATCGTATTGTGTGACAGTAGAAGGCGTGTTTTTCATTCTGAGTTTTTGTGTTCAGATGATATTAGGAGGGCTTCTCCAATATCTGTACTGACCTTCATAAGGAATTAATTTAACTTATAGATCTATGGTACAAAAGATCCATCAGGTGTCGCAGTGCCGGTCTTTGGACCAGATCTTCCCCCTATTCTATTCTAATCCAGTTCTGTAGTTTATATTTAATACCAGTTTTAGCTTCTCCTATAAACTTGTAAGAATTGATGTTAAATGATTTTGCATTTCACGGGACGATATGTTGTAATACGCATTATAGGTCAGCACAGATATACCTGTTTGCACCAGTTTTACGAGTGTTGGTTCTGGTATGTACAAATACATATGGTATTCAGCGTTTTGTTACTAGTCATAACTTATCGGTACAAGCAAATCTGTACCCCTCTTCTTTCTTCTTTCCTCTCTCTAATAAACTCATACTTTATTCAAGAAAAACAATCGAGTCTAAAACATGGCGAGTAACAGAAACGCTGAATAACATACAGTATCTGTGCATACCAGAACCAACACAGGCAAAACTGGTGCAAACAGGTATATCTGTGCAGATCTGTAATACGCATTACAATTACTTTTTATATGCCTAAAATTATGCAAAGGAAAATACCATTTAAGTAACACACGGGAATATGATTGACATAGATACGACGAATGTGCACAGTGGCATAGAAATGCGTTTTTTCTATTTGAAATATATTTTTGTATCTTGAATAGGGTTGCCAGTCGTACTGATTTTGCCAGTACATGTACTGATTATTGTTTAAAGTACTGATTTATGCATAACTAGCAAATCAGTACGCAAATGTACTGATTTTTTCATGTATGTACTGTTTTTATATATTAATTATGATCAATGTATAAGAAAGCCTGTCATAGTGTTTATTTATTTTCTTTAAATCACCAGTGATCTTTACTTTACGTTCGCTTTAAGGCGAATTTATCTTCAAAGTGGTATCCATATAATGCTCAAGTAAATTCTGCTAACAATATCAGAGATCATATAAATTTTAGCTTAAGTTAATGTTGTTTTTATTGAGATTTTTTTAATTTAAATTTGCAAGAAATATTTGCTATAAGTGATTTCTGATACATGGAAATAATGAATTTAAAGTTTCTTTTTCGAAAATTTTTTTGATAATATTATTTTTATTAATTACATGTGCCTTTGTACCATGTATACATTGAATTCATGTTTTGTTTTAAGAATGGTTAAAGCTAGGAATGTAACGAATGTTCGCATTTGCAAATTTTTCGCTTATTTTTGATATTTGCATTTGCTAATAATTATGTATGCGAATATTTAAGACAAAAAAATTTTGTACTTCTTTTACGAAAAAAGTTTGCCATTAACAAACGTCAAAAATACGAAAATTATTTTAAGCCAGCATGAAAATGATAAATATAGGGTACGTTCGTAGATTCAGCAAATTTATGGAGAAGTTCTGCGAATTTTTTCTGCGTATGCGTGATCAACTGTTGCACAGGCTTTGCAACTGCTCAATATCTGTGCATAGTTGGCATTTTTGAACAAACTACAAACAAATTTTACGGCCGGCAAGTATTTTTTTTTCAAGAAAGTTGGCATCTCGTCGATGTGAAAGCACAAAAAACTCTTTATAAAAGTTTGCACATTGTGCACATGGCTTGGACGTAGCTGACTTATAAGTAAGGCATTCTTCAAAGCTTTATCAGAAGCCTTTTCTATAAAAAAGTTCTCATAAGCATCAAAATTAAACTAAAGTACAACTGAGTTTGGAAATATACCTATTTAATTTTTTGAAAAAGAAAATTCATTGTATTTTCGGCAGCAGTATTTTCTACTTAAGACTAGTCTGTTAAAACTTTTAAAAAATGTTTTGAGCACCATTCATTACTTCGTACAAACAAATTTGAATCGCAAACAATATTAACTAGTCATTGTTGTAGTAAATTCCACGCGAAACAAGTGTCACAAGTATGTATCTTTCTAATACAACTTCATGTTCTTATATAAATTTATTTTCATGTGTTTTTTAACGTATTGTAATATTTGCATTCGCTTTCACAAAAATTAAAATGTAGTATTCGCATTCGCATGCGCTAAACTGGTATTAGTTACATCCCTAGTTAAAGCCTTTTATATTGAAAAAATTAATGTACTGATTTTTTTTCAATTGTACTGATTTTTTTCTCTCATGTACTGATTTCTACGGTTTCAAAACTGGCAACCCTAATCTTGAATTAGTAGCGATATTTAAATGTTTAAATTTTGAGAAAACTTATACGGAAATGAACCTCCATTAATTTCTTTCCCATATGCTGGAACGAAAAAAGGTTTAGAAGTTTAGTTAAAAAGAAAGAAATTTTAATTAGATATGAAAGTTTTTAGCATGACATAGATCTGTGCTATTCAAATTTTACAATTCCGGACTTCATAATGAATTTTTTATACCAAATTAGAACAATTATAAACATGTAACTACATATTTTTAATTTGTTTTTTTACAAAGAGAAGTAACACTCAGGCAATTAATGTCTACTTCTATTACTAGATGTTACCTTGTTTTTAGGAAAGGGATAGTGATAGAGAAGACAGGTGGTGAAGGAAGAGATAGAGGAAAGCTTCATTATTTTACAACTCTGCTTTTCGCACGTTTTTTTTAAATAAGGCAGTGTTGCAGCGCCTTCTGGTGTCAAATGAGGCGTATTAAATTTTTGAATCTATCTTTAGTAGCCATTTTATTGGTTATTTGACTTCGCCGATGATTCTGCTACACAATACCGACGAAGGAGGACGCTCTGATGTTACATTAGGATTAGCATCTGCTGAAGTCGGTATAGTTCAGTGACCAGTGACTATGCCTTCATCACTTGAACTTTCCTACAACAACTGATACAAAGGGACACTAATGCACATCAGAAAAATGTGTGGTGTTGTTATTTTTAATGACTGTCAGATACAGGGATTGAACCCAGGATCTTCGGTTTTGTAGTCAACGTGCTAACTACTTCAGCCAACGCTGAAAAAATTATAGTGGATTTTTATTTGTGGAACTATGTGCGTACTTGTAAAAAGACCTATAATAGATTTTAGGCCTACTTTTTAGAGTTCCGTACATCAAACGTGATTTACATTGTTTTCGCTACGCTGTCCGTCTGACCGTCACAGGCTGTTTTCTCTAGAACGGTAAGAGCTATGGACCTGAAATTTTGACAAAATATGTAAAACTTTGGCAGCTACAACAACAAACATATGACAGTTAAAAATGAAACGGTGTTCCAAAACGAGCAACGAAAAATGTTAAAACCCTATATAATATGTACATACAATTATATATGGAAACTTGACATTTGCAAAGTAAGTGTATTTTTATACAGGCTACAACAATTAACACTAAAATTAAAAAAAAAATTAAAGGGTATCCTATCAGTTAATGTAATTTGTAGTATGTAATTTTGAAGACTTTTAAGTATCTTGGAGACCGTAAGAGGCAAACTCTTGAAACTTTAAAAAATGCTAAAAGTAAAAATTACAAAAATTAAAGCAATGGCAAAACTAAAAATCGCCAAGATGAAAAAAATTTTGAATGAAATATATCACCTAAAATCAAATAAATCGCTAAAATGCAAAAAAAAAACACCAAAAGTAAAAAGGTTGGCAAGAAATTAAAAAAATGGCCCAAAAATCGGTCAAACTAAATAAATTAAAATTTTTTCAGGATTAAATAGGCTAATGTTCGTATAGTAATATATGTAGTACAGGGATGGCAAAGTTGGTACAATTGTACCTTTTTTGGTACTATTAATGACTAATTAAGTACATTTAAGGAATCTCCCCAATTTCACTCTGCATTTCTTTTCAAATGATTGCATATGTCAATTTTCACTTTTGAACCATGAAACTCAAATTATTCTCACCTGAAAACAGTCCTATGAAAACAAAATGCCGCAAGAAAATAAAAAAATGTGAACTCATCCTTTTCCAAATCATTTTTCTTCTAAATTCGGATGCTAGAGCAAATAGCATTTGCCACAGCATATTTATTTGAATATTTTAAATAACAACTTAAACAGATGTAACCCAACATCCCAACATACAAGCAAATTTGTGAAAACGATTCGGTAGTCAGAACAAAGTCAAAAACAGATTATTTCAATAAAAACAAATAAAAATATATAATTTGAACAAAAAAAAATTTTTAGTACAATTAAGGTCAAAAAAGTAAAATTTTTGAAAGTTGTTGGTACAATTTCAAAATTCTCAATGCCTAGTATGTAGTGTCCGTAAGGAGCCCTTCATGTGCGAGTCAAGTTTGAACTTTACTAAACTTATTACAAATAAAGTTACACTTAAATCCTTCAAATCGGATGAGAATCGATAAGCTTTCAATATTATAAAGAAATTTCAGTTCAAGTAGTGGAAATTTTCTTTCGACTGTAATAAGTTATATAATATTTTCTTATGTACTGACTCTCGGGAATGTCATGATCGATTTCTTAACACGGGTTGTTTGAGAATTAGGAAATACGCACGCAAATAGTTGAGTTTGCCAAACGATGTCCCATTTGCTTTCTTTCATGCGTTGGTGCAAGATGGCAGTATCGGTATAGTCGCACTCAGGTGACAGGTATCTCTGATAAAATTAAGGGCGTTTGAAAATATTACAACTACTATTACATGAAAGAATTGTGACTTTTATTGCATCGGAGATCGCCAAAGCAGGAAGACGTTTGCAGATAGGATCAGTTAGAATCCTGAGTAGGGGCGATATGTACAAGTTTGGGGCTGATCGCATGTATAAATCTTTTGACGGGAGGGGTTTACTACTTAGTAGTGGTCACTCTCTCCAGCTCATCACTGCATGAGGGATCCTACCAGAATTCTTTCTGATAGGGAATTTGTCAATTGTATAAAGTTGTGCATCAATGCGTTTCCCTGCCGTTCTAGCTGTTCTCGAGGTAGAGCATCGGGAAGATGTTGTCGTGCAGTTTGTGATGCCCCGGAAACTTTCAATCGTGTAGTGCACGGCTGTTATAGAACTAGCGCTGACAGGACCAAAAAAACATGATAGTTTAGTTAAATTTATGGACAGTAAGCTTCGAGGTAAGCGATTTCAGACGATGGTAGCAGAAAGCATCCGACGGAAACCTGATGTAGTGGTTTTTAAGGGGCAAGAAATCAACGTGCTTGATTTTCAGGTCATAACACATGGTCGTAGTATGTCTGAGCTACATAGGAATAAAACGGACAAGTACAATTGTTCTGTCTTTGACAGAAAGATATGGACGAGACCAGGTGCACTTTGGTGCAATAACTTTACGTTGCAGAGGTACATATTTGATGTAGGAAAGCAGTAATTGCACATCGTAGGTTTTGTGGTTCGGTCGAAAATAGATCAGTAAGTAATATGACAACACAGACAGCAGCCTGCATATATCAGGCTCAAGTTTTTTAGGTTAGTTACCAAACGACACACAAGCTCGATCGGATTGCACCAAAACATTGCCTTTGCACTGGTCCAATGTGAGAAATAACGGCACTCGTCGAGGAGACAGCTTTTTCATATCTAAATATTCATGCTAAATGTGATGCGCTCTTGGACGACTTGAATAAGACACTGTCGGAAAAATATCTATATTTGTAAGTGTTAAATTTTCCGCTGTCAAAAAATTTACAAACATTTTGCTTGGTTATGACACCAGAGAAACAAGCAGCTGATCATTATCAAGGCAGATGTGGAATAATAATGGGAAGTGTCACAGAGTTTCGCAATCGGAGAAAATGTGACATAAACCTTGTAAAAAAACAACATGATAACTTAAAAGTCTATGAAGAACTTACATATATATGGCGCATTTACTTCAATAATGCCATAACTCAAAAATGCGTTTTTTGAGTTAATAATGCAAAATAATAGCTTTTGTAAAAATTTCATATACATAAATAGCTGGTACGTACTACCACCTCCAGAGAGAAGGATATTTTTTTCATATCTTCAATGAGTAGTTTTTTTGAGTTGTGCCACTATTGAAGTAAATGACAATATGTATGTGTTCTAATTTTACAACGATGGCGCTATCGATTTGTACACGTTTATTATCAAACTTTAAACAAAATATGATACACAATGACTGTCACAATTATCAAACTCATTGTTGATTTTGCAAAATATTTTTCCCCACTAAGACTGAACATGTTCGATGTGTCTCATGATTGTTTTAGTGAATGATTTATGAAATATTGAGATTTAAGGTGCATTAATTTCAAAATATTTGGATTCTGTCCCACTGTACATTACGTATATACTAATAGAATTCTAGTTAATTTTAATCAAACTATAATTTAATAACAATCTACTTTTCTGAAATGCAAATGATGTACTCATTTTTATATTTTCATATACAAAAATATTTACTTAATTCTTTTATCTTAAAACAAACAGGAATTAACTTGAATCAACCTTTTAAGTCCGAAAACATGCAGGCAATATTTGTTTAAGTAAATTTCCTTAAAAATAAAAAAGCTCTCCATGCACACAAAGCTTTTACTGAAATTAGCGACCAGTTGTTAAATTTAAAAATTTACTAAATTCATTTTTATTGTTGTCTTGTTAGCGAAAGTAAACATTGCTGAAAATATGCATTTAAAAATGCATATTATTTTATAAACAGTGGCGAATAAAAATATTCACACAGCAGCTCAAAATTAAAAACTTTAATACTTGTCAGACGAAAAGATTTAGCGAAATGTGCTTTTCTATAAATTGTTTGTTAACGCACTACTTATTAAAATACAGATAGAAACTAGTCATTTGTATGTCACATTATAAGATATATATTAATTTATAATTTAAAGTACCATTTTATGTGGACAATGGACAAAAGTATTCACACAAATGATAATATTAATGCTAAATACAAAAAAAAATTTACAGAACAGACCAATAAATGTGGAAATTACAAAAATAGTGAAAAGAAGCCGTTTTACTGTAGCCAACATTGTAAACCATTGCAGGACTTTTCAAGCTTCTCAACTTCCCATCGTACTGGCCGACCTCGAAAGTTTACCTCAAAAGAAGAAATGTCCAAAAATTATATCTGTTAAATATTGCATTTAAAATGGAATTAGCGATGTGATACTTTGATCGAAATGAACAAAAAAAAAGTAATTATATCTCGCGATTAGCATGAGATAAAGCAGATTTAGATTTAGAATTAGAAATTTGGTACCTTAATCAATAATACGGATAGACAGAAAACACTAGAAGTCAGATGGGATACATATTTGCAGGTATATTGAATCAATTCGGTTCGGTAGATTTCGAAAATAAAATTTTCACACAAAACGTTTTTAAATAAGTTTCAAACTACTCAGCCGATCAAGTTCAAAAGCTTAATCATCCCATAACTTCAAAAAGAAACGTCGATTGCTGATAGTTTCACTTAAATCCGGTGATTCGTTCGAGAGATATAATTGACGAAAAATTTCTATAAAATTGTTTTATTGTAATAACTTAAAAAGTCCTCAGCAAATCTATATTGGGTGTTCACTAAGTTTTATAAACTTACAAAGTGTTGCGGATGCTGAAATTTTTAAAAAGAAATGTATCTTAGCGGAAAGTTTCAGTGATGGCCGTCAAGGTCAGTTTATTCCCATATTTTTTTCAATAGGCTTCATCGGGCCCTTTGACAATTTTTCTATACATTTCTGAGAGTAGGATTTCTTCAAGTTTTCAATATAAATATTGTTTTGTTTACTGATTTTCTGCCATACAATATTTCTACGACTGGAAATAAAAAAAAGCAATGTGAGTCCGATCACAGAGGAGATGTGTAAACATCTAGTTATGAAAAATTTTTTTTTAGTTGAAAGTACTTATGCTTTTAGTATCTTTTCTTAAATTAATTAATTAAAAGTATCAAAACTTTCAATATTGTAAATACATATGAATTTGTTGGTTTTTGTTTGTTTTATTAAACTTATTTGGTTAGTAAATGGACACACTGCAGTATATGTATGTATATGTACTGCATTCAAAATTGCAGTAAGCAGTAAATTTACTGATTACTAAAAAAATTCAGTAAATTTTTACTGCTAATGAAATTTAATTTGCATTACCAGT
This sequence comes from Tachina grossa, assembly GCA_949987645.1. Classification (NCBI taxonomy): domain Eukaryota; kingdom Metazoa; phylum Arthropoda; class Insecta; order Diptera; family Tachinidae; genus Tachina; species Tachina grossa. The sequence goes on from OX465276.1 coordinate 135,649,951, forward strand.
AAAATCGTAGGGCCGTAATCATAATAAAATTGTAGCAAGTGGCAAAGTTTTTTCATTCAAATTTTGAAACTTTTGTATGAAAAACATTTAGCCACTTGGTAGAATGTCATTATGAATACGGGCATTACTGATTACTGAAAATTCAATGCACCTCATCATATAACAAATCATTTAGGCAATTTATAAAAATTGTAGAAAAAAAATTTAGTAATCAGTAAAAATTTACTTGTTAAACATTTTTTATTGTTTCTACTGAAACTTTAGTGGTACTGCAGTGCTCATCTATGGTAAATGCCTTTACTTTTACTTTTTAATTTTTAATTCCAGTTGTTCATCGCTTAGTTGTTAGTTTTTTCAGTTAAAACGTTTTTTTTCAGTTTTATAGCTTTTTTCTCGTTTTGGCGTTTTTTTTTTCTCTTTTTGGGTTTTTTTAGTTTTCGCAATTTTTTTTTCATTTTGGCGATTTTTTCATTTTGGCGATTTTTTTTCTGTTTTTTGGGGTTTTTTTCATTTTGGCAATTTTTTCTGTTTTTGGGGTTTTTTTTTATTTAGGCGATTTTTTCATTTTGGCGATTTTTTTATTTTGGCGATTTTTTGTTGAAGGATTTTTTTCATTTTGGCGATTTTTCCGGTTTTTCGCGATTTATTTTAGTCCTAGAGATTTTTTTAATTTGGTGCTTTTTTCGATTTGGCGATTTTTTTTTTGTGTTTGTGATTTGAACGGGCTAAAGTTCGTATCGCTTTTTAAGCCAAATTACATGTGATAATTATTAATGAACAAATAACACCAAAGTCTGTTGTAAATATTCTGACTAACAACACATAGTTGAACGGAACAGCCAGCCGTTTTCGAAGGCCACTAAACCTTCATCATCAGCGTTCTTTTGTGTTTGGTCCACTGTGTGTGGTGTCAGTTGATGTAGATTTCTGCTTTATATACTTAGCATTTTATTGCAAATGGAATATGTGAATTGTTTTGATTCATCGTATTTCAATTTGCTGAAAGCTTTTTTGTATTGTAAGCTCAATTTTACCATCACTATATTTACAACAGTCTTACCATTGTCGTTTTGTTCTTTTTACTAATTATACACATGTTACTTAATTTGCTTATTTTTAGTTCTACTTAAGACAAACTTTTTTGGTTTGTTACTATTAAGTATATTTTTATTTTTAATTTGTGCCACAGGCCCATGGCTATTAATTTTTAGTTAATTTTAATTATTATTCGAACTCAATTTGTTTCTATATTTGTGATTTGAACGGGCTAAAGTTCGTATCGGCTGGCTGTTCCGTTCAACTATGTGTTGTTAGTCAGAATATTTACAACAGACTTTGGTGTTATTTGTTCATTAATAATTATCACATGTAATTTGGCTTAAAAAGCAATACGAACTTTAGCCCGTTCAAATCACAAATATAGAAACAAATTGAGTTTGAATAATAATTAAAATTAATTTTTTTTTTGTTTTTGGCGGTTTTTTTATATTTGGCGATTTTATATTTTTTTGGATTTTTAGTTTTACCGTTTATGAAAATTTCAAGAGTTTTGCTCTTACGGTCTCCAAGTGGCCAAATGTCTACATATTGTGTCCAAATTTCAAGTCCGTAGCTCTTACGGTTCATTTTCACCTTTGGTGTACGGAAATATACAGAAAAATAACCGGCGGCTGCACACCGTCGGCTTCGAGCCGGCCGACTTGTTTCTCTGCTTGGTATTGCTTCTTTCAAACACTAATACACTCATACATAGCTCACACCGATTTGACAATGCAAAGCAAAAGCAAAAAGCAAAGAAATCTCAGCAAAGAAATCTCAGCAAAGAATCAAAGCCAAAAAATTTTTACCCCCTAGCGTACAGATGTTTACACATCAAAAAGCTTTTAAGGGATTTAAGCCACCCTCGTATTGTAAGATTTTAGAATTTTTCAGCATCTACTGCAGCACTTTTTTTTTTTTTTATATAATGCATGTATTTATTTATTGTATCTTCATATGTGAACTAACAATAAGTATTCAAATCTTAAATCTATAAAAAAAAAAATTATTAGGCCCGACCAGTGTCGGACATAAACTTAGTGGTAGTTATAAATAATACATTAGTAGTGATAATCAAAAATTTTTTTTAAAGTTGGCAGCACATTTAATTTTTTAAACGTTGTACATCAACATCAATTTATGAGAGTGTATGAATATTTGTGCACATACCGTATGTATGTATGCATGTAGATAAATACGTAAATAAATAAAAGATATCTATCAGTAACTGATAATCAGGCTAATCTAAAATTTTCCGCTCGTAGAATGTTACTCGATAGAGAAGAAATTTTAATTTGAGTAAGTTTTTTGGAAAGCTTTTTATACAAAATTCGGCATGTAGTCCAAATTTTCAAATCCTATGAATGGCAGAAAAATAAAAACTTCCTGCTCAAAATTCTACACATTTCTATAAAAAAGTTGTGGTTATCGGAAGTTGATTTTATTAGATTTTCTAATACTTTTTTATCTCATTAAACTTGGAAGCACATTTTTTAACAGCGTGCATGTTTCTCTACAACATGTAAGTAGTATGTTCATATGTAAATAAATAAAAGATATCAGGCCTTCTGAATCTAAAATTTTCCGTTTATGAAATGTTATTTTTGTTGTAACTGATGTAGGAATGAATTATTTCTAATGGGCTCTGGAGATGATCAAATAAAATCATCAATCAGCAAATTTGTAGTAAGGTTAAATCACACGTGCCATACCATATTGCTATAGCCATAATCAAAATTCAATTAGGTAGGTATATGGTTATGTCTATTACGTTATGGCGAGTTACTCGTACCTATAATTAAATATAGTGTTTCTCATAAGTTTGGTTCGAACAGCTGTTTTATATGGTTATGGTTGCTTATGGCACGTTTAATTGAACCCTTAACGCCCAGGCACATAGAATCCGTCTTTCTTCTTCTTCTTTGACATTAACGCAACAACGGAGAAGGTTGGCACAACAAGTACTTTATTGAGGGAAGCATATGAACAGCTTCAATAAATTAGTTCTTCACTTTATTTATTGAACTCAACTTTTTATCTTTATTTCGGCTGTTCTATTTTATTTTTGCTGCCACAAAACACAAAACCTTGAATCAAAACATACCAAAAAAAAAACCAACCAATATCTGTAAAATTAATAAATAAAAAAACCGACTTCAATGCAAATCTAATGAAACATTTTCGAACAAAATTTCTGGGACACAAAATTAAATTTTAATGGGCGTACCTCCGCCCATTTTTTAAATGCAAGATTTTGTGTTTTTCAGAGCTCAGAGTGCGTGTTGTCTTGTAAAAATCGGTAAAGTAGAACTACTTAAAATAAAATATTAAATTTTAATGGACGTGACTCCTCCCATGTTTTTAAATGGAGGATTGTGTCTATTTTCGAGCTCAAGATGTGTGGTAAGTTTCGTAAAAATCGGTTGAGTAGAACCGCGTGAAATATTATAATAAATTTTATTGGGCGTAACCTCGCCCATTTTTTCGAATGCAAGATTGCTATTTTTTGAGCTTAGGGTGTGTGCCAGAAGCATGTGAAACATAATATTAAGTTTTATTGGGCGAGGCTCCGCCCATTTTTTCAACTCCCAGATTATGTCGTTGCGAGAGCCCAATGCGTTGGGTAAGTTTCGTATCATAAAGTCAAGTAAACAAAATTATGGGCGTGTCCTGCCCATTTTTCTTACAATGGAACCAATGGGAAGCTATAACGAGTTATGAAGTAACACCGCCAAAAAAATATAGAGACAAATTGATAAACTCCTCCTTTTTTTGAAGTCGGTTAAAAAGGAAAAAAGCAACAGTTTAATAAGTACTTATGTACATTAAAAAAATAATTAATTAATAATAATAATTTTTCCATCTCCCACTCTAATTTGTCTTCTTCTGCGAGCCATTGATAATAAATCTACTTGTAAACTTTTATGGTGACTTTCCATAAAATGAAAAAATACAAATGTTGTGTACAGCTTGCAACTTGAAGCAACTACAATTATGCAGACAATCAGGTCTATTCGAGAATACGCGCTTCACTTCTTCGTCGTCGAACGTTCACTTTCGACAGTTCGACGTCGACAGATTCTAAAATACGTGCGAAGAAGTATCGTTTTCAGCAATCGATATTATGTTATCTCTTATAAAAACATCAACAACATTGAAAACAGCTGACTTGTATGCAGTAAAAGTTGAAAACAAAAAGGGATTTAAGAAGTAATTTAAAGAAATAATTAATAAAAAAAACTTAACAGTACAAGTGCGAAGTAGCATAAAAAGAAACAATAAACAGTAAAAGTGAAATTAGTTACTTTTTTATTTGTTTTAAAAAAGTGTTTACATCTTTGAAGAACTTAAAGAAAACTTAATTGTCTTGTAGAGCCTGGCCGAACGCTATTAAACCTTAATTAACCGTGGTAGACACCATATAAACACTTCGTATCTCTTTTTTCTTTATTTATTTAAATTTAACGCGCTAAAATTGGCGTCGAACGAATATGACATTGATCATGGTGACGAAGTATTTTAGAATACCTCCAAAGTGAAAGAAAACATATGTTTTCTATCCTTTATCTCCAACGTAGTATTTAAGAATAGCAAAAAGTGAAAGATGTGAGTATTTGTGGTGAAAGTGACTTGCCGAATAGACCTGAATATAAAATATTACACTTTTAGCACACATGAGAGGTACGCGTGTCCTTGGTTCTACTTAAGAAAATATATTTTATTAATTAATATATTTTATACTGGAGTACCAAATTTTTAAATTATGCAATATATTTTTCCATTTTTGATCCATTTCTTATACAGGGTGGGCCAAAAGAAACCAAGGGGTGTAAAATTTTAATAACTTTTTTGTTTATTAATTTTTTTTTTTATTTTTTCTTTCAGATTATATAGACAACACTTGGAGAATTTATAATGGAGAGGTTCACAACTGAACAGAGAACCAGAACAATAGAATTTTATTATTTAAACCAGAGATCAATTATTTTAACGCAAAGAGCATATCGTCGACATTTTAACGTCAGAATTTCGCCCTCTGAAGCGATGATTCGTTGCTTAGTTAATCGTCATCACCAACATGGCAGCGTAAGAGATTTGCCTCGAACCGGTAGACCACGTTTAAGTCGCACTGCGGAAAATATTGAACGAGTACAGCAAAGTGTTAACGAAGCACCAGAAACATCTGGCAGAAGGCGTTCTGCTCAGCTAGAAATGTCTCGTACGTCACTACGGCGCATTTTAAAAAAAGATTTACAGTTATACCCATATAAGGTGCAATTGGTCCAAGAATTAAAACCCGCAGATCATCGGCAACGTCTAAATTTTGCAGTTAAATTTCAAGAGTTGGCCAGAAATGAAATCAACTTTATTGAAAATTTGATTATGAGTGATGAAGCTCATTTTCATTTGAATGGCTTTGTTAATAAGCAGAACTGTAGGTTCTGGGGTTCTCAAAATCCAAGAGGCATTCATCAACGCCAATTGCACCCCATCAGGTGTACAGTATGGTGTGGGATCACATCTGAAAATGTCATTGGGCCCTACTTCTTCGAGAATGAAGATGGAAGTGCTGTAACCGTAAATGGAGAGCGGTATCGGTTTATGATAGAAAATTTTTTACGTCCTGCTCTTGAAAACAGACCTGGTATGTGGTTTCAGCAGGACGGAGCCACTGCCCATACTGCCCGAGACACAATGGCACTTTTAAGTCAAATTTTTAGAGAGCGAATAATTTCTCGAAATTCGGAAATTATTTGGCCAGCGCGATCGCCAGATTTGACAGCACCAGACTATTTTCTTTGGGGTTTTTTGAAGGAGCGAGTGTATGTGAACAAGCCAGAGACAATCCTTGAACTCAAGGCAAACATTGTTGCAGAAATTCGAACGCTACAGCCACAAGTTTTGAAAGATGTTATGGAAAATGCTCTAAAAAGAGCCCATCAGTGCGAAGCTGAAAACGGTGGTCATTTAAGAGACATCATTTTTCATACTTAGTGTAAAAAAATTTCCATTTTGTATATTATATAATCTGAAAGAAAAAATAAAAAAAAGTTAATAAACAAAAAAGTTATTAAACTTTTACACCCCTTGGTTTCTTTTGGCCCACCCTGTATGATATCAAAGAACTGCACTCAAGCCTTGGCTCTTCACGTTCCCGCGTGATTTACATCCAAACATAGAGTATTCATGAAAAAGTATTATCAACAAATTAGCGAAGTTCAATGTTTGGTTACAATTTGTCTTGCGTAAGTGCAAATGCAAAATATCGTAGCTTTTCTTTCAAACCCTACAACAAAATACACACACAAACCAAAGAAAAGCATCAAACATCGAACTCCGCTATTGTATCTACATATATTTAAAGCATAAAATATTAAATATTTAATCTTGTTTAGAAATTGCGCTTGCTGAACATAAAAATTCATAGAAAATTTTTAAGTTTATTTTTTTCAATCACTGCCGTATCAATTTTTATTTCCTGTATAGCAGAACTCTATAATTTGTAAAATAAAAATCGGGGAAACTATAATATTTACCAGAGTTTTTCCATCCCAATATACATACATATACATATACTCGTATGTACGAACATAACGTTATCACCGCACAGTGGCGTGAAATAAAAAAAGTGGTAAAAAGTCCGCAACTTTTGAACTAGTGAACCGATTTCGATGAAACTAACTGTTTTGGAAAGAAGAAGTGTTGAACTTTTCAGAAAGTATATAAAATAAAAATCGGGGAAACTCTATAATATTTACCAGAGTTTTTCCATCCCAATATACATACTCGTATGTATGAACATAACGTTATCACCGCACAGTGGCGTGAAATAAAAAAAAAGTGGTAAAAAGTCCGCAACTTTTGAACTAGTGAACCGATTTCGATGAAACTAACTGTTTTGGAAAGAAGAAGTGTTGAACTTTTCAGAAAGTATACTTAGAGGCACCCTGTTGTAAGACAGGGTAGCTCCAAAGAGCCTCAAAGTGGAAAACTGCGGTTGTCGAAATTCTTTCGAAGCTTGTAACTTCTGTAAATATCGACCGATCTTAATAATTTTCCCGGACAATCAACGTTAAGAAACAAAAATAGAACATGCTTAGAGCACCATTTTACCTCTTACAGTTTCCAAGTTATTTGACTTGAAAATTCTTTTTTTAATTTTTGGCCCTGACTTTTTTTAATCGTTGGTACATAACTTCTTTATTACTTGGCAAAAATCAGTTGGTTTTTGTTGTTTTTGAAAGAAAACTATTTTACAATTTATATGAAAAAGGAATTTTTTTGATATCTCAAAAATTGTAGCTAGCAATAATTTTTCAATTTGGATTTTTGAAAATTATGAGAAAATTTTGCATATTTTGTGGAAAAAGTATTTTTAATTTTTTTCCAATATTTTAAAAAATCATTAAGTATTTGTTAAAAATTTTGATTGTTTCTGAGAGAGGAGGCATCAAGAAAGACTGTAAATTAGATTTTAGAGGTTTTTGATAGTGCACCCTACATCCAGCATTGGTCGAAAACTAGCATTTTTTTGCAAAAAATCTAATTTTTGGATGTGGCAAAAAAATTGCACGCTAGTTTTTGTAAATTTTTTGACTTTTTATTATAAATAAACTTGTTGTTAGTAACTTGTAAGAAATGTAGGCAGGGGAGGAAATTTTCTAAAAGTGCTACAATTTGGATTTTCAGAATGTAGATAGCCGAGTGCAAAGGCCCACTTTTTTCTTTAAAATATTTTACTAAATAAGTAAAATAATAATTTGGGATTATTAGTGCGTTAAGAAATGTTAAACTTAAATTGGCAGCTTTTTTTGGTTGGGTGGGTCTTCGCTAAAATCAATTTGAATGAATCAAGGTTTCTTGTTTAATCATTTTGCGTTATCGTAATCCTTACTTGGCCGATCAAACTTCTTTCTATATACATATAACAAATCCTTATTTCTATTCTGACATTTAGAAATTTATTTATTGCATTCACTTATCTTTTTTTCATATAATTTAAAAAAATTTCAATCGATGTTTTCAGATAAACCATACGTAGTAGTTACTATGTACAACATTTGGTCAACCTTGTCCGAACGAGTAGTCCCATCATTGAGGCTTTCCCATGTTAATTTACAGAGCGATTTATTTTTAATTGTTATCTTCATGATATCTATAACTGAAATAATAAAATTGAGCCCATCGCAACTTAAGTGTATAGGTATGTATTTTACAAACAACGGATACAAAAGCGATACAAATATTAGGTAAAAACATACCCATAATAGGGGGTGCGCGCAGGCGCCGCTGCCCTTGTTGCCCCTTTTTATATGTTTGAGCCAAATAAAAGTAATTAGTTACAAAAAAATATTTAATACAACTTCAAGAGGTCATAAAAAATGTGGGTTTGTTTGAATATCAGAAAAAACACATAAGTTTTCACCTGAGGTGTTATATTTGTGTATAGATTTTAAGACTGATGTAAGGGCAAAGGTATACATATTATATACCGTTGAATAGACAATTATGTCTACTGATGTGATAAAATAAAAAAGTTTAGAAACATTTGAAGTAAAGAAAATTAGATCAATAATTTAGGCAAAAATAAAAAAATTTAGAAAATTTAATTTTGTAATCAAAATTGGATTTTGAATATGTCGAAAATTATTGAAGGTATGAGAATAATTTTTTTTTCTGTTTGCAAACCTAATTGTATGCTATTGAATTAAATTAAAATGTTTCCCGATTTATAATTTTATAAAACTTTTTTTTTATTGGGAAAAATTGTGTTAGAAAAATTTTAGAATTTTTAGAAAACTTCCGCCCCTGCCTACATTTATGTGTAGGATGTCAAGAGTTTCTTACAAGTTACTAACAACAAGTTTATTTATAATAAAAAGTCAAAAAATTTACAAAGACGAGCGTGCAATTTTTTTGCCACATCCAAAAATTAGATTTTTTGCAAAAAAAAAAAATGCTAATTTTCGACCAATGCTGGATGTAGGGTGCACTATCAAAAATCTCTAAAGTCTAATTCACAGTCTTTCTTGATGCCTCCTCTCTCAGAAACAATCAAAATTTTTAACAAATACTTAATGATTTTTTAAAATATTCGAAAAAAATTAAAAATACTTTTTTCACAAAATATGCAAAATTTTCTCATAATTTTCAAAAATCCAAATTGCAAAATTATTGCTAGCTACAATTTTTGAGATATCAAAAAAATTCTTTTTTCATATAAATTGTAATATAGTTTTCTTTCAAAAACAACAAAACCAACTAATTTTTGCCAAGTAATAAAGAAGTTATGTACCAACGATTAAAAAAAGTCAGGGCCAAAAATTAAAAAAAAAAAAAATAATTCAAGTCAAATAACTTGGAAACTGTAAGAGATAAAATGGTGCTCTAAGCATCCCAGTAAAATAAGACACTCCAAAGAAGTCATGAAAATATAGTGTTTGCAGTCTGGAAGTAGTTCAAATTTCGATACGATCTAATGATTTTTACATAGGGTTGTCATTGCAAGAAGTTATCTTTTTCGATGTCTAGTCACCGAATTAGAAGCGATTTTAAGAAAAATTTCCTTTTTTGTGTTCTATGGTAATATTTTTATCTAGGAAAAACTTTAAAAAGTTACATATTTTAACAATTCGTTTCTTTTTATACGAATTTAAACGCGAAACAGTGTTTTCATGTAAATTTAAGCAAATAACTTCTAAATTTTAGGCCAAAATTAGTTCATAAATTTCTTTAAAAAAATCGATTTTTTGAACATTTTGGTGAGTATTTACTAAAACTATGGAAAAACTACAAGCTTTTGTGTGATTAAAATAAACTTTTACTTGGTTTTCTGCTAACTATCGGCAAATTAAAAATATCGATTTTTTGGAAGCAATGAAAATGTGGTTCCTTCAGAATGACTTCTATTTTTTTTTTTAGTGGGATGTTTTATTTTTGTTTCTTAACGTTGATTGTCCCGCTGAAAAAACTATTAAGATTGGTCGATGTTTACAGAAGTTGCAAGCTCCGAAAGAATTTCGACAACCGCAGTTTCCCACTTTGAGGCTCTTTGGAGCTACCCTGTCTTACAACAGGGTGCCTCTAAATATACTTTCTGAAAAGTTCAACACTTCTTCTTTCCAAAACAGTTAGTTTCATCGAAATCGGTTCACTAGTTCAAAAGTTGTGGACTTTTTACCACTTTTTTTATTTCACGCCGCTGTGCAGCGGTACCCCTAAAACAAAATCCGTTGATATATCAGCAACTGTTAAACATTTTGAAAAGCTTTCCTATTAAGCTTTTCATATGAAGCGAGTATACGAGTAGCATTCGAGTACAGTACATTTACAAATTATTCGCCGACGTACTCACTTGTACATATAGAGAAGCATTTTAAAGTAAAGAGCTCAATATGCGTCAGGCATTAACCGCGATCAGCAAGTTAAATAGTAATAAGCGGTAAAATATAAAAACACGATCGTGCTTGAGAAGCAGATGAGCAGCTAAAAATAAAAATTATAATAAATAACAATACCCAGTTAAACAAATGAAATAAAAACAAAATCAAATCTTTACGATCAATTTGCAAGAGTGTGTGATGTTACGAAAATAATGTTATTGAATTAATTTTAATAAAAAAATATTTTCAATTGTTTGTGAAAAATTATGCATTAGTTGAAAATAATTTGCATGATTTAAAAAAAAAATTTGCAAAAAACAAAGCAAATAGTTTTAATAAATATAACTACACAAAGTTTTAGCAGAGAATTTCAGAGCCAAAGAAAAAAGGATACAAGCAAATACATATAAAACAAAATCAAAATGGCACAGTTTAAGTTTGTTGCTGTTTGGTCAATTTTAGCTTTCAATGTGTTGATAAATTTGGCGGATGTTAAAGGTGCCACGGAATATAACCGCTACTTGGCACATTTTTTCAATAAATATGGTAACGGGAGTACCATGTCTTTCGAGGTAAGAATAGTAATTATTGGTTTTTGTTTAACAATTTCGAGAATTATGAATTATAATGGATAATTATATAATGATACCTAATGGTAACGATACAAAATTTATATATAAATACTATGTAGTAGTAATTACTATTATTACTTTCACATCATATTTCGAATGGAATCGAAAATTTTGCTATAATTTAGTACGGTCCATTGCGTACATATTTAGTACATGCATACATACGTATGTATACATAAATTTGTTTTTCCTAAAAATTTAAACAAAAAACTATAATTGCTCGATTGTACACTAATTTATCGCTTTTTTGCTGGTTGTTCTGTCACCGAATCTTTAGAAATATTTTTCGATAGTTATTTTTTCTACATTTATGATTCGATTAGGCTAATAGGCTTTTTACATTGACACACATTTCAGTGAAACGCATGGAAGATGTAAAAAATGTGAAACATGCGTTTACATTGACAACATCCCAGCAAAAAATTTCAAAAAAGGTAATCGAGTTTGGAATTAAGCATTTTTGGTGGAAGCACTTCCCTACTGGATTACCAACTTAATGATTTTAACAAGGCGTGAGACTAAAATAATCGATTCTTGGGAAGTACTTACATTTTTTTATTTGTCCACATTTCACGTAATCTATTTCGTCTAAAAAAATCATTCTCTTCATTTAGCAACTTGCACGTCATTTTTTAAATTTTAGGTAATGTGATTTGTAAGCGAGTAATGAAAATTGGCAATCAGAAAAGTAAGTCATTATTATATGGCAAGTAGTTCTAATGGTAATGTGTAATTTTTGCTGGGATATAACATCTACCATCATCTCACTTGTCAAAAAGACAACACGTACTGCATACATAGGTTTTGTTAAGGAAATTATAAAAAATAGATTTTGATGTAAAATTAATAATTGGATTAGTTGTTGCTTTGCAAGAACAAACCCAGTTAAAGTGCAGTACATGGAAATTATAAAAGATTTGCAAAAATAAGATGAACATTTTTTAAAAGGTACATATGTATATGTACTATGTATATATATATATATATATATATATATATATATATATATATATATATATATATATATATATATATATATATATATATATATATATGTCGTTTTTTTCTTAGTTTTTGACCAGCGTTGCCACTAGTGGAAAATGAAATTACAAAGTCGCAAGTCTAAAATAATGCATAACCGAATGACATAGTGCAAAAAAATCTAGAAAAATTTTTATTTTCTATTAGTTTATTAGTAAATTAAAATCTACTACGAGCTAATTTTTTACAGCCTTATGTATAAAAAATGTTAAGGCTTTTTAAAGGCTTTTTAAGAAAAATTTTGTATGAAAATTTGTTTTAAGAACCTATTATAAAGCCTTAATAAGTTTTATAAATAAGGCTGTTAATATTTAAAAAACGTACAACAAAATTACAAATATAAAAAAATCACTAATTCGTAAATATTTACTTCAACGAAGAATAATTTACCACTTTCCTCTTAACATTTTGTCTAAATTTCATAAAATATTCTTTAAAACAGGCGTTTGAGAAGAGGGTTATCAACCTTTTCTTTTCTTAATTTAAACTCATTTAACTAGAAGTACTGAGCGATAATTATATACTCTTTGGTTGTTTGAAGCATGTGTATATATTTACACTGAACTATTTTTTCCAATTTCTTTTTATAATTTTAAGCTAAAAATTTGCACCACAATTTTAAAGTTGACGCTACTGTATTAGCTGATAACTCATTTTTAATTAATTTTAATTAAGATCAGTTTACTTTAAAAAAATCTCTCAACAGAGGCCTTTAAGAATGGTAATACCACAACTTTTAAATTTGGAAAGAAAATGTCGCCAGCACAGTTTTTGATTTGGGAAATTTTAGACCAGTAAATTTCAAAACATCCAATTTATCGCATATATTAAGGTCCTTGTGGTGTAAAAGTGCATAATCACGCCACACATTATCTAATTTTTGAAAAATCTAGCTTAACAAATAGAAATAGATTTTTATTTCGATGGTTGTGCAAATTTTGATTCTACTACATCAATAAAAATTATAAATTAAAATTTGTGTAATTATTTCAATATAAAAGTAACTAAAATCTTTGTACCGTACATTTTGCTGTGCCTCGGAACATTATTTTAAGCAGCTAAATTAATATAAATTCCACTTTTGCTAACAAGTTGCAGGTTTTTTTATTGGTAAACTAAAAATAAAATAAAAAAGTTTTTATGTAGACAAAAAAAAAATTGGCTCAACTTTGATTACTTCAGCTTTTAATTTGTATAAAAGCATAAAATATGAAGGAAACTGCATATAATATTTTGTAGATGTTTCATCTAAAGCAGAAAGAATTGATTTAGTTATTTTTGAATGATCTTCAAAAACTTGCAATCTTCATAACAATCTCAATACTTTATATTGTTCCAGAGCACTTTCAATGCAACAAGCTGTTTGCATTACATTTATAATAGGATCCAAGATTTCTTAGCAAATCTTCTAAATGTTTTTAGTATAATTTGGGCCGTTTATTTAAACATTACAGATTTTGCAGTATTACAGAAAGTGGCAACGTTGTTTTTTGACAAAACAATGTAATTTTGCTAGTGATGGCACTAAAATTAACGAAAGATGTTAGATGAAACAAAAAGAGATAGGAACATCCTTTAAAGATGTAGAAAGATGTTGGTTTTTAGTACTGTGTATTTCTTATGGGAAGATGTTAACATTTTCGCAAATTGATGGTAGATGTTAGATGTGCGTCAGTGTAAAAAGCCTACACAGAAAAAATTTTAGCCAAAATGCTTCCAATTAAATCAATTAATGCTGTTTCAAACAATTTTATAATTGTTTCAATTAAATTTTGTTGATTGAAAACAAAAAAGTTTAATGTTTGTATGGATGTTAGCAAATATGCAAACATACAGACGAATATTAAACTTTTGTACGTATTATTAAAAATTCAACCAATTTTTTATTGTTTGAATTAACTTTGTTTAATGAAAAAATATATTTTAGTTTGTGTTTGTGCTTGTTTGTTCATGTTTTCATTGAAGTTACGGAATTAGACAAATAAATAAAATAAGTAAGTTAAAATAAATAAAAAAATGACTTTATTTAAAATTTTTTTTACTTTTACTTTTTAAAGTTTTATACATTTCAATTACTTTTATTAATTCATTCAACGAACAATTTAGTTGTTTAAAACCTCTAAATTCAATTATTAATTTGATTGGGCCAATTAATCATTTGCTTAAAATAAACGCGTACTTTCAATTAAATCTATTAATTGATCTTAAACAGCACGAAAACCTCATTTTTATAAATTCATTCATTGATATTATCAATTTGTTTGCAGGACGAAAATCACTACAGGATTTTATTAATAGTACAAATTTCTAACTAAAATATTTATTAAAGTTGATTTTAAGTTTTTTCTGTGTATAAAGTTCGTATCGCTCTGTAAGCCAAATAATATGTGATGATTGATTTGTAAGGAACAAATATAACACCAAAATTAATTGAGGCCATCTGACATATTCTTTTTTTTAATATACAATTAGTGTGATAGTTTTTAAAAAATGCAGGAAGAATTTATTATTCTGATACTAGCGAAAGGTAATGACCAATTTCATGTATGACCGACCGATGACAAAAATAGCAGAAACTCTTCCACAAACAAATTAATTGCATACTATATACAAAGCATAGTGCACTATTCCAAAATAAAGTTTAAATTTGTTTGGAGTACTGAGTAAGTGCATCAAATCAATCTATATGGAGAATTTATCTAGGACGGAAAGTGTATTGTGCATGCGAAAGTTAAAAAAATAGATAATTCGGCGACTGCAGCGCATAGACGGTTTTGCAATATTAGAGGACGGCACCACTTACATAAACGATACATCAAGTACCCCTCTCAGTAGTAAGAAGAAACCGGCACAGACAGAATTAATAAAAAATTAATAAAAAAAAATAAAATAAAATAGAAAAGGTCAAAAGTGTTAATGAGACTGATTACTCTAACCTGTAATTAGGGAACTTGGATTTCCCTGGAAAATTGATATTCAGAAGAGTTGATATAAACTGGCCTCCACGCAGTCCTGATTTAACTCATATTAGCTTTTTCCTATTGTATTATCTTAATCTAAAGTGTACGTCCATAAGACGACTTCCCTCGCAGGTTTAACCCTTTAACTGACATAACGATCGGCATAGGATAAATTAAAAATATAAAATAAAAAAATTTTAATCTCAGACAATATGTTACATGAATAAAAAAATTAAAAATTTTAAAAACCCCCGACTTTTTTCAGAAAAGATGTTATATTTTCTAAACGGCTGGACCGATTTTTTTCAAACATAGCTAAAAACCCTCTCGATCAAGTCATCTTTCAAACAGAAAAAACTAAATGAAAATCGGTCCAGCCGTTTGGCCTGTACGTGGACACAGACAGACACACAGATACACAGACACACAGACACACAGACACACACTACAAACTTATAACACCCCTTTTTTAGTCGGGGGTTAAAAACAAACAACATAAGAGTTAGATGGAATATTTTTCCTACTGAGAAAAAAAATATACAAAAAACCAAAAAAAAAAATTGTTGAAGGAAAAGCAATGTAAATAATTCTTTTCTTGATGGGCGTTCCTCCGCCCATCTTTTAAATGCAATATTTTGAGTTTTTCAGAGTTCAGGCTGCGTGTTGTCTTGTAAAAATCGGTAAAGTAGAACCTCTTAAAATAAAATATTAAATTTTAATGGACGTGACTCCGGCCATGTTCTAAATGGAGGATTGTGTCTATTTTCGAGCTCAAGATGTGTGGTAAGTTTCGTAAAAATCAGTTGAGTAGAACCGCGTGAAATATTATAATAAATTTTAATGGGCGTAACCTCGCCCATTTTTCAACTTTAAAATTGTGTAATTACAGGAAACAAAGATGTTTTATAGGTCTCGCAGCAATCAACTAATTAGAATATAAAATTAAATTAAAAAATTGTGGGCGTGCCCGCCCAAATTTTTACAATAGGACCAATGGGAAGCTACATCCTCTCAAACAAAAATATATTTTTTACAATCGGTTTAAAATGTACCTACCTATAAAGTAACACCCAAAAAAAATAGAGACGAATTGTTAACCTCCTCCTTTTTTGAAGTCGTTTAAAAATAAGCAAAAATGTGTCTCATTTCAAAGAAATTAGATATAAATCTACAAAAACTAGAAGAAATTAATATATGAATGTACATCACAACGTGAATTCGAAAATACATACCCATTTCGCTCGCAATTGCAAAAACAAACATTGATTGATAATTTACCTTAGCATTTTTGTGAGTTCAAGAAAATATCAATCAAGAAAGAGCAACCCTAATATAACCTACGCAATTATGTGTTTCAGTTCCACTGTTTCCGCTACGATGTCCGCCCGTCTGTCTGTCTGTCACTGGCTGTTTTCCGCAGAACATTAAGAACTATGGATCTGAAATTTTCACAGAATATGTAAAACTTTGGCGGCTAAAACAACAAATATATGACAGTTAAACATTAAAGGATATTCAAAGCGAGCAACGAACAATTTTGAAATTTTCAAAGTTATTGTATTTTTATGCAAACTACACCAATTAACACTGAAATTTAAAAAATCTAAATTAAAGGGTATTCTATCAGTTAATGTAATTTTGACTGCATCTATTAAACCGCAAGAGGCAAACTTTTGAAATTTTCAAAAACGATAAAAAAAATCCCTAAATTAAAAAAATGCCATAACGAAAAATCGCAAAAAATTAAAAAAAGCGCTTAAATGAAAAATATCAACAAAAATAAGAGAAATCGATAAGATGCAAAAAAATCACCAAAAGTGAAAAGGCAAAAAAAAATTAAAAAACGTCAAATACCGAAAAAATCGCTAAAAAGATAAAAGCACCAAAACTAAAAAAACCGCTGAAATAAATCGCCAAAATAACAAAACTATAAAAAAGCGTCAATACTAAAAAATCGCCAAAGATCGAAAAAAAATCACCAAAAGAAAACAAGCGTCTTACGGAACTCTTCGTATGCGAGTCAAAGTCGCACTTTACTGGATTTATTTATAAGAATGGCTGACTTCATAAATGCAGCTTGCAATCCAACACTGCAAAGAAATAAATTTACAAGGCAAAGCAATACTTTATGGCAACACTATTTTGACAATCAATGAAATACATTTTAGTTCATTTATGACCGCACAAAATTTGTTTAGTTTTTTCATTAAGTATAAATTTTGTAAAATTAAGTTTTTTAATGAATCTTCAGCAAACATGCGCTAATCTTTTCAAAACCGCTTTTGAATTGGCTTATAATGATAAAAAATATACCAAGCACAAAAGAATCACAAATAAAGCAATGCACAAATTTGACAGATGTTGCGCATTGAAAAGCATTGCGTTGCAATAATGAACTCGCGGCATTGCCAAAAATAACTTTGTATTTATGAACATTACGCATTTCACTGTTGCTTTGCAAGCTGTATTTATGAGACAGCCTGTATTATAATATCAACTTTGTTATTCTCTTATTTTTGAACGTTTTAAGGTTGTAAAAATAATGCTTATTTTGGAATTACATAGTGGAAAATTTTAACTACTCCCTCTCACTTTGTAAGCAAGGTCGTCAAGCTTCATTCGAAAAAAATGGTAGAAATATTTTTCATATAAGTTTGATGCAACTAAGCCATAAAATTGCTTATGGAAACATACTAGTTGAATTACTCGAGCGTTTAACGTAATTATGTGTGAAACATATATGTCACTTCAGTAGCAACGATTATTTATCATCTTTCTGTAATGTCGTAAATAAGTTGTATAAACAATAATAAAGAACATAAATATCCTGTCGGAAATTACGTTAACTTTAAACTAACTATTTCGCAACTAGTACTGACTGACACTGGGAACATTTTAACATTGCGATGTCCTAGGCGATAGTCAATTGTCTCACTCTGCATTACTTTCAGCTAACTTAAAGTTGATTTTTTTAAAATAGTAGTGAGTAAATTAAAAAAAATTTTGAGGTTCGAAAATGTATGATCACACGTTGTGTACTCAACGCTCAGCTAAGGTACCATCTAAAATAACAACAGCAAAATGTTAATATAAAACTGAAATGAGTTTCAAAGTAGCTGAGAATAAATTTGTTAGCTCTCATCAAATTCGATTACGTACTCAACTTAAGAATTAATTTTGGGTTTTTTCTGGATGACATTGCAGTTAGCTTTTAGTCAGTATAAGAAAAGTTAACTATAAGTTAACTATTTTTGTAGTCAATCACACATTCTCCGACAGGGTAGTTAAGCTCACACTCATATTGTATGTATAATGTCTTCTTCACTTGATTTTTAAGTCCAGACAAGTTGATTTCATTGTAATGTTCTTTTAAGTGATAAAGTGCGTTCGTTAGTCTCTTTATTCAATTTAAGATGAATTTATTCATTTACTTTTTGTAAAGATAAGTTCTTATTTATATACATACAAAAACATTTGTGGTTGATTAGATAGTAATACAGTGGTGTTTTATTAATTGAGTTGCTGTTTTAAGTTTTTCATCTTTAAACTCAAATAAACTGCATGGTGTCGACTATTCAATGTCTATATAACAAACGAGTAGGTCTTGATTCTAGTAACTGTGAATAATGATAATTGTAGCGCAAACAATTTGTACTCTCACATATTTTCTCTCAAGCAACTAGGACTATGCACATGCGTATCACATGTTCTCCATGATCGCTTAAGGTGCAATCAGACGTGACATAACCATATCCATAGAAAATAGCCGTTCGAACCGAACTGATGGCCAACACTGTATTCGATTATAGGCGACTCGCCATAACGCCATGGCCATTACCATAGAAACCAATTGAATTTTGGTTTGATTATGACCATATCACGTCTAATTGCACCTTTACCTTCAGCTTCTAGGTCAGTTGAAGTTGGCACGAGTGCAGTTCCAAATCACGACTCAAAATTCGTGGTCTGCGAAAGGCAAAATTCTTGTGAGTGTCGCGAATTTGACTGCTTCGGACAGTGACGAAGCAGACCTTGCGTTTCGTCGTCGTGCAGGTGTTAATTGATTGTTTACTGAACCAGTGGATCAAGGCACATTTACTACAGGTACATGCATTAGGAAAAACTCTGTGGGAACTCTGTGCTTCTCACATAGCTTTACAAAGTAATTGTCAAAAATTTGTATGCATCAAACAAGGCACAAAAGTAATTGTCAAACGAATTCTTCGTTATAAACTTGTAAACAAAAAATCAGCGGATGAGCAATATGCCTGATACGTGTACCTGTTTGATATGCCTTGCAGTGGATGTAGCTTAAAAAATATGACCGCTATCAATTGTACACATTCAGCCTTAACTGCCAGAGGAAAATTAAGAGGCAGTAACATATACATACAAAAAGACTATGCCGATGATGAACAACACGTCAGATTCAATTTACGTCAAATCAGTAAAAGCATTAAAAGCAAAAATAAAAAGGTTAAAGTACGGCTGGGCGATTTTTGCGTGTTCATCAATGATAAAAAATATACATGGAACAAGGGAAAAATTGTTGCCAATTGCAGTGAAGATGTCAACTTCTTGAAACAACTTCTGCTGGAATGCGGTTGCACATATGAAGTATGTTTAAACGAGAGTCGTAAAAACATTGAGAAACCATGTACTTCAAGTTCGCAATAGCAAAACTGTTACATTCATTTAATATCATACAATGTAGCGAACCTTTTAAAATCAATAAACTTTGGAAATTTTTTAACCTATATACACAGATTTGATATATTCTTTCTTTTCGAAACACATGTGATAGAAGACAAACAGAGTCCTTTTGAAATGTATTTTAAAAACTACACTTTGCATTGGATTCCAGCAATAAAAAGAAATAATTATGGACAGGCCAGCGGTGGGTGCTTGTATGGCTTCAGGTAAGAACTTCAAAAAGGCACGCATTAAAGTTTATGAATTTATTTGAGAATACTGTACTTACTTTTATAATCGATGGTATTTCATTTTATATTATTCCAAGATACTTGAACCGCACTAATTGGAACAACGATTTATAATATATAGTAAAGTATTTACCACATGTGCGTGGAGATCGGTGCTCAAAAGATAAGACATATAATTCTGAAGGTAGAAAATTGATGAATTTGTTGGAAAACATTGGTGGTATAATCCTCAATGGGAGGACTATGAATGATGGTAGCGGTGAATTCACTTTTCATGGTGGTAGAGGTAACTCAGTAATAGATTACTGTATAGGCTCTTACAGCTCACTGCATTATGTTGATAAGTTTTATATCGACTGCAAACCATACTCTGATCATATGCCTATTTGTCTAAAGTTAAAATTGCCTAACAACGCTGAACACATTATAAATAATCCTCTACCAAGAATGTACTGGTCCCAAAGATATTCTGTTCATTATGCTGAGAAACTTAAGCATCTTACTACAGATTTCAGTTCACAAACAAATACAACGATTGATGCCATGGTTACAAATATATCAAATAAGATCAAACAAGCATATACTCCGTCATATAAAAGTTCTTTTTATTTTGAACCGAAGCAAAAATGGTTTGACTGCAAATGCGCCCGACTTCGTCTATGTATGAAAAGTAAACTTAAAATGTATAGAAAAAAACACACGTCTGAAAACAAAAATCGTTATTTAATTGCAAGATCCAAATATATCATGGTTTGTAAAACTAAAAAATTTAATATGTATAACACAAATCTGAGTTTACTTAACACGGTAAAAACTTCCAGTGAATAGTGGAAATTGTCACATTCTATGAAATCGCGTACCTTTATATCTTCTAATGTATTAAATGTGAATGATTTTTACTCACATTTTAGCAGTATACTGAAAAATAACGTGGAGACACATATAATTAGCTGGTCTATGCCTTATCATATTGATACAATATTAGACTCTCCCATAGAGTTCAATGGACTATTTACAGTTCTCAAATCGCTGAAACTAAATAAAGCTCCAGGTCAAGATGGTATTGGTTACGAGTTTTACAAATACGGTCCTGTTGGATTATATTATGAGCTGTTAAGTCTATTTAACAGAATCTTTCTACATGAAACAATTCCAGAAAATTTTCGAAATTCCATCATTATACCACTGTACAAAAAAGGTGATCCAAATATCGCACGAAATTATCGCGGATTATCATTAATTGACACTATTGGCAAACTTTTTAGCTCAATTTTATTGAATAGATTGACTTTTTGGATCGATACCAGTGTTACCATATTTATTTGTTCAAAAATCTTCAAGTCGAGCAAAAAAAACCTTTTTTGTGACCAAAAATCTTTTTTGTTATTTTATTGAATGGAAATGAGTTAAAATTTGTTTTGTTTCTTGTGAACTATTAAAAATAAAGCCAAATAACACAAAATATTTAATGTATAGAAAATGTGTAAGATCATTATGAAGCAAATCAGAAAATTTGTAAGTAGTTTGGTCAAAAAATCCATCAATAATATATTAAAAGTACCAAAAGTAAAATTTTTAAAAATCATATTTTAAGATAAAAAATCTTTTTTTGTCGTTTTAACATGTCTAAAACTTCAAAAATAAGATAAATCTTCACATATGGTAACACTGATCGATACTAAAAATATTATGAACGAATTTCAAGCCGGCTTTAGAAAACATTATTCCACAGTTGATAATATCTTTAATCTGTCGAATATTATACAAATTAATAAAACAAATGGTAAAAATACATACGCATTTTTGTGGACTTCTCATGCGCCTTCGACACTATTGGCATGTTTCTACATTACAAGTAACTCAAAAAATTTTGTTCATATGAGTACAAAATTTGGCTTTGGGGTTTCATAAAACAACTGTCAACTTTTTCTGAGTAAAATACGTAATACTTTTTTATTTTGTTGTTTCTACATAACAATTCAATTGTATCTAATGTCAAATATAGGCAATCAAAAATTAGTACTTGTGTGGAAATTAAAATAGGTTTTTATTCATTAAAGAAGAAATCGAATGTCCACACAATCGTCTAATTCAACCATTATGGAACCTGTAAGCATAAATCCAAACATTCTTACATTATATCCCATAAATTTTACAATTTACAATTTTATTTTAAATTTTGTTCACATAAATTTGTTCAAGGAAAGTAATAATATGTTTGTTCGATTACCTGAAACTTTTTACTGAGCTTCGCTGTATTATATTGAATTTCGTTCGTTTGTAATTTGAGACTGAGACAAGCTCTCACTGAATAAATGGTTGCCGAAAATAGCGGTTGCACTTTTCTTTTTTGTGAATTTTATTTCTAAGTAAATTCTTCAATCATTTTCTTGTATGATGTGTAGCATATTTAAAAAAAAAGAATATACATCGGTTTTATGTATATGAAATATATTTTTTATATGTGTAATACATTTTTTCACATTTAAAATATATTGAAAGATATTAACCTCCTAACCACGATAAGGCATATTATTTTGGTTCATATATAAAGTCCTGTGCTTTGAACCACATTTCAATGTAAAGTTTTTTATTCATTATTATCTTGGATTTAGCTGTATTCAAAGCAAGAATATTGGGAGTATTTCCATTAAATGCGGCAAATTAGTAACCATCTGATGATATATGTATGTATGTACATATCGTATATGATGGATGAAATCCATTCATGAAGCATGAAAGCTTTTTGACTTGTTTCAGCGAAATCTTAATGCTTTTATAATTGTGAAAAAATTATAACATACCGTAAATGAAAAAAGTATGTCACTATCGATGTTATTAATTAAGAATCTCTGATTCAGCTTTTTTAAAATATCTAAACATTCTTTAATGCTTAATAGAATAATACTCAGGATTTATTCAGTTAGTCGATTTTGTTTGAAAAATAAACGAACTGATCTAATATTGCATTGTAATTTAAAAGCAGCTGTTTTTTATTTTGCTCGATTTTCTCCTAGGGCTGCCATTAAGTAATGCTTCTAGTATGGAAAAAAATTAACTCAAATACCAAATTGTATACCATGGCAATAATGAAATTAAATGTACAAAAATTGATACCAAATACAACGTAAGCTAGACAAGTGTACTATAAAAACTCATTTTATTACGTACTCGCCTGTGTACCGCTTGCTTGCCTGAGAGCTTACTTGTTATGTAGAAACAGGCCATATACCTCGAAACTGTTTATTTTACAAACTGTCATGCCTTGGTCTTTCCTCTAAAATAATTAGATTGTTACAACTCCTATATGAGAGCAAGAAAAGTAAAGTTTTGTATTGCAACTCTTTGTCCGAGACTTTTTCTGTTGAAGTTGGTGTTAAGCAAGGATGCATCCTTAGCCCAATTTTATTCTCTCTATACACTAATGAGCTAGTTGATGAACTGCCTGGAGGTATTCACATTGCTGGCATCAATGTAAAAATATTACTTTATGCTGATGACATCGTTATTTTATCTGAATCGTCTAGAAGTTTACAACATATGATTGACAAACTGCGTAGTTACTGCCTAATATGGTGCCTAAAAGTTAACCTTGAAAAGTCAAAAATAATTATTTTCCGTTCGGGAACTAGGATTCCTACGAATTTATATTATAAATATGGTGAAGAAAATATCGAGATTGTCAACTCTTAGAAATACCTTGGACTGGAAATTACATATAATACCCTTTTCATACTTACTCACATCTTTGAGGAATGGGTGGAATATGTTGAAAATTGAAAAAACCTGTTCACATTACAACATCTTTCATCTTTCATCTGTCATGTATTATAATACTATTTTTACGAGTGTGAGCAACTAATAATTAAATAATAAAATGCAATTTAAAAATTCAGTAGAAATTGATTTATAATGCTAGAAATTATGTAGAAATTATGCCAGCGGACAATGATGATGAAGAAATATTAAAAATTGTATCCGCAAAGATTCTGCGTAGACATTTGCAACTATTTTTATCTAATTTATTTTGTTTTAGAAAAATATATAACAGATTTTATTATATGCATACATATACATAAATATTTATATAATAAAATCTTAGAGTAATTACGGATCTTTTTTAGGGAAAGATATTCCAAAATGTAGCTTTGATTGTATGTACATATGTACATGCATATGTAGATATACATACATACATACATATGTATACATTTTTATAGTATGTATGCATGTATGTATAGTTGTATACATTTTTTCTAGTGATGACACTAAAATAATCGAAAGATGTTGAATGAAACAAAGTGAGATAGGAACATCTTTTGAAGATGTTGAAAGATGTTAAACATTCAGCCCTGTATAATTCTTATGGGAAGATGTTATCATCTTGCCAAATTGATGAAAGATGAAAGATGTGAGTAAGTGTGAAAAGGCTATAACATGTCCCTTAGAAAGCACCTAAATAATAAATTATCATCTGCCAAATTGGATATTAATTTACATGGTCGAAATACATAAATAATCCACAAATATCTAATCAAAATAAGCTTAAAATAGTTCATGCTGCGTCTAAATCAATATTGCTTTACGCCGCACAGGTTTGGGGCTTTGCTAAGTACGATGATGTCGAAAAACTATTCAGATTTTTTATAAATAAATTCAGTAAAGTGCGACTCTGACTCGAGCACGAAGGGTTCCGTACGAACACTAGATATGTCATTTAATACAAACTTCATCCTATATAATATATAGTTTTGGCATTTTTGTTCGTTTTCGGGGTCTTTTCGGTTTTTTTCGTTTTTTTCGGCAGTTTTTGCGTTTTTTCGGTTTTGGCGATTTTTTTAAGTTTTGGCTCTTTTTTTAGTTTTGACACTTTATTTTCTTGTTTTGGCGTTTTTTTTTTTGGTTTTTGGCGTTTTTTCATTTTGACGATTTTTTTTATTTTTTGCCGCTTTTTTTCATTTTTGCGATTTTTTTTTTCATTAAAATTTTTTTTTTAGTTTTGGCGACATTTTCGGGTTTTGGTGATTTTTTTTCGATTTTTGGCGTTTTTTTTTCATTTTGGCGTTTTTTTTTTCATTTTGGCAATTTTTTCGAATTTGGCGATTTATTTTAGTGTTAAAATTTTTTTTTAATTTTGGCGATTTTTTTCGTTTTGGCGATTTTTTTTTTAATTTTTGGCGATTTTTTTTTTTTTTTTTTTTGGTTTGGCAATTTTATAATTTTCGTTTTTTTTAGTTTTACCGTTTTTGAAAATTTCAAGTGTTTGCCTCTTACGGTTTCCAAGATATAGCAAATTGTCAAAATTACATAGTCAAAATTGCATTAACTGATGGACCACCCTTTAATTTTAATTTTTGTAAATTTTAGTGTTAATTGTTGTAGTCTGTATAAAAATACACTAATTTTACAAATTTCAAGCTTCAATATACATATGTTCATACAATTGTATGTATATTACATGGGATTTTAACATTTTTCGTTGCTCGTTTTGGAACACCCTTTAATTATTAATTCTCATGTATTTGTTGTTGTAGCGGCCAAGGTTCTACATACTGTGTCCAAATTTCAGGTCCGTAGCTCTTACGGTTCCTGAGAAAATACCGTGTGACGGACAGACGGACAGCGTAGCGAAAACAATAGGGTGCTTTTCACCTTTGGTGTACGGAACCCTAAAAAGATGCTGTATCTACCAAATAACACACAAAACTATATGCTACATCTTGAGACTGGTTTACATACATTATACATTTCATCATTGAAGTTGCACTTCTGCTATATTGGCAAGGTCTTGCAAATGAATGCGATAAGATTACCACATATCCCGGCAAAATATATAATAGACAACAAAATATACTGGTATACAGAGTGGGAATCTATAAGTCAAAGTCTAGGTGTTCCACTTGGTAGCACAAGTTCACTTGCCACCTATAATTGGAATAATATATTGCAACAGCTAATGATCAGAGAGAGAGAGAGAGAGAGAGAGAGAACTTTATTTCCGAGGCAAAAAGATCGCAGTTTCATGATCCCTACCCCCAACTGAACTTCAACCTAACACCAATTATTCAACATAATTATACATCAAGGATGACTAGTCTCATAATAAAAGCTAGAGGCGGATTACTGGAAATAAACGGAAGAGTATTTTGCAATAACACTGATGGTATTTATACAATATGTAACTTAGATGCGTCTGAAAATGTTATAAATGTTATCGGTGTATGTGCTAAATATATACAATACAATCGATGGAAATGAGATCATTAGTATATTAAATGGTTCGGATTTTAACAGGTTATATAAATATCTTGAGATTTGATAAGTATAGAAAATTGATATTGAATGAATTTTCTACTTAAATATTTCTTTTTATAAATAAACTTATAAATAAATAAGTATAAATGTATATCTCATAAAGTACTTATAAGTACATAAATATGTAGATTCTTGTAAAGTGCTAATCTGGCACACAACATTATGTTATGCCATATATAAATGTGAATTATTTTATATATTGTTATTAACCAGATATATAAAATTTTTATATTAATTAATAAAATAAAAAATAAAATAAAAAATAATAATTGTACACATTCGGAAATCCCTTTTGGAAGACCCTTTTACGTATCTACATACATATGTACTAGTGATGCACGAATATTCGTATTCAAATTGCCGAACATTCGGACATTGGTCATTTTTAATGCGAATACGAAGCATTCGTATTCGTCAAATTTAGGCGAATACGAATATTTAAAAAAAAAATTAAATAAATAAATGCAAAAATTCTAAACCAAATTTAAATAAATGGATAAAAAATAATAGTTTGTACGAATCCATTAAATTTTTTTATAGAAATTTGTGCTTTGTATCATTTTCAAATATTATTTATTGACGATCACTAAAATTTTGGGTAGTTTTTATGAACTTTAAAGTACGCCAACAGGAGTGTGAACTTCTTTTTTAACCCAATTTTTAACCCGCGACTAAAAAAAAGGGGTATTATAAGTTTGTAGTGTGTGTCTGTGTATCTGTGTGTCTGTCCATGTCCACGTACAGGCCAAACGGCTGGACCGATTTTCATTTAGTTTTTGAAAGATGACTTGATCGAGAGGGTTCTTAGCTATGTTTGAAGAAAATCGGTCCAACCGTTTAGAAGATATAACATCTTTTCTGAAAAAATCGGGGGGTTTTTAAAATTTTTAATTTTTGTTATTTAATATTTCATATTGCGGGCGTAAATAGAGCCCTAATTTAATGTCTATAAATTTCACATAAAATGTTCGTATTCGTATTCGCGAATATCGTTTCAAATATTCGTATTCGCGAATATCAAAAATTGATATCCGTTACATCACTAATATGTACACATGTATGTAGATTACTTGCTAAGAAATTGTGTTTTCCTGTTCTTATTTTTCTTAAGCGACAGTAGCTAAATACACAATGATGAAATAAAGCTAACAATTATCTGTAGATTTTTTAACTAAACATATAAAACACGATATTTAATATAGTTTGTATCTACATACATATATAATACATACTCGTAG
Source organism: Tachina grossa (assembly GCA_949987645.1). NCBI lineage: Eukaryota > Metazoa > Arthropoda > Insecta > Diptera > Tachinidae > Tachina > Tachina grossa. Next base: position 135,677,501 of record OX465276.1, read on the forward strand.
CGAAAGTAAATTGACAAGAAACCAGTAAAAAAAAGTACGGAGTGTAGGTGTTAAAGATTATATATACATACATATGTATGTAGTATGTCTACAACGTTATTTCAGTGCAAATAATAAAATAGATCACAATTCTTAAAAATTATATACGAGTATGTATACTACGCTCTGCTCTGCCTTTAATAATATTGAGATAAACAATGGGTTGAAGATCTAGTATTGCATGAAATTTCAAGTGAGAAATCTTGAAAGTCGGGTTAATGTCGGAGGTTCGTGTCTAACTTCTGCATTTCTCATATACTCAAGTAACTCTAGGTACATTATTATATATTTATATGTTTCTTAGAAATACACAGATGTATGCAATTCCCATCCCAGCTCTCGTCTTTCTTTCTTATTTTTAACCCAAAATGGAATATTTCAAACATTATGGTTTATGGACATTGGCGTAACTATAAATTTTTTTCTAAGGGGCGGGGTGGGGGGGGGTGGGTATTGTGACTGGTGATTTTCATCAGTAATATTAAAATAAATAATTACATGCAATTTTTAAACATTCTAGGAGGCAACAGCAATTCTTGGGGGCAACGCATCCCCCAGAACGGCCTTTATACGCCGATGTTTATGGATCTTCTACATATGTATGTGCATATTCGAATGTTTTGCCCCAAACTTTACACATTCCCTAAGTTAGGTTTTACATGCCGCCAGTTTCATGAGAAACCGGCAGGAAAGACAGGAAAATTTCTCCAAATTTCCTATAATATACATATTTATTGCATTAAAAGAGCTCTGTCCTATAAATCATTCCGTTAGTATTCTAAGATCGGTCATATCGAGCGGCAATATCATTTGGGTTCTGTTGCGATTAAGAACCTTCTGACCCAAGAATGGGCCAGAAGGTTGCGTTGACTGAAGTAGTTAGTACGTTGACTACAAAACCGGAGGGTTCGAGCCCAGACTCCGAAATTCATTAAAATAACAACACCATGCATTTTTCTGATATGCATTAATGCATATTTGTATCAGTTGTTGTAGAAAAGTTTAAGTGATGAAGGCATAAATACTTATCAGTAAACTACACCGGCTTTAGCGGATACTAATCCTAATGTAAGGTCAGAGCGCCCTCCTTCGTCGGTATTGTGTAGCAGAATTATTGACGAAGTAAAATAACAAATTAAATGGCTATTAAGCACAGCTTCAAAAATTTAATACGTCTCATTGACACCAGAGGTGCTGCAACACTGCATTATTATAAAACGTACAAAAAAGCAGAGTTCTCATTTCTTCCTTCACCACCTCTATTACTATCCCTTTCCTAAAGAAGGTAACACCTAGTAATAGCAGTAGGCATTAATTGCCTGAGTGTAACTTCTCTTTAAAAAAAAAAGAGAATGCCCTCCAATGAGCAGCTAATTTCGTCTAAGTCCATGAACTATTATTAACTATTTATATATTACACTAGCTGAGCAAACGTTGTATTACCCTCAATTAACTAATTTTGATTTACCCTTTGTGTGCTATTCACGCTGATCTATGATTCAAATTTCATCAAAAAGTTTTGGATTTTTTTTTTTTTTTTTTTTTTTGAAGGCAGTAATTCTCCCTATGTCCCACTCTTGGTTATTGGTGGCGAAATGAAGGGAGAACATCGTACTCACGTTAAAATGGATTTTTTGTTCTTTTGAGTACGGAAACTATTGGTTTAATAGATCTCTTCTAAATCAATATATTCTGAATATAGGAGGAAACACACCCATTCTTTAGTTTTATAATATTTGGCATATCCGATTGCTGCGAAATTTAGCAAACACATTGCGCTCTTGTAATAACTCAGTCTCGAGGATGCAAAAATCACCGGATCCACGCCCATTAAAACTTAATATTATATTTCACTTGCTTCTATTTGACCGAGTTTTACGAATGTTAGCACTCACCCAGGCTTTGAAAGACTCAATGCCGCTCCCATGAAAGGTTAGTATTAAATTATATGAAACTTGGCAAACAGTTTCGGCTTTTAGAAAGATATAATTTTGCGCTTAAAGAATTGGGCGAGGCCATGTCCATTTAAGATAAATATTATATTTCAAGTTCTGCAAACTTAACGATTTTTACGAATCTTGTATGTGAAAAAATGCAAAACAAAATATTTTACTTCTTCTGTTCTCCCTTCTCATAGAAATAAATGTAAAACGCGTATCCCATCTGTTTTACTAAGTAGCCGAAGTCTTCTCTGAGGCCTTCCTAAGAAGTTATATAAGAATATTAACTGAATCAAAATATGGATGCATTATGCATTTGTTTTGCAAAAAAAAAATTTACTCATTCTCGTTTCCCTACGGGAAAGCAGATTCCTTTAATGAGGCCTGAAGTAAGAAGGTCTTCCTACTTTTCCTGCTGGGTGTATATGTATGTATAGTATATAATTCAGCGTGTTTTCTTATATTTGTTTTGGTATATGACTTTTATTTATATAGATGATTAAGATGCAAAGATAAGCTACCTTTGAAATTTTAGGCAACAGCAGTTGTGTGACCCGAATTAAAAACTGTTTTGTAATAACTAGTTAGTAAAAATTTGACAGATGATATTAGGGCGTGATAATTCTGTTTATTCTACACGTTTACATACATATGAATTGCAATGAGTGAAAATAATCTGTAGACTTCCACTGGCTGGTAGCTTAGAAGTTACACTAAACAATTAATTTGCATTATATACAAATCTTGCACATAAAATAACATAAAGTGTAAATATTTTAAGATTACGAAATCCGTTTGGATTAGTAAAACTTACTTAAGTTTATTTTAAAAATTGTTAAGTTCAGTTCAATAAACTTTACATAGATGCTAAAAAGATTTAAAGTTTAAATACTGTCCGACAATGTCGACGGAAAGCGTTTGATCGACTTTATTGGAAACAATAATACAACAAGAAAATTTATTTTTGTTTTCAATAGACATATCATTCATTACCTTTATATAGAAACGCCATAACTCAATATTTTTTTCACATCAAATTTTTTGCATATTTCGATGGATTAGATTGCTCATCTATCGAAATATGAAAAAAAATTTATTAAAAAAAATAATGAGTTAGGGTGTTTCTATTTTAAGGTAACGACATATCAGTAATCGATCGAACGTTTTCTGTCGATATCTTGGGTCAAGCCATAAATATGCAACAAAAAGTTAGAATAAACCGGATATGCTTTCCATCTTATTTTGCTTGTAATTACTTCCTACCGAGCAAACACAAAGAAGGTATAGTGGCCTTAGAAAACAGCTAGTTGTTCCATTCTACTACGGGTTTGTCAGAATATTTCCAATTAAATTTGGTGTTATTTGTTCATTAATAATTATCACATGTAATTTGGCTTACAAAGCGATACGAACTTTAGCCTGATCAAATCATATGCAAATGAAGTTCGAACAATAATAATTAAGATTAACTAAAATTAATAGCCATGGGCCTGTTGCAAAAATTAAATAAATATACTTAATTTTTTGAAGCGACGAGGTTCATTTTAACTTAAACTAAAGACCTGCGTAAACAGTCTTGAAATGTAAAAACGTCATGATTTTTAATGTATTCACGTCGCATGTATTATACTAAACCAATAATAAATGCTGTCGTACTGTAAGCGAAGCACGATGGATGTATTGGTGTACGTGTATATCAGTGTTAACAAGCGAAAACGCCAAGACAGCTTGTTTGCAACAAACACTCAAAAGAAGTACTGTTGATTAGTGTATGCTTGTTATTTTTCATAAAAGATCATACACACATACATGCATGACGTTTGTACACGCGCTTATGCGTAGAAAGAAGCAAGTATCACAAATTCTTGCGTCACGAAGTGTTTTCTTCTTTACTCTTATACCTACAATACTCAAACAAATTTCTTGCAAACAGTGTTGTTAACGTTTGTTTTATAAGATTTCGCTGTAGTAAAGCATTTGAAAAATCCCTCGTCTTGAAAGTTCTTATAAGATATCTTTTGCAGGACACTAACTTAAACGGCCACTTCAACAAGCAAAACTGCCGTTACTGGTCTCCAAGAACCCGCAACCCTCGATTGAACCATCAAAAACCATTGCATTGCCCCGGGGTAACGGTTTGGTGTGCCTTATCCACGCATGAAATAATTGGACCATTTGGGCCAGGCGACGAATGTCAACGGTGAAAATTATCGACGAATGACGGAATTCTTTTCGCCAAACCTGCGAGCTCATCCATTGTACTCATCACACACGTGGTTTCAACAGGATGGGGCGACTGCACACACAGCCAGAGATTCGATGAATTTGCTTCGGGACAATTTCCCCCATAAACTGATCAGTCGTTTTGGGACATCCCATGTCCACCGAGGTCATCCGATCTAACTCCCATGGATTTTTTTATGGCTACCTCAAAGAGAAGGTTTATAATGACAATCCTCAACCTCTTGTGGCTTTAAAGGAAAATATTAGTCAGGAAATCAGCTCAATTGAACCAAGTTTACTACGGCGTGTGCCGCAGAACACAAGGTTCCGTTTTGAACAGTGTGTTCAACTCGAAGGAACACATCTGGATGACATCCATTCTATCGTTCAATACTCTTAATATAACTTTATGTTAAAGATGCCAGAACATGACTGATAATAAACAAAATATGAAATAAATTCAGTGAAGTGCGACTTTGACCCGCGCACGAGTGTAATTCAATACGAACTTTAGTCTGTATAAAATATAGTTTTGGTATTTTTTTTCGGTTTTGATCGTTTTTTTCTTAGTTTTTGCGTTTTTTTCATTTTGGCGATTAGTTTTGACACTTTTTTCTCGTTTTGGCGATTTTTATCGGTTTTTGGTGTTTTTTTTTATTTTGAGAATTATTTTCGTTTGGACGATTTTTTCGGATTTGGCGATTTATTTTAGTGTTAGAATTTTTTTTTAATTTTTGCGATTTTTACGTTTTTGCGATTTTTCTTAATTTTCGCCGATTTTTTTCGGTTTGGCGATTTTATAATTTTGCAATTTTTTAGTTTTACCGTTTTTGTAATTTTTTTTCATTTTTAAGTTTTTTTTCAGTTTTGAGCGTTTTTTCTTAAATTTTAGGCGATTTTTTTCGGTTTGACGATTTTATAATGTTGGGATTTTTTAGTTTTACCGTTTTTGAAAATTTCAAGAGTTTGCCTCTTACGGTTTCCAAGATACAGCAAGTTGTCAAAATTATATATGTAGTCAAAATTGCATTAAATGATAGAACACCCTTTAATTTAAATTTTTTTAAATTTTAGTGTTAATTGTTGTAGTCTATTTGAAAATACACTAATTTTACAAATTTCAAGTGTCTATGTACATATATTGACAATGTAATATACATACATACAATTGTAATATACATACAATTGTATGTAGTATATTACATAGGATTTTAACATTTTTCGTTGCTCGTTTTGAAACACCCTTTAATTTGTAACTCTCATGTATTTGTTGTTGTAGCGGCCAAGGTTCTACATACTCTGTCCGAATTTCAGGTCCTCTTACGGTTCCTGAGAAAAACCAATAGGGTTCCTGTTCACCTTTGGTGTACGGAACCCTAAAAAGGGGACACAAATTTAATAGATGACAGCGAGTTAAAAAAGATAAATACCTGGCTGTGTTGTAAAAAAGAAGACGTATGGCCTTACATAAATAGTTTTGGAGGAATATAAGATATATAATTCGTTAATGATTAATGATATATCTTTATATATATATATATATATATATATATATATATATATATATAGACATAATACATACATATATATATATATATATATATATATATATATATGTATGTGACGCGCAAAATAGAAAGGGACCTAAGGGTAAAAACCTGTTTTGTTCAGGAGAGCCATTTTAAAGATTTAAATACGTGTATCTTTTGAGTACCATCAGTGAATAAAACGCGCATATCTCTGGGAGGGAACAATTTTGGGGCATGGGATCGGTCTCATTCGATGCTCAGATGTTGTCCACATCAAAAAAAAAAAAGTGAAAACTGATTTTTTTCCCCTTAGGTCCCTTTCTCTATGCGCTGTCATATATATATATATATATATATATATATATATATATATATATATATATATATATATATATATATATATATATATATATATATATATATACATATATATATATGTGTATATATGTGTATATACTACATACATATTTATGTAGAAAACTCTTAACACAAACACCACACATTACCTGATTTTCAGGTCAACATGTTTTTATATAGTCTGTCAGTTTTGTAATCATGTTCCATACAGATTTTATATAAGCCATAGCGCAACACAATACAAGAATAATACACACACAGGTGTAAGTACATACACATACATACATATGTATATATTTTGTTATCTGTTGTTTTTAATTATCTGCGTACTTCTAATAACATGGCAACTATTTTTTTAACTAGACTTTTTTGTGCTTTAAAATTATGGTTTTAGACGAGATTTAAATTTTTCATTTATTTTCCTCCTTGAATTTAAACTTTTTTCTGTAATATTTGAAAATTTTTTAAGTGTAGATTGCAGATTTATCTTTATAAGATAACATACACGCAGCAGCCATAATAAATAATTGTGTGACAGAAAGCAGAAATCGCACAACGCAAATACCATAATCTCTCCGAATTTCGAGTCAACATTTTTTTATCTGTGCTATTAGTACATGTAACAAATTGTAAACAACTCACAGGACGACAACGCATTTACAATTGCTACAATAAAATGCGTTTCAATTTTACTATTGTACACTTAAAATTAAAAGTAAATTATCAAACATCTGTTTCATTTTCTGTTGTAATATAGCAAATATTTTTAATAAAAGATTTATTCGCTGTGCTGAATTTTTAAACGTAGGTATATAAATACTTATGTATAATAATGCAGGTGGTTGTCAGATTGGATTAAGGGCTCACAGAAAAAATTTCGGTTCATACCACTCCCGCGGCAAATTTCATTTGAAACAAACAAAAAAATCTAGCTTAAAAGTTGAGTGGGGTTAAGGCCATTACAATTTAACATTATTTTTTACCCAAATAGTTCTTATGAAATTTCAAACATACTTTGGGCTCTTGAAATGGACGGGACCTTGAGTTTAAATGGGCGGGGCCACGCACAATAAAGAATTAAAGTAATATTTTATGTAGATATATCTAACGAACAGTTAAATGTAATTTAAAAAAAGGAGTCAGATCCTCAAAAAAACATAGACGTGGAAAAATGTCCGAACCAAAATTTTCGGGCGTCAAAAGTACTGAGATACATAGATGAACAAATTTTCTGTAGAGGCAAATAAGTATTTTTAATTTCAAAGTGAGATGCAACTGGATATTTTTTTTCCGAAAAAGTAGATAAAATTATACAAGATATTTACAGTGGGTAGATATGACTACTGTATGTGATACTTCGTTTTCAAGTAAACAAACATTCATAATTTTTATGATTGCGAAATTTGGCAGTTAATCAAATTGTTTATACATACGTAATATGTACTTGATAATATGCTTGTAAAATGTTAAAATAAATTTTTAATTCGATTTGAATTGAAAAGTTTATACACCTTTGGAATATCTATGCACATTTATTTTCTATTAATTTATGAATAAGTGCGCTCGTACAAATCATTATCTACATATGATTAAATTATTTTAATATTTAGTTTTTATAAATTAAAAGCAAAAGTGATTGAATTCTTGACACATTTCACGCAAATTTAAGATTCACACAGAATTACAAAAAAATCTTAGATAGAAAAAATTTTGAACAGATATCTGCATACATACATATATATGTCCAATAGTGTCCTGCATAAGACATCTTATAAGAACTTTCAAGACATGAGGGATTTTTCAAATGCTTTACTACAGCGAAATCTTATAAAACAAACGTTGACAACACTGTTTGTAAGAAATTTGTTTGAGTATTGTAGGTATAAGAGTAAAGAAGAAAACACTTCGTGACGGAAGAATTTGTGATACTTGCTTCTTTCTACGCATGAGCGCGTGTACAAACGTCATGCATGTATGTGTGTATGATTTTTTTATTTTTCTGCGCACATGCAAAGGCACACACATGCATTAACATTAGTTGTATTTGGTTAACCACATAATACCCTCTAGTCAGCCTAGAACCATATGTCTCTATGTCAATACTCTTTCTCCAGCGACAATTGCACTAGTTAAAATGTCGACAACTTTCCTCTTATGCGTGAGTAGAGATACGTTAGAGACAACAGTTCCAGTGTATTTCTGGTGATATTGTCAATGAATGCGTCAATAGTTTGTTTGTCTATTTTATTATGTTTTGCAATAATATTAAAAAAATATATGTAGACGAGGGTCACTAAAATCTACGAGTGAATTTTTGGTTCAAATATCTCCATATGGTCGTAAAAGAACTACCTTCTCAATAGTGCTAAAGTCTACTGGTAGATTTTTAATGACAACACTATGTTATGTGTCAATAGGCATTTTCATTGGCTTGGGCACACCTAGTCAGTAGTACTACTGACAATGTCACTAGTAGATCACTACAATTTCACTACTCGCACTTTCTGCAGGGTAGCTTACCATCTACATATTACACACACACTCAAACGTACAATATGAAAAATAACAGCCCTGCAAATAATGCGACTAGTCCATACATGCATGTAAAAACTAGTCCAAAGAGGAGTAGGAGTAGCACAAAACTACTCCAAATATATGAAAAAAGGGTGGTCGATTTAACATTGTGATGTCCTAGGGTTGGACCACATAGTCCAACTTTGCATTACATCGGACTAACCCCAAAACTACTCCATATAGAAGAACGATCATATTCGTTTTAACACGAACACTTATCGTACAGCATTGAATGCTTGTATGAAAACGACATTATCCATGACTGCATTACATGAGACCATGATGTAACTAGTCTGTTTCATCTAGATTGGACCACGTACTCCAATATTATTTGCTGGGAAGCATACACTAATCAACAGTACTTCTTTTGAGTGTTTGTTACAAACAAGTTGTCTTGCGACATCGCTTGTTACAACTGATATACACATACACCAATACATCCATCGTACTTCGCTTATATTACGACAGCATTTATTATTGGTTTAGTATGATACATGCGACGTGAATACATTTAAAAATCATGACGTATTTACATTTAAAGACTGTTTACGCAGGTCTCTAATACATATCGTTACCTTAATATAGAAAGGCCCTAACTCATTATTTGTTTGAAATCGAGTTTTTTGTATACTTCGATAAAAGAACATCCAATGTATCGAAAAATGCAAAAATCTCGATTTCCAAAAATAATGAGTTAGGGCCTTTCTATATTAAGGTACATGCATTTACACATTTAATTTATAATGCGAAATGTGTTCCTAAAGTTTTAATGATTACAAAAACTATCCATCAAAATGGCGTATGTATAATTTAATTCTTTTGTTCTCCTTTTTATAGAATTCACTTCGTTTTAGTACAAACAAACAAACAAATTCCATAAAAACAATTTACGAGCACTTTAGCGGTTTAAAGGGGTTTAAAAACGGTTATCACTCTTGTCATTTCCATAATTTACATAAATACATACATACATACATGCACACATATGTACATATATAGAAACATATTGATATTATGTAAGAAATAATTATACGTATAAGATTTTAAACAAAAAATTCTTAAAACATACAAAAATTGTTTAAGACAACAAATGAAATAAATATTTTAGACAATGAACGTGCTTTGCATTAAAACAAAAATTTTGAAATCATAATAATCGTCTGTCTCCTAGCCCAAAAAAGTCACCAATTTAAATTTTCATTCAATATTTATTATATTGCAAGCAACATTGTTTATGTATGCATTATGTGTTAAACTTTTATAATTAGCAACTAAATACATACATATGTACATAAGTAATATACTATATATTGTCACCTAAAATAAAAAAAATAACGTAACTTAATTTTTCATAAGTTTACAGGAGAAGCAAAAAACTGCATAAAATGGAAACCATTAGAGAGATTTGGTCAAAATTTTTAAATCATGGTTTAAATTAAACAACAAATTAATTTTGGATAAAAATTATCCGTTTATCAAAGTAAGCTTCGGAGGGAACTGCCAACTCTAGACCCACTGGCAATCCTGAGATTCATCAGGATAGTGGGTCTAGATGAGGTGCTCTAACACCTGGCAGGGGATAAAATAAATCTACTTTGGTCGCAGTATCCTGTGTTTCCCGTTTGACTTAATTCATTCAATTCTTTCATCAAAGTAAGCTTAGGCCCTTATTATGAACAACTTTCGATCTTCGACTGTAGTCGGAAGTACTGATCGAACGAATTTTCATTTGGTATTATGACGAGTATTCGACAAAAAATTTCTTTATTGTGAATACCACTCAAAGTGATTTTTAAAATTTGCTACAACCATGGTGTAATTATACAGATGACTGCGTAAGGATTTGTTATACAAAAATACGGCAACCATAGCTGTGTAAATAACCAAAGAATGTCAAAAGCACAAAAATAATTGTATTAAAACCAAAATAAAATCGAAGTTTTTGACATTCTTCAGCTACAAACCACATGGAGCAAAAAAATTATCAGCTGAAGTAGCGCTGCCACCTAGTTAGATACATACACCTTGGCTACAACTTTACCTAGAAATAAAAAGCAATCGTTTTTAATAATTTTTCATATTAAAATATTTCATCGAAAACTAAATTTTGTTCGATAGAAAATTCGTTGCTCAACGAAATTTTCGATGCTCATAATATGAATTGAACATTCGATTTTCGATGTTCGATAGCCAGCGAAGATCGAAAATCGAACGCAACTCATAATAAGGTCCGTAGTTTTTGTGTCTTACGTTATTTTTAATTGTGATTTTCTGAAACATAATAACGTATTGTTACGTTTTTCTCTCTATAAAAACGCTTTTCCGTAGATCCGAAGATTTGCAAATGAATACAAGAGCCGAGTGTAGTAATTAGGGTTAAGAATGATACAAGTTTTATTTACAAATACACTTATACTAAATTAATCAAGAGCTTAAATACACTACTACAGCTTAAACTACTGAATTACACACAAATATTCACAACTGGTTACCACTACGCCTTCCTCGCTGTAGTTTACGCACGTGTCTTAGCTGGCTGCGCAAGTATTCACGTGACACCTCTTTGTCTGCTGCTCGTCATTTCCGAGACTCACTCTGCCGTCACTCACAGTTGATACACCAATAGCTCTTTGTCTGCTGCTCGTCACACACGGCACTCCTTCTGCCGACACTCACAGTTGATACACCAATAAAGACTCACTGGCTTTACCTACACCCTTACACACGTCTATTCGCTGCGCTGTTCTCTTTACTCCAGTCGGCACGATAGACTCCACAATAAACTCAATTCCACGACAGACTTTGCTGTCACTATAGACTGTCCTATAGTTTCTCCTTTACTCCAACTCACGGGTAAAGCACAGACTGTTCTTAACTATCAACTCACCACTGTATCGCAGACTATTATTAATTCACAACCTAATTATCAACTGACTTGTTCACTCGCAACTGATTGACTTGTTCGCAACTCGTTCACAACACAACTATAACTGACTCGCAACTAACTAACTGACAGGATGCGTCACCTCTTTTTATATTTCACACAAATACCACTAGAAGTTTCAAGCAATGTCTAGACGATCATTATCATCTTATATGCTGCCTAATTAAGTTCATGTGGTAACTATGTACATGTGTATATGCATACGTGTGTACATCATTAACTAAGCAGTACACGGTGGTTGTTTATCTTTTGCTTTTCGTTTGAATTAGCATGTATGTATGTGTGTAAATATGTGAATATTCTTAATAAGCGGACGCTTTTTGTTGTTGCTTTTGCTTGTTTACGTTTAATGCTGCGCATGCTTATTTAGTTGTTGGCTACTATTCTAGACTATTCTTTATTCTGTAGGAATATTTTCGCGTAACACTTACATTAACCCTGTTGGAATATTTTTGTGTAATGCTGCTTAAACCTGTCGACGGCTATTTTCGTAACAGTATCATCAACTTTCTAAACTAAATGAAAAAGCGAAAGCTAAAATAATCAGGTATGTTCTCACACTCGCAAGGTTTTCAAATCGCATGTGAGTTGCAAATCGCTAAACTTGTTTCTACATGTTCTGTAACTCATGCGTTTTGCTTGCGACTTGTCATATTGATTTATGCTCAAAAATCGCCAGAGTATAAGGAAACAATGGAGAGGAAAAATGAGCAAAACAAAAATGCTTTTTTTAAATTTAATATATTTTATTAAAATTGTCAGCAAAATCGTCTAGTTTTGATACAAATAAAAAGAAAACATATTTAATTTAATATATTTATCATTTTATTGTTTGTTTAAAGTTCAGTTTATTGTAATTTCATCAGTTCACTTCAGTATACCCTTGCGAGTTCAACTCGCCAAAATGCTGGCGTTTGCGATTTACAGAACACTAATCTTGCGAGTTCAAGTCATAATCGCAAATACATATTATACGAGTTGCGAGTGTGAGAACATGCCTGAATATTACAGTTTTTACTAATAACACTATGCAACAATTTTTTTATGGGCCCAAAAGATTTTCAAAATCAGTGCGCTCTCAAAAAATGGTGTCTTAAGTTTTTGGCCAACAGATTGTTCAGACTTGGTGATAGCTCTAAACCTCTCACCAATAAACTAAAAAAGCCTGCCTGCACAGGCAAGCAGAAAAGGCATAGTGTAAATTGCGTCTAAGCAATGTAAAAATTGTCATTTGTTATAATTTTTATGTTGTCACAGAGATTAAAATACGGGTCTAAATATAATACATGAGCATGAGCAATATGTATAACAAAGCTGTGAAAAAAAACTATGAAAAACATATTTGAATATGATTGACAAAACAACTATAGAGAGCACATCACATCTTTTATCATTTTCAAATCGGTTTTGTGTTTAAATCGTTTTTCATCACATACCTGACAATATACATAGTACATACATACACAATATATACACTACACTGGCTGCAGCTTGTATGGGATTTTGTTTAATTCTTAATATATGCGGTGTCTAAAATATGAGGTTTGCTATCATAAAAGCGGTACTTAATTGTTTAGCCTCCTGGTGCCGCCTAAACTACCCGATTCTCAGTGGAATTTTGTTTTAAGAAATATGGAAATAATTCTACAGTTTCTAAACGATCCGTCTGACTGAGCTTACGTGTGGAATTTCGACTATATATCTTTAAAAGGGGCGGAGCCACAAAGATCCAAAGTAGGCAATCTTGGGTTAATGAAAAATCAAAGCCGATGATAAGCTGATGTTTTTGAGCTGATAAAAAAGATTTTTTGCTAGTGGACTTTTGTTCCATCCAAGAGCTACAAAAAGTCTGCTACATGGATTGAGTTTAACTCACAGTTTAGGAAATATTCGAGAAAAAAATTAAAATGTTGGATTTTTTCCAACCTCAATCCACTGTTATGCTAATGGCGAATTAACATCGAAAAAAATTTGATATCAAAAGCACAATTAAGTCAAAATTTATACGCAATTTTAATTTAAATTAAAAAAAAAAGATTTTTCGCCGTTGTTTTGCAGAGAAAAGTGGTTTAATTATTTCCTCTATTATAAAAAAATTTTGCAGAAATACCAACACCATATTTTTACTCATTCAAAAGGTAATACTATAAGAAATATTCCAAAGAAATCTTTTGTTCAAAATTTTCTTTATTGAAGGATGAATATCAAATTTAAGATCTTTTTTCGCAAATTTCAAAGCTGGAAACAAAAAATTTATCACGCCACCTTAAGGCATGATATAGTTTTAAATATTTCCAAAAATAGTATCTGCTCCCGACGAAAGATAATAAAAATACAGCAAAAATACTGAGAAATCCTTTTTGGGATTTAGCAAATTTTTCTTGGGAATTAACGGGAGCCGAAAAGCAAATTCTATTTGTTCCTACTGTATTAATTGCAATATTTTCCACCTAAAAGAGCATTTTCTGCCGAAAATATTGATAAAATGGATCAGGAGAAATGGGATAATTTTATAATACATATCAAAGCTTATAACGAGCTGGTAGGGGTGGAAAACTATCGATGGCACTATCGATACTATCGATAGTTAATTTCTTTTTGTGACTATCAATGTTTTAATTCTGCAATCGATTAATACTTGAAAACAATCGATATTTTTAGTCACTATCGATAGTAAATGGTACACCACTAAGGGGAAAAAAATTAAATATATTGCTTTTCATAAACAAAAACAACTGGATGACGGAAAATTTCTTTCACTGATCTCACTTATTTTTCATACAATTAATTTAGTTTTATTATTTATTTAAAAATATTTTGTTTAAAAATAATTTTTTTTGGATTTTTAGTGTAAATAAATATGTACATTATACGAGAGCTATACAATCGATACTATCACGATAGACGATACTTTTTTATCAATAGTTATTCTAACTTTCGATAGTCTTGAATCGATATATAGATAAAGTTTTTTAAATTATCGAAAACCTTCGATAGTGACACTATCGATAGTTTTCCACCTCTATAAGGTGGTATGTTTTGATCCTTATGTTCGCATATATCGATATAATTACATCTTCCTCAAATAACTATGTAAGTATGTTACAGTTAAAAATAAGATTTATGGCCACTGAAAAAATTATTTTTGCATTTAAATGCTTTAGTTTGTATTCAGTTTTTTCCTTCCCCTATAAAACACAAAAAATTCGAGTTACGCCTTTATTAAGCCATCAATAAGTAAAATAATCTAATTACTTTATAGTCCCTTAAATAATATTCATAAATTGCTTTCCTCGTGCAAATTTGCATTTTTTTAATACAATTTGATTGCTTAAAATTTTTAATTCGTATTATTGCATTAAATTTAACTTTCTAAGATTAATTAACATGACTCGTTTTCCAACAGGGTCTGGAACATTTAATGTACAGCTTGGGTTTAGGACAAATTGAATTTGAAGCTTCTCATACGATAGACGAGCACCATCCAAATGGGTTTGCACAAAATCATGATGAAATAAAAACTTACATGGATATACAAACCATTAAATTGCTGCCAGACGAAGATGATGTTCAAATTGCTCAGAAAAAAACACAAAAACGAACTAGTGAAGAGGAAAAAAATAATGATAGCAGAAAAGAAAAAGATTTTATTTTGGAATTTAAAGAAATGCATGATCCCAAACACAGACACCCTCGAGAAAATGGTAAGCTTTAATAGAATCCATAGATTAATGACTTTCTATTTATTTAGTTAGATACGTAATACATACATCACTGCTGGCCAGAGAAGCGCCAGAGTGCCGAACATCAATCGGCTTTTTGTACAAATGAATGCACATACGCTTATACATTTCTCTCAGTTTTCTCGCTGTGGGCCGCATTGACATACATCAATGCTGCCCACAGAGAGAAAACCGAGAGAAATTTATGAGCTTATGTGCATTCATTTGTACAAAAAGCCGATTGATGTTCGGCATTCTAGCGCTTCTCTGGCCAGCAGTGACATACATACATACATATGTATGTGTGTTATTTAATCTACTGTATGTATATTTACTTTGACGATCATCAGATGATCATTTAACATTATATTCCAAATTGCCTTGACTTTACTTTTGTGAATTTTTATCTTAAATGACTGCGATAATTGAGAAAATCCATTGAAAAAACAACAACTCTATTGCAATAACAATATTTGTTATCGTTTTAAATTAAAAAAAAACAAAAATTTCAAAATATGTGGTTTCTATGTTTTTTTTTAATTAAGTTGTCATTCCAATTAAATTTATCACAATATCACAAGTACGAGTAAATATGTATTTATTTGTAAATACATAAACATTTTGTTAAAAACTTTATTTAATAACATGTTTATTTACTAATCGGTGTCAATATATGTATGTATGTATGTTTGTATTTCTATACATATTGACTTTTATGTCATTTTCTCAAATTATCATGCAAATTCACGTTGAGTCAATATTTGTTGGATAAAAATTAGCAACTTTGTATTGACAAACGAGTTTTATTCATTGTTGATTTTTCTTACACGTTTCAAAATAATTTAATTAATTTGACTAGTAACAAATATTTATTATATAGGTATGTACTAGTATCCTGCACAAGACATCTTATAAGAACTTTCAAGACATGAGGGATTTTTCAAATGCTTTACTACAGCGAAATCTTATAAAACAAACGTTAACAACACTGTTTGCAAGAAATTTGTTTGAGTATTGTAGGTATAAGAGTAAAGAAGAAAACACTTCGTGACGGAAGAATTTGTGATACTTGCTTCTTTCTACGCATGAGTGCGTGTACAA
The DNA here is from genome assembly GCA_949987645.1 of Tachina grossa. NCBI lineage: Eukaryota > Metazoa > Arthropoda > Insecta > Diptera > Tachinidae > Tachina > Tachina grossa. The sequence goes on from OX465276.1 coordinate 135,693,930, forward strand.
TCGTCATGCATGTATGTGTGTATGATCTTTTATTTTTCTGCGCACATGCAAAGGCACACACATGCATTAACATTAGTTGTATGCGGTTAATCACATAATAGCTTACCATCTACATATTACACACACACTCAAACGTACAATATGAAAAATAACAAGCATACACTAATCCACAGTACTTCTTTTGAGTGTTTGTTACAAACAAGCTGTCTTGGCGACATCGCTTGTTAACACTGATATACACGAACACCAATACATTCATCGTGCTTCGCTTATAGTACGACAGCATTTATTATTGGTTTAGTATAATACATGCGACGTGAATACATTTAAAAATCATGACGTATTTACATTTAAAGACTGTTTACGCAGGTCTCTAGTATGTACATATGGTTATAATACAGAAGCTTCTAATGAATATAACTCAAATCGTTGCAAATTTTCTTTAAACACTTTTTTAAAAAGCGGGCAAATTAGTATGTATGCCGTAGGCATAATTTTGACATACACACATATACATACTACATACATAGTCCTGTCCAGACTTGTATTTTTTGTTGCAGCAAGTTTTTATTTTTTAGTGAAAAGGATCGAAAGAGGAATACAAAAACTATATACATACATATGTACATACTTCCATTTCAACACTTTCACTCGTATTCAAGAATTATTGCAATAAAAATTGCAAGTCTGGACCGGAACATACATATATATGTATATCGAGCCATAACCGCTAAAATAGCTTAAGCGACACATTTTTTGGACTTCGTTTTTTTTTTGACGAAAATCGACTATTTACGATCGCAAATAATCGATTTTGGTCAAAAATTGAAGTTCGAAAAATATGCCGCTTAAGTTATTTTGCCGGTTATGGCACGATATATCTATGTATATATGTATAAGATTTATTAATAATAAGAAAAAAATTAAAAAGTGAATGCCGCGTGACTAATGCGTAACTCACAGTGTGTAGAATTTTGTGCACTTTAAGCGAGTGCTTTCAGTTTTCACGGTACTTGATTTTTTTTTAATTAATCCGTGAAATCACCGCCTTTGGCCCCTATGTGCGATATTTTGTAATAGATTAAATAACATCGCAAAACTTTTTTCTTTAATCTAGGACCAAATACGTGAATCACGATAAGGCCCATGATTTTTTTTGTTTGTTTTCACTATTATAGTAAGAATTACTGCTAAAATACATTTTATTTCATCTTTAATTTTTAAGACATTATTTTAAAAAATTTAGAAACATACGAGTATATGCAAGATATTTTTGTTTTGCCTACAATCATTTGCATATTTCATTCATTCAAAAATATGTAACTTACTTTTGACAATGGGGCGGCTTTTGCGTACATAATTTCATTTATTTAGTAAATATGAATTTGTGATTGAGTCCATCATAGTAGTTATTATTAGCTTGAAAAGATATAAAACCATAATTGAACTTGTACTTGAATTAGAAATACATACATACGTATGCACATTTAGATCAATGTTTGTTATTTCAATTTGTGTAACATCCTAAGTGTACAACAAAACATTTATTGATAAATTTATTTTCTAATTGCAATTTCCATATACTTATAGATATTTATTTTAGTCAAATAATAATTTACAAATCATTATTAAGTGATATTTATTGTTGTTTTGATGTCTTACAACGTGTTAATGAAATTGTTTATAGGTATGTGTATATTTAAAAAAAGGAAAAATTTATTAAGTATTAGTTACATATTTATAAACAAAATTTTACTGATCTAATTGTTTTTAAACCCTGCTTTGCATATACAATTTATAGTGACTCGCAAGTAAAATCAGTTATAATTATTAATTTATACAAAAAAATTCAAAACTTTTGAAAAATAAAAAAGCTTTTCTTTTGCGACGCTTTTGAATAATTGAAAAACAGTAAAAATAATTATTTCTAAATGCATTTAAATTGCAATAACAAAAGGTGGTGCCAAATTAATCAAACTGTTGAAAGATTTTCATATTCTTCAAATGGCGCCAATTGCCACCGTGAGCAGATTGCTAAAGCAAAATATAGTAAAAACAAGTAAGAGCGCTATAGTCGGCTGTGGTGAATCTTATATGCCCTTCACCGAAGTTCGTATGGAGTATATACATACATACATACATACATAAGTAAATAAATACATGATTTATTTTTTCCTCAAGTGCAATTTATAGTAAGTGACCTATGTGTATTTTTCGACTAAAGAATTTGATTAAAATATTTTATTTTCGACATGAGCAATAGTTGAATATTTTGTTCTGCTCTTTGTATTTAAGATTTTTTTACATTATTAATATTTTTGCTTTTCAAAATGTATCATTATTGATACTTATTTCATTCAGTTTTCGGTGTAATATGGCAAATGTGGACAACTTTTTTAACTTATATGGGCATTTCCACAGAAAAGTCCACGGTGACCAAAATATGTTAATATATAATTATGTTCAGATGACCAGATTTTGGAGAAAAAAAATGGCATCAACAAATATAGTAAAAAATTTATTATATAGAAAAAAAAACGCGTATGTAAAATTTAGGGAAATAAGTCCCTGTCCAGACTTGCAATTTTTGTTGCAGCAATGCTTGGATGTGTAGGAGAATGTTGAAATAGAATTATGTACATATGTATATTAGGGTGGCGTTATTTTTTTTTATTTCTTCTACTCTCACCCCCCAAATCGGTTCAGTTTTATGTGAAACAAAAAAATACAAAAAAATTTCATACCGATAAGTTGTGTTTTTTGGGGGGTGCGACCGGCCCTCAAAGTTGGCCCTCAAGCCCATATATTCAGCAAAAAATAAATCCCAATTTACATTAAGCTTACCAGGGTACACTCAAGCTGCCCACAAGGCAGCTGCTTATTTCAACTGCCAACCTCCTTTATATATGGAGCTTGGTTGATAGAGAATGTAAATGAAAGTGAGGCCTCCTTTTTTCATCTGCCTCAAAGCTGACGATATTTTCTTACCGTAAAAGTGTTGCCATATAATTTCAAAAGCAAAATCTCAATAAAAACAAATATTGATGGTTCTTTTAATGTTAAAAATGACAGAAGATGGCTGATAATAAAAAAAGCAATGTGAGTCCGATCACAGCGGAGATGTGTAAACATCTAGTAATGAAAAATTTTTTAAGTTGAAAGTACTTATGCTTTTAGTATATTTTCTTTAATTAATTAATTAAAAGTATCAAAACTTTCAATATTGTAAATACATAGGAATTTGCTGGTTTTTGTTTGTTTTATATAACTTATTTGGTTAGTAAATGCACTGCATATGTACTGCATTAAAAATTGCAGTATGCAGTAAATTTACTGATTACTGAAAAAATTCAGTAAATTTTTACTGCTAATGAAATTTAATTTGCATTACCAGTAAAATCGTAGGGCCGTCCGTATTCAGCCGTTTTTTTTTTCATTAAAATTTTTAAACTTTTGCATGAAAAACATTTAGCCAGTTGGTAGAACTTCATTATGAACACGGGCATTACTGATTTACTGAAAATTCAATGCACCTCATCATATAATAAATCATTTAGGCACTTTATAAAAATTGTAGAAAAAAATTTACTGGTTAAATTATTATTTTTATTGAAATTTTAGTGGTACTGCTCATCTATGGTAAATGCCTTTACTTTTACTTTTTCATTTTTAATTCCTGTTGCTCAGCGTTTAGTTGTTGCTGTTCTTGTTGTTGTGTACGCATTGCAATTAAAATAAATTCAGTAAAGTGTGACTTTGACTCGCGCACGAAGGGTTCCGTACATTCGGTTTTGAGCTTTTTTTTGATGTGGCTTTTTTCCTTTTTTTAAGTTTTTTCAGTTTAAACGATTTTTTCAGTTTTGTCGCTTTTCTCGTTTTGGCGTTTTTTTTTCTCTTTTTGGGGTTTTTTCATTTTCGCAATTTTTTTTATTTTGGCGATTTTTTTTAATTTTGCGATTTTTTTTCTGTTTTTCGGGTTTTTTTCATTTCGGCGATTTTTTTCATTTTGGAGATTTTTTCTGTTTTTGGGGTTTTTTATTTTGGCGATTTTTTCATTTTGGCAATTTTTTAATTTTTGCGATTTTTTTGTTTAAAGATTTTTTTAATTTTGGCGATTTTTCCGGTTTTTCGCGATTTATTTTAGTCCTAGAAATTTTTTAAATTTGGTGCTTTTTTTCTGTTTGGCAATTTTTTTTTTTTTGTTTTTTGGCGATTTTTTAGATTTGGCGATTTTATAATTTTTTTATTTTTTAGTTTTACCGTTTTTGAAAATTTCAAGAGTTTTGCTCTTACGGTTTCCAAGATACAACAAGTTGTCAAAATTACAAAGTCAAAATTGCATTAACTGATGGAACACACTTTAATTTAAATTTTTTAAATTTAGTGTTAATTGTTGTAATCTGTATAAAAATACACTAACTTTACAAATTTCAAGTGTACATATATATGTACATACATACAATTGTATGTATTTTACATGGTATTTTAACAGTTTCGTTGCTCGTTTTGCAACACCCTTTAATTTTTAACTATCATGCATTTGTTGTTGTAACGGCCAAATGTCTACACACTCTGTCCAAATTTCAGGTCCGTAGCTCTTACGGTTCTCGAGAAAATACCCTGTGACAGACGGACGGACAGCGTAGCGAAAACAATAGTGTTTATTTTCACCTGTGGTGTACGGAACCCAATAAAGCAATTATCAAGTTAAATAAAACAAACAAAAACCAGCAAATTCCTATGTATTTACAATATTTTAAATAATTTTGTATTGCTTCTTTCAAACACTAATACACTCATATATAGCTCACACCGATTTGACAACGCGGTGTGCATCTTACTCAAAATTTGTGATTGTATTGTGAAAAAGATTTTTACCCCCTAGCGTATAGATGTTTACACATCAAAAAGATGACAACAGAAGACACAAATTTTATAAATGAAAGCGACGTATAGCGGTCACCCTTCTTATATGTATATGTATGTATGCGCATTCAAGTTGCTTTTGATGAGGGTGAATAAACTGCCATCGGAAAGGGCTGATCTCTGTTAAAGTCCTCTCCAATTAGTTTCTCTTCATTTATTTTAAAAATAGAAAATATTAATAATGTTAAAAAATTATTAAATGCAGAGAGCTGAATAAAATAATCAAATTATTTAGTCGAAAAATACCTACATACATATATAGTAGTAGTGACCATACATTGCAAAGGAGTAAAAATAAATGAACCAATTTTTTTTTTCAAAGAAGTATGCACAGTCGACTCTTGATAATTTGAAACTCGTTAATTTGAATCTCGCGGTAATTTGAACTGTTTTCCAAAACTGAAAGACACTCAATAAATTGAAAAATATCTATGTAATTTGGTCCCCTCAATAATTTGAAATTATTTGAATGGCATTTTGATCCCCGACTCGCTATAGTTTGAATTTTTTTTTTGGCCCTACGCTCTATAATTTGAATTATTTTAATTGCTGTGTTTTATGCAAAATATAAAATAAATAAAACAACCATTTATTTGAGTTTTTTGCGATGTGCTACAAAAATGACATCTTGCTCGCCAACGTTCTATAATTTGAAGTTCGGTTATTCTACACTCTTTAATTCGAATTCCTAATGTGATTTTGTTTCTGCTTTTGAAATTTTAAATAAACTCTTGCTGATTTGAATTTTTTCTATCTCTCTTTCGATATTTTGAAGTCTCGTTAAAATGAAAACTCGGTTATTTGAACTTTTTATCTGGTCCCTTCAGTTTCAAATTATCAAGAGTCGACTGTATGTACTTATAAATGTATATACTCAAGATTCGGTACAGCCGGATACATGTAGAACTCTTACAAAAGCCCTGCAATGAATGTATTTAACTACGCACCTGTATATATATCACCTGACATATTTATTTTCAAAACATACATAAACATATGTACATATGTTTGTATGTAAAACATACATACACTGCATAAAATGCATATAGCACAATATGCCGTACTTGTCCAGAGAAGTGCCAGAGTGCTGAACATCAATCGGCTTTTTATAAAAACTAGATATACCAAACGGACGACACACTCGTCCGTATTCTAGAATCAAAATGTAAATAATTTAAGATTCAAAGAAAATGTATCAAAACTTCATAAAAAATTCATTAAAACACAGCCACACACAAACTTACATACATATGCAAGCATAATTAAATAATACATGAAATTAAAAAAACATAAACAAAATCCCTTTAACCAAGTTAATTCAATTTATTCAACTCTCTTCCTTTAAGTATTATGGCTTTCATACAACAACTAATAAGAGAAAAAAATTGTTAGATCAAGAGAAATACTACATACCCACACACACACTCATGTTTTGTTTCTTTTTTACTTGTAAGCTAATAAATGCGTGTGTAATATGTGTGCATGTAGTAGTAGTAACTTTAAACGCTTATAGCTCCCAAAATACTAAACCGATTTCAATAAAATATAGATTCTGCACATCTGTATAAAAAATCCTTTAAAACCATATAAATCTTTTTAAAATCGGTGCAGTGGTACCAGCGTAAAAGGGATTACAAAAAACATGTTTGCCTATTAATTATATAGAAGATAGATAGATGAATACACATACGCTTATACATTTTTCTTGGTTTTCTCTCTGTGGGCAGCCATGCAATATGCACATCCATATGTATGTCCCATATAGATATTTATAAGACATGAAATAGCAGCACGTCTTATTATAATTAAATACATTCCAAAGTGAATTTATTTATTAAATAACATACAAAACAATTATAATAGGATTATATGTACATACATTGTACACATTTATACATACACTTACATACATACACACATACATACATATACATATGTATGTATTCATATAATTCTTTTTTTCCGGAATCTTACATGCAACTAATTTAAATGAAAGTTGACAATAGTTTATAATCGTTAATTAATTAGTTTATTTCAACCAAAAAATTTATGAATGCAAATAGCTAAGTTGACTGATTCAAATGTCTAGAGCAAAATTATTTTGTATTAAATGACGGTACATATGACACACAACACGGAAGCAACGATGACACTTGTTGTCAACGCCATACAAAGGCAAGCCGTTAATTATATGGAGCGCGCGCCAACGCATATACTATACATACATACTCGTAAATATAAAAATGGGGCATTGCCAGAATGCAATAATATTGCATTTCGAAGGCTGAGAGAATTCGTTGAAGTAATGATTGCGAACAAGTGAAATAAAACAATCAAAAATCAATTATTCTTTCGTAAATCAAACTCCGTCAGTTCGTTTCTTGACAAATCAGCCAACGGGTATTGTTCTATAATCTTATTTGAGTATGTAGTTGTAAGTTTATTCATGCATACATATTTATTAATTTAAATGAAAAAGCTGTTACTTTAAATACGGTTAAATGCAATGCGTATTTGTATGTATTAAAAATATTTGCACGTACCAAAACTGCCCTGTCGGGATTTGAGCTAACTTAAAAGTAACTAATGATTAATCAGAGACGAGTGACAACTGACTCAAAAGCTAACTCATTTTATATGTTAAACGCTATTCAGTTTTTCAACGTAATGTCCTCAGAACGAGTCAGTACTCACTCACGCTGCATAAGTTTCAAATAACCACAAGTTAACTTATTTCGAGTGAGGTTTTGGCTGATAAACTGCAAGTGCACTGTTAGTTAGCTGCGAACTGACTAACAAATGGTTGGCTCATTATGACTTAGTTTGTGGCGCATCAAAAAAGAAGAAAAAGGGCTTTCTTTAGCTAACCATTATTTTTAACTTACTAATGATTAACACTTTTGGTCAACATAAATTTGAAACAATTTAACCTTTCTTAGAGACGAGAATTGGTATCGATCCGTAATCACTTTGTTTGTCATCCATCATACTTAACACTTTGCTATTGCGCCATATAAAATAACGATGGCACATAGTTAACATAAACATGAATTTTACTTTGGCATATTCTCGATAAACTTTGACTCATCTCTGCATCAGCTTTGAGTTAGCTTAAAGTTAGTTCAAAACTTATCGAGGAGATGTTAGTTGTACAAACACAACTCACTAATCTCAGCATCAGTTTTGAGTTAGCTTAAAGTTAGTTCAATACTTATTGGGAAGAAGACAGTTCTACAAAAAGCTACTGAATCACATCTGCATCCAGTGATGGGAAATGTGGCACAATTATGCCATTTTTGGCACTATTGGATGTTGCCTGGCACTGTGGCAGTGTGACACTCTCGCTCCTTTTCTGGCACTTTTTGTCCACTAAATATGGAAAATGTTCTTATTGAAATAATAAGTACTCTTCTTGTACTTTTTACATTTTCAAGTAATGAAAACTTAGCAGCATTTGAGGCTGACAACTGTTCAGTTCTGATAGTTAAAAGTAACGGTTTGCCCAGACATTGACGATCTATTAAAATTAATGATTTTATAAATTTTTAGAAATAGTTCAACTCTGAAATTTATGAAATTCTTTCTTAAGTAACTATTTCCCAAACTGTTGGTTGTCTCGTCGAGTTTTTGCAGATAAAGTCTGTGAACAGTGGAAGCCATTGAGATATTTCTTCACATTATAAAATTTTCAGTCATAATGCAAAGATAAAACTATATTCATATTAAATATCTTAACGGATAACATAAGCAAAATGTATTTTTATTTTTAGGCTATGTCCTTGAAATAGTAAGTTATGGCTTTTTTATTTCGTCATTTATTTCGAAGTTTTTTGAACAAAAAATATATTGATGCTCTTTATGTTGACAATATGGATTGAAATTCTCACCATCTTCCTACGGAAGAAAATTATTGCAGCACTGAAATTAAACTATTAATAATCAAAAACTAATTTTCCCAGCATAAAGTTGTAGAATTAAAGTCTTCTTATATTTCTTTTGTGACATATTTGAAAATGAAATATAACTTCAAGGACTATTATTTGAATTGCTTTCCAAAGTGTGAGTCAGAATATGTTCTAAGTGGAGACACAAATAATACTGTTCCTTTTGATAAAAACTGCTTCTAAACGAAATAAAATACGTGAAGAAATAAAAAGTGAATAAAAATCCATATTAGGCTTTGAAGATTTAAAAAATTCAAGAGGTTAAGTATGAGTGAGTTTTTGAAATACATGGAGACGTAAACAAAAGTTTAACTGCCAGTTCATAAAAGCCATGTGAAAATTCTCGTCTGGCTATTTATATTGAAAATAAAAACAAAGCATTCAAAATTTGTTTTTGTTTTCATTATAAATAGACAGCCGAAAATTTTTACATGATTTTTACAAGATTTGATGAAAAGTAAAATGTTAAATGGACTGCAATTATAAACTTTAGCATCTTTAATACATGGTAAAGGTTTTCGAAGTCTAACAATAAATCTTGTTATAATCGTAATACATATATGAACCAAAAAAGCAATACAAATTCTACTATATCGACAGAATCTTTGTTTGTTTAAAATAAATAGCTAACGATTATTATTATTTTTTTAACGTGCACGAATTTGTACAACTGGACAGTATATTAACCATAAAAAATCACAAACTATAATTATATAGTTTTCACTAAGTATTTAGGTACATCTAATCAGAAAAAGTTTAGGGTTATTATAGTCTTTGAGTATTTCCTTTAGAATCACTACTATAACGTAAAAAATGTTTTTGTATTTTTATTTTTTTGTAAATAAGTACATATTATTAATATATGATGCATACATATCGATCATTATTTTCGATTTAAGAGAAAGTTTTCTTATATTCAAATATGTTTTACGGGTACAGAAGTAAATTGTCGCTTACAATAACTTTTACAGCCTGTATTTTAAAATTTATCAACAATTTTGCAATTTTGATAACAAAAAATTAAATTTTTTTACTACATGTCGCTCACGATTAATTCAAAAATAGGGCTTGATATGTATTACTGTGTATATAAAACTAATTTTAGACTGTGTTTTTTGTGATATTCGTAAATGTTACTAGTTACAAACACAATAAATTATCATTCAAGAACCAAAGTTTAAATGAACATCAAGTGACAACATCAAAATTATATAAAAAGTGATTTGACACTATTTAAGTGATTTTGGCACTATTTAAAAGCAGATTTGGCACGAATTCAAGATTTCCAATTCCCATCACTGTCTGCATCATTTATAAGTTAGTTCAGAAGCTAGTTGTAAATGAGTTAGCAAAAAGTCACCTATATTTTGAGCTAACTAATAAAAATCCGACAGGGTTTTTACAACGTTACCACGACACGTGAATAATTTTCCATCTGTATGGCAAAAGTAAAACTGCTAAATGTATACATATTGTATTTATTTATGAATTAAACGATTTATTTTCAGATATAAATTAAAGGGTTGCATTTGTATACTCGTTTGTAACTGTTTGATCTGTTTTTGCTCAAAAAATACATATTGTAATACAAATATATGAAAAAACCACTATTGAAACAAATACATGATGTGCAGATGTATGTGCGGACGTTCGTTATGTTATTTTGTGGCGCAGCCAAAGTATAGAGAGAGAAAGAGACAATTTTGCTCTAAGAGTAATTACAAATGCATGTGTTTCATGTACATGTATCATTTACTTACATATGTATGTGCAATTTTGCTTTCATGCATTCATTCATCAGCCAATTACATTTTTTCTCAACACATCATAAGGCACTTATGGTAAAAGCAGTTTTATGTATCTTATTTGCCTTAGAAAAACAAAAAAAATAAATGTGTTGTTTTCATTTGCTCATTGCCCAACCATACAATAATTGCTTAAAAAATCAACATTTACAACTAGTAACAGAAAACGATAAATAACATATTTGTTCATACCAGAACCAAAAAACACGCAAAACTAGTGCAAACAGATGTATCTGTGCAATGCTATAATATAAATGCACATGTTCATACATATCTACAGATTTACATATTTAAGTATGTTCATATGCATACATATGTATGTATGTATGTATGTATGTATGTATGTACATACATGTATGATTCTATTATAATGTACATAAAAAAAATTCGAAAAATTACACATAGGTGTTTTGGTCGGCGCATAATTTTCCAATTCAAACACAAAATTCTCTGAATCAAATATTGGGCCTTATTACGAGTGTCGTATTACGACTTCGACCACGACGATTTTGTAGAAGACTAAAGGCTCAGTTAGCCGAATGTAATGTAAAGTAACTGCAACAGTAGAAAACAGCTGATCGATATTGTTATGTGAAAAGTAATGAAAATGGGTATAGAGATGTAATATAACGTAACCTACTTTGCATATAAAAATATCGATCAGCTGAGCCTTTAAGGCTCAGTTAGCCGACTGTAATGTAAAGTAACTGCAAAAGTAAGAAACAGCTGATCGATTTTGTTATGTGAAAAGTAATGAAAATGGTTATAGAGATGTAAACGTAAACTAATTTTCATATAAAAATGTCGATCAGATGTTTTCTACGTTACAGTTACATTACATTACAGTCGGCTAACTGAGCCTTTAGCCGCAATCTGCATATTCGAAATTACCCCTGGTCAAAATCTCAATTAATTTGTGTGATTTTTCAGGAAGTTATAGCACAGAATACACAGAAGTGAAGAAAGTGACAGGTAAAAAAAGCTCCAATCAGGTTTTTGTTAAAATTCGTGGAAAAAAGAGAAAAGCATAGTGTATTTGATACTGTAGTGTATTACTACTTACCAATTAACACAGCTAATAAAAATGTATTGCACTAGAAAGACGTAGCAAAACAAAACCGACGACAAAATTTGAGGGAAAACGAGACAAACTGAAAAATACCCGTATCTTCCGTCTCGTGACACTTCTGTATGTTTTGTGGTTATAGCACTATGACTTGCGACTTATGTTTTTTAGACTCATAATCTCATTTGGAATAATACAACATATCAATAGTACGTATGTAGGAAAGTACTGCATATTGAAAACGAAAATTTTCTGTTTTAACAGTGGACAGAAACTTTAGCGATAGCACAGGCCACATTGCAACAAGAGCAGTAGTATCCTCCAACTCAACAAAAGTCACAAGTTAAACAACAGCAACAAGCGCTACAGCAGTTGCAAACTGCAGTTGCCTCAACAGGAACAAAATACCTAATATTTAGCAATAAAAGGAGCAAGTGCAAGTTCCTAATTAGGGTGCGCAGAAATAAGTTTGTAAAGCTTCTAACTGGTTGCACACTCATGCTGTTTTATAGTTTGCATTTGACAAATACTTTAAATTTTATTCACATACCTTGCTCATCTTTGTATATCAACGTTTACTTTAAACTCATTACAATTACACTTGATTAAAACACACTTTAAACTTTTTTATTACATTTCCTTAAGGAGCTACTTCACTTTGCAAACGACGATTGTTAACTAAATAGGTACTTGTCAAATTTGGCGCTAATGCTACCGAATCAGCCCTAGTTTTAGCGCCAAACTAGGCACCATCAGCGTTGTCGTATATTAGTATGTGCGTAGGTGCATTTTTTGGTATTGTAAGCTATTACTTTTTAGTTCCCATACTTATGCATATTAAATGTAAATTTTTCTCCTTCTTTTAAATCGCTTACAAACAACCTTTACAACTACTTCCAGATGCTACTTTTGATGGTGCTCCACTGTCTGCGAATGTTTGTTTATCACCGAAATCTGTTTTACGTTTGGTTGTTGACCACGATGATTTACACAAGCGTAAGTTGTATAAAACTTTTACATCGTCTTCAGCTGCTGCCGCAAAGCTCGAGGTAAACAATCACGATCATGATCTGGAAGAGGAGTACAATCATTTTATAAACAATGTACGTTTAACTCCAGTCGCATTTATGAAATTGTGTCCAGCTCTTTTGGCTCAAATAGATCAGCAAGTGTGTATACAATCACTTCCCTTATCGCATACTGATAATGATACCAAGAAAGTGATGTGGAATGGTAAGCTTATCAATGTTTTTTCAAAGATATTCTAAAATATTTTGTACTCCACGTGAAATTAAAACTTGAGGGATTGCCACAGAATTGTTGATGGAAATAATTATGTAAATACATACATACATATGTGTATGGCAATTCCGGACGATTTAATTCCATGTGGAATACAGGACATGACCGTATGTCATATAAAATTCGATTCCTATTGCAAATTGTTTATAGTTTGTTTCATAATTATTGTTCTTTTTATTTCAGCATGGGTTTACGCCAGTGCTTCAATATTTGTACTCTCAGCTTGTGGACTTTTGGGAATATTATTAGTTCCCCTAATGAAAACGGTAGCCTACCAGGAAATACTTAGTTTTTTAGTGGCTGTCGCTGTAGGTACGCTGAGCGGTGACGCTTTAATGCACCTAATTCCCCACGCTTTGGCTAGCCAGCATTCTGCAGCAGAAACGAACGACCATCAACCAAAAGAGGAGGCAGGGCATAAGCATGACACAAGTGTGGTTTGGATTTGTGCTTGTGCATTTTTCACAGCCTTATTTATGTACATTATCGAAACAATCTTGCCATTATTGAAAGACGACAATGCGGGAGGATCTCATGGACACAGTCACCATAGTCATGGTGGCCCACCTGCACAAAATAATAATGAGAAATCCTTAAATAATCAGTTGCCTGCTTTAAGCGTTGAAAAGTCTGGCGAGCTGCCATCAGGCGATGTACGCGAATTGAATATAATGTTAAACGAAACCAAAATAGATATGAAGAAGCCATCAAGACCTTTAACGCCAGTAGCATTTATGGTCGTGATTGGTGATGCTCTACACAATTTAACCGATGGTTTAGCTATAGGAGCGGCCTTTGCATCCGATCCGGTCACGGGCCTAGCAACAGCATTTGCAGTTTTGTGCCACGAGCTGCCACATGAATTGGGCGACTTTGCTCTGCTGCTGCAAACGGGTGTCTCCATGCAACGAGCCATTTGTCTTAATATCGTTAGTTCAGTTTTAAGTTTTGTTGGCATGTCCATTGGTCTGTTGATAGCGAATTTGCATACGAATATGACTCAGTGGATTTATGCGGGAACAGCCGGTTCCTTTCTTTACATAGCATTTGCTGACCTAGTTCCAGCCATGGCTAATGAAAGTAATGGCAAACTTAAAAGTTCATTAGTTCAAGTTGTAGGCATTATTTTTGGTGGCCTGATAATGTTAGTAATTGCTATAAATGAAGATGAATTAGAGGAACTATTCACCCAATAATTAAACGTTAATTATAATAATTATTATAACGCCTTTATAGTGCCAAGTATTATTAAGTTACACAAAGTAAATTATCTCTTATTACTTTAGTTGTTAAGAAATAGTTTAAATTTTATCTTAAGAACTTTTAAGTAATAATAGAGTAAACGAACAATTTAGTGTTAAGTAAAACGAATTTGTAAAATAAATTTTTTTAGTTTGAATTTAAAATGTCCAATGTAAATATTTAATTAATAATACTTTAAATAAAATGCGGTGTTGTTGCTACTCAACAAAGTACGTCGCTTTGTTTTTGTTAATAAAATCATCATGATGTGATTTTAATGAACTTTAGAGCGCTGAATCCAAATATGTTCATGTCTAGTTTTTGAGATTTTCTTATTTAAATAAAATAATCATATAGGAATATTGAATACGTATTTATTGTGATAAAAGTAAAAAATCTTACACATGTGTGGCTTCTATGATATAAATTAAAATTTTAAATGAAATTAAATTCTAATATAATATAAAAAAGCTAGTACTATATTGCAGATTGCTGTCTTTTATAATCGTTATCTGTTGTTTCACGATTGATTTTTCAGCAGAAATCATTTCTGGGGACCACTTGCCGTTATATCTTTTTTCATGTGCGCGATATCTCGTTAGAACCTTCACCATGCTCATCAGACACGGCACCACGAGAAAACTTCTAAATACGAATACAAGCCATAGCCATTCCTTTTAAATCCTTTCCGATAAAAAGCAAACATTTGAAATATTTTACTGTTTTAATTTTTTAATGATTTAATTTGCATTAAAAGTATATTTTATCGCCACTAATTTCTGAAAAACTCCAGAATAGTTGAAAATCGAAAGAAATTATATGAGTTTGACTTGAAGGTAAATTTATTTTGCATATTTCAGTGTTCAATTTATTAAAATCTAGCAAACCGTTATCGAATTTTATTAAAATAAGTTAGCGTGACCGCCTAGATTAGGGGGGTCATATTAGCCACGCCCATTTTAAGTACTGTGCGTAATAGACAAAAACTATAAACGGATTCAAATTTAGGGCACTAATTTCCCTATATTACATATATATATATTTATTTAAAATAATTTTTTTTCCCGAACACTCGATTTTGAATTTTTTTGTTGGTCACGCCTTTTTGCATTTTAGCTAACGATTTACATACACTTTTTTATATTACCAACAAAGTGTATAGCACTTGTTATTAAAATTGTATTTAATAAATACAAAATGTATTAAACGTAAGTGTAAACACTGAAATATATGCAATTTATGTGTAACAACTTAAGTAATTAGCGAATAAAAATAAAATATCTGTGAGAAAATTTAATTTACACAGATCATGGCGACACGTGACGGTGATGGTTTTTAAAGAGGGAGGCGAATGAATTTAATTAGAATAAATACGAATATTTTAATAATTTAAAAAGTTTTGGAATGTCAAATAGGAAATCCCAATATTTATTATAGGAATTTCCAATTTTCGCACTGCTAGTTCTCATAATTTTTAGCTGCACTTGCTATGTATATTCCTAGATCATTGAATGATGCCTAAAACTATCAGACTAACTTTTAATTTCCATAAAACTACTATGGTGAAAATTTTAGCCAAATCGTATAACTCTAAGCCGTGTCCCAATGGACTCAAAGTTCAAATATTGCAAAATTTACCCATTTACCAATAATTCATTAGAAAATCCGCTAATTTTTCACTGATTCTTCTAAAAATCGGAGAGTGCGCTTTTTTAAATTAAATTGTATTGACTGGAAAAATTAAACTTCGCTGCCATGTCAGAGACAGCGGACGACAAACATGAAAATATAACAGAATCATTTTTGTTTTATTATTTTGAAAATATTTGGCTAAACCATTGCAAAAAAACTTAATAACCGAAAATATTAACCCCACCACGCTTTGGATCAACAATAAACAATCAAAAACTATTTTCAAATAATTTTTATTCGTGTTATTTTGGTTCCAAAATTTAGAAGGTTGAATATTTTCGCTCATAAAGTATTTGTAGATTTTTAATTGGTAAGGACTTTCAAAATTTCTTGAAAAATAACTTTGAAATATCTGTGAAAAATAATTTTCATTTTGCCATTCATGACTCACGAGGGTTAATTGAAAAAAAGTTGAGGATATAATTTAAAATCCTTTGTCGACTTTCAGAAGAATGGGTTTAAAATTGATGAATTTTCCAATTAACTTCTGGTAAATCCTTTAATTTTGCAAAATTTTAAATTCGATCTCAATGGTACACGGCTTAGAGTTGTCTGATTTGGCCCAAGTATTCACCATATTAGTTTAACACTGTCGCAATATTCCGCCTGTGATTTTCATTTCATTTCATTTTCATTTATTCATCCAAGATAGAAAAACCTAGCCTCATGTGATTTTATGAAAATCACAAGTTGATTTTTCAGGGCCACTCTAATGTACAAAAATGTTTATATTACGAGGGGGGGTCAATAAGTCCGTGAGATTATGTTGAAAATTAATTTTTGTTTTCAAAAATTAACTTTGTTTAATTCAAAAAGTCACGGCCTTATTAATCCGCCCTCGTAAATAAAGACGTGTCAAGTGGTCACCAGAACCCTCTCGATCAAGTCATCTTTCAAACAGAAAAACGAAATGAAAATCGGTCCAGCCGTTTGGCCTGTGAGTGGACACGGACAGACACACAGACACACACTACAAACTTATAACACCCCTTTTTTTAGTCGGGGGGTTAAAAATACGATTTTAGATTTTTTTGTTAGTTACGTGGTTTTTCATTTCACTTGGCAATAAATATAGCCATATGGTAATTTCCATGATGATGAACTTCACCAACGTACACATTTAAAGGGAAAAGGCAAAATAAAATGGATTTTTATTTTGACAATAAGAGTAGCTTCGTATAACTATAAGTTAGTCCTATAATTGGTTTGATTTCGAGCAGTTTTCCGTTTTCAAGATAATTTCAAAAAACCAAGGCATTCACATGTGACCGAAACAAAATTGTTTCTGCGGCCAATGATTGAAACGCTGATTTCAGGGAATCCTAATATGACTAATTTTAGAATGTTGTGATCTGTTGTCTCTTTAAAATAGTTATGAGTTTACCCAAAAATTATGTATTTCTTATATCAATTTTAATTACAGTCACACGTGACATTTTTTTCATCAGATATTCATATTGCTTCTGTTGCTTTTTTTTACAAAATTATAAATAAACAAGCTTAGTAGCAGACATATTCAACGTATTCATAATAAAAGTAAACTTACAAAAATATGTAGCACGAATAAAATAATGCATTAATATCAAACTGCGCTTTATGTACATGGAATCCTTCTTGCTTCTTTCCATTTTCCATTCTCGTTTTTTTTGCACCTTTTGCAAACGTTTGGTCGTTTTGTGCTTGTTCGCCGTTTCTCATTTCTGCGAGATTCTGCCGAAATTGTTTCTTACATATGCAGTCAATCCGCTTTATTCTCCAACAATTTAATTCTTTCCTTCACTCAACGCTTTCCATTATATCCTAGCATTCCGCGTTTGTTCCTAATTTTTCTAATTTATGGTTTTGTAATAACATTTCATCTTTCTTCAGTTTTCTCTCCAGCCTTGCCAACAATCACTTTTATTTTATTTATGCTAACGATGTCGCACGTGACCAACTTTATTTAGGTACTGCGTTCACAAATCTTTATATTTTCAGCATGACTTTTTAATTTTAATTGTATTAAATATTTCCGTTTGTACTGAATATTTGATGAGCTTTGTGCATACTGATAACAAATGTTGTTTTTCAATTTCGCATGTGAGATCGAAGCATACGGTTTTGCAAGGCAAAAATGTAGCGTTATTTGAAATCTCATATTTTCTTACGCATTATTTTTTTGACTCTCTGTACTTTAGAAAAATTTTATAGAGCAAAATTTAATAGAAATTGCCTCTCTTTAAGAACGTTTATCAAAACAAAACGTGCAAAGAAATATCCGAAAAAAAATGTTTGTGACTTTGCATTAGAATTTCGAATTAGTTATGTATAAATGTAAAATTGTTTCTACATTAGTTAAGTTTGATTGTTTCTCTATGCAAAAACGATAAAACAAGAATTTTTTTCTCTCGGTGAACCTTTCGGTGGCCCATATATGAGTTTACAATATCTCTTTAAGGTTTGTCAACATTAAAAACTTATTAATGAAATTTGTTAAAGCACAAATGATAAGAAGCAAATTTAATATATGAAAATCGATATCGATAAATATGTTAAAACTAATCCTTGGAAAAGCAAACTATTCGGGTATGATCATTATTTTCATAAATAATTTTTCCCAAGAACGTTTTGATTTCACGTAAAATACAGAACGTACCCGATTTGTTCCAAAAACACTATCCTTATCTCTCAATCCAGAATACTTACTGACCAAATTTCATTGAAATCGTTTTGCCAGTTTCGCAGATTAGCGCACACACAAGGACATGTAAGTTTTAAATATAAAGGTGTATTTTTATCAAACAATTATTTCAAATTAACAATTATTTACCTAAAACAGTAAATGTTATATCGCATTTGCTCACATATGTATTTACAAACATACACATACGACAATAATTTACGATTAAAAATCACCCACATATTCGGGTACAATATGAAAAGAAACAAATTATGCCATTTGCGTATGCAATTCTTCGAATGGTTCATGTGGCTGACGAGCTGGATTCTGGAAAAAAATAAATTTTTATTTAAATATGTATGTACATATGTACGTGATGCACGAATATTCGTATTCCTATTCGAATTGCCGAATATTCGGCCATTTTTATATATTCGCATTCGTATTCGTCAAATTCGTGCGAATACGAATACGAATATTTTTCAAAAAAAAAAAAAATAAATAAATAAATAAATGCATAAATCCTAAACGAAATTTAAATAAATGGATAAAAATATTAGTGTGTACGAATCCATTCAATTTTTTATAAAAATTTGAGCTTTGTACCATTTTCAAATATTATTTACTTACGGTCATTAAAATTTTGGATAGTTTTTATTAACTTTAAAGTACGCCAACAGGAGTATGAATGAAGTTCTTTTTCATAACAATTTTTTAATATTTCATATTGCAGGCGTAAATAGAACCCTAATTTAATGTCTATAAATTTCACATTAAATATTTGTATTCGCATTCGCGAATATCGTTTCAAATATTCGTATTCGTATTCGCGAATATCAAAAATTGACATTCATTACATCACTAGTATGTAAAATTGTAGGCATATCATTATATTAGGTTTGTTCATTTACTAAAAATTGTTACGAATTTGTAACAATTATTACTGGAAAGTGTTCATTAACTCAAAAAGTTTGCAAGAAGAGAGTGTCAAAAGAGAGAAAAAAATGAGACTAAAAAATTATTACAAATTATTACAGTAAAATTTTTACTTGTAAGAATTATCCAACCACCTGTTGTGTATTTTGTTGTCAAATTAATTATTTCAAAAATATATTGAAAAGAAAAAGTGAAAATGTGTATTTCTTTGTTAAAAAAACACGCGTACTAGGGATGCCAAACGGGAAATCCGGAACCCGGAAATCACGAACCCGGAAATCCCGGGATTTGGCAAATCCCGAATCCCGGGATTTGTAAAATTCAATCCCGGGATTTCATTTTCGGGATTTCTTAGCAATTTTTATATAAAAGCTTTATAAATTAAAATTTTCGTTGATTTTAAGGTATTTTTTATAATATTTAAAAGTCCCATACAATTTTATACGTAGAGTTTTAACAATTAAATGAATGTTCGTGACATATTTCTTATAAATTAACAACAAGAGCAAAACAAATAAACTACTTTCTTACGGTTATTTTCATCAAATGTGCTACAATATATGTACATTTTAGAATTATTTTGAAAACAAAAGAAACATATTACCTAGTGTTTTTTATGGGTAAGAAGCTTTGGGTAAAGGTTCCCTGATGATCTGCATTAGCAACAGTGAAATGCGCATAGGATCCAGCTAAACCCCTCAATAATCAATTTCAATGTATTTTTAATAAAAAAATATTTTACTTAATAAGTAAAGTGATAATTTGGGATTATTAGTGCGTTTAAAAATTTTAAACTTAAATTGTAACAATTCCCATAAAAAACACTAATTATTAACTTGACTGCACCCGGTCAAAAAAATACTTGTGTGGCAACACTCTATTCTTAAATAGCTGTTGTTGTTATTTACATTTATTTTCTTTTACATACTCTTACGACTACAATTTGAAGCTGAAAAAAAAGTCAACCAATGTAGCAATAGTAAAGTAAGAAAATAAAAAAACATGTTGATTATTGCCCTGATTTACACGGGCATAATTGTGCTGGCATAACATGCCAGTTTGTTGGTGAGAGAGGCAAAGAGAGTGGTTTTGGGGTTGGCATAACTTTTCAACCAGCTTCAACCCCGCATTAGCAGCACAAAACCAATACACACATAAATTAAAAAACAGCAAATGTTAAATGAATACTAAAAACACTAACACACACAGAGCTGTGTATACGAATACATTTTGTGCCAGATGAATTAGTCTCGTGTAATTTGGAAAAGAACAAAAATTGTGCGGCTTAAAAATTGTTCTCGTCTAAACTACCTCATTGAGTTCTTGTTTCAACTTTGTTATTTGTTATCGAGCTTCTCATTTGTATAAATGAAAGTTTATAATATAATAACTCTAGTTGTTCTAAGGAGCTTTGGGTAAAGGTTCCCTGATGATCTGCATTAGCAACAGTGAAATGCGCATAGGATCCAGCTAAACCCCTCAATAATCAATTTCAATGTATTTTTAATAAAAAAAAAGCAATGTGAGTCCGATCACAGAGCAGATGTGTAAACATCTAGTAATCAAATTTTTTTTTAAGTTGGAAGTACTTATGCTTTTAGTATCTTTTTTTAAATTAATGAATTAAAAGTATCAAAACTTTCAATATTGTAAATACATATGAATTTGTTGGTTTTTGTTTGTTTTATTAAACTTATTTGGTTAGTAAATGGGCAAACTGCAGTATATGTATATGTACTGCATTCAAAATTGCAGTAAGCAGTAAATTTACTGATTACTAAAAAAATTCAGTAAATTTTTACTGCTAATGAAATTTAATTTGCATTACTAGTAAAATCGTAGGGCCGTAGCAAGTGGCAAAGTTTTTTCATTCAAATTTTTAAACTTTTGTATGAAAAACATTTAGCCACTAGGTAGAATTTCATTATGAATACGGGCATTACTGATTACTGAAAATTCAATGCACCTCATCATATAACAAATCATTTAGGCAATTTATAAAAATTGTAGAAAAAAATTTTAGTAATCAGTAAAAATTTACTTGTTAAACATTTTTTATTGTTTTTACTGAAACTTTAGTGGTACTGCAGTGCTCATCTATGGTAAATGCCTTTACTTTTACTTTTTAATTTTTAATTCCTGTTGTTCATCGTTTAGTTGTTGCTGTTCTTGTTGTTGTGTACGCATTGGAATTAAAATAAATTCAGTAAAGTGCGACTTTCACTCGCGCACATTCGGTTTTGATCATTTTTTTTTGATTTAGCTTTCTTAATTTTTTAAGCTTTTTCAGTTTAAACGATTTTTTTTCAGTTTTATCGCTTTTTTCTCATTTTGGCGTTTTTTTTTTCTTTTTGGGTTTTTTTAATTTTCGCAATTTTTTTTCATTTTGGCGATTTTTTTCTGTTTTTTTTGGGGTTTTTTTAATTTTGGCGATTTTTTTCTGTTTTTGGGGTTTTTTTTATTTAGGCGATTTTTTCATTTTGGCGATTTTTTCATATTGGCGATTTTTTTGTTTAAGTATTTTTTAATTTTGGCGATTTTTGCGGTTTTTCGCGATTTATTTTAGTCCTAGAGATTTTTTTTTAATTTGGTGCTTTTTTTCGTTTTGGCGATTTGTTTATATTTGGCGATTTTATATTTTTTTGATCATTTTAGTTTTACCGATTTTGAAAATTTCAAGAGTTTTGCTCCTACGGTTTCCAAGATACAGCAAGTTGTCAAAATTACAAAGTCAAAATTGCATTATCTGATGGAACACCCATTGATTTAAATTTTTTAAATTTAGTGTTAATTGTTGTAGTCTGTATAAAAATACACTAACTTTTAAAATTTCAAGTGTATATATGTACATACAATTGTATGTATATTACATGGGATTTTAACATTTTTCGTTGCTCGTTTTGGAACACCCTTTAGTTTTTAACTCTCATGTATTTGTTGTTGTAGTGGCCAAATGTCTACACATTGTGTCCAAATTTCAAGTCCGTAGCTCTTACGGTTCATTTTCACCTTTGGTGTACGGAAATATACAGAAAAATAACCGGCGGCGGCGCACCGTCGGCTTTGAGCCGGTGGACTTGTTTCTCTGCTTGGTATTGCTTCTTTCAAACACTAATACACTCATACATAGCTCACACCGATTTGACAATGCTGTGAATTTGATAATTTGGGATTATTAGTGCGTTTCAAAATTTTAAACTTAGAAACATATTACCTTTGGAAGGGAAATAACATTTGAAAAATTCATGTTTGACAAATTTATTCCGTCTTATTCTATATTATGAGGGCAATTATAATTCAAATTCCACGAGAAATTTTTACCGGGGAATAATTTCAAACAGTAGCAAACAAAAATATCTAATTGGAAAAGGGAGAAATTTCTTGCGGAAATTTATTCATAATTGCAGTGTATAACCAGCGTTGCCGTTTTGGTTACTTGCAACCAAAATCGATTACTTGTAACCAAAATTGGTTACTTTTTTTTCCAATCTGTACTTGTGTACTTTTTGTATGAAACTGAAAGATTAATCAGAAAATTTGCAAATATAGGAAAAAAGTTTTTATACACAAGTTTATTAAAGCGTTCATTTACTTTTTCATATTTAGGAGTAATTTTGTAAATTTTTGCTTTACTCTCTCGTTGCTAGTTTTTGCTGGAAAAGTAATTGAATAGACCTATTATTATTTAAATAAATTGTAGACAATTACAAATAAAAACGGAATTGCAATAAAATAATAGATTTTTTTTATTAAATAAAATAAAAAAAATATATGTATATCGGTGGCTTAATATAAAAAAGGCCCAACTCGAATTTTCGATATTTTACAGAAGCAAAAAACTGAAGAAAAAATAAAACATTTACACGCAGAAATAGTTTTTAAAGCTGCCATAAGTTCTTGATTTTGAACTGTAACGTACTAAGTTCTTCAAGGAGGATGCAATTATACGTTGTCGCCCAGAAAACATTAAAAACGCGATTTCGAAAAAAATTGAGTTAGGCCCTTTTTATATTAAGCCATCGATATGCGACTATAACGGACCTGACTTTTCGGTTTTTGTTTATTTCATATAATTTGGGCTATCAGCAAATTGAGAAAAATTTGCGACCCTATGCATAATCAAAAATTGGTATGAAGTTAGCATAAGTGACAAAATTGCACCACGTGTTGACCAGTTCCTCTATACAATTTGACATTAAAAATAAATAAATAATGTAGTTTTAACACACGATTACATCATAGCATAATTTTTAATTTAAATTATATGGCAAAACACGTTAAGATCATGTTCAATATTACCGCTTATGCTAACTTCATGCCAATTTTTGATTATACATAGGGCCGTTAGCGTTTTAAATACATAATTGAGATTTATTTAATTAAAAACGAAATAACTCTAAATGAAATTAAGTCCCAATTAAATGAGTTGCAATAAAAATTAAGTAAGTAGCCGTCAGTGTTTTACAATGTTACATATTCCTTTTAGAATACTTCTTTTTGTATTGAATTTTCCACAAAATTCTTCAAGTTTCGTTTCCTATAAAGTTTTGAGTAGGTTTTCAAATATTTTTGCTACACCAGAATATTATCCGCACATGATTTTTATTTGGATTGAATACAAAAAAAACTCAATAGCCTTAGTGGACATATTAGATTAAAAGGCATTTACAATAGAAATATTGAATTAAAGCAGTCAATTCTATGTGTGATGTGCATACTTTCCCTTCTGTATTGTTGTTTTTTATTTAAATAGCAAAGGGTACAAAAACCTGAACAATTTCTAAAAATTTTAACAAAAAACAAATCTATCATTATTGTTTGTTTGTTTATTTGATTTTAAAGTTACTCTGGGCAACAGAAGGGAATCACAATTGACACAATTTTATCTCCGAGTGTTGGTGCGGTAAAGTACCACCCTTCCTAACCTAACCTAACCTACTCTGTATTTGAGGCCCTATGCTCCACCGGGAATCAGATTACATAAGATGAAGAAGTATTTACAAAAACAGAGAATAATTTGGCCGAAGGAAAACGCCAACACCAATTGTGAACAACGAATTGTGAATAAACAATTGTCCCGTTATAAAATAATAAAAAAAGCAATTATAATCAGGTCTACTGAAAGGAAAAATGATTGATGAATAATTATATTGTTTTTTTTTTAAATATGTAAGCGAAATACATATAGAGTCATAACCGCCAAAAAAGCTTAATCGACACATTTTTTGGAAATCGTTTTTTTTACGAAAATCGATTATTTACGATCGCAAACAACAGATTTTGGTCAAAAAATTAAAATCGAAAATTATGTCGCTTAAGCTTTTTTGGCGGTTATGGCACGATATGTACGAAAATAATATTACATCCTGATGCCAATACTTTTCAATAACTCGGTTAAAGTGAAAATCTATAGCTAGTTTATATTGAAAATAGTGGGGAAAATCGCAATTTTTTTTTTTTGAAATATCTATACTAAAATTAAAAAACCGTAAGTTGTGAATATCCAGGATATTTGTACTTTCTAATTTTTAAGGCTCAACTTAAAAATAAATTGAATTAAAAAAAACTGAATAACATAGTCACTCACATCCTTATTTTACATTATAATCACAATGCCTATATTATCAAAATCATGGTAAACTTACCAATTTGCTAGCACGTTTTTCAAGTGTACCATACGCAACATGATTTAAAACGAAACCAACAGGCAGCGCTACTCCCTGTATTCTGTAAAATGCATTATTATCTGCTTCATCGGCTAGTTTGTGAGCGGCGGTTACTGTACACTTGCCCAGAAAACTGGAGGAGCCAACCATTGGACCCCTTGATATATCAATATGTGTGCCCATACGATAAAGTACTACACGACCACTATTTTGTTGCAAAATACTTGGAAGCTGTTCACTCTTATATCGTGAATCTTTAAACATTTCTAACGCCAATTCATCATGAACCTCTAAGCGTTCCAGTTTAAGATCTTTTGCAGCCAATTTTATCATTTCCGCCGATAAAGCCCGCAATTCTTCTTTAGACGGTTGCCATGTTTTCGAACCCAAAACAACATCATAAACAAAACTGCCGGATTTTACTTTTTTTTAAAATACAAAAATTAAAAAAAATTCATGAATTTTTTTTTTATAAAAACGCATACTGTTTGGCCCGGGAAAACTATGCAGCTGCAATCGAGCTTCTTCCTTAAAGGCATTTTGCAGGGCGGCGCCCAACATAAAACTGCATGATCGCCAAAAAGACCTTTGAAATAGAGAATCAGTATTTAAAAATGCATTAAAATTCGTGATATATATTCAGGATGAACGCACTTGTTAACTACATGCGGATCCGCGACCGTAAAATTTAATAGTTGCAAAGTGCAATTATCATTTAATGGTCTATGCATATCCCATGGAACTTTTCCATCTATTAGACCTAAAGCAGATCGTTTGCAGTGACCTTCGGACAAATGTTGGGCACAATTATATGGCGTTGAGAGATCACGATTCATAATAAGAGTGACATCTTCAGGAAGGCCTAAGTAACGCACTTCGATTTTTTCAATACGACCAATTAAATCTCTTTGTCTTTTTTGTTCCTTGGTAAATAGTTCATTTCGTCTCCCATTGCCGACAGTCGAAAATAAACCTGGATATTAATTTGCGTTAGGTTACCTCATGCCATTTGTTCTTGTTGAATAAAAACTTACGAACGTTGTTTATTTTATACAATTTCGAAGGTAAACTGAACAGAAATGGTTTTATTTTGTGCATAACTGACATTACTTATTATTTCTTTTAAAACTTTCGCAATTTTAATTTATTTTTACTAAAATAAGCCCATAAAATTATAAAACGAATCGGTGAATTTCCTAATTGCAGATTTTTTGAGTAATTCTGCTTAGAGCAAGCAAACTATCGATAATATCGATAACTTTGTTTCCATTATTATAGAATATCGAAGATTTTTTCTTGATAACGATACTTTCGTTCAAAAAGTA
This sequence comes from Tachina grossa, assembly GCA_949987645.1. Lineage (NCBI taxonomy): Eukaryota > Metazoa > Arthropoda > Insecta > Diptera > Tachinidae > Tachina > Tachina grossa. Next base: position 135,720,493 of record OX465276.1, read on the forward strand.
TTACCAAACTGGCGATGAACTAATATCATGTTCACACTTATGGTCTTAAACGTGTTTAAGGCAAGTGTTTTAAAAAACTCAACACAACCGTTCACATTACATTTGAGATGTTTAAGGTTGACGTTTTGTCAATGAATTATTGTATTTTTATGAAATTACGAACAATTAGCTTTTATATTGGTTAATTATTTTCAAACCACAATTTTTCTTGTAAATATTTTAGTATTCTGTAACTAATTACTTGTTTACCAAATAATTTTTGACGTGACGCCATTTAATAACAACACAAAGTTGCCAGAGTTATCAAAAAACGGACTGAACATACTCCATTATCGTGTTTAAGGAAGTGTTTAAATCTTAAACAGTTCATTTGAGATGTTTAACAAAACAAGTCAATGTATGGTAAAACATCTCAAAATTGTCGTTTTTAAGCTCTTAAACACGAATGAGGCGTTAAACACGTTTAAAACCATAAGTGTGAACATAGTATAAGGCCCAATAATCGACTTCTCAATTAAGTGTCATTTAGCTAATAGCCACTTAATTTTAAGTTTAACTTTTATACTATGTTTAGACGACGAGTTGAATCACATACTTCGCTCTCTGAATCTTGTTTTTGAATCTTGCCGTTTATACGACGCCTTCGTGCTTCATGTGGAGCGTGCCAATTTAGTGCTTTTCGCACTAGATTTAGTGCTTTTTAATTCATAACAGTCCGGATTTTTTTTTAAATATCTGAAATTGGTGCTTTTTCACCTTTGACTTTAGTGCTTTTAGTGCGTTTAACAAGTCCACTAAATATAAATTTGTCATAGTATGGTGGCTTTACACAAAACAACAAATAAACATTTTCCACTTTTCTGTCTGATTGTCATAAGTAAAGAACGGAATGTGCTACAGCAAACTTCTTGGTACGCTTTTGTAGAAAATTGAACACTCTATAAAAAAAATTTAAAAATAAACTAAATCTGAAATAAAAATGTTTTTAATTTCCATTCCATTCACTTATTACAGCTATGGCTAAAATAAATTGAAAAACTTATAAAATTGTTTTATATTTCTCTATTATAACGATAAACACTTCTTTGGCACTTTTTAAAAGGCCTGTTTGTATTTTGTATGGAACTTGGTAAAATTTTCTGGAATAACATGATATTTCTGTTGTTTTCTTGAAAAATCGTATAAATTTAGGATAAATTTTATTTGGACTGTAAATAACTTTTGATCCAGCTAACTTATCAAAAAAAATTATGTAACTTTTTTTATATAGCTTTTAATTTTCTACAAAAGCGTAACAAGAAGTTTAGTGTAGGACATTTCGTTCTTTACTTATGACAATCAGAATGAATAAAATCAATTTATACCATGTAAATCGTATGGGAAATTGAAAATTGCGATGCGCACCATCTCACCATTAATATTATGAGCTGATATTTTAACAGGCATATTTTTTACCTAAACTAAAGTTTGAAACCTGGTTCTGAGAACATCCTAATGTACATCCATACATAGTAAATAGTTTTGTTAATTCATTGACACATACCTACATATTTATACGCATGTACGTATACATAAATACATACAAATTCTTTCGATTTGTATGCTAATTACACGCAGAATTCATTTAATTTCGATTCTAGTTACAATTACTGGAGTTACAGTAACAAATTGATGGACCAAAATCCTACATTTCCACATAAATTTTAATCAAGTGTTTTGATATTTTATCTATACGTAATGATTTAATTTAGGCAGTTATATAAAAGAGTACAAATAAAATTTTAATTGAAATCTTTATCCTGTAAATAAAATTACTTTGTTTCTGAAGTTTCCCAATAAGCACGAAAAAAATTTAAATTCAAGCACTTGAAATTGAACTGGAAACAAAGTTGAATTCAAGCATTTTTTCAAGTAATTTTCAAGTTTGAAAATATTTTTAAATAAAAAATCAATCAACATACATATATGCTCAAACCTTGTCAAATACGTAATTTATTTATTATTAAAACTGAAATTGTGGTGAATATATTGTTACGTTTTTCTCTCTATAAAAACGCTTTTCCGTAGATCCGAAGATTTGCAAATGAATACAAGAGCCGAGTGTAGTAATTAGGGTTAAGAATGATACAAGTTTTATTTACAAATACACTTATACTAAATTACTCAAGAGCTTAAATACACTAATACAACTTAAACTAATAAATTACACACAGATATTCACAACTGGTTACCACTACGCCTTCCTCGCTGTAGTTTACGCACGTTTCTTAGCTGGCTGCGCAAGTAATCACGTGACACCTCTTTGTCTACTGCTCGTCACTTACGAGACTCACTCTGCCGTCACTCACAGTTGATACACCAATACCTCTTTGTCTGCTGCTCGTCACACACGGCACTCACTCTGCCGACACTTACAGTTGATACACCAATAAAGACTCACTGGCTTTACTTACACCCTTATACACGTCTATTCGCTGCGCTGTTTCCTTTACTCCAGTCGACACGATAGACTCCACAATAATCTCAATTCCACGACAGACTATTATTAATTCACAACTTAATTATCAACTGACTAACGAGTTCTTAACTTCACTACTTTCTGATTAGCACTAACTATAACTGTTCGCGACTGACTTACAACTGCAACTAACTCACTCATTGGATGCGTCACCTCTATTTATATTTCACAGAAATTCCACTAGAAGTTTCAAGCAATGTCTAGACGATCATTATCATCTTATATGCTGCCTAATTAAGTTCATGTGGTAACTATGTATATACATGTGAATATGCGTACGTGTGTACATCATTAACTAAGCAACACACGGTGGTTGTTTATCTTTTGCTTTTCGTTTGAATTGGCATGTATGGATGTGTACAAATATGTGAATCTTCATAATAAGCAGACGCTTTTTTTGTTGTTGTTGCTTTTGCTTATTTAGTCAAGCTAGGCATGCTTATTTAGTTGTTGGCTACTTTCTAGACTATTCTTTGTTTTGACCCTGTAGGAATATTTTCGCGTACCATTTACATTAACCCTGTTGGAATATTTTTGTGTAATGTTGCTTAACATTGTTGACGGCTATTTTCGTAACACTGCCGCCCACTTAAGCCTATTCGTCCCGAATAGGCACATCATCGCCTTTCTTTTTCTGCGTTTTCTAAACGCCTTGTAGTTACGCTGGAGACGACTACCTCTTCCATATTTGTCGGCTTTAGTTCTGGCTCTGTCTCGTTTCTCAACTGGAACTTGTATTGCCATACGCTGGAGGTGACTACTTCGATATTCGTGGCCCCTGGTAGTACTTTCTCTGCTTAGTATTTCCGCTACAGCTTGCCTTGCCGTTCGTTGGAGATGAAACCATCTTTGACATTTACAGCCCTTGGTACTTAATCTGCCTGGTATTTCTACTACAGCTTGCCTTGCCGTACGCTGTAGATGACAACTCCTTCCACATTTATGGCCTTTGGCTCTGACTCTACCTTGTCCCTTGACTAGAGCTTGCCTTACCATTCTACATTTATGGCCCTTGGCTCTGACTCTACCTTGTCCCTTAACTAGAGCTTGCCTTACCATTCCACATTTATGGCCTTTGGCTCCGACTCTTCCTTGTACCTTGACTAGAGCTCGCCTTACCACACGCTTTAGGCTCCGTATAGAAGTTGTCTTTTTCTTCCTGACTGCTTTTATGCTATGCGCTCTGTATGCTATAGCAGTTTCTTTACCCTGAGCAAGCGAGACCATTTCACCCATAGCTTGTTCCGCTGTTTCACAGACCACCACATCTTCTACGTCACTAGCTTCATTTTCTTCGCTGGAAACTTCTGGCTCACGCCCAACTTGTTGACACTGACCACTGTTGATTTCGTCTTCTACTTTCAGTTTTTCCTCAGTGTCTTCCTCTGTGGCAGAAATGTCGTCGTAGACGCTGTTCACCAAGTCAGAAATCTCTTCGTCTGATTTACTGACTTGCATAACTAATTTCGTCATGTCACAAACCGCTTGACTATCATCTAGGTCACGAGCTTCATTTACTTCGCTGGAAACTTCTGGCAAACTTTGCTCATGTTCAACTTTTTGACACTGACCGCTGTTGATTTCATTTTCTGCCTTCAGTTTTTCGTCAGCGTCTTCCTCTGTGGCGGAAATGTCTTCGTAGACGCAGTTCACCAAGTCAGAAATCTCTTCGTCTGATTTACTGACTTGCATAGCTAATTCCGCCGTGTCACAAACTGCTTGACTATCATATAGGTCACGAGCTTCAGTTACTTTGCTGGAAACTTCTGGAAAACTTCGCTCACGTTCAGCTTGTTGACACTGACAACTGTTGATTTCATCTTCTGCCTTTAGTTTTTCGTCAGCGTCTTGCTCTGTGGCAGAAATGTTTTCGTAGACGCTGTTTCCCAAGTCAGAAATCTCTTCGTCTGATTTACTGACTTGCATTTCTACACCATCTGCCCGTCTGTTTGCGTCTTCAGCAATTTCCTGACGTTTTTCATTGCTGGCTCCAGATGATTCTTGAACGTTTGTCATAGTCTTCGCTTTCCATTTGTCAAGTGTGTAATTTGTGGCCCTAGATGTTTTTCGTACTCGTGCTCGTACTCGCACTCTCTCGGTTTTGGCTCTTGAAGTTTCTCTTGACATTTCCAGAAATTTCTTGTTGTCAGATTCGATTTGAGTTCTCAATTCTCTTACTGTTCTCATAAAATCATCTAACTTTACCCTCATTTCCAAACGCTCTTTCTCCTCGAACTCATATGTCTCGATTTCGATGTTGCGCCGCTGGAACTCCTGTAGTAGTCTCTCCTGTAGTTGTACTTTATTACCAGTTGTCGACAGTTTCCGCTTATTCAACTCTTCCTTGAGTTGCTTCACATTAAGCTCTTGAAATTTCATTTTCCTCAAAAACCAATTACTACGTTTAACCTTTTCAAACGTATGTGGTTTTGTTCACGTTTAAGCTTTTCAAACGTGTGAGGTTCTCCTTTTCTTATTACTCTTGCTTTTCGCTTAACCCTTTTTAAACGTATCGCTTGTATTTGCAAATCCCACTTCTGACACCAAATGTTACGTTTTTCTCTCTATAAAAACGCTTTTCCGTAGATCCGAAGATTTGCAAATGAATACAAGAGCCGAGTGTAGTAATTAGGGTTAAGAATGATACAAGTCTTATTTACAAATACACTTATACTAAATTACTCAAGAGCTTAAATACACTAATACAACTTAAACTAATAAATTACACACAGATATTCACAACTGGTTACCACTACGCCTTCCTCGCTGTAGTTTACGCACGTTTCTTAGCTGGCTGCGCAAGTAATCACGTGACACCTCTTTGTCTACTGCTCGTCACTTACGAGACTCACTCTGCCGTCACTCACAGTTGATACACCAATACCTCTTTGTCTGCTGCTCGTCACACACGGCACTCACTCTGCCGACACTTACAGTTGATACACCAATAAAGACTCACTGGCTTTACTTACACCCTTATACACGTCTATTCGCTGCGCTGTTTCCTTTACTCCAGTCGACACGATAGACTCCACAATAATCTCAATTCCACGACAGACTATTATTAATTCACAACTTAATTATCAACTGACTAACGAGTTCTTAACTTCACTACTTTCTGATTAGCACTAACTATAACTGTTCGCGACTGACTTACAACTGCAACTAACTCACTCATTGGATGCGTCACCTCTATTTATATTTCACAGAAATTCCACTAGAAGTTTCAAGCAATGTCTAGACGATCATTATCATCTTATATGCTGCCTAATTAAGTTCATGTGGTAACTATGTATATACATGTGAATATGCGTACGTGTGTACATCATTAACTAAGCAACACACGGTGGTTGTTTATCTTTTGCTTTTCGTTTGAATTGGCATGTATGGATGTGTACAAATATGTGAATCTTCATAATAAGCAGACGCTTTTTTTGTTGTTGTTGCTTTTGCTTGTTTAGTCAAGCTAGGCATGCTTATTTAGTTGTTGGCTACTTTCTAGACTATTCTTTGTTTTGACCCTGTAGGAATATTTTCGCGTACCATTTACATTAACCCTGTTGGAATATTTTTGTGTAATGTTGCTTAACATTGTTGACGGCTATTTTCGTAACAATATCAAAAAAAAAAAAAAAATAAATAAAAGTGAATTTGGAAAACAAAGGTGAGTAAAACGTGAAAACAATAGCGAAGGCAGATGTGCAGAAAATAATTATTAGAAAACAAAGGAATTGCATTTTGCTTTCCATTTTAAAAGCCTTGTTTTGCAGCTTGAAATACACTTGAATTCAACTGTAATACAAGGTTGAGTTTACAGTATAATTCAAGGCTTGAATTAAAATGTACTACAACTGAATTGTTCGCATTGACTTCAAGTTCCCATTTCACTGGAGAATGCTATTGAATTAAAGTGTGAATCAAGCATATTTCAACCCTTGACAATTGATTGTGTGGTTTGAATTACACTTGTTTTACACTTGATTTCAAGCAAAATTGCTTATTGGGTTAGTTTTATGGATCATATAAGCTTACGAGTTCTACTTTATTTTTCCAAAATTATTATATCAAATATCCCATTACAATTGTTTAATTTGATTTTGTCTTGAACTTAAATTATTTTCCTACTCATATTCTACTTATAACTGAATAAAATCGAAATATGGCTTTATTGCATTTAGTGTTTTTTTTTGGAAGGCGTAGTACTTTTTGCTCTGAAAAAGTTGGCATCACTGTTCGTGTGGCATCTTTTTATTTATATTCACATATTCATACATAGCATACACACGCATATATATACCCAGTGGGAAAAGGTAATGAATAGTAAATTATAAGGTAATGCACATCATGTATAATTTTTCATATCTGAATTGATTACTGTTAACACAGAACATTTCCGAGGAAAGTAATGAATTATTTTAATTGTGTTTGATCAAATTACCCTGTCGTTTCTAAGGGATGCATTGTTTTGCTATGGAAAATAATACTTCATGTAATTAATGCCTACTTTTCCAGCTGGGTACATACGTATCATATACACGTATATAACTACATACATACACATAAGCATACATATATGTAAGTATACTTACATACATTCGACTCATTCAAAATTTTGTTTTTGAAGGCATCCCTATATTTTCTTCTTATTTTCCTTTTTTTACTATTCATAACTTAATTAAATTTATTGATATTAAACTCACATCTATGTTTTTTTGGTTTGTTTTTATTTGTTCAAACCCATACATACACATATACATATTTTGTTTTGATAGCTGGTTCAGCTAAACTGCCGATAAACTGCGATACAAATTAAAGAAGATACCAATTTTACGTGCTTCGCAAGTAGATTGATATTGAATCTACTTGATTCGCTCTCATAATTTTGTATGGCGAAGCAAGTTGATTCGATCATGATTGGGGTGTGAAACATGAATAGAGAGCGAAGCACGTATCGTGTAAACATACTATTAATTGCAGTTTCATTTTTTCAGCCGTAAAATTAAATCTTCACTTAAATACTATGAAAGTATGGTAGCACTGTGAAATGTTTATAGTTCTAAAAGAAAACAGACGTTTAATGTAAATAAGAAAGTTAGGTTATCAACATGTAGAAAATTAAAATTGCATAAGAACACATTTTATGAAACCAAAAGAGTACCAGAACGCATTTTTCTATTTATGTATTCCATGATATGATACTATGCATTGTATATGTTATATATTTATTAAAATTAAACGAAATTCTTTTTAATACGACCACATGATGTTTATGTAGATGTTTTCAATAAACACACACAAGCACAATAACATATGGTATACTCGTAAGACTTAAGTGTGATTTAAATAGACAAGGTTGGGCATTTAAATGGCTCTCAACTTTATACTAAAAAAATTAATTCGGTACTTAAGAGACACTTAAAGATAAATGACACATAATTGAGAAGCCAATTATTGGGCCTAAATTAAATTTAATGGCATATACACAATTGCTTAACCATAAAAACAAGCCAATTTTTGAAATTAAATAAAGACATTATGGGTTGAAGTCTACTGACGAGTTCCACAAGCGTGAACGAATTGCATATAGACAATTGCTTAACCCAAAAAAAACAAGCCAATATTTTAAACTAAATTTAATATAATACCCCTTAATTAAACTTGTGACAAAATTATCTTATGCTTTCCTTATTATACCTCTATCATTTATGGTTATTATATTAAGGTTATTTTCAAAACTTTACCCTAATTTACCATTATAAAAAATTAGGGATTCCACAGGTAAATTCACATAAAACACATGTTATAACAGTACGAATAGACGAGCAATTTTTATTTCTGAACATAAGATATAACGTCGGCAGAATGACGTCACAAAAAAGTTTGTGTTCAAACTTATTTTAAGGGGTGGCTAGACATAAAATGTTAAAATTCAAAATTTAGGTTGTCGTATGCATACGAAGTGCACGTTTTACGTTTTGATATTTTAATACTTCTGCAACAGAGCATATATTTTGTGCTTCTGCTTGATTTTTTTTATAATAAACTTATTATTTATAGTTTCACGCCATTATTTTCTACGAAAAAGGTAAATTTGGCAGCTTGTGTCCTAACATAATTGCTCAGACTTGTGTTTGAGCAATTGTTTCCAAACATGTGTTCGAACACTAACATTTACGGTTTACACAGTCATTTTTTGTGTTATACGGAAGTTACACTATGACTTTTTACTGTGGCTTTCCTAGAGTTTATTGACAAAAGGGGAACAAAGGTGATCAAAGGGGTAGCAACATAAAAGAGAATTCAAGAAAAATGCAGGGGTAAAAGTCATCATGTAAATCCCGTATTAGCAACAGATTTTGACAATTGCCAACACAAAAATTTCCAAACTTATGTCTCGTGTAATCTCACTGTAATGAAATCGAAAAAATATTACAAAAATTAAAATAAGAAATGGATGGCTACGAAGAAAATAAATCGAGATGAATTCTTGCAATTTTATAATGGTTGTAGAAAAACACTAGGTTTTAGCTGGAAAATTGCTCAATTGGCAGCCTTGGTGTTTAGTTAGTGTTATGAATGGTAGTTGTCTTTATTAAGATTTATATATGAAAAGTTTATGCAATGCAACTCTTCTACACTACAGTCTAGGAGGCACTGCAATTATTGAACAGTAAAAATGAAGGGTCAATTCTGTGTTCTAGTGATAGTTTCACCATGTAGCTGTTACACCATATTACTGTCAAATACAAGATCAAAAATTTATGTGTGTTTCTTTCTGTACATAGGTTTGAATGTTTGTATAAACGTTGCCATATAATTAGTGTAGATGTGCGTCTATCATATATTCATCATGTGTCAAACTAAATTTCTGTTTTGTCATTCTGCCGTTTGCAAAATTAACTTTTTGTTCGCAAAGATAGTTTCTATAAATATTGTTCAATAAAAAATAAAAATGCAATTGGAACTTACAAGAGACGTACCAAAATCTGGTTTTAATTTCGAAAATTGCAAGAGGTACATTTATGCAATGGTTGTATTTACATATTTCTAGAAATTCCAATATAATTTTTTTCAGAAATGCGGAACTTATGAAAAATGGATTCCAACCTCCGAAAACAGTTAAAACTGGCACTACCATTGCTGGTATCGTGTTTAAGGATGGTGTAATCCTAGGCGCTGACACACGTGCCACTGAAGGGCCCATAGTCTCGGATAAGAACTGTTTCAAAATTCATTATCTAGCTAAAAATATGTAGTAAGTATAAAGCACAAAATGACAATATACATATATATGTATGTTCACATTTTCAGAATATTGAATTAAAAACTAACAATAATTTCCTTAAATTTTTGAAGCTGCTGCGGTGCTGGTACAGCTGCTGACACTGAAATGACAACCGACATGATTGCTTCGCAACTAGAATTACATCGGCTCAACACTGGACGCCAAGTACCTGTAGTAGCGGCGAATACATTATTGAAACAGATGTTGTTTCGTTACCAGGGACACATAAGTGCAGCCTTGGTGCTGGGAGGTGTTGACAAAACTGGTTCATACATCTACTCCATACATCCCCACGGATCCACTGATAAGTTGCCTTACGTTACCATGGGCTCCGGCTGCTTGGCCGCAATGGCTGTTTTTGAAGCCCGCTGGAAGCCGGACATGGATGAAGAAGAGGGTAAAAAGTTGATGAGAGATGCTATAGCCGCTGGTGTATTCAATGACTTGGGATCTGGTTCTAACATTGATTTGTGCGTTATTCGCAAGGACTCTACAGATTACTTGCGTAATTATGAATTAGCCAACAAGAAAGGAGAAAGACAGGCAAGTTTATGACTTTATTTAAGACGTTTCTGATATTTTATATAATATTTTTTTTTATAGCTTAACTACGAATTTAAATTGGGGACAACTGTCGTATTGGAAACGAAAATTAAAAAATTTGATATTTCAGAGGAAGTTTATTTTGTTCCAATGGAAACAGCTTAATACCTTAAAAGTAAAACACAACAATTTGTCTATTAGTTTTTCAACATTTAAATAATAAAACTATATGTGGAAGGATCAATATTCAATTTATCTATTAGTTTTGATATAAATACATAGTAATATTGATTTATCTTTTTTATGTAGATTTTTAAAGATTTACGTACTAAAAACTTGTATTAATCTTCGTTCATAACAAGGTGGATTCATTTAAATAAAAGTATCGATTTAAGAATCACAATATACAATACTTTTAAGAATATAATTTTGTATTTGTCTCTCGTGAGGAGTAAAATTTAGGTAATTCGATTGAGAAGATAAAATTGACTTTCATGTACATATGCATATGTCGCACCTCAAATCCAAGACTGCCAGAACTCAAAACTTATAAAATGATATTCTTTCACAGTTGTTCTAAGTCTAACATGTGTGTAAAGGAGTACAGATAATTTTTGTGCCAAACAAGTAATAGTTTTGACTGTTCTAATTACATCTCTGCGAGATAACCATCTAAATATGTACTTAAATATTTCAAAATGATATGCGTATTAATGCCAAAATACTGCTGGAACTTTTTGAAATTTTCAACAATTTTCACGTCGATTGGAGCTGTTACAAAAATTGTGGTTTATTTAAACAAAAAAACCACATGCGCATGTGGCTCCGACGTAATTTTGACGCCATCACGAAGTTACATGCCGCGTACTAGTAACATATCGTCGGTTGGTTTCTGGTTTGATGTATGGAACATTTAAAAAAAAATTGAGTAATTAATTGAATATTTGTACATATGTATATGAATAATGTGTCCTCTTTCCAAATTCTTTATCGGTGTTCCCATATCTTGAATACATCTGGAGATATAGGTGTGCAAATTTGCGTAATTTCCACAATTGTTGAACATTCTAAAGTCTGTTTTACGGCAATCGACAATTTTTTTGTTATGTGGCATATTTCCCACGTAAAAGTATTAATCATGATATAATTATAACAGGTACATGCACAAGCCCAGCCTGTTAATGTATACAATGCAAATAGTTGTCAAACTTCGTTTACAAGACGCATGTGCCTTTTTACATGTCGTGTACTATAGTCTTTACGATTTTATCAATTTCAAGTGGAACTATACATGGTATATATATAAATAAATAGGTAGGCCCATCAAATTTTAATTTCAACAAGAAAATCTATTTTCGATTACATATCGCTTACGATAAATAAAATAAAAAATAAGGCTGGATATCAGTAATGGTATTTTGGTGCATTTTGCCTCTTCACAAACGCGAAATTTTGGCTAAATACCCTTTTTAAAAAAGCGGGTATTTACAGTGCTTTTAACAATTTCTTACAGTGCTTTTTTGTCAAATAAAAATATACTATATTTAATTTACAAAACTAAAATGCTTTTAATCGCTTATAGCAGCATCTTTTAACTTAAATTGTATTTAATGACAATAACGGAAACTATGTTAAAAACAATGTAGAAAATTTTTCAGAATTGGGATTGAAAAATTTAATTTTTTTTTGCAAAATAAAAAACGGAAGTAACTGGAAAGTACCACATAATTCTCTGCATAATAATTGATTGAAAGTAGTATGCAATAAGCATTTGTTAAAGCTTACGCAAATATTTAATAATACTATAGGGTGGTTAAATTTTAAGGGTCGATTTCGGAATTTTCATAAGACCGTTAATTTGTAAGTGCAAAGTAAATCAAAATGTTCACGTCTACAACAAAATGTACGTAATTTTGTATTCAACGCACAAGAGTGGTTAAATTTGAAGGGCCGATTTCGATTGAAAGCATGAGGTTATCCATAGCAGTCAGTTGTTTTAGACAACGAGTAGCCAACCCCCAATTTTTCATATCGATTATTTGACTCCTGGTTTTTTATTATTTGTTTTTACATACTTATTTTTATTAAATTAATTAAGATTATTTTTTAATTAATATGTCAATAAATTCTGTTATTATATCTGAAAGACTTTGTTTATTTTGAAACAAAAATGTGAAATTATATTTTGAGCTTTTACACTCTAAACTTTCCCCAAAATATTTTTTGGGGAATAGTACTTTAGTACAGAATAAGCATTAATAGAATCGATCGTTATTTTTACCAAAGAGAATATGTAATTATTTTGTAAGTTTTCTTTTATTTCCTTGCGCATTTCTGTTTTTACTTTTACGAATTGTTGTAAAATTAAATTTTGAAAGTCGCGTTCCGCTTTTGACAAATAAAGGCCTCTAACTCTCAGAGCACATGTGTACCAGATGTATTAAAATTAAAAAAAAAATATTTTTGTGCTTTTTTACCGCCTTTTTCGTATTTTATTGCGCTTTTTACCCTTTTTGCAACAGCTTAATATGCTTTTGCTCTTCGTAGAGACACAAAACATACAGAAGTGTCACGAGACGGAAGATACGTGTATTTTTCTGTTTGTCTCGTTTTCCCTCAAATTTTGTCGTCGTTTTTGTTTTGCTACGTCTTTCTAGTGCAATAAATTTTTATTAGCTGTGTTAATTGGTAAGTAGTAATACACTACAGTATCAAATACAATATGCTTTTCTCTTTTTTCACGAATTTTAACAAAAACCTGATTGGAGCTTTTTTTACCTGTCACTTTCTTCACTTCTGTGTATTCTGTGGTAGAGATACCAACACTGCTGAATATACTTAGTGACATAATTTGTACTTTTCGTGTTTGAACAGTACCAAACAAGGCGCATTTATTAGGTGGCAGCACTACACCAGGTGACTAATGTCATTATACCAATCTAAACGTCAAATTTGGATTATGTAGGTATAAGCCTAAAAGCATGCTTTTATATGGGTATCCATAAACACCTTTCGAATATTCAGTTTTGTACGGTGTTTGACATTTCCTATAAGAAACATGCAATCTGACGATGCTACCCTGTTTTGAAAAGTAAGAAGGTAATTTATACCAACAAAGTACATGTGGTTGTTGCTGTTGTATTATTTGTTGTAGAATCGCGGGTACCTGATTGATGTGCCTTGGTACCAAAAAAGTATATTTGTACCAATTTTGCTAACACTGTCTTGTATACAGCGATGCCAATTTAGTGCGTTTCGCGCTAGATTTAGCGCGTTTTAACTATGCCAAACGCGCTTTTTGTCGTCGCGCGTTTAATAAAAAAGGCGCTGAATTAGCGCGTTTTGAATAAAGTCAATAATATCATTTCAGTTCAATATGTTTTTTAACTTTTGCGTATAATGTTAACAATTTTCTAATATACAAAGCTCTGATAAATTTTTTGAAATTAGTTAATGATTCAGCTGTCGCAAACAAAATTCGCTTGACTGTGGTCAGAATTAAAAACGCATTTTAATGGCAAATATTTTGAAATTTCACAACTAAAAATATGTACTACATACAATGACCCAAAAAATGTACATAACTTACAAAGCATATACTATAGCTGAAGTACAAAAAGCATTTGAATCGCAAAACTATTCGAAAATTTATATGTTGTTACAAAGTTTTACAAATAAATTAAATGTAAAAACTACAAATTATTAAGGCTTTAAAAAATTTCTTAAAACAAATTTTAAATATTAAGGACTTTGGACAAAATGCTTGCTCTCAATTTCGTGTACGTGTGCTTGTCGGCTTGATGCTACCATGCTTGATGCCCCACCACGCATTCATTTTTATTTTGATTTTGTGCTGTTCGTTTGGTTGAAAAAAATGTATAAAAATGTCTAAATAAAGAAATTGAATAACAATAATGGCAGCTCTCCTTACAAAAAAAGAACAAAGCAAAATAAGAAAGTTCTAACACTTCTTTTTTCTTCACCAGTCAAACTTATGTTTTTTAATTCCGATATTTTGGGCAACCGTTTACAATGGAAATATAATTATAATGAAAATTTGTACGTGCTTGATGGGGTAACAATATACACGCATTAACAAGGGACAGCAAGCATGCCGAAAATCAAAATTTTTTGATTTTCCATCAAGCATAGTTGGTGTCACACATACTAACAAATTTTCACTCATACTATAACCAATCTCAGCAAGCATTTTGACCGTGTCTAAACCCCTTTAAACCTTTATAAAGCCTTAATAATGTTTATAAATAAGAAAGCCATTCTGATTCTGTATTAAATGATTTCAGTTTATTAAAACATAATGTCGAGGAAGCAATATTGCAAAATCTGAAAAATTAATTGTGATACGAGTACTAACACATACATCGACTTTTATTAAATTTAAGCTAGCGCGTAGAAAATAGAGCGTTTTTGCTATAAATATTTAACAATGATGTAACTTAGCGCGTTCTAGCGCGTTTTGAGAAGGGTAGTAGCGCGTTTGGGTTATAAATAGTTGGCATCGCTGCTTGTATACATAATTGAACCACACGTCAGACGTTCTCGACTTTTGCCAAATATACAGCCACAAAACAGTAATCCAACAAAAAACTCAAGTGTTAATCTAACTTTTTTTGATAAATATTGATGCAATTGTTTTCTTGTAATTAAGTATCCAAGGCCTTGTAAATATCCCAGCAAAAAAAGTGATGAAAAAAAGTAGAAAAAGCACCGCAACTACTAATACGAAGCAATTCAATCTCCGAGCAAAAAGTAGTGAATTTAACATTGCGAGTCATTGAGTCATTGGAGCAAAGTGGTTTGTTTTTGCCAACCCGTAAGCGAATAAGATTTCCTTTTTATTTGCTATAAAAACTAAAATAAAGTGTGATTTTTTATTGGTGAAGTAAATCCAATACATTTTACATTTAGGATGTGGTTATTAACCACTTTTCCAAAGAACTTATATAAATCTATGATGTAGGAAGTGGTGCTTTTTCACTTATTTATTAACCCACTTGGAAAGATATTTAACTCCTAAAATATTATACTCATTAAAATAATTGGTAACACTTCTATTTTCTGTAGTTGTGGTACTTTTTCTACTTTTTTCATCACTTTTATTGGATTTTTATTTTAGAGGATAATAATAATAATATGATTTTTCATTATTTTATATACATATGTGATTAAAAATAACTTCGTAAAACTAGAATAAAAAGCATAACATATTTTGGAAGTAATTAAGAAGTGCTTTCTAAAGAAGTACCTACCTACTCATTTTATTTTTTTCTGGTTATAATAGAAAATTGGAGTAATTGCAGCGTCATGAAATTATATATAACCATATTTTTAATGGGGAGTTGCATACTTTCAAGTTTTGCACTACCAGTTACTCAAACAAAAAAAGATGAAAAAGTGGAAACAAGTACTCCCGAATCACCAGATTTGGAAGAATCCTTGGAATATGAACGTTATTTGAAAGAAGTTGTTGCGGCATTAGAAAGTGATAGCCACTTTCGTGCAAAGTTGGAGAACGCATCAGTATATGACATACAGGTAAGTTCATTCACTATAAGTCTGGTTATTAAGTTTAGTTAGTCTTTAATTGATTTGAGAACTAGTTGGCACAAAACTACGCATTCCTACAATTTAAATAAAAATATATATGTATGTTGCTTGTACATTTGGATATTTTATTTTTTATTTCTTCAAAATGTGCATGTACTTATAAGTAGAGATGTGCAAATGTCGTGATTTTATCGTTTCACGCGTGATTCTCGCATGATCGTAATCAAATTTATAATTAATCACGCGTGAGTGCGTGAGTGTAACTTAAAAAATATTATTCGTGCGTGAGCTATTTTTAATAATCACGCACGAGTTCTCACGCTCTCACGAGATATCATTCCTGCATAGGTGGTATCAATATGTGGAACGAATCTACTTTAGTGAAGCTGCTCCAAATTTAAAAAAAATTATCTTAGATGATAGAAAATTTAATTCTAAGAAAAAACTGTTATGTCCGAAAATCCCCGGAAAGGAATATTTACGGAGTTACGGACCTCCAAACTTTTGGATGGCTTTTGGCATTTTCGTGGTAAGTTTCTGATTTAGTATAACAATATGGGTATCAAATGAAAGATTATAAAAATTATTACCGTGTCATAAAAAAATTTTAAAGGAAAACCAAATAGTATTTTTCATATTTTTTTCACTTTTTAAAGTTAAAGGAAAATATTTACTGCCGGGTTTAAATATTTTCTCCTCTATGCTATTTCCCTATATGGCGTGTAATAGTAAAGATTTCCTGCTTAGCCGGCCTTCGGCCGGGCTTAAAGATTTTCTCCTCTTTGATATTTCCCGATATGGCGTGTAATAGTAAAGATTTTCTCCATAGCCGGCCTTTGGCCGGGCTTAGAAATTTTCTCCTCTGTGATATTTCCCGATATGGCGCGTAATAGTAAAGATTTTCTGCACATAAATGCTTTCTATATGTAATTTTTTTTTTTTTTTTTGTAATGTAATTTTGTTTATATTTTAATTTTAAAACAAAAGTAACATACCGACAGTACATTTAACTTCAAAACAAACATAACATAGGAAAAAAATACAACTTGATTTCCCTTAAAAATTTGTTTACCATGTTATAATTTTGAAAATCTTTCATATGATACCCATATTATTATACTAAATCAGAAACTTGCCACGAAAATTCCAAAAGACATTAAAATTTTTTGAGGTCCGTAACTCCGTAAATATGCCTTTCCGAGAATTTTCGGACATAACATTTTTTTCTTAGAATTTAATTTTCTATCTTAGATATTTTTTTTTTTTTAAATTTGGAGCAGCTTCACTAAAGTAGATTTAAGCCATATTTTTTATGGCACACAATTATATTTTCCCTAAATTTTAATTTTTTTCAGAAAATCTGCTCGTATATCCGCATTTATGAAAATATGTGCTCTTAAATTTTAGTTGAAAATGTTCAAAACTATCTACTTAATAAAATGTTATAGTGGAAACTTTCAAAATCTACTGTCGCAAATTTTTATAAGCGCTTAAACGCAAAAGGATTTTTAAAATTTATTATTTTAGGACATTGCTGAATGTAGGGTACATGTCCAAAATAAAAATAATTGGCTTCAAGCACATTTTTAATGCATTGTCTTTAGCGTTATGTAATTAAAAAGTGAATGTTTTAAACAAAATTTTTTACAAAACTGAAAATAATGAAGATACTTAAAGAAACACATGCCTTTTTCAGGGAAATTTTAAAATTTTGATTTTTATCCTTTTCTTGATTTCACAAATGGAGATATTAATAAATTTTATTACTATTTTTATTTAAAATTTTGTCAACAATTTATTGCTGTCTTTTAATTTAAAATTCAACAATAAAGTAAAAAGTAATATGCGAAATTCTAAAAAAATTCAAGACAAAAAATTTTTTTGTCTTAAGTAAAATACCTTATCAGAGATACGGAAACACATTCGGTAAAAATCGGATAATTTTTAAAAGTTACAAGCCCACTGAACTCCTGTCCAGCTCAAGCCAAAAGTAAAAGTCCCCACTGTGCAATGCAAATTTTACATATATACGTACATACAAATGTACATAAATATGTACATATGTATGCGTAAAAACCTATTTTTCAACCCCAAAAAAAAAAATACAAATTCGATTACATGCTTTTTCGTGAGCGTGCGTGATCGTGATAAGATGTAAACCACTCGTGCGCGATTAAGAATATCTTGTTCGTGAGCGTGCGTGATCGTGAAAATTTTCAATATCATTCGTGCGTGAAAGTGCACATGTTATGTCGTGAGTCAAAAAACGCTCACGTGCACATCTCTACTTATAAGTATAGCCAAAACAAATATACCATCCCAGCAAAAAAATTTAAAAAAAGGTAATCGAGTTTGGAATTAAGTATTTTTGGTGGAAGCTCTTCCCTGCTGTATTACCAAATTAATGATTTAAACAAGGCGTGAGGCTAAAATAATCGATTCTTGAGAAGTACTTACTTTTTTTATTTGGAAACTTGTTCACGTAATCTATTTAATCTAAAAAATTCATTCTCATTTAGCAACTTGTAAATTTTTTTTTAAATTTTAGATAATGTGATTTGTAAGCGAGTAATGAAATTTGGCAATCAGAAATGCAAGTCATTATATGGCAAGTAGTTCTAATGGTAATGTGTATTTTTTTTTGTTGGGATGGTATGTACCTTACAATTGTAGACTCCATGAAAAATCGCCCAAAAACAATTCGCCCAAAAATAAAAATGAAAAATCGCAAAAAAAAAATTTCATACAAATTTTAAGTAATCATCAGTTTTTTTCTTTTTGGAAAAATGTAATTTTTTACAACAAACACACAAAAAAAGAATTAAAAATGAAGTTTTGGTGAACTTTTTTCCCTGTGTTTGTTGTGAAAAAATTACATTTTTCATTTCATTTTACATTTTCATATAAAAACTGATGTGAGTACCTTTAATATTTCATATGAAAAATTGCCCAAAATTGTTCAAACATTTAAAAATTAAAGGGAAAAATACACCATGGTAGAGAAAATCCTTAAGGCCGTCCAAAGGCCGGCAGTGCAAGAAAACGTTCTTCAGCAAAAAAACTTTGCAAGGCAGAAAATCTTTATTAGGCAGCGCCGTGTCGGGGAAAACCATGGTGGCGAAAATCGTTAAGCCCGGCCGAAGGCCAGCAGTGCAAGAAAACGTTCTTAAGCAGGAAAACTTTGCAAGACAGAAAATCTTTATTAGACAGCGACGTCCCGGGGAACGCCATGTTCTTAAGCAGGAAAACTTTGCAAGGCAGAAAATCTTTATTAGGCTGGGCCTGTCGGAAAACACCATAGTGTATAAAATACGGGAACGAACGAATATTATTTACGCTTCTCTATAACTTTTGTTTTTTCTTTTTAATATAAACATTAAATTACTATAATTTTGAATATTTTTTGGTGTTTTTTAATTTTGAGCGATATTTAATTTTTTTTTGGCGATTTTAAATTTTTTTTGGGTGATTTTTCATTTTCAAATTTTGGGCGATTTTTCATTTTTATTTTTGAGCGATTTGGTTTTTCGCGATTTTTCATGGAGCCATAGTTGTAGTGTGAGTAGGGTTTGGTATTTCCCGGACTTTTGCACTTCCCGGAAAGCGGGAATGAAAAAATCACGTTCCCGAGAATTCCCTTCATTCCCGGGAAAAGATAATTTTTTAAATTAAGTACATCTTTTTAAATAAAAGTTAATACAAAAGCAGTTCTAAGACAAATTTTCAACCCAATAGCATGTAAAAAGCCACCTGCGTATGTCGCGATGACGTCACGAGAAATTTCAGCATGTTCGTTGCATTTTTTAGAATTACTAGTAGTGGCTAGATGCCGTAAAATTTTTATACTATTTTTGTTCAATGTTTTATGTGGCACATGTAGTCGAATCGAAGACATTTTCTGTGGCAGCTCATCTGCAAGCATGTTAATATCTACATGTACATATGTTACTAGTACACGGCATGTAGCAAATGTAGCATCGTGATGACGTCAAAATTGCGTCAGAACGACATACGTATGTGGTTTTTTACATGCCGTGTACTGTAGGCTTAAGCCACAGTCTGTCTAAATGTCTTTGATTTTTCATTTTATTTCTCCCAAAACATTTCCTTCAGGATTTCAATAATAACGTTGGCTTCCCATCTAAAAAAATTATATATGGTCCATATATTTTTAATATATGAATGTATATGACTATATATGAATATGTATGAATTCATGTATGGGATTGTACATGGCAAGAGTAATATATGAATTCATATATGGACTAATATATGAAATGTATTATAATATATGATCTCATATATGGAAATTTAATTATGAAGCTCTTCATATGTGGATCCATATATAGAAATAAGATTTAATATATGGAGCCATATAAACAATTGTTGCATACATGATATCTCACATAAGATCGTTTTTGCAATCAAAAAAGCTTGGTGTTTTATCACTTGTGAATTGGAAATCCATTAGAAAATACATACGGCATGCAAAGTTTACATGCGTACCCTCAACGTTTAAAAGAGAAAAACTTTTATTACAAAAAAAAACCATTCTTGTATGATTTTATACTTTGTGGCCCCATTTAATGCATCAAATAATCAAAAGGATAATACAGTCATTAGTTTTATAGAAAATAACAGAATTCTCTGGATAAGAAACAAAGTTCATATTACTGCAAAAATTTATATTGAAAACTATTGTTGTTAGCATGAGTTTTTAATCTGATTTCTTAAATGAAATTTTATGTACGAATACAATTTTTGTATTTTTTAAATAATTGATTCACCTTTTTTTTTGACTTAAAATGATGAATGAAATGACTTTTAGTTCGATTTTCATTATTTGTCCAAACAAATTATTTATTAAATACAACCTCCCTGTTCAAAATCTAAAAAAAAGTAATTTTAGTAATTTAATTTATTGCACAGCAGTGCGCTTTTGTAATCAAGAGAGAATGAATATGAACTTTGCATACTGTAGAGGGAATATTTACACATACATGTATGAAAATGTATGAATATATATAATCATATATGCCCATATACCCTAATTTTTCGGATCCGAACCATATATGAGTTATCATATATGCTATATACATATTTTTTTAGCTGGCTTATATTAAATTTAAGTATTGTTACGTTACAGTTTTTACAACTTCTATGAGCTTAAAATTTTTACTACTAAGCAAAAAAAAAAAAAAAAAAAAAAAAACAGTTTCAATTTGCTTAACATCGAATTATTTACTTTACTTTACTATTTTTCCGCATAAATTTGAACAGCTCACATTTTTATTTTATTAGCTACCATCATGTTATCGAATGATGTAAATATTTTGTAAATAAACCGAAAAGGCAACATTTCGAAAGTTTTAAAATTTTGATATTGGATCATTATTAACATAGGTTTTTTGTAAATATCTTCGGAACTACATAACCGATTTAAGAGTTTGATATCTCGTTTTAAAAAACATGACAACAGCTTCAAAAAAAAAAAAAAAATAAATAAAAAAAGCAAAAAAAAAAAAAATAATAATAAATATATGTATGTACATATATGGCATGCAATATGAAAAATGGATTTTGCCACCGCCCTCCGCCCGCAGACCGAAAATCAAAAATCAGACTTCACAGTGTCACCCGCCTGAATATTCTGAAGATTCCCTGAAAAATTTCATCAAAATCGGCCCAGCCATTTTGGAGTCCATACGTTACATACATGCATACATACGCACATCCTCTTATATATGTATTAGAGACCTGCGTAAACAGTCTTGAAATGTAAATACGTCATGTTTTTTAAATATATTCACGTCGCATGTATTATACTAAACCAATAATAAATGCTGTCGTACTATAAGCGAAGCACGATGGATGTATTGGTGTACGTGTATATCAGTGTTAACAAGCGATGTCGCCAAGACAGCTTGTTTGTAACAAACACTCAAAAGAAGTACTGTTGATTAGTGTATGCTTGTTATTTTTCATATTGTACGTTTGAGTGTGTGTGTGTGTAATATGTAGATGGTAAGCTATTATGTGATTAACCGCATACAACTAATGTCAATGCATGTGTGTGCGTTTGTATTTACGCAGAAAAATTGAAGATCATACACACATACATGCATTACGTTTGTACGCGCGAGTTAACATCTCTTATTTTAAGATAGTAATAACAAATCCATAAATTCAAATATAACTAAGATAGTAATAAAAGATGATAACAAATCCATAAACTCAAATGTAACTATTCTAAGCTAGAGATAAGACAAACATCATAAATACAACTATTGTAACGATAAGAAACACATTTTTTCTCAAAACATGTTTTGCTGATAAGAAAGGTACTAGTAACCTAAACAAAGAAAAACATATTAGAACAAAGAAAAACATATTTTGAGTTAGAACAAAGAAACATTAAACATAATTATTATTATAAATAGATATTAAGTAACACTTTGTAAGTTAGTCTTAAGAATATATTTAATAAAGAAACGCACATTTCGGTGCAGAAAAAAAAAGAAAATATATTTTTTTTACTCATTTCCTTAAATAGGAAATTAACTGGGGGCTCAAGCCGGTCTAAACTCTTGACCACAACCAAATATTCTTGACATTCAAGATATTTAAATAAAATTCCACGGCTTTGAAGAAAAGCAAACCAATCTCCGAAAAAGTGAGAAATTACCACGCTGGACCAACGTCAGAAACGGCAGAAAATATTCAATTCCTTACGATCTATGGGAAAAGACAACGACACAATGAATCAAGATATCGCAGCTTTACGAGCACAAATAGAGGTACTCACACAAACTCTACAGAATACTCAATTGAATGTAAATACACTGGAGGCGGAACGATCTCCCCACACAATCATTACGCAGGAACAACATAGTGACTTCACACCAAATATAACTGATGCAACTCAGATAAATTTAAAAACATTCGAAGCCATACCGTGCTTCAGTGGGGATAAAAACCAATATAGATCCTGGCGGAAAAGGGCATGGACATTCATGGAAAATATCAAACAATTTTCCAACCACCCAAATTACTACACAGCATTCACGATACTGCATTCAAAAATTGTTGGAGAAGCAGCAGACATCCTCATCAACCACAATACCAAGATGAACTTTTATTCTATAATTAACAGGCTTGACTACACCTACGCAGACCAACGACCATTATATGTACTACTCGAGGAAATGAAGAAACATAAACAGGGAAGACAAACACTCTCAGAATTCCACAGCAAAATCAGCAGAGCACTGAACCTCGCACTTTCGAAGATAGAGATGTCAGGTGATCAGGGATCTGCATCCATGGCGGAATATGCAAATCAGGAAGCAGTCCGTACATTCATCACAGGATTCAACAGCAAATATACAAGCGGTACATTATATAGCCATCATCCAAAGGACCTAGAAACTGCATTTGCAATCGCAAGCACTATATACCATGACAACGCAAATATGCAGTTCGACACACTGGCTACAACACAACAATACAACCAAAAACCAAACTTTGGACCACAACGATACGAAGATAGAAGGAGGTACAATCCCAATGTACAAGCTCAATTTAATCATCAACCACGGCAGGAACCCATGGAAGTGGATAGTTCGCAACAATTTAGACGTTCAACACAATATTCCCCACAGCAGCAATACAACCCATTCAGAAGGGAGCAACAACCAACAAAAAGGGATAGAATGCCTTCATCAAAAAATTATAATCCGAACAAAGTTCAACGAGTAAACCAGACGAGAGATGAAGATATACAATCACTTGTACCACACACCGAAGATACTTATGAAACCGGCAGCGCTTTTTTAGGCGAATAAACGGATTTCCATGTCTGCAGAGGCACTGCCAAACAACAGGTAAATCCGTTAATATATTAATTGACACAGGTGCGACAAACAATTATATTAGTTCTAAGTGCAACATAGGAAAATCTATTCCAATAAAACCAGTTAAGGTAAAAACAACCAAATAATACAATCTAGCAAAAGCCCATACAACTCTCCAGTATGGACCGTTGCGAAAAAAAGCACAGATGAGGAAGGGAAACCAAAAAAAACGTATGGTAATAGATTTTCAAAAGCTTAATGCTCAGACTATAACTGACAGGTACCCTATCCCAGATGTAGCAATGACTATTCAAAATTTAGGTAAAGCAAAAGTCTTTACAACACTAGACTTAGAGTCAGGATTTCACCAAATCTCGATAAAAAATCAGACAGAGAAAAGACTGCATTCAGTGTGAATGGAGCAAAATACGAATTTCTTAGAATGCCATTCGGCCTAAAGAACGCACCTTCTATATTTCAGCGATGTA
The DNA here is from genome assembly GCA_949987645.1 of Tachina grossa. Taxonomy (NCBI): domain Eukaryota; kingdom Metazoa; phylum Arthropoda; class Insecta; order Diptera; family Tachinidae; genus Tachina; species Tachina grossa. The sequence goes on from OX465276.1 coordinate 135,744,748, forward strand.
TAGATGATATTCTGCGTCCATATATTGGTAAGTTCGCTTACGTTTATATCGACGACGTGCTTATATATTCTCTTCGCCTGAAGAACACATGGAGCACATTCGAATAATAATAAACGCATTACACAATGCAAATATGAAAATTTCTGACGAGAAATCACATTTTTTCCAAGACTCAGTAGAATATCTTGGTCACGTAATCAAACACAATAAAATAACTGTAGATCCTAGTAAGATCCAAACAATAAAGGATTATCCAATACCTAAAAATTTAAAAGAATTAAGGTCATTTTTAGGACTAGCTAGTTATTATAGGAAATTTGTACAAAACTTCGCTTCAATAGTGAAACCTCTTACTACATTCTTACGCGGAGACAATGGCGGTGTAAACAAAAAGCAAAGCACAAAAGTATTAATTAATCTAGATAAACCAGCACTCGAAGCGATAGAGAAAATTAAAGATATGTTACAAGCACAAGTCGAATTATTTCAACCAGATTTCAACAAGCCCTTCGAACTAACGACTGATGCAAGCAACTTTGCAATAGGAGCTGTACTTTCTCAGAATAAGAAACCTATTTCATTTATATCTAGAACCCTTAACCAAACCGAACAAAACTATAGCACAAACGAAAAAGAGCTTCTTGCGATCGTTTGGTCACTTCAAAAATTAAGAAATTACCTTTACGGTATAGCAGACTTAACCATTTACACGGACCTCCAGTCACTTATTTTTTCTATATCTGATAAAAATCCCAACACAAAATTGAAACGATGGAAAAATTTCATCGAAGAATATGGCGCTAAATTAGTATATAAACCAGGAAATCAAAACGTCGTCGCTGACGCATTGTCACGTCAACAGATTAATAATACTTCGAGTTGTTCACAACATTCAGCACAAAGTTCGCCAATCGAAAAATTGAAACGCGTGAAACAACCATTAAATGCATTTAAGAATCAAATAATTATTCACTATAACACAGATAACTTAGTGCAAATATCTTCACAAAATATTTTCTCATATGCACGACACACACTTTTCTATTCAACCAAGGACGAATTATTAGACAGATTAAAATAAATAATAAACCCAAAAGTAACAAATGCTATAAAAATAGAGGAAGAAACTCTATTCCACGTCGAAGATAATATCATTTCTTCTTTTCCAAATGTAAAAATTGTAGTAGCTCAGAAAATGACAGAAGATATAGAAAACATAGATAGACAGATGTGCAATCGCTTTACGTGAGTACCTGCCATTACGGCCTAATCTCACGTGTGCCAAAGCACCGGGCGTGGGTTAGACGCCAGACCAACGCCCCCATGCACCCTTTTAGAATGAACCTATGGCCCATTCCATAGGGCACATAGGTTGCAATCTTTGAATATAGTTATCCCTGTATTATATTCAATTACCTTGCTGAGGTAATTTGAGCTATCTAAACTCTGCTGCTATGTCCGTGTCCATAGCAGCTTCTGTTGAATGACAACAGCACCTAGAACAGTGTCTGGCTGACCGCGTCACACCAACCACTAGCATTGATTTAACACTGGGAAGCCAAGAATATTCTCCCAGCGATGTTTGGTAGCAAACCACAACCACCACGATAATTCTCCGGCTTCCACGCTTAGGTGGTGTGTATACACCTAAGCGAGGTCCCCAAGAAAATTCCTCAACCAATGCCGGCACAGCTAACCACTCATCCATAAAGAACGCATGCCTGTGTCGCCAAATAACCAGTGCCTACTCCACACTTACCAAAATCATCCCTTTAACCCCTTAGGGGTCTACCCCTTTGGGGTAGGACGAACTCGGCATTTTAGCAAAGGAAACTGACGACCGCTACATGCACTCAAAACTTCAGAGCAGCGAGGACCACTCACGCGAGAAGAACGCAAGCTCGCCACCAAAACTTCTGCGCCTACTAAGACCCGACACTAAAAAGTGAGAGTGTCCTGGGGTCGTATCCAGGACGAAAAGCCATTTTAGCACAGAATTTTTGACAACCGCAATGCATTTATCTCTAAGCAGCCCAGCTGTCGGGCAACCGGCACCCGTGGTACCAGAAGTAGCCTCTGGTTAGACCTCGAAGTTCCACCACAAGGGCTTCACCTCTATCGTCTTTTGAACTCAGGGGCAATTCTAGGTGACGCTGCACCTAGCTGGCAACAACGGGCGTACAATATTTGTTTTCCTTTTATAAATATGTGCACATCCGTTACTCTGTTTATATTCAGAGATTGGGTAGTAACACATAAGTTTTACGGGTAATGAGCCAAAGGTCCGCCAGCGGAAAAAGCTACATTACCCTAGCTGGGGCCCCGGGATTGCCACACCCGTAGTCTACAGAATTAATCCATACACTCCCCTGGGGGTAACATAGATAGACAAAAAGAAATCGTAGTACTAGCACATAGACGAGCACACAGAAATTACAAAAATAACGCTCAAGAAATACAGACAACGTATTTTTGGCCAACCATACGCACCATGTGTAAAAAAGAAGCACAAGACTGTGAAATCTGTCTTACAAACAAATACGAAAGAAGACCAAATAAACAACCAATTGGAGCGACACCGATTCCAAATCACGTGGGAGAACACATACACTTAGATTTATTTTATATGAACGGAAACACATACATCACCACAACTGATAAGTACTCAAAATATTGCTATATACGAGAAATTCCAAATAAGAAAAACATACACAAATACATCGAAGAAATACTATCGCAAATCTATCCAAATGCTAGATTCATAATGACTGACAACGAAGCAGCATTATCAAGTATATGCGTAAAACAGGTTTATGAAAAACTACATATTGAGCATACGTTAACGCCAACATACCATTCAACAACAAACGGTCAAGTGGAACGCACTCATAGCACGCTGATCGAACTCACTAGAGTCCTAGCTCAAGAACACAATTCTTCACCAGGAGACGAAATCTTTAATGCCGTTCGACAATACAACAAAACAATACACTCAGTCATTGGAGAGAAACCCGAGGACGTGTTTTTTAACCGGGGAGCACATCCCGATATTAAAGAAAAAATTGAAATAAACCAACAGAAAATACTTCTATATCACAACAAAAATCGTAAGAACATCACATACCAAGCAGGGAACGTTATATACTCCAAAACGCACCGACGCAATAAAAACGTAAGGAAATACTCAAAACACATTGTAAAGGAAGATAAAGGTAACACAATAATTACAAACAAAAATATTGTTATACATAAGGATAATATACGAGTACAAACATGCAAAGAATAATAATACTATTATATATATCCGTCGCATTCGGTAACAGACTAATAGACTTAAAAGACAAAAAATATATAATGATAGAGACTGACCCTGTATACGTTTTTCAGGACACAGCGTTCTTATACCATATGACAAACCTTTCTAGAATCTTGACACCCTACGAAAACATAGTACGATTTGCATATAATTTAGAACAAAACTCTGCAGAATATTTGTTGATAACTAAAATAGAAAATCTGAAGTCACAACTACTTCCTAGAATCTCCAGAACTAAACGTTCACTTAATTTTCTAGGATCAGCCATCAAACTTATTACAGGAACACCTGACCACGATGACCTAATCGAAATCAAGACAGGATTGAATATGCTAATAGAAAATAATAATAAACAAAAGAAAATAAACTCTGAATTTGAAAAAATATTAGAAAGAATTAGCCCCGAATCTATTTCAGAACATTTAATACTTACCGAAGTATACAACGAACTACATTCTATCGCTACAATGATTAATTTCGCAAAAAACGGAAACTTTTATTCCGGAACTTTAAATTTAAAAGATATTCAACAAATAGTGTCTAATGAAGCGTTAGATCTACCTATAATAAATATATTAGAATATGCCGATATTAATGTTTTTTATTTTCATCACACAATTGTAAACACCTATAAATACCCATTATTAAAAACGAAATGTAAGCTTTTAATTTGTATTCACTAGCATTTAAGCACGGAAAACTATTACTAGACTCTAGAATAGCAAAATGCAATAATAAATTTACAAGTATCGAAAAATGTAAAAATTATCTAGGAAACTTTATATGCAGAATTAAGAAACCGGACAACTGTACTATTAATGTATTAGAAAACAGGCCAGCCAAATGTGAAGTGATACCTGAAAATAACGCACCGCTACAAGTACTCGAAAGTGGAAACATCATTACAGATTACGAACACACCTGGAATAACGTAAAAATAAATGGACCTAAACTAATACAATTCAATTACTCAACAAATCTAGATGGAAAACAATACTACAACCACCAACAAGCACTCAAAGATGCCATACATAACCAACACGACGAACAATTACAAATAATGCGCATCTTAGAATCTAATGGTAATTACAAATTTAACAATATCCAAGAAATATCAACCTTCCTGATACCCATCGAAGAACATCCAGTCAAATACACATTTTATTTCATATTGGGACTATGTACATTAGCATTACTAACTTATGGTATGATTAAATTCTGCGAATGCTACAGGATAAAGAAAATAGAAACACAAAGGAAAAAAATCGACGAATTATATGAAATAGAACTTCTCAAACTCCGACAGAGACAATATACAGTTTAAAACGAGGACGTTTTTTTTAAGAAGGAGGAGAGTTAACATCTCTTATTTTAAGATAGTAATAACAAATCCATAAATTCAAATATAACTAAGATAGTAATAAAAGATGATAACAAATCCATAAACTCAAATGTAACTATTCTAAGCTAGAGATAAGACAAACATCATAAATACAACTATTGTAACGATAAGAAACACATTTTTTCTCAAAACATGTTTTGCTGATAAGAAAGGTACTAGTAACCTAAACAAAGAAAAACATATTAGAACAAAGAAAAACATATTTTGAGTTAGAACAAAGAAACATTAAACATAATTATTATTATAAATAGATATTAAGTAACACTTTGTAAGTTAGTCTTAAGAATATATTTAATAAAGAAACGCACATTTCGGTGCAGAAAAAAAAGAAAATATATTTTTTTTACTCATTTCCTTAAATAGGAAATTAACTCGCGCTCACGCGTAGAAATAAGCAAGTATCACAAATTCTTCCGTCACGAAGTATTTTCTTCTTTACTCCTATACCTACAATATTGAAACAAATTTCTTGCAAACAGTGTTGTTAACGTTTGTTTTAGATTTCGCTGTAGTAAAACATTTGAAAAATCCCTCATGTCTTAAAAGTTCTTATAAGATATTTTGTGCAGGACACTAATATGTATATAGATTAAAAAAAAATATGGACATTTTACTGCTTGTTTATCGTGGTCGAAGGAATTTTTTTTTACAGTTACATTTGAAACAAAAACAAAATTTAAAATTTTTAGAATGAAAAATTTCATAGAAAATATTTCAAAGAATTTCATCGTGTAAATTTAGTCATGAATGATCAAACGAAGTTTTCTAATATATAAAAAACACTGAAAGTTTTGATATTAAAGTAAAACAGGCTTCAAATCGTTACATACGTGATCGTATCGGCAATCGTACGAAAACAAATTAAATGATACGTCAATCGTATAAACTGAATGGGATTTCAATACGTTCACGTTTGTCATAATCCGAAAATTGTGTTTTTACGTGACGAGTTGTACGTTCTTCTATACTTATACTTTCGCCGTTTGTGTGTCCCAAAGTCTATATATTTTTAAAATAACGTGCTCTTTTAATTTCCCGTTTTCCCGGGAAAATCTCAAAAATTTCCCGGGAATATTAGGTAGACATTTTCCGGGATTTCTCGCCCGCGAATTCCCGTTTCCCAAATCCTAAGTGTGAGCGAAAGAACTAGTATAGAAGTTATTGTGTGTGTGTGCTCTAACAAATTACAATACAATTAAAAACTGATAACTGCCCTGTCGGAGAATGTGTGGTTGACTACAAAAATAGTTAACTTATAGTTAACTTTTCTTAGACCGACTGAAAGCTAACTGCAATGTCATCCAGAACAAACCCAAAATTAATTCTTAAGTTGAGTACGTAATCGAATTTGGCGAGAGCCAACAAATTTATTCTCAGCTACTTTGAAACTCATTTCAGTTTTATATTAACATTTTGCTGGTGTTATTTTATATGGTACCTTAGCTGAGTGGTAGCGCGTTGAGTAGACAACGTCTGATGATACATGTTTGAACCCCACAAAAATTTTTTAATTTACTGACTACCAAGTGATTTAAAATAAACAACTTTAAGTTAGCTGAAAGTAATGCAGAGTGAGACAATTGTTTACCGCCTAAAACATCACAATGATAAAATAGTCGGTTGATTACATTAAAAGTAATCCAAGTGTCAGTCAGTACTAGTTGCGAAATAGTTAGCTTAAAGTTAGTTTAAAGTTAACGTATTTTCCGAAAGGGTAATATCAATGCATGTGTGCGTTTGTATGTGCGCGAAAAATAAAATATTGTTACGTAAAAAATATTCTTACAGGGTTAAAGCAAAGAACTATCTGGAAGTATTTAACTAAAACACTAAACGTACACACATATTTACGTGCAAATACTATAGCTACAACAATAATTGTGTACATAGCTGCAGACATACACACATACAAATAAAAGTGCGAGCACTTATGGTAACCACGCTGTACTACCAGTAGCACACCGTGTCATGTGTCTGTGTGTCATGTAACCACTAATTAGTAATGAAAAACATTTTGATTCAGATACCTATTTATTAAGTTAAACAGTTTTCTACATAACTAATAGATAATTTTATAGAATCCAGCATGATTGCAAACTGTTTAAACCAATAAATATGTGTCTGAATCAAACAGTTTTTCATTAGTAATTAGTTGGTTACGCTTTTTTGGGCAAATGACACACAAGAAATGCCAGATATAAACTCAGCCTAAGTACAGACAAGTTATTCCGCCATCTATCGGGCGACCATTCGAGAACTGGTTCCTGTACTATAAAAAGAGGCAGCATGTGCGAGAACAGTTCAGTGCTAATCAGAAAGTAGTCTAGTTAAGACCTCGTTGAAAGTGGATAATAACGATAAGAAGTAGTTAAGTAAAGACAAGTTGTAATTTGCTTCGTTAAGAATAAAAGGAAGAACAGTAGCAAATAAAAATTTTGTGTTATTTATTTTTATTTTTGAGCAATCAAAAGAACTCACACGTTTAATAAAATTTAAACGTAACAGTATCATACACACAACGTGTGTGCGTATGTAAATGCATAACGTTTGTATACACGCCCATGTGTATGAAGAAGCATGCATCACAAATTCTTCCGTCTCGAAGTATTCAGGGCTATCGTGAACAAAATTCCACGTGAAATTTTTCCGTGGAATTATTTCCAACTAATAGCAAGTAATAGGGAAAACAAAAAATTCTAATTGGAAAATGGAAAAATTTCACGAGGAATTTTATTCATGATAGCCCTGATTTTCTTCGTTACTCCTACTTCTTGCAAACGTTCTTTAGCGTTTGTTTTGGAAGATTTCGCTGTAGTAAAACATTTGTTTAATTTTCATTAAGAAATTTGATGTAAACAGGTTATAATAGTACGTTTCCACTATGAGCAAAACTAGTTGTTTTTCTCAGAACACTTCGAAGTGTTGCCATTTTTTGTGTTTTCGTTATACGAATTTTCGAAATCATTTTAATCAAGGCCGAAAACCTTATTATTTAGATTAGTAAATTTTTCACTAATTTACATATAAACAACACATAAATACAACTGATGTGGTTTGTGCAATTGCTTAAAAAGTTAAATATTCTGTATTAGTGCCATCTTTTATCAGATTATTGCGGTTTTTTCCGGAATTTCAGCCAGCAACGCAGTGTTGCATTGACTAGTTTTGTCATGTTTTGGAGGAAAACAACTTATTTGAGGTGTTTTGCTGATATGAAAATTTTTTGGGAAAACATGTAGCAAAACAAGTTTTCTACTGCAAAATACTTATTAGAGACCTGCGTAAACAGTCTTGAAATGTAAAAACGTCATGATTTTTAAATGTATTCACGTCGCATGTATTATACTAAACCAATAATAAATGCTGTCGTACTGTAAGCGAAGCACGATGGATTAATTGGTGTACGTGTATATCAGTGTTAACAAGCGATGTCGCCAAGAAAGCTTGTTTGTAACAAACACTCAAAAGAAGTACTGTTGATTAGTGTATGCTTTTTATTTTTCATATTTTACGTTTGAGTGTGTGTGTAATATGTAGATGGTAAACTATTATGTGGTTAACCGCATACAACTAATGTTAATGCATGTGTGTGCCTTTGCATGTGCGCAGAAAAATAAAAGATCATACACACATACATGCATGACGTTTGTACACGCGCTCATGCGTAGAAAGAAGCAAGTATTACAAATTCTTCCGTCACGAAGTGTTTTCTTCTTTACTCTTATACCTACAATACTCAAATAAATTTCTTGCAAACAGTGTTGTTAACCTTTGTTTTATAAGATTTCGCTGTAGTAAAGCATTTTAAAATCCCTCATGTCTTGAAAGTTCTTATAACATATCTTTTGCAGGACACTAATACGTATATGGAAATAAAATTTTTTTTCCTTTTTGTAGAGTGGCAATATAGCGGAACAACTTCAATTTGTAAATAATAGTGTGCGCTCGAAATTGGATGAAATGAAACGTCGCGAATTACAGCGCTTGGAAGAATTAAAGGAATTGGAAAATGAAATTGATGGAGGCGAACAGAAATCCAAACAGCATTTGGACCATCATAATGTGCACACTTTTGAGATCGAGGACCTTAAAAAATTAATTAAGAAAACTTCTCATGATTTAGAGATAGCCGAACAAAAGAGAAAACAAGCTTTCAAAGAGTATGAAATGCAAAAGAAATTCGAAGACGAAATGAAAAAGAAAGAAATGCCTAATGACCAACTCGAAAAATTCGAACAAGAACAAAAAGCAATGAAGGAAAAGCATAAAAAGCATCCAAAAATGCATCATCCAGGCAACAAAGCTCAGCTAGAAGAAGTGTGGGAAAAACAGGATCATATGGATAGAAGCGATTTCGAAATCCGAAAGTTTTTTATGCTTCACGGTAAGAAAACACAAACTGGGTGCAAATCGCGGCACTCGTTATCGAACGAAATTACAAAATATTTTAATACAGTTTATATGGAAATATTTCGTAATTTCGTTCGATAACGAGTGCCGCGATTTGCCCCCTGATTTTTTTTAATTAACTACATGAAATCATGACTTTATTAATAATTTTAGATGTCAATAGCGATGGCTATTTGGATGAAGATGAAGTTAAAGCATTGTTCGTTAAAGAACTAGACAAAGGTTACCAGGCTGGCTTACCAGAATATGATATGATTGCACGTGCTGAGGAAATGGAACGTATGCGTGAACAATTCTTTCGGGATTACGATACTAACAAAGATCATTTTATTAGCATGAAAGAGTTTATTGATAGATCAAAGCGAGAAGAATTCAATGCAGATCCACAATGGCATACTATAGATGAACAACCGCAATTTACGCACGAAGAATATCTCAAATTCGAACGGAGAAACTTGGAAGAGTTGCAACGACGAATTGCACGAGGAGAGGTAAATAATAATATTTAAATTTTCAATGCATTCAGATAATTTTCGTAATTTCTGAATATATTTTTCAGCTTCCACCTCATCCAAATATGCCTCAAGGTTATGTACAACATGGTCCAAATGTTGTATATCAAACAGCCCAGCATCAACCATATGGTAATCAACCGCAGCAGCAATTGCATTACCAAGATCCTCAACAGCTGCACATGCAACAACAGCAACAATATCAACAGCAGCAGCAACAATATCAACAACACCAGCAACAGCAATACCAATACCAACAACAGCAGCCGCAATACCAGCAAAGGCAATATCAATATGCACAGAAACAGCCTCAATATCCAGACAAACAAGTTAATTTCAATCCAAATCAAATTCCAGCTGAGCAACATAAGCAACCCCAACCACAGATGATTAATCAGTTGCCACCTCAACAGCAGCAACAGCTTCAATATCCAGGCAAACAAGTTAACTTCAATCCAAATCAAATTCCAGTTGAGCAAGATAAGCAACCCCAACCACAGTTGCCACCTCAACAGCAGCAACAGCCAAAGTTTAACAATTTGCCGCCACAACAATTTGTTGGAAATAACAATTTACCACAACAACAACCTATTGCAAGTAACAATTTACCACCACAACAATTTGTGGCAAATAACAATATACCACAACAACAACCTGTTGCAAGTAACAATTTACCACAACAACAACAACAACCCGTTGCAGGTAACAATGTACCACCACAGCAATCTGTTGGAAGTAATAACATTCCTCAGCAATAAAAAATAGGGAATAAATTATCGTATACCGGAACGTCCCATTAATAATATTCAATAAAAATAAATGAGCATTCCACAAAAGGCATTCTCAATATTTTCATGTATTAAAAAACTTTGTGTTCGGATTTTCTTAAAATGTGATTATCTCATAAAATCGTTTTCTATTTCCTAATAGAAACAATATAGAAGTGAAGAGTCTAAGTTCTTTTTGGCATTTATTTTAACCAATTCACTTCTCGTGAAAAATTAAAAACCTATTTCCCGTAACAAATTTCATTGAAGAAGTATTCATATAGTCAGTTTTAAGTAAAAAATAAAATTGCACCATTAGTTGCAATATTATCTACTATGATTATTTCAACATCTATTGAACTTTGATGAAAGTGCAATTGTTCATTCACAAGTTAGTTGTATAATTTTTAAAACTCGAGAAACGCATATAGTTATATATATAACCATAATATAATTTCCGTATATATGTATATACTACACATGCATATACATACATATATGTATGTATATCAATATGTTTGGGTATTGTACATTAAGCACATTTATATATTGTGTATTGTTTAGTTTTTGATTTATAATAAATAATAAATAATTTGCAAATTTAATATAATTTTTTTTATCAATAGGGCCGCCTTTATCAAAGCGACTAACTTTGGTTGGTCACATTATAATACCCCACGATTAGTATCCCAGCAAAAAATAGATGAGCTCCTTCGGGTATGTGATGAAAAACGATTTAGACACAAAACCAATTTGAAAATGATAAAAGGTGTGATGTGTTTTCTACAGTCGTTTTTTCAATAATTTTAAATTTTAAATGAAAAATTTTTAGATTTAATTGAACTGTAGTGAGTTTTAATCAGAAATAATTTCTTATTCGGGCATAAGTTCAGTAATTTAAATTCTTATTGAATGAAATATTTTTATTAATTAATGTGAGTTTCTATAGAAGAGAAGAAAAATTAAACTAGAATTTTTAGCTGGGGGAAATACCGATATTTTTCTGTGCAGCCACGCACTTCACCAGCACCCTATTCTAACTACTTGGATGGAGATTATTACATAACATCGGCTATTTAACGTAAATTTCAATGAAACGGAATTTAAGAAATTATTGCTGTGTTTATCAATTATTGATTTACCTTTGGTAAATACATTTATAAGTAACACTATCTATCCATTTTCTGTTTTTCCATTTTTTAATTTTTCTATTTAGGTTAGCACGAAGTTATATATTACTCTACCTAAGTATGTTTAACTATTCTTGCTTATCTTTTACGATCATCACATTAATTATTTTTGCTTATTCGATGTACCGTCGGTACATACATACATGTAATAATAGTAGTGGATAATATGTTACATTGTTTTTGCTTTCAACAGTTGATTTTTCTTTCCAGCATTATGAACTGTGTTTCCAAGTAAACATATTTTCGTCACGTGCCCATGATAATTTAAATGAGATTTTTATATTTAATTGAACTGTAGAAAGTTTTAATCAGAAATAATTTCTTTAAATTGCACTACTCAACAACTTTACGAAAAAAAAATTAAACTGACATAGCTTATACGTGGTATGAATGTCTTGAGGTTCCTTATGAAGGATCTGAAATTCCAAAAGGCCCAGCACGTACAGATTTTGACTTACATAAAAAAAGTTTTCGCAAAAAATCCAAATACTAACTATCGTAATTATTTTGTGAATTCTTCAAAATTGTATCCCATTACCTATGAAAACAAATGAGTTGGAGAAAATCTTATTAAGAGACTGCATACATTAAAATATTAAACTGATATGGTATAGTTCATATTGCTAACATTTAAGGGACAATTGAATAAGAGTAATACAGAGCAAACGTGTCTAAATGCTTTTTAATAATTTTTAAAGAAAAGAAATATGAAATGCTTACCTTAAAACATTTTCGTGTCTGCTTAGTTTTCAAGAGATTTGGCTTTAACAAAATTGATTAGCCTTTATTATATATATATATATATATATATATATATATATGTATACAATATTTATTTATTAACTGATTTACATTATTTTTAATTTTTCTTATTAACCCCCGACTAAAGTTATAAGTTTGTAGTGTGTGTCTGTGTATCTGTGTGTCTGTCCGTGTCCACGTACAGGCCAAACGGCTGAACCGATTTTCATTTAGTTTTTTCTGTTTGAAAGATGACTTGATCGAGAGGGTTCTTAGCTATGTTTGAAGAAAATCGGTCCAGCCGTTTAGAAGATATAGCATCTTTTCCGGAAAAAGTCGGGGGTTTTAAAATTTTTAATTTTTGTTATATTATTTTATTTTGTATTATATTTCACTTTATTTAATTTTGTAACAACATTGAAAATAAGCAATTTTAGCTTTATTTATTTTATTTAATTAATATTATTATATTATTATTTTTATTGAAATATGTATATATTTCTCTTATATATTATTATATTTTTTATATTGCATTTTATTTTTTAACATTGAACATAAACACTCTTAAATAGATTCATGTATTATTTCTTATTATTTCACATTTTTAGTTAATTATTTATTTTTCTATTTTTTACTTTATTTTAAATGCCTTTTTTGATGGTATTTAATTAATTTTTTTTATTTATTTTTTTCCCAAAACATTATAATACAGATATAGCTTAAACTTCAAAAATTAATAGAAATTCCTTACGTTCTAAAACATTTCAAGGATTGCTCCATTATAACTAAAAATTAAATATAGTTTTAGTATACAACAATTTTATTATTTATATATATAAGAAATTATGAATAAAGTCCCAAAAAAAGAGGAAACAAAAAAGGGAGGCAATTAGAAATAAACTTACAAAATAACTTAAAAACTAACTACAAACTAAAGACTATGACTAAAAAATGCAATGAAATAAAATCCAATTCATTCTTAACAAAAAGAAAGAATTATATACAATTAAACTATTGGGAAGTGTTATATACAGTGTTATTAATATCTAGAGTTCGTATTCTTCTATGGTAAAATAAAAGATCTACACTCTGAAAAAGTAGACCACCATCCCTAAGGGTCAATAAGTCTATGGGAGAAAACTAATGTTTGGACCGAACGGTCTCCAGATTGGCAGATAATGAGAAGCATTGGCGAACTAATGGATTATCAGAAGACTGTGCACCTTCCAGGAACTTAATTGAATTCCCTATCATAAAAACATCAATACGTCCAAAGTCAATTCCGTCATAAATCGATCTGCAAGATGGTCTTCGAAGTTCCCCATTTGGTCCATAGTAGGGTCTTAAGCCAAGACAAGATACCAAAATCATTCTCTCCCATCTCCTAAGCCTCTCCATCTGGCTTGAAGAAATCCCAAACCAGACTGGAAAAGCGTAAGAGATGACAGGTCGAATGATCTGGCGATACACCAAAAGCCGTACTTTTTTGTCAAGCCCGACCCTACGTTTCAAAATTCCCTGATAGGAAGAGTAAATCCTTTTTGTCCTTTCAAGTATGTCGTCAATGTGTCGATAGTATTCAAAATTTTCATGAAATGTGACGCCCAAATATTTCATCTTGTCCGAAACCCTAATCATTTGCTGTCCTATAAGTAAACATGGTATATAAGTCCGACAATTTTTGTAAATGTATTTACGTCTACCCTTTATCATGACCGCCACTGTCTTTTGTATGTTCAGATTGAGTCTCCATTTTGAAAATAATCTGTCAGTACTGCTAAATAGGAGTTAATTCCGGCGTTAATTGTCCTTGCTCTACCACCCGATGAAGCAATTAAAATGTCATTGGCATACATTAACAGAAGATTATCATCAGAAGGTCCAGGTATATCTGACACAAAAAGATTATAAAGCACAGGTCCTAGCAAAGATCCCTGTGGAACACCCGCACAGATTGAACCCTCGTGAGACAAAGTGTCAGCAATACGAACCCTAAATAATCGATCCTTTAAAAACCTATTCACCATTCGGCAGATGCCCGAACCAAATCCTAGGTTAATCATCTTATAAATAAGCCCTTCATGCCAGACTGAATCGAAAGCCTTAGCAAAATCCAAACTGACCACTATTGTTGGGCATCGCCTGTTCAATCCTCTAGAAACGTAGTCGGTAAATACTGTAAGTGCATGTGTTGTTGAGAGTCCAGTCCTAAATCCAAACTGAAAGTCCCTCAAAATGTTCCTATCATTTATAACATCGTTTATTTTTTCCGGAAGAAAGAACTCAAATAGCTTTCCGAAGGCCGATAGCAAGGAAATCGGTCGATAGCTCCCAATCTCACGAGGATCCAATCTGGGCTTAGGAATTGGTACAACAAGCGTCATCCGCCATGCTTTTGGGAAATAGCCTATGTTGTAGCAATGATTAAACAAAATGGCCAAAAATCGCCAAGCTACCATGTCAGTCTTTTTAAGAACAAAGGCAGGTATACCATCCACCCCACTAGACTTCTTGTTTGATCTTGCTCTTACTGCTTTGCCGATAGACATTGGACTGATAAATCCAAGGTGATCAACGTTTTCACCTAAAATTTCCCCATCTGCAGTAACGTTTGTACCAAATGTTGTCAATGGTGTTGTATTGTCCAAAGTTGAAACAGTATCCCGTACATTAAGGCTTAAAGCATCAGTATGACCTAATTGTTCCGGATTAACTTGAAAGAAATGATTTGCTAATAAAGCTGTCATTCTAGGTGCATCCATAACCATTGTTCCTTCAGGAGTCGTCAAGCTACATTTTTAACATTTCTAAATGTTCTTTTATTCATCCGAATGGCCTGTACAAATTTTGTCCAGTGATCCCGTTCAAAATTGACTATGACACCCTGTATTATTCTGCCCAAGTTACGTAAGTCAGCCTTAAAAATATTTCGTCTTTCAGGGTCTTGACTTCTGTGAATCCTTCGTCTAAGCTGTTTCTTTTCGTCAATGAAATTAAGAATATGCTGTGGAAGCCTCAGCAAACCTCGGCCTCCAACAGAGACTTTCGGAATGGAGTGCTCCATAGCATCTCGAACTGCATTGTTCAAAGAAACGATGCATTCGTCAATTTCAGTTTCAGTCACATTTCTGTCAATTGGTAGTCCAAATGCATCAAGATTAGATGATAGTCTATTCGTAAATCTGGTCTTGTTCATGTGATCATAGTCGTATCTTGTAGAACGATCTGTCGTCAAGCAATCGCTTGTGGAGAAAATTTCAACTGATTTATGGTCCGATCCATAGTCCAATATCCTAAGCAAATTAGAGTTCACAGAAGTGATGTCAACAGTCGCAACAAAAAAGTCAAGATAAGAATTCCCCCTCGTTGGTCCGTTCGTCGGCCGAATCTCAAAGCCCGGGTTTGAAAGCAAAAATTCCCGAAGATTACGTCCTCTTGTGTTCGTGTAATTATCTCCCCAGTAGGGATGCCTTGCATTGAAATCAGCACCTATCAATAGACTGCAGTTTTGCACATGACTCTAAACCGCATCCAGGTCCAGTGCTGAAAACGTGTCACTTGGTTTCAGATACATAGCCATAACAACTAAGTCAATCGAATTTAACCTTCGTATGCGTACAGCAGTATTCTCTATCTGGCCAGTATCGAGAACAATCTCTTCACAATGAAAAGCATCCTAATGAGAACAGCAGTACCACCTACACGTCCTTGTCTATCACGTCTAAATGTCCTGTATCCTGTTATGTCCAATTTGTGTCTAGGGTTGAGATGGTGCTCAGCCACTAGAAGTATATCGGGTTTATTTCTTCTTAAAAACAAGTCCAAATAATTTCTCCTGTGCCTTGAGACTATAGAGTTTGTATTAATAAAAATTGTCTTGAGTGTTCTAGCCATCCTGTCTTAATGTCATTAACATGCCAAGCAGGGCGCGGGACCTCTCCTCATCATTGTCGAGTTCCTGGCATTTAACCGCAAATCCACCGATTCTGTCCAAGCTTTTCAAAAGTCCTCCACCAAAAAATCGTCGACAGTCTTTGTCTATTTGGTCAAACTGGCCCATTGCTGATCCCAACGAAACTTGATTCCCATTTGGTCTTCCCCCTCCTGTTAAATTATACACCTGTCCGGAAGTCGTGGTACTACGTGAAGCAATATCCTCCACTGGCGAAGCACCAGTTGCCGCTGCTTTTGCATAAGAGACACCTGTTTTTACAAAGTTATTAGTTCTTGATCGCACAAAAGGCTGGAATCCACTCCTATCAATTTTCTTTTCCTGCAATTGCAGAAGAAGCTTTTTCCTATGAGGGCAATCCTTCGAGTTGGCAGCATGACCTTCAAGCCCACAACTACACACGTAAGTGGAATTCCAACCCTTTTTCTGATCTGGCCGGTGACAGGATCTGTCAAAAGTCTCTTGTATGTTCTCCTCCTTGGGAGGAATCGAACAATTCGCTGATCCATGAGAACCACCACATTTTACGCATCTAAACGGCATGCGACAATTGGTACTTACATGCCCATAGCGTTGGAAATTGTGACATTGCGTAACACCAGTCCGTCTATATTTCCTTATATGTACCTTGCATCGTAGGATATACTTTATGTCAAAAAATTTTGCAATGTCAGAGTACCTTGCCAGTCTGATGATCCATTTATCTCCTCCAAGCCATTTTACGCTTAGAATCTCAATATTGATCTGGAGACCGACTAGGTACTCAATTATTTCCTCCGAATTGAAAGACGGTGGAAGACCCTCTATTACCATTGAAAGTGGCCGAAGACCTTTTGGAGTGTAGGTAAAACTATGTACACCAGCTTGTTCAAGAAGGCTATTAACTTTGTCATAGTCTTCCAGAGTGCAGATCTTAATATTTGCTACATTATTTTTTAAAACTCTAATATTATAATTCTTATGTCTTATATATTTTTTCTATCAGTTTCTTTACATCCGCGTTCTCCGTGATTATTAATGGAACTGGTTATTTTGTCTTCAGCACTCTTTCTTGCTTTGGCGCTATTTTTAGCAGTCTTCTTTGTGTCTACAATATGTTGCTTTTTGTCGTCATTTTTCGGTGGACTAGCTATGACTTCTTGGCACTCCATGTCATCCTCAAAGTCGAAACTAAGGCTGCTTGCACTTGGAATCAAGTTCTTTTTCTCCAACTCATCAAGTTGCTTTTTCAAACCGACATTCTTATTGACCAGTTCTCCAATTCTTCTGTCAGCTTCAGTTAATTTTTTCAAGAAGGCGAGAATTTAGGCATCTAACCTCCTCCATATTGGGCTCATTATTTTTTCCCCGCTCTTAGTTTTTTTTCCTCTTTTTAGAGGCCGCCTCTTCTTCATCATTCATCCCGATGAACAGAAATTTATTTTGTTTTTATTATGTAATTAATAATTCAATTATAAATTGATATAATTTTAATAAAATTTTCTTTTGATTGACGTTTAAATTTTATGTATTTGATTTATTTTTAAATTATCAAAAATTTTAAATTAATTTTTTCCGTCGATGTTGTTGCTTCAACATTCAACAGAGAATTCATGGTATTTAATTCAAACTTTTCAAAAGTTTCTCACAATGCCTGCAATATTTCACTTAATATTTATTAAAAACATTTTATTTAATAAAAACATCAATACTTTTCTTTATTTTTATAGATTTTTTCTCAAAAATCACTTAAAATTTTATTTTCTGCAAATAAATTAAAACGTCAAACAGTTTGTTTACGTTTTTTATCAAGACAAATTTGTCTGAGCTTGAGCTCTGACAAAATTGTCAAGACACTGCAATAACACTAATAAATGGAGTCTATACCTGGGGGTCGATTCTGGTTCTGTGATAATCTGAAATGAAAACTTTTTTCATCTTATCATAGTGTTTCTGATTCTAGTTCAGTGAAAAAATAAAAACCAAATTGAAATGATTTCATATGAAAAAAACAATCGTAATGAAACAAAGCGTTTTCACAGTTACACATCATTACTGATTCTCGTTTTATGAAAAAGTGTAAACAAGTGTCAAAACCTTTTCATATGAAAAGTTTTTTTACACACACAATTCATTAGTGAAAAAGCATGGAAACCCATGAAAAACGCATACAAATACTACTTCTACACTTTTAAATATTTAATACACTTATCCTCATCCCTAATTTCGTTTGATAGGTCCATTAAAACATTTTATCCAGACATTTTCTATTTTTATTCATGTTCATATTTGCATAATTTGGCAATTGATCAGAAACCGAGGGAGGCATAAGTTAAGTTATTATCGGCGGCAAAAAATTATTTGGTGCCGAGTGAAAGTTAACTTGAAATGTTATTTATAATAGTTTTTATCATGATACAATAATATAAAGGTACAACCACATTTGACGTATAAAATTAATTCTGACTTTTGCCCCAATTATTTAATTACTGTTTTTTTGTAAACAGAGAGGAAAGCGTTGCCACACACATATAATGGCAACTTTTATTTAGGAATGCTTCTTGAAATGTGTAATTTGAGTTTAGAAATTGTAGTTAAACACATATTTTTTTAATGTTAATTGAACATGAGAATAAAGAAATCTGTGTGTAATAAGACCTACAAAAGCAAATATTTGATTAATTATTTAATTCAATAGATAACAAAAAAAGCCTCACGGCTTGGAATACAACTTCGTTCTTAAAAACATCCATATAAAGAAACGCCGTAAATAGAAGCGATACATCGGTGTTTTATTAGCGGAATTCACGGTTGTTTCATAGATATAATACACATTTGCATATACTTCGTGTGCAAATTTATTGCTGGTTTACATCAAGCACAACACACATACTGCGACATTTGCATTTGAGGTAAACACCTTTAAAAGCTCTTAAATTTGTTCTTGTTTCTTTGCAAAGTAACAGCAAGCATTGTTGTCGCCGAGATCTGGTTGGCTGTTGTGCTCTCGTCGGTGTGAAATTACAAAAAGCTCTTTATAAAAGTTTGCACATTGTGCATATGGCTTGGACGTAGCTGAACAAGAGTTAATGCTTTGTTGATATATACAACAAACACTGTTCTCCTTTTTTGTTTGCTAAAGACATGGCCTATGATTGGACTAGGAACATGTAGTTAATTATCACATTTCTCCTTAAAATGGACCACGTGGTCTAATAATATCCGTAAGGATGTCGCCGAGATCTGGGGGCAAATCGCGGCACTCGGTATCGAATTACGAAATATTTCCATATAAATTCTATTGAAATATTTCGTAACTACTTAATTTGCCCCCTGCTTGGATGTTGTGCTCTCATCAGTGTGAAAACACAAAAGTTCTTTTGTAAAACTTTGCACATAGTGCGTATAGCTTGGACGCAGTTGATGTAAGGTAATACACCAGAGAGTATAAAGACAAAGTTCCGCCTTGATTCATTTGGAAATTTCCTTCCTGTTGTATCTTGCTTGCTGCCGTTGTTGGTGCTGCTGTAACTTTTTTGCTGTTTATTTTTTATAAATTTATGAAATAATTAAAATATTTTCCATTATTTTTAATTTAATAAACAAGAACGTCAAAAAAAAAAAAAAAAAAAAAAAAAACTCGGATTTCATAAATTAATAAGGTAGCATTAATTTTGAGAGTAAAAAATAATCGGGAAAAACGTCAGAAGGTTAATATGTCGACGAAAAGAGAGAACGGTTTTACCTTTACATTATTGTATCATGGTTTTTATTATGAAATTTTATAGTAATTAATATATCAAAATGCCATACCATACAAAAATTAATATGTTTTCTTGAAAAAAGTTTCAAACTCCAATTGCGAAAGAAAATATTGTTACGTAAAAATATTCCTACAGGGTTAAAGCAAAGAACTATCTGGAAGTATTTAACTAAAGCACTAAACGTACACTCATATTTACGTGCAAACACTATAGCAACAACAATAATTGTGTACATAACTACAGACATACACACATACAAATAAAAATGCGAGCACTTATGGTAACCACCCTGCACTACCAGTAGCACACCGCATTGCCAACATAAGAGTCGTTACTTTGAAATTCAAAAATAACGGCCAATCGAATTATCTACAAACGCCTAGAAGCAGCAACATGAATTTTCTCGATTGTGCTAGAGGACTACTTGAACATCTGGCTACCAATATAAATGACAATACAGATGGCAGCATGTATAGATGCCATTACTAAGTACAGACATGTTATTACGCCACCTATCGGGTGAACATTCGAGAACCGGTTGCTGTACTATAAAAAGTGGCAGCATGTGCGAGAATAGAGGAGTGCTAATCAGAAAGTATTCAAGTTAAGACCTCGTTGAAAGTGGATAATAACGATAAGAAGTAGTTAAGTAAAAACAAGTTGTAATTTGCTTCGTTAAGAATAAAAGGAAAGACAGTAGCAAATAAAAATTGTGTGTTATTTATTTTTATTTTGGAGCAATCAAAAGAACTCACACGTTTAATAAAAATTTAAACGTAACATTTGGTGTCAGAAGTGGGATTTGCAAATACAAGCGATACGTTTAAAAAGGGTTAATCACAAAGTAAGAGTGATACGAAAAGGAGAACCACACACGTTTGAAAAGTTTAAACGTAGTAATTGGTTTTTGAGGAAAATGAAATTTCAAGAGCTTAATGTGGAGCAACTCAAGGAAGAGATGAATAAGCGGAAACTGTCGACAACTGGTAATAAAGTACAACTACAGGAGAGACTACTGCAGGAGTTCCAGCGGCGCAATATCGAAATCGAGACACATGATTTCGAGGAGAAAGAGCGTTTAGAAATAGAGGTATGTACTCGTGCAGCAGCAAACAGTATGGACATCAGCGCAATGTTTGCTGCTGATGAGCGAAATCAAGGCATTGCAGGAAACTTCTAAAGCGGTCAATGAGAAAATGAAGGCAAACAGTCAGAAACTTCTAGGCCAAATAAAGGCAGATTTGCAAGAAATTTCTAGAGCCAACAACGAGAAAATTCTAGCTGAAGTTAGGGCCACAAATGACATACTTGACAAATGGAAAGCGAAAATTGTGACTAACGTTCAAGAACCACCTAGAACCAGAAATGAGAAAGTTCAAGAAATTGTTGAACCCGTAAACAGATAAGCAGATGGTGAAGAAATGCAAGTCAGGAATTCAGACGAAGAGATACACGAAGAGATTTCTGACTTGGGGAATAGTGTCAGCAAAGGCATTTCTGGCACAGAGGAAATCGCTGACGAAAAACTGAAGGCAGAAGATGAAATCAACAGTTGTCAGTGTCAACAAGCTGAATGTGAGCGAAGTTTGCCAGAAGTTTCCAGCGAAGTAAATGAAGCTCGTGACCTAGATGATAGTCAAGCGGTTTGTGACAAGGCAGAATTAGCTATGCAAGTCAGTAAATCAGATGATGAGAACAGCGTCAGATGTGGAACAGCGTCCACGAAGACATGTCTGCCACAGAGGAAATCGCTGACGAAAAACTGAAGGCAGAAGACGAAATCAACAGTGGTCAGTGTCAACAAGTTGGACGTGACCCAGAAGTTTCCAGCAAAGCAAAGAACGTTGGTGAACTAGAAGATAGTCAAGCGGTTTGTGACACAGTGGAACTAGTTATGGATGAAATGGTCTCGTTTGTTCAGGGTAAAGAAACTGCTCCAGTATACGAAGTACGCAGCAGAAAAGCAGTCGGGAAGAAAAAGACAACTTCTATGCAGAGCCTAAAGCGTGTGGTAAGGCAAGCTCTAGTCAAGGTACAAGGAAAAGTCGGAGCCAAAAGCCATAAATGCGGAATGGTAAGGCAAGCTCTAGTCAAAGGACAAGGTAGAGCCAGAGCCAAAGGCCACAAATGTGAAAGGAGTAGTCATCTCCAGAGTATGGCAAGGCAAGATCAAGTTGATAGACAAAATAGAGTCGGAGCCAAATGCCACAAATGTGGAAGAAGTTGTCATATCCAGCGTAAAACAAGACAAGCTGTATTGGAAATACGAAACAGATTCAGTACCAAGGGCTGCAAATGTCAAAGATGGTTTCATCTCCAGCGTAAAACAAGGCAATCTGTAGCGGAAATACTAAGCAGAGTCAGTACTACCGGGGGCCACAAATATCGAAGTAGTCACCACAAGTTCCAGTTGAGAAACGAGACAGAGCCCGAACTAAAGCCGACAAATATAGAAAAGGTAGTCATCTACAGCGTAACTACAAGGCGTATAGAAAACGAAGAAAGAGGAAAGGCGATGATGTACCTATTCGGGACGAATAGGCTTAAGTGGGCGGCAGTGTTACGAAAATGGCCGTCGACAAGGTTAAGCAGCACTACACAAAAATATTCCAACAGGGTTAATGTAAGTGTTACGAAAATATTCCTACAGGGTCAATGTAAAGAATAATCTATAATAGTAGCAAACAACTAAATAAGCATGCGCAGCATATATGTATGTACAAGCTTGATTAAACGTAAACAAGCAAAAGCAACAACAAAAAGCGTCTGCTTATTAAGAAGATTCACATATTTACACACATACATCCATGGTAATTAAAACGAAAAGCAAAAGATAAACAACCACCGTGTATTGGTTAGTTAATGATGTACACACGCATGCATATACACATGTATGTACATAGTTACCACATGAACTTAATTAGGCACTTTGTAAACAGCATATAATATGATAATGATCGTCTAGACATTGCTTGAAACTTCTAGTGGTATTTGTGTGGAATATAAAAAGAGGTGACGAAGCCAATGAGTTAGTTAGTTGCAGTTGTGAGTCCGTCGCGAACAAGTCAGTTGCGAACAAGTTAGTCAGTTCCAAGTGAACAAGTCAGTTGATAATTAAGTTGTGAATTAATAATAGTCTGCGATACAGTGGTGACTTGATAGTTAAGAGCAGTCTGTGCTTTACACGTGAGTTGGAGTAAAGGAGAAACTATGCAGCGAGGAAGGCGTAGTGGTAACCAGTTGTGAATATTTGTGTGTAATTCAGTAGTTTAAGTTATATTAGTTTGATTAATTTAGTTTAAGTGTATTTGTAAATAAAACTTGTATCATTCTTAACCATAATTACTACACTCGGGTCTTGTATTCACTTGCAAATCTTCGGATCTACTGAAAAGCGTTTTTAAAGAGAGAAAAACGTAACATTTGGTGTCAGAAGTGGGATATGACAATCAGATGCACGTCAAGAAACTGCTTGCTATTGAAAATCAGACATTACCACCACGGTCTGAATCAGTAATATGGGCACAAATGGAGGGAGATTGTGAGGACAATCGGTTGTGGGTAGTAGAACCAGCAGAAATTAAGAGCGAACTATTAACAGCAAAAGCCCTCGTAAAAACTTGCAATGGAAGAAAGGTTCCCATACGGGTACTAAATTTATCAGGCCAAGAAAAAGTCATTAACAAGAATTCCGAAATAGGTCAATGTGCTCAAGCAGAGGCAATAATAAACTGCGATAAAAAGCCAGAACCTGCCAATTTGTCTGCAAAGGAGCGTGAAGAATTTCAGGCACATGTGGAGCGATGGGTAGCAGGGCTATCACCTCCTGACAGAAATAAAGCCAAGCAACTGCTAAAAAGGCACGCCTGCATTTTTGCCGGGCAGAATAAAAGCCAAGGGAGAACGGCAATAGTGAAACACGAAATAAATACTGGCGAAGCAAGGCCAATAAAACTGGCACCCAGAAGTATACCACTGGCTAAGCGAACTGAGGTAAAAGAGCTCGTCAATGAAATGGAGCGGTGTGGTGTGATCGAACAATCTTCAAGTCCCTGGAGCTCACCGATAGTGTTAGTAAAGAAAAAGGACGGCAGTACTCGATTTTGCGTCGATTATAGGAAACTTAACGACGTGACCAAAAAGGGCAGCTAGCACGCTGGATTGAACGTCTTCAGAGCTACGACTTCAGCATTGAGCACAGAAAGGGTGCAAGGCATAATAATGCTGATGCTCTGTCACGACGGCCCTGTAGCTTAGAGTGCAGACATTGTTCAAAAGTCGAGGCGAAGGAATGTGTCATTGATGTCACGCTTACAAAAATTGGTACGGAAGAAGACTGGTCAGAGGCGCAAAGGGCAGATCCAGCACTGGGAAAAATTATAGCGGCTAAAGAGGAGGATAGAAGACCCACCCGTAATGAGATATCAGCTGAAAGTCCACTGGTAAAATCGTATTGGGCCCAGTGAGACAGCCTGAATTTGATAAATGGTTGTTTGTATCGTGTCTGGGAAAGTGTAGACGGTAAGACGGTTTCCAATCTGATCGTGGTCCCAACATCCAAGAGGAGCGAGGTGTTGAAGGAGTTCCATAATGGACCCAGCGGTGGTCACCTGGGCGTAACAAAAACGCTCGAAAAGTTAAAACAGCGTTTTTATTGGATTGGATGTCAACAAGCCGTAGCCGAATGTATAGCGAATTGCACACAGTGTATGAAGGCTAAAGGTCCAGCAAAACGAAGTCGGGGTCTGCTGCAAAAATATAACTCGGGAGCACCCTTTGAGAGGATAGCAATGGATGTAGCAGGACCTTTTCCGGTCTGCAACGCTCGGAATCGTTATATTCTTGTAGTGATGGACTATTTTAGCAAATGGCCAGAATTTTATGCCATACCCAACCAGGAATCCAGAACGGTTGTGGACGCATTTGTAAACAACTGGGTATGTCGCTATGGAGTTCCTATTGAACTGCACTCTGACCAAGGTAGAAATTTTGAGTCTGCCATATTTAAAGACATGTGCGAGCGATATGGGATAAAGAAAACCAGAACCACGCCACTTCACCCACAGTCTGATGGCATGGTAGAGAGGTTCAACCGTACATTAGAAGAATATTTGCGAAAAGTGGTGAGCACGCATCAAAAGGACTGGGACGAGCATATTCCGGAGTTTATATTAGCATACAGGTCAGCTGTGCATGACACAACATCGAGAACACCTGCAAAAATTATTTTTGGAGCTGAGTTAAAGTTGTCTGGAGATTTAGAGTTCGGCGTCAAGCCTACACTAACAAATGAAGCAGATACTGGCCCTTTCCAAAGGCAAGAAAATTTAAATGAGCTACATGAATTTGTACGTAGCCGAATTAAAATGGTCAGTAATAAGATGAAAGTTAGATACGACCGTGCTGCAAATTCTAAAGGCTTTAATGAAGGTCAATTGGTTCTACTTTTCAACCCACAGCGGAAAATAGGATTGTGTCCAAAACTACAGACTCACTGGGAGGGACCATATACGGTGGTAAAAAGGTTAAACGATGTCGTCTAAAGAATACAAAAACACAATAGCCCAAGGTCAAAAATGAAAGTTGTACATTTAGAACGACTCGCAAACTATGGAAAGCCGGATAATGTGCCTATTCGGGACGAATAGGCTTAAGTGGGCGGCAGTGTTACGTAAAAATATTCCTACAGGGTTAAAGCAAAGAACTATCTGGAAGTATTTAACTAAAGCACTAAACGTACACTCATATTTACGTGCAAACACTATAGCAACAACAATAATTGTGTACATAACTACAGACATACACACATACAAATAAAAATGCGAGCACTTATGGTAACCACCCTGTACTACCAGTAGCACACCGCATTGCCAACATAAGAGTCGTTACTTTAAAATTTAAAAAATAACGGCCAATCGAATTATCTACAAACGCCTAGAAGCAGCAACATGAATTTTCCCGATTGTGCTAGAGGACTGTTTGAACATCTGGCTACCAATAGTAAATGACAATACAGATGTCATCATGCATAGATGCCATTACTAAGTACAGACATGTTATTACGCCACCTATCGGGCGAACATTCGAGAACCGATTTATGCACTATAAAAAGTGGCAGCATGTGCGAGAATAGTTGAGTGCTAATCAGAAAGTAGTCAAGTTAAGACCTCGTTGAAAGTGGATAATAACGATAAGAAGTAGTTAAGTAAAGACAAGTTGTAATTTGCTTCGTTAAGAATAAAAGGAAAAACAGTAGCAAATAAAAATTGTGTGTTATTAATTTTTTTATTTTTGAGCAATCAAAAGAACTCACACGTTTAATAAAATTTAAACGTAACAATATTTTTGGTTACTTCTATTTAAAATTCTGTGCTGTTAACCAATTTAATCTGCTGTTGCAACTATTTTGTTAGTGGTAATAATTAAAAATATAGTTGTACCACAAAAATATTGCATTCGTTATACCAGAATTATATTAATTCGATTGGCAACTAGTTCGGGTTTCTCAACCAATTTGTTTTCTCTGTTAACCAATTTTATCTGCTGTTGCAACTATTAGGTTAGTGGTAATAATTAAAAATATAGTTGTACCACAAGAAAATTGCAGTCGTTATACCAGAATTCTATGATAGTTGCTGCAACAGCCAAAATTAAATTGGCAATAAATTCGGTTGTCTCAACTAATCTGTTTTCTCTGTGAGTGTAAATGGGAATACGGTAGTTTGGTGTGGAAAATCTTATATATAATTTTATATTAAATATGAACAAAATATTTATGGATTTATAATAATTTATTCAGTTTTAAGCTCTTATTATGTGTATACATAGGTTGCTCAGCAAACGTTATGTACTTTGTTTTTGTAATTTATATTTATCCATTAAAATCTATTGAAACTAAACAACCCCGAACTAATAAAGTTGACCGGTGTTTTAATGGGGCACTCTAACTTGCGAGTGCACTTGAACCGGATTGAAGCCACAAATAATAATGAATGCAGGGAGTGCATGGACGACATTGAAACAATGTAGCACTTTCTTTGTCATTGTCCATCTTTCACCCAGCCGAGATTCCGCTTTTATCGGAAATGACCCACCTTAGAGGCATTGACTGGAAAATATTTAGGGACTACGTCAACGATGCTGATTTCCTGTGAAGGTGGGGTTCGATTTTAATTCATATGGGAGGGCACAACAGACCTATACTGACTCGATTTTCGAAAATCGAGTTTTCAGTTTGGAGCCGCTTTCCATTGGGCCAGTTTTAATGAAGTCGATTTTTTATAGTAAAATATTATGTTATATTCATATTTACCGTGAACTGAGGACTATGTGTGCATTCTCTAAATATCAATATTCCCACGAGTGTTTTGCACCTAGCGCTTTTGACACTGACCTAGCGCTTTTTTAAAATTTCAACTCAAAATTCTTCAAGTCGACGTGAGAAAGTAAACTATTTTCGAAACGTGTCACTTACTTAATAAAGTGAATTACATGAAAATCAGCACTATTTAAGTTTTATATGTATTTATTTATAACTAGCTTTTAGATGAGTCTCCACTCGCATTCTTCTATTTATAAAATACATAAAACCCAAAACGAAAGTTACCCTCACCAGCCCAAAAATTTGTTTTTCGGGAAAAAATTCGAACCAAATATAAAAAAGTGAATCCGAACCATATAAAAATATATCATCTACTTGACGTTGGTAATGTAGCTTTCCATTGGTGAAAGAGTTTCCAAAGTCGGTTCAGTAGCTTGGGCGTAAAAGCGTCAAAAGCAAACTCACTTTCACAAATATAAAAATTAGTAATGATATTTAAAAATCGTAAGAATTTACAAAAAGATATGTGATATGTTACAATACCGAACGAAGTATACTTTTGCGACAATGAGTCTAACCGAATAATATGAACAATATATATTTGTTGCTGTTTAAGCTTGTCTATAGGTTAAACTTAAGCTTTTTATTGCAATTGAACTCCTCCGAAATTTTGTAGGTGTATTCAGTAGGTCTGAGAAAAAGTCCTAATATAATTTTCATACGCCGAATTGGGCTGTGCCATGCCCATACGAAAGAAATATCTTATATCTTGAAAGCTATAACTAAGTCATTAATAACAATATCGTATAATAGCAAGAGTCTTCAAATTTGGTATTGACTCTTTTGAGATGAAGGTGCGAAGTAGTTCAAAATACTGGTATAATAGCATCTCGGGATGTGGCTCCCCCTATACAAACTAATTAATAATAATCTTATATCTTGAAAGCTATAATAGCAACAGTCTTCAAATTTTATATGGACTCTTTTGTGAGCGAGGTGCAAAGAAGTTTTCAACACTGGTAGAATAGGATCGCGGAAAGGGGCACACCTCATATAAAGTAATTAATAGTAATCTTATATCTTGAAATTTATAAAAGCTAGAATCTTCAAATTTTGTATGAGTTAACTTGAAAACAATTAATATAAGTATAAATAATAATATATGTATAATTTAAAACAATAAATGTTTGCTATTTTGTTATTTTTATATTCCCTCATCGTTTACATCACTCCCTGTATCTATCAGACATATACCACTTCCTCACACAATGACTTAATTATTATCTCATACCCTATAAATTCTCTAAAAATAATTTATGTGGCAAAACAATGTTTGGTGGGTCAGCTATTCTTATTATATACATATTTAATATATGCATTGTGTATATGGATTTGAGGTGACTCCGCACCATCCCATTAAGCCGGTAAAGTCTTAAGTTTTTAACAGAAAAAGTTTCTAGCTTTATTTCTTTGCAATAATGGCTATATTAGCCGGAATTACAGATAATGGATCTTTTCATGTGGTCCATTGCTCTTCCAAAAGAATAGGACAGATCAGCATCGTCCCATATAGATCAGCATGTGAAATCTTCTTGAGCAGAAAATGTTGAATATTTTTATAAAGAGGGTAGAATTGTTGACAATGATATTTTTTTAACGTTACCTGAAAAAAGCGATGAAACTAACAGAAAATTTCAAACTACAATCACTTGAATAATTTCATATAGTTGTTTCTTTCTCCTCTAAAATTTAAAGACAAGGTACCATAATTAAAATTAAACATTGTTTTAAAACCTCTACATAAAATTTTAACGAAATGTACTTGTGTAAGGATTTGAGTAAGTTCAGTTAAGTAAGTTTGCGGCAGCAGTTTGATCTTTTTCTATATTTTTTTTAAATCTTTTAATACATATAGCATTCAATATGTCTGCGTAATAATAACTAATAAAAAATTAGTTTCAAACTTTACGCAATCTTTTTTTATTAAATTGTTTTATTTCCGCTACACATTAATCTAAAAAGAACACGGTGACACCAATAACATTTTAATATGGTGTTAGACAATCGGAGTCTCAACCCAAATTCTCGTAGTCAATGTTGCTATATTCATTTGAGAAAAAAACACTTCCTATATCGAACAAAAAACTGTTTTCGAGGGAAAAATTGCACAAAAATATTCTAATATACCTAATTTGCATTAAGCATTTTTTCATGAAATTAGTTGCATGAAAGTTTTTTATTTGTCAATAAGAGGCCTGGAGGAGCGACTTATATCAAAAAAGTTGTGAAAAATGCATGAGAGATTCATTATACGCCCTTTTTTTATATAACATTATCTTTTATAGCGCTGCAATTAGCAAATAGAAAAAGTAGCGTGCAATAAAACTCATGAAATTTCATGAAAAAATGCTTAATGTAAATCAGGTAATAGTATTATTTTTTCTTATTAGAATGTAAAAGCATGTGTTAGGCAGTTCATGTAATGCTGAGTACACATTTGGCACAAATGTGCCCAAAAAACGCAACGTAATGACAAACTGTTAGATTCAGATACATTTATTAAGTTAAACAGTTTCATACATTTCATTTATAGAATCCAACATGATTGGAAACTGTTACAATCAATAAAAACATGTCTGAATCAAACAGACTACGCTTTTTTGGGTACAGGTGTGCCATAATTTGTACTCGACATAATAGTATAGCCATCATTAAATAATGCATTCTGACTAAAACGTTTAGTTCACAGTTGCAAAATCTACGATATTACTTTTCTTGAGGTATTGAGGTTCCGATATTACTTAATTCTCTAAAAATTTGTTGTTGTGTTGACTTACGTCTATATATTTTCTTCACAGAAATGTTGTGAATTAAATAAGTATTTCATTTAAATACATTAGCATTATGCATTAGCATTATTAATACTTTTAAAAATTTTTCATATAAATCCTTCAACGAAGGAATGCATAGAGATTCAGACATTGCTTTGCCTTTCATAATGTTTGAAACTTGAATGTGAAAGATAAACAATTTTTAATATTTTTGATACTCTTTTTGTTTTCCATATAAATTGCACTTTGATTAGGTGTTTATGAACGTGTATAAGCGGGGAAAATTAAATAGTGATGGTCTGAAATATTTATTGGAATTGAAAAATTTGCCGAAATGGAAGAAAGCAAAAGCAAAATACTTAAATGTGAACCTTTTAAGCAAAAAAAAACTGCACGACTTCTCAACGGCTTAAAAATTAAGAAAAACAGATAAATCTGCGCACTTGGCAACGCTGCTGTGGAATTCAATACACGGTTGCATGTGAATGAGTATGCAGATCAGCGTTACCGTTGGTATTTTGCTACTTTTAAAAAATGCACCCAAGTGTGATACTTTTTGTAATTCTTGCCACTTTTCTGATACCTTTTTATAAACTAGTGTTCGCCCACTGGTTGAAATTCAACCATTATTGCAATAATACAAACCGCTCAGATAAAATGTCATATATTTCTTCATTTCTAATAAAATGTATAACCGTACTTACTCCGGTCTTTAATAGTTGTATCTATTAATGTGAGCTTTCCAAATAAATAATAGAAACGGTTTTGATGTTAATTTTTTCTCCGGTTTATGTTTTTCAACTTTTTTTCTCCAAAATGGATTCCATTTCATTTAACTTTTTGTCGTTTTTATTCTGTCAGCTGTTCAGAGATGCCACTTGCTTATTACCTACTCATATCAAATTGCATGCAAAATTTTCAAGATTTTACTCATCACTCACTTAAAGCTGATTCAACTTAAAACCGGTTCTAATTTTGACTATAGTTGAAAGAAAGCTAACAACAGATGTTAAAATTTAAGTTGTCTCTAAAAAGAACCGACTTTAATGTTTGTCTATGGTTATGGCCCATTATTTTTAAGCATCTAAAGAAAAATAATACAGTACCGGTATGTATTTAACTTACTCGTTATTTAAATATCCAAATTTTATTAGTTTCAGCAATAATCGTTTAAGTATATAGAAAAATGGAAATAAGAATGGAATGAACAAATAAAATAAGTATTTCCTTCTGAGCAGTGATGGAAAAGTTGGGACAATCGTACTTTTTTTGATACTATTTGACATGAAAAAGTACCGTAGTACTCCCGCAATACATTTGATACTCTCTCGGCCAACCCAGAAATACAGTCAGAAGACTGTATGACAAATGACACGAAACTTTATTAGTAAAGATATTTTAGAAAATTGTAACCCTTCACAATTAAATATATGTAAATAAAAACCATATTTCTTTCAATGATATTCTGTGGTACAGAAGTTGATCTATGCTTTAGATCAGTTTAAAGAATATTGTAAAAAGTTTATATTAAATTCTGTCAAGTTCTAAGGGCAAAAGTGGACTTTGACAATAAAATGTTAACTTAGCTTAGTAAGTTTCCCCTGAAAATGATTTATCTGGTAAAACCAGCGAAAAGCAAAATTTTGAAAATATTAACAATCAATATAGAGCATTGGTTGATTTGGAAGAATTAAAACTATTAACAACAGAAAATATCGGGCTTGTTCTAAAAATCACGGTGATTTAAATCACGGTGGTGTTAAAAACAAACAACTAATAGCTGACTTGTTCGTGAGTATTTATTGTATTTTAAGTTATATGCATATAAATAAATATAAACAACCTTATTCAAAAAAATATTTTACTTGAGCTTTAAAGTTCATAGTAGCTACCAAGCAATTTAAGGCTAACATTGCTTTGTTAAGAAATTGTATTCAAAAGACAACTTTAATTATTTTGTGATTTAATAATAAATTCTGGTAACAGCACCATGTTCAACAACCATTTCACAGCTTATGATGTACAACATCGAATACAATTTCATTCGAGTATTCAACTAATTTTTTATTTTATTAAATAAATTGTTATTATCTTGAAGTTAAGCAACCTAATTTATAAAATATAAGCTTCTGACATGGAAGCAAAACAGATAAACATTTTTATGAAGTAAAAGTAAAAAAAATATGATGAACAGAAAAATTATCTCAATTTATTTTATTCGAACGAAATGAGTATTTGAATACCCAGCTTTTTTCGATTCGTTTTGTTTGAATGTACATCACTAAAACATTTTTGTATAATTGTATTTATTTTAATATTTTTTTTATGGATTTTGCTATGTATTTCGAATCAGTTGGATAATTTAGTGATATTTTCCATCACATGACAGAAATAATAAATTTAAGATAAGAGCTAGCACTTCTAGATTCATTTTCAGATCTAACATGAATTAATATGTGCTATATTAACAAAAGTATTTGAGGTACAAAACACACATTTTGGAAATATCAACTTAAAGTAGCTTTAACAAACGTAGGTGACTACTTTAGAATTTTGATATAATATTTTTTTTGAATACAAATTTACTTAACATTGCTTTTCAAAGCGTTGTTAAGTTTTTTTGAATACGACCCAAAATCTTTAAAAGTTTATTTTAATTTAAAAAGTGTTAATTAATTTAACTAATATTAATTAATTTTCGGTTCGGTCGTATAAATTCATATAAAATATTGTTCGCCATTTAAAATATCGTCACGTACGTACATATGTATGTATATATGTATGTAAAAAACTCTTTCTTCAGTTGCAAAAAAGAAAATAACGGCATAAACAAATGCGTAGGTACATATGTACATGTATATATGTATGTACGTATGTATATACAAATCATTATCATACTGTTACGTAAAAATATTCCTACAGGGTTAAAGCAAAGAACTATCTGGAGGTATTTAACTAAAGCAATAAACGTACACACATATTTACGTGCAAATAAAGGGTGTTTTTTATTGAGGTATAAGTAGATTGTTAATGGCGGAGGACGACATGTTTTGGGAATTCAAAACCGGGAAAAAACAAAAACGTTGGCAACCCTGTTACAAATGGGGGGATTTTGGGGATTTTCATGCTGAGAGTTTCTTGGCTATGTGTGTGTGTGTGTGTGTGTGTGCGTGAGTTTGATTCTTTGTTTATGTGTATGTATACTTGTGTGCCCAGCTTTTGTTGTTATTGTAGAGAAACGTTGTGCGTACAGTGCATGGTTGTATGTATATGTGGGTGTTGTATGTGTGTATGTGTGTGAGTTTGATTCTTTCTGTGTATGGGAATGTATGTACACTTGTGTGTACAGGTTTTGTTGTTATTGTAGAGAAACGTTGTGCTTACAGTGGATGTATACATACAGTATATGTATGTGTGGGATGTTTGTGTATGTATGTGTGTGTGTATATGTGTGCGTTTTTGTATTTAATTGTATGTTTGTCGGTCTCAGATACTTTTGTCGTAGTGGCAGACAATCATTATACCCAGTAGGAAATGTCGATGGTGAAAATGTACTGAGTCGCTTTTGACTTTGTCACCAGTACTACTATATAATTATATCCCATTCAATAATTTTCACTATAGACATTTAGCATATGCTTGTCATTTAAAATCTACTAGTAACACTAAAACAATTGAATAGGTATGTCTACGTGGTTCTTATTGGAACGTAGAGACATACCAACCAGACAGTTAGTTACTGTTATATTTCTATAATTTATGTACATACAAAAAGGTATGTATATTGACAAGTTGTTGCAAAATCTTTCCTTTTTACTGACAGATAGAATAAAACGTATTATACTATAATGGTCACTAGAATTTTAGTGTTGACACAAAGACACTTGATCCCTGTCTGACTGCAGGGTAGTGACAACGAATTCGTGTGTATGTAGAATCATTATTTTTGTTGTTGTGAGTTGTCGTTGCTATGCATATGTATGGTTATTGTGCTCGTATGTATGCATGCATTTTTTTATTTCTGGGGAAATATTCTAGTAGCTGCAGATAGTGGCAACCCTGATATCTGCTGAAAATGGAAGTGGAGAGGGAATGTATTTGATAATGTATGTACATATATGTTTTTGGAGTAATGTACGTGATCGTATGGTGGGAGACGAAGGTGATGTTATGAAATCTTCGTTTATTTATTTAAGAAATATTGTTTCGGATTTCATGACAGAGGAGTTTGAATTGCATAATATTATAAAATTTCATTATGTATGTATGTTTGTGTATTACGTGATCACTTCTTTGTGTATGTGTGTGCCAGTATGTAAATGATTTTCTCGCGCTGATATTTATATGTAGGTAGAAATAAATTGTTTTCAATATCGACATTTGGTACTATAAAATACTATCATATATCTGAACTTCCCTAATCCTAGTATGTTTTTATACATTAACGAAGGTTTATTCATATTGAAATTTCTTATTTCAATACGGAAAAATATTAATTTACAGTATTCATTTATTAAACTCATTAGTTTTTAGGTATTCAATATTCATTTTCTATTATATTGAAAATTATTGAATTAATGTGAAGCATTCTTATTTTTAGCTGCACATTTTCACTGAGTGTATTGATTCCTTATCTATACATTGTGCTTTGACTAAACGACGCTTCATATATTTTCATGATGTAGATATGTAAGTGTGATTGTTAAGATCTAATAAATACTTGAGCATTGCATGCAAATAATATTGGAGTATGTGGGCCAATCTAGATGAAACAGTCTAGTTAAATCATAGTCTCATGTAATGCAGTCAGGGATCATATCGTTTTCATACAACCATTCAATGCTGCACGATAAATATTCGTGTTTAAACGAATATGATCGTTCTTCTTAGGCACTCACAAATTGTATGCGAGTAGGCTATAACTATTCCATATGGGGTAGTTTTTGGGGTTAGCCCGATGTAATGCAACGTTGTACCATGTGGTCCAACCCCAGGACATCGCAATGTTAAATCGACCACCTTTTTTTCATATATTTGGAGTACTCCAACTCCTCTTTGGACTAGTCCTTACATGCATGTATGGACTAGTCGCATTATCTGCAGGGTTGATAAGAAATTTGATATGTATACATACAAATTGATTTTATGTGTGTATGTATGTATGTATGTA
This sequence comes from Tachina grossa, assembly GCA_949987645.1. Lineage (NCBI taxonomy): Eukaryota > Metazoa > Arthropoda > Insecta > Diptera > Tachinidae > Tachina > Tachina grossa. The sequence continues at coordinate 135,780,103 of OX465276.1, forward strand.
CGTACATACAAATAAGAGTACAACTCAATCTTTGAATTCATTTTTTTTTGTCTTGTGATATCTTTTTGTTGTGTATTATCTGAAATTAAAAACGTTGTTTTATCTGCATTTACTTAAAAGTTTGTGAAGATTTTCTGTTTTAAGTAAAACTGAATTCCTGAAGAAACATACTCTATAGTAATAGTAACTATAATAGAAATATTTCTTATACTAAATTTACATTTTTTTAAAGTTGATGTAATGTTAGTTAGTCTACGTTTGACATTTTTGGGGGTATGCAATTTTTACTAACTATAGCCTGTTTTCTTCACTTTCTACATTTATTTTTGGAAATCTTGCATTGCTTTTTTATAAAATTTATAAACATTTTTAAATGAAACTGATCCGGCACTCCAGCTTAGATACTGATAGTGTTTTTTTCTTTTGTTTTTTGTTACTCAACTTGCTGTTTATTTTTTATTGATAAACATTGGAAATCAAAAGGGAGTTTTATATTGTAATTATTATTTTCATAATTGTTGAAAACAATCGCTGCTTTTTGTTTGTTTTTTGCGATGAAATCATTTGAATTACTTTTGAAACCTTACATGTTTATAAAAATTATGTTATTTTCTATATTGCTTAATTTATAAGACTTTTAGAATTTGTACTTTGGTGGTTATATTTTCTATTATACGATTATGAATAAGAATGCACTAAGTTGATGTCTTTGCTTACTGTTTCAAATTAAAATTTTATTCAACTGAATAAAAGGAGATTTTTTCTTAAACTCTAATGCAGTTAGAAGCGCTGGAGATTCTTTCATATAACAGCTTTTTTGAAATTTTTGATACATAGTATAATATAGAATTGGATAACATTTATTTTTAATTTTTATGTTAAGAAGTACGGGTATGAGACTGAATTTAAATGTACTTTTAAATTAGTTAAATCATAATGAACAAACACATTTTCTTCTTTAATAGCGATCAACAGAAAACGAACTCGTTTTCATATAATTTAGGTATACCCTATCGACGGCTCCTCTAGGATACAAGATGACTTTGTATGACGAAATTTCTGTTGCTTTATACTGATAATATGTTTACATTAATAAGATACATATACATATGTTTATTTTATGAAGGGTGAGCACCTATGGCTTTTATTTAATGTTCTATATGATTTTTGTTTTGTTTTTTTTTTCATTTTATTAAAGTTCAGCGTATTGTATATATATTTCTGAAATGTTTAAGTGTGTTATGTGTGCCCATCGGGCAGAGTGTACGTATTAGTTGGTCAGTCAGTCTCTATTTTTATTTATTTTACTTTTTTTTCTTCTAATGTGCCACTCCTTTTTCCAGATTTTACTACTTGGAATAGAGAATTTTTGTATAATTTTTTGCTGGGTATATACATTAGGTATGTAGAAATTAGTTTAGATACAAAGAAATGCATGTTTAATATACAACTATTGTATCAAATCGATCTCAAATAACTCAGTTACCTCTACCAGCAATTCACCGTTGGTGTATTCATAAAGTGTTAGAAACAATGAAATATCTATGTTTTGAGAGAATTTTTCCCCTCAAGTATTTCTACATGAGGTTTGAGGGGTCAATCACTGTCGCATTCATATGTAATGATTATTCACTTAAAAAACGTCATCATCACCATCAATCATCTCCGTATACAATACATTCATGAGTTGGGTTGATCCAGATACAATTGCTGTCTCATCACCTTCTAACAGCTTTATATATTTTGCTAGTATGCATGCCTTAGCATGCTTCTATAGATAGTGACGTAAGAGTCCGAGATGTAGAGTGTTACAATTAAAAATCTTTACTATTAGAATTTACCAGTTCGCTCTTTTGAATTTTTACAAAGTAGATACATATGTATGTATTTCATTGATCACAAAATCATAAAATTTCTTTGCTTACAAAATTGTATGACGTGAGGATTTTTTTTTTTTTTTTTTTTTTTTTTGAAATTATACATGTTTCAGCATGCTTTAATTTTTTTTTTCTATAAATTTATGTAATACTCATACAGATACAGATATAAAGTAAGATCTGTTTACTGTATATTTTAAAATTTATGCATGCTTTAGCATGATTCTAGTTGAAGCGTATATTCATTCACTAAGTTTGTTTGATACTTATTCATACACATGTACATTCTTAAAGATTGGATATCAAAGTCCAATTTCCGTAGTTTATCTATATTTTCTAAAGATCTGATAGCTAAAGAAATAAATAGAGTGTAGATCTTCTATAATAATCCCATTTTCATATTGTAAAATTTTGCGTGCTAGCGCTTTCGATGGGAAAATATACATACAACTTTATAAAAAGTGATAATATGATGTGCTGCAGAATATTGCACTGAAGTTTTAGCAATATTTCATTCAGACCAACAAGTTTAGAGAATTCCACTACATTTAGTTAATTATCTTTCTTAAGACCCATCATTCCTAATCAATCCTACAAAAAACAACACAAACTAGATTTTTCGTTTTAATGTTATTTTTAATTTTATTAAATTCAACATTTTGCACATCTTTAAATTACTTTATACTATATTAAGCAGCTTTTTCTCATTTGTTGAGTAAACTTTAATCGGAAGCATTTTAATGGTGAGATGAATTTTTCTATTTTATGCACTAAGTAAATCTTTTTATATACCAATCCACTTATATGAATCATTAAAGCTAATTCTTTTCACATCATTCCTTTTAATGCTCAATTAAATCATTGTACTATTGATGCTTTCATAATGCTATATGTTGAGTAGTGATTAATGTTGTATTTATGCATTAATTTTCCAAAGTGTTTGTTGAAAAATTCTTTGCCATCATCTGTTTGTAAGTTTTTTGGTACTCGTACCACTTCAAAAATATTTTCCATTCCCTTGGTTTTTAGAGTACAGCTTTTATTTTCAGCTGTACTAAACTTTGAGAATGTGTCAATTACAGTCTTCAAAAATTAACAATTTCTATTTTCTGTAGAATAGTTCTCCATTTCACCTAACTTAGCTCCATAAAACTTCATATATTCCTTTCATTGCATCTCTACAAGCACAAACAATTGTTGAGATTTAATATGGAGTTCGTTTACTAAATTTCTTTTTAAAGACATTGAGTTGTTTCACAGATTTTTTCAAAAATGTTGTGATCTACATCTTGCACTTTCAGCTATTTATAATTACTAACATGTAGTTAATTTTCTAATCTATATATTTAACCGTAAACTCTTCAATTTGTTTTTAATTATTTAATTTTTAGAATTGCCTTTTCAATTTTATAACTGTCTTCTTTCTCTAATTTTATTTCACGTTGTAGTTCCTCAATTTGCATTTAAATATATTCTTGAATATTAATGCTTTAAGCTATATTATTAATTTGTATTGTATTTTATCTTCATTCAGTTTGAGGTAACTATCAACAATAGTTTGTATCTAATTCATTTATGCCTTCCAATACTGATAAGTCAGTATAAATGTCTTCAGATTTGGAAGTCTATGATTAAAATCATCGTCATCGTCATTCTCAGTATTAGCATCATTAAATATGATGGTATTATCAAATATTGTTCCTTCTACTAGTTTCTTTGGGGTACTTGTCTATATCTTGAGTGAAGGTTTCTCAGGCTGTAAACTTGTATATTTTCAACTTCTGTCTTGATTTTACTTTCTTCTTTCATAAGAATTCTTTTAATATTTTTTGAACTATTTATGAATTCTTCTGTTATAGGTTTAAATGTATCTTTTAGTTGTTCACTTATATCTATTTCACCAGTTTTTATACTACGAAGCTTTTTCTTCAACACATTTCTTGTCAACACCAACTGTTTTAAAATTTTCTCATCCAGGGCAAATAACAGGTATCAGCAATCATATCAGCTTTTCAGGAGCGGGTCTGGTTTTCAGATCAGCTTTTCAGGACTTGGTCTGGTTTTCAGATCAGCTTATTAGGACCTGGTCTGGTTTTCAGATCAGCTTATTAGGACCTGGTCTGGTTTTCAGATCAGCTTATCAGGACCTGGTCTGGTTTTCAGATCAGCTTTTCAGGACCTGGTCTGGTTTTCAGATCAGCTTATCAGGACCTGGTCTGGTTTTCAGATCAGGCTATCAGGATCGGGTCTGGTTTTCAGATCAGCTTATCAGGAGCTGGTCTGATTTTCAGGTCAGCTTATTAGGAGCTGGTCTGATTTTCAGGTCAGCTTATTAGGAGCTGGTCTGGTTTTCAGGTCAGATGAAATAACTAAAGTCTATCTTTTATTAGCAGTATTTTTTTTTCTATAACGAAAATCGTTTAATTCAATATATTTGCTTATAATCAAAAATCCATATTTATCCTTCCATCACTCTACAAATTTTTTAAAACTTGTCAAAATTCATATTACTGCCAACATGAACCTTGTAAACATGCTTCATATTTTCCTCATCTTACTTAAACATTATAATTACATTTGCATTGTCTCTTATTAAATGCTTATAGCCATATTCATAAAAATTTTAAACAGCATTTCAAATGTTGTTTGAGCAAAATTCGCTAAAATTGTATTCATAATAGAATATTAGCGTAAAAACGTTTTTTAACTTGCGTAAATCACCAAATCTTAAAAATTAAATGCACCCATATTTAAAATAATTTTGAATTGACGTCGTTGTAGTTTTGCTTCTTGCTTATTTATATTTTTAACTTTGTCTGTATGTATGTATGTATGCATGTATTAAGAATTATGCTTATGTTTGGCACAAGTAGAATGAGTCATCATTATTCTGTCGCCCCGTAAAAAAAATATACACGTACACGTACATATGTATGTATATTATTCTGCTTTCCACATGCAACATCAGCAAATATCATAATTGAAATGTATTAAGCTTCATTACCAGAAAAAAATAAATGTATAATATCCCATTCTTTTAATTATGAAATTATGTAATTTCTTTAACTATTCATATATAGATAATTTTAGTATAAATATATGTTTTTAAACCTCAGATAGTAGTAGGGAACTGGGCATCCGGCGTAGATTAAAATTTTTAAGTTTAATTACCCATAACCCCGACAAAGGACACCCAGAAATTATTACACAACCCAAATCACTGAAAGACTCAAATTTCCACGGTCATGCAGACAGACAGAGAGAGACAGACATACACTTAATGTAAACAAAAACTCCTTATGTTAAAAAAATAAGAGTGACTTATTGAACCACCCTCGAAAAATATTTAAAGGACTTATTGAACCACCCTCGTAGGTATCAAATTTCAAGAATTTTCAAATTTTAATTACCCAAATTTAACAATTTCAGCAACAATTTCACAATTTTAATTGGGGCCGGATGAACAGTTCCCTACTACTATCTGAGGTTTAAAAAGATATATTTATACTAAAATTATCTATATACTACTACAAATATGAATAGTTAAAGAAATTACATAATTTCATAATTAAAAGAATGGGTTATTATACATTTATTTTTTTCTGGTAATGAAGCTTAATACATTTCAATTATGATATTTGCTGATGTTGCATGTGGAAAGCAGAATAATATACATACATATGTACGTGTATATTTTTGTATGGGCAACAGAAGAATGATGACTCATTCTACTTGTGCCAAACTTATAGCATAATTCTTAATACATGCATACATACATACATACATACATACAGGCAAAGTTAAAAATACAAATAAGCATGAAGCAAAACTACAACGACGTCAACTCAAAATTATTTTTGATATGGGTGCATTTAATTTATAAGATTTGGTGATTTATGCAAGTTAAAAAACGTTTTTTAAGCTAATATTCTATTATGAATACAATTTTAGCGAATTTTGCTCAAACAACATTTGAAATGCTGTTTAAAATTTTTATGAATATGGCTAATGAATTTTGACAAGTTTTAAAAAATTTGTAGAGTGTTGGAAGGATAAATATGGATTTTTGATTATAAGCAAATATATTGAATTAAACGATTTTCGTTATAGAAAAAAAATACTGCTAATAAAAGATAGACTTTAGTTATTTCATCTGACCTGAAAACCAGACCAGCTCCTAATAAGCTGACCTGAAAATCAAACCAGCTCCTAATAAGCTGACCTGAAAATCAGACCAGCTCCTGATAAGCTGATCTGAAAACCAGACAAGGTCCTGATAGCCTGATCTGAAAACCAGACCAGGTCCTGATAAGCTGATCTGAAAACCAGACCAGGTCCTGAAAAGCTGATCTGAAAACCAGACCAGGTCCTGAAAAGCTGATCTGAAAACCAGACCAGGTCCTGATAAGCTGATCTGAAAACCAGACCAGGTCCTGAAAAGCTGATCTGAAAACCAGACCAGGTCCTGAAAAGCTGATCTGAAAACCAGACCAGGTCCTGATAAACTGATCTGAAAATCAGACCAGGTCCTGATAAGCTGATCTGAAAACCAGACCAGGTCCTGAAAAGCTGATCTGAAAACCAGACCAGGTCCTGATAAGCTGATCTGAAAACCAGACCAGGTCCTAATAAGCTGATCTGAAAACCAGACCAGGTCCTAATAAGCTGATCTGAAAACCAGACCAAGTCCTGAAAAGCTGATCTGAAAACCAGACCCGCTCCTGAAAAGCTGATATGATTGCTGATACCTGTTATTTGCCCTGGATGAGAAAATTTTAAAACAGTTGGTGTTGACAAGAAATGTGTTGAAGAAAAAGCTTCGTAGTATAAAAACTGCTGAAATAGATATAAGTGAACAACTAAAAGATACATTTAAACCTATAACAGAAGAATTCATAAATAGTTCAAAAAATATTAAAAGAATTCTTATGAAAGAAGAAAGTAAAATCAAGACAGAAGTTGAAAATATACAAGTTTACAGCCTGAGAAACCTTCACTCAAGATATAGACAAGTACCCCAAAGAAACTAGTAGAAGGAACAATATTTGATAATACCATCATATTTAATGATGCTAATACTGAGAATGATGATGACGATGATTTTACGCATAGACTTCCAATTCTGAAGACATTAATACTGACTTATCAGTATTGGAAGGCATAAATGAATTAGATACAAACTATTGTTGATAGTTACATTAAACTGAATGAAGATAAAATACAATACAAATTAATAATATAGCTTAAAGCATTAATATTCAAGAATATATTTAAATGCAAATTGAGGAACTACAACGTGAAATAAAATTAGAGAAAGAAGACAGTTATAAAATTGAAAAGGCAATTCTAAAAATTAAATAATTAAAAACAAATTGAAGAGTTTACGGTTAAATATATAGATTAGAAAATTAACTACATGTTAGTAATTATAAATAGCTGAAAGTGCAAGATGTAGATCACAACATTTTTGAAAAAATCTGTGAAACAACTCAATGTCTTTAAAAAGAAATTTAGTAAACGAACTCCATATTAAATCTCAACAATTGTTTGTGCTTGTAGAGATGCAATGAAAGGAATATATGAAGTTTTATGGAGCTAAGTTAGGTGAAATGGAGAACTATTCTACAGAAAATAGAAATTGTTGATTTTTGAAGACTGTAATTGACACATTCTCAAAGTTTAGTACAGCTGAAAATAAAAGCTGTACTCTAAAAACCAAGGGAATGGAAAATATTTTTGAAGTGGTACGAGTACCAAAAAACTTACAAACAGATGATGGCAAAGAATTTTTCAACAAACACTTTGGAAAATTAATGCATAAATACAACATTAATCACTACTCAACATATAGCATTATGAAAGCATCAATAGTACAATGATTTAATTGAGCATTAAAAGGAATGATGTGAAAAGAATTAGCTTTAATGATTCATATAAGTGGATTGGTATATAAAAAGATTTACTTAGTGCATAAAATAGAAAAATTCATCTCACCATTAAAATGCTTCCGATTAAAGTTTACTCAACAAATGAGAAAAAGCTGCTTAATATAGTATAAAGTAATTTAAAGATGTGCAAAATGTTGAATTTAATAAAATTAAAAATAACATTAAAACGAAAAATCTAGTTTGTGTTGTTTTTTGTAGGATTGATTAGGAATGATGGGTCTTAAGAAAGATAATTAACTAAATGTAGTGGAATTCTCTAAACTTGTTGGTCTGAATGAAATATTGCTAAAACTTCAGTGCAATATTCTGCAGCACATCATATTATCACTTTTTATAAAGTTGTATGTATATTTTCCCATCGAAAGCGCTAGCACGCAAAATTTTACAATATGAAAATGGGATTATTATAGAAGATCTACACTCTATTTATTTCTTTAGCTATCAGATCTTTAGAAAATATAGATAAACTACGGAAATTGGACTTTGATATCCAATCTTTAAGAATGTACATGTGTATGAATAAGTATCAAACAAACTTAGTGAATGAATATACGCTTCAACTAGAATCATGCTAAAGCATGCATAAATTTTAAAATATACAGTAAACAGATCTTACTTTATATCTGTATCTGTATGAGTATTACATAAATTTATAGAAAAAAAAAAATGAAAGCATGCTGAAACATGTATAATTTCAAAAAAAAAAAAAAAAAAAAAAAAAAAAATCCTCACGTCATACAATTTTGTAAGCAAAGAAATTTTATGATTTTGTGATCAATGAAATACATACATATGTATCTACTTTGTAAAAATTCAAAAGAGCGAACTGGTAAATTCTAATAGTAAAGATTTTTAATTGTAACACTCTACATCTCGGACTCTTACGTCACTATCTATAGAAGCATGCTAAGGCATGCATACTAGCAAAATATATAAAGCTGATAGAAGGTGATGAGACAGCAATTGTATCTGGATCAACCCAACTCATGAATGTATTGTATACGGAGATGATTGATGGTGATGATGACGTTTTTTAAGTGAATAATCATTACATATGAATGCGACAGTGATTGACCCCTCAAACCTCATGTAGAAATACTTGAGGGGAAAAATTCTCTCAAAACATAGATATTTCATTGTTTCTAACACTTTATGAATACACCAACGGTGAATTGCTGGTAGAGGTAACTGAGTTATTTGAGATCGATTTGATACAATAGTTGTATATTAAACATGCATTTCTTTGTATCTAAACTAATTTCTACATACCTAATGTATATACCCAGCAAAAAATTATACAAAAATTCTCTATTCCAAGTAGTAAAATCTGGAAAAAGGAGTGGCACATTAGAAGAAAAAAAAGTAAAATAAATAAAAATAGAGACTGACTGACCAACTAATACGTACACTCTGCCCGATTGGCACACATAACACACTTAAACATTTCAGAAATATATATACAATACGCTGAACTTTAATAAAATGAAAAAAAAAACAAAACAAAAATCATATAGAACATTAAATAAAAGCCATAGGTGCTCACCCTTCATAAAATAAACATATGTATAGGGTGTTTTTTTGAGGGGTATAGAACTTCGAATTGAAATAAAACACAAGAAAATCGTTTTAATGTCCATCAATTTGGCTTTATTGGAAGGATAATTTTATGCCATTAATGTTTAAATATGATTTCTGGCATGTGGCCGCCGCGACTGGCTCGAATGAAGCCAATTCTACAGGTCCAATTTTCAACCACTTTTTCGAGCATATGGGGCCGTATGTTGGCAATAACGCCACGAATGTTGGCTTCCAAGTCCCCTAACGTTTCTGGTTTGTTGGCGTAGACGAGCGACTTCACATATCCCCAAAGAAAATAATCCAATGGTGTCAAATCACACGATCTTGGTGGCCAATTGACAGGTCCATTCCGCGAAATTATGCGCTCATCGAATGTTTCCTTCAATAAATCGATTGTGACGTGCGCTGTGTGGCATGTAGCGCCGTCTTGTTGGAACCACAACTCATCCACATTCATGCCATCCAATTCGGGAACAAAATAGTCGGTTAGTCGGCTCCAATTGCTGTGCACGGTGGCGAATCGATTCATTCGGGTCCTCTTCAACACTTTGCTCTACAGCGGCAATTGTTTCTTCGGTGCGCACTGTTCGACGTCTCTGCGGATGCGTATTATCACAAAGAGTAAACGTAGTGCGAAAACGATCCATGGTTAACCGAATTAATTGCTCTGATGGACGATTATGTCGTCCATAAAATGGACGGAGCTTGCGGTAAACTTCGCGAACTGAACCATTATTTTCGAAATAAATTTGCACGATTTGCAAGCGTTGTTCGTTTGTCAACCTGTTCATGATGAAATGGCAAACCAAACTAAATATTAATCACTTGACAGCTGACAAAATGGCCGCCAGTTAAAAAAGTGATGCCAACTTAAAGTTCTATACCTCAATAAAAAACACCCTTTATATGTATCTTATTAATGTAAACATATTATCAGTATAAAGCAACAGAAATTTCGTCATACAAAGTCATCTTGTATCCTAGAGGAGCCGTCGATAGGGTATACCTAAATTATATGAAAACGAGTTCGTTTTCTGTTGATCGCTATTAAAGAAGAAAATGTGTTTGTTCATTATGATTTAACTAATTTAAAAGTACATTTAAATTCAGTCTCATACCCGTACTTCTTAACATAAAAATTAAAAATAAATGTTATCCAATTCTATATTATACTATGTATCAAAAATTTCAAAAAAGCTGTTATATGAAAGAATCTCCAGCGCTTCTAACTGCATTAGAGTTTAAGAAAAAATCTCCTTTTATTCAGTTGAATAAAATTTTAATTTGAAACAGTAAGCAAAGACATCAACTTAGTGCATTCTTATTCATAATCGTATAATAGAAAATATAACCACCAAAGTACAAATTCTAAAAGTCTTATAAATTAAGCAATATAGAAAATAACATAATTTTTATAAACATGTAAGGTTTCAAAAGTAATTCAAATGATTTCATCGCAAAAAACAAACAAAAAGCAGCGATTGTTTTCAACAATTATGAAAATAATAATTACAATATAAAACTCCCTTTTGATTTCCAATGTTTATCAATAAAAAATAAACAGCAAGTTGAGTAACAAAAAACAAAAGAAAAAAACACTATCAGTATCTAAGCTGGAGTGCCGGATCAGTTTCATTTAAAAATGTTTATAAATTTTATAAAAAAGCAATGCAAGATTTCCAAAAATAAATGTAGAAAGTGAAGAAAACAGGCTATAGTTAGTAAAAATTGCATACCCCCAAAAATGTCAAACGTAGACTAACTAACATTACATCAACTTTAAAAAAATGTAAATTAAGTATAAGAAATATTTCTATTATAGTTACTATTACTATAGAGTATGTTTCTTCAGGAATTCAGTTTTACTTAAAACAGAAAATCTTCACAAACTTTTAAGTAAATGCAGATAAAACAACGTTTTTAATTTCAGATAATACACAACAAAAAGATATCACAAGACAAAAAAAAAATGAATTCAAAGATTGAGTTGTACTCTTATTTGTATGTACGTACATACATACATACATACATACACACATAAAATCAATTTGTATGTATACATATCAAATTTCTTATCAACCCTGCAGATAATGCGACTAGTCCATACATGCATGTAAGGACTAGTCCAAAGAGGAGTTGGAGTACTCCAAATATATGAAAAAAAGGTGGTCGATTTAACATTGCGATGTCCTGGGGTTGGACCACATGGTACAACGTTGCATTACATCGGGCTAACCCCAAAAACTACCCCATATGGAATAGTTATAGCCTACTCGCATACAATTTGTGAGTGCCTAAGAAGAACGATCATATTCGTTTAAACACGAATATTTATCGTGCAGCATTGAATGGTTGTATGAAAACGATATGATCCCTGACTGCATTACATGAGACTATGATTTAACTAGACTGTTTCATCTAGATTGGCCCACATACTCCAATATTATTTGCATGCAATGCTCAAGTATTTATTAGATCTTAACAATCACACTTACATATCTACATCATGAAAATATATGAAGCGTCGTTTAGTCAAAGCACAATGTATAGATAAGGAATCAATACACTCAGTGAAAATGTGCAGCTAAAAATAAGAATGCTTCACATTAATTCAATAATTTTCAATATAATAGAAAATGAATATTGAATACCTAAAAACTAATGAGTTTAATAAATGAATACTGTAAATTAATATTTTTCCGTATTGAAATAAGAAATTTCAATATGAATAAACCTTCGTTAATGTATAAAAACATACTAGGATTAGGGAAGTTCAGATATATGATAGTATTTTATAGTACCAAATGTCGATATTGAAAACAATTTATTTCTACCTACATATAAATATCAGCGCGAGAAAATCATTTACATACTGGCACACACATACACAAAGAAGTGATCACGTAATACACAAACATACATACATAATGAAATTTTATAATATTATGCAATTCAAACTCCTCTGTCATGAAATCCGAAACAATATTTCTTAAATAAATAAACGAAGATTTCATAACATCACCTTCGTCTCCCACCATACGATCACGTACATTACTCCAAAAACATATATGTACATACATTATCAAATACATTCCCTCTCCACTTCCATTTTCAGCAGATATCAGGGTTGCCACTATCTGCAGCTACTAGAATATTTCCCCAGAAATAAAAAAATGCATGCATACATACGAGCACAATAACCATACATATGCATAGCAACGACAACTCACAACAACAAAAATAATGATTCTACATACACACGAATTCGTTGTCACTACCCTGCAGTCAGACAGGGATCAAGTGTCTTTGTGTCAACACTAAAATTCTAGTGACCATTATAGTATAATACGTTTTATTCTATCTGTCAGTAAAAAGGAAAGATTTTGCAACAACTTGTCAATATACATACCTTTTTGTATGTACATAAATTATAGAAATATAACAGTAACTAACTGTCTGGTTGGTATGTCTCTACGTTCCAATAAGAACCACGTAGACATACCTATTCAATTGTTTTAGTGTTACTAGTAGATTTTAAATGACAAGCATATGCTAAATGTCTATAGTGAAAATTATTGAATGGGATATAATTATATAGTAGTACTGGTGACAAAGTCAAAAGCGACTCAGTACATTTTCACCATCGACATTTCCTACTGGGTATAATGATTGTCTGCCACTACGACAAAAGTATCTGAGACCGACAAACATACAATTAAATACAAAAACGCACACATATACACACACACATACATACACAAACATCCCACACATACATATACTGTATGTATACATCCACTGTAAGCACAACGTTTCTCTACAATAACAACAAAACCTGTACACACAAGTGTACATACATTCCCATACACAGAAAGAATCAAACTCACACACATACACACATACAACACCCACATATACATACAACCATGCACTGTACGCACAACGTTTCTCTACAATAACAACAAAAGCTGGGCACACAAGTATACATACACATAAACAAAGAATCAAACTCACGCACACACACACACACACACACACATAGCCAAGAAACTCTCAGCATGAAAATCCCCAAAATCCCCCCATTTGTAACAGGGTTGCCAACGTTTTTGTTTTTTCCCGGTTTTGAATTCCCAAAACATGTCGTCCTCCGCCATTAACAATCTACTGGTATAGAACCTTAAGTTGGCATCACTTTTTTAACTGGCGGCCATTTTGTCAGCTGTCAAGTGATTAATATTTAGTTTGGTTTGCCATTTCATCATGAACAGGTTGACAAAAGAACAACGCTTGCAAATCGTGCAAATTTATTTCGAAAATAATGGTTCAGTTCGCGAAGTTTACCGCAAGCTCCGTCCATTTTATGGTCGACATAATCGTCCATCAGAGCAATTAATTCGGTTAACCATGGATCGTTTTCGCACTACGTTTACTCTATGTGATAATATGCATCCGCAGAGACGTCGAACAGTGCGCACCGAAGAAACAATTGCCGCTGTAGAGCAAAGTGTTGAAGAGGACCCGAATGAATCGATTCGCCACCGTGCACAGCAATTGGAGCCGACTAACCGACTATTTTGTTCCCGAATTGGATGGCATGAATGTGGATGAGTTGTGGTTCCAACAAGACGGCGCTACATGTCACACAGCCCACGTCACAATCGATTTATTGAAGGAAACATTCGATGAGCGCATAATTTCGCGGAACGGACCTGTCAATTGGCCACCAAGATCGTGTGATTTGACACCATTGGATTATTTTCTTTGGGGATATGTGAAGTCGCTCGTCTACGCAAACAAACCAGAAGCGTTAGGGGACTTGGAAGCCAACATTCGTGGCGTTATTGCCAACATACGGCCCCATATGCTCGAAAAAGTGGTTGAAAATTGGACCTGTAGAATTGGCTTTATTCGAGCCAGCCGTGGTGGCCACATGCCCGAAATCATATTTAAACATTAATGGCATAAAATTATCCTTCCAATGAAGCCAAATTCATGGACATTAAAACGATTTTTTTGTGTTTTATTTCAATTTGAAGTTATATACCTCTTAAAAAACACCCTATACTATAGCAACAACAATAATTGTATACATAGCTACAGACACACACACATACAAATAAAAGTGCGAGCACTGTACTACCAGTAGCAAACCGCATTGCCAACATAAGAGTCGTTACTTTGAAATTCAAAAATAACGACCAATCGAATTATCTACGAACGCCTAGAAGCAGCAACATGAATTTTCCCGATTGTGCTAGAGGACTGTTTGAACATCTGGCTACCAGTAAATGACAATACAGATGTCATCATTCATAGATGCCATTACTAAGTACAGACATGTTATTACGCCACCTATCGGGCGAACATTCGAGAACCGATTCATTTACTATAAAAAGTGGCAGCATGTGCGAGAATAGAGCAGTACTAATCAGAAAGTAGTCAAGTTGATATCGTTGAGGCAGTGCTAATCAGAAAGTAGTCAAGTTAAGACCTCTTTGAAAGTGGATACTAACGATAAGAAGTAGGTAAGTAAAGACAAGTTGTAATTTGCTTCGTTAAGAATAAAAGGAAAAACAGTAGCAAATAAAAATTGCGATGTTATTTATTTTTATTTTTGAGCAATCAAAAGAACTCACACGTTTAATAAAATTTAAACGTAGCAATACGTATTCACACAGTTCGCTGCTTTTTGGGTGCAAATGCACTCAGCATCAATATCCATCAAAAGCCACACAAAAAAACTCTTTTGGCGGTGTTGTTCTTGTTATTTTACTTTTTGTTTCTTCCTCTTTTGCTTATAAGTTCTTGTTGTTTTGTTTTGGGATTGTAGGAAATATTGTAGTTAAATCCCAAAAGTGCCAACTGATTGAATGCCGTCCACTTCTCATAAAAGGAAATTCAACTTTGAAATTATTTGTTGCCTATCCTGGAGCACTCCATAATAATTGTGCTTTTTATCTAAGTACACAACCAAATGAAGGTAAAGGTGGTTGTAAAGCCCACTAAAAGGGAATATGAATAATATGCTGTTTCAGATCTATTGGTAGTCAGTATTTTGATAACACGCAATTTACACTGTGCCTTTTCTGCTTGCGTGTGCAGGCAGGCTTTTTTAGTTTGTAGGTGAGAGTTGGTGAGAAGCTTGCGGTGTAGAACAAAAGGCACGAAATGAAAATTCGAGGGGATTTATGACATTTCTCTTTGCCTCTTTCGTATTCTCAGCATTAAACGTGTATATAAATGCCAAAAGGCATGAATAAAAAAGGCTTCATGTAAACGTGTGTGACTTTTCGTAGGGGGTTTAAAAGAAAATTGTCAATACAAGGTAGGCTAAAAAGGCATAATGTGAAGTGGCTCTAACAAGACTTAGGTGCTTACCAGAAAAAATTTTTTTAATCTTGTTTTTGGGTTGCATTAATAGACAAAAATTATTTTGATAAAAGAAATAATACTAAACTAAAAGTAAAATTATTTTCTTTCTATCGAAGTACAGAGCCTATAAGGTTGTTGGAAAGGCTATTTGAGAGGAAAAGTAAATGTTGCGATGTTGTCGTGATTTATCTGATTTATCTTGCACTTATGATCGAAATTGCGTTCGAATAGAAATTAATTTCGATAGTAAGAAATTTTCTGATGATATCCTAATTTTATACTGTATATAACGAATTATAAAGAAAAAATCGCAAAATATAAAACATAAACTTGCTAGGAACATATTTCTTACATTTAGGTCTACTTTATATAACTAGTGTTTTGATAAATGTGTGCTCTGTATAACGAACGGCAAAAAAATTCAAACAAAACCAATTGCAGTAAATGTAAATCCAAAAAATTGTATACTATTTGTTTGTATTTGGTAGCCAATTTAAAAACAAATTGCCCTCATTATTTTTATTGTATTGTATCCTGTCTACAATAATAATAATTAAAATAGCACTTGAAATTTTTTTTTGCGATATAACAAATTTTTCATGTATAACGTAAGGATCCGACATTATATCGCGCGTTATACTGCGATTTGACTGTACATATTTTGCAATGAAAATCACGAATCAATCTGGGTATGCTGAGAACACATCTAGGACGAATAACTAATTTTTAGTTGAGAGTTTTCGTCATAGAATATAAAACGCATTTGTTCATATGAAAGTTAACACAACACCGCCGTGGAACGAAATTCCCACAAAAAAAAAAAACAATTATATACTGCCTTCTAGAGTTGTGTCCAACAATTTCAATGTATGTAAATTAAATGGGTTTGAAACAACCAACTTTTGATTCCAACGCGAATGAACTAGTTCAAAAAGACCTGTTGCAATGAAAATTCAACTAACTCTGAACCGTCTCAAATTTTGGAAGGAAAGGCACTTAGTTAATAAAATTACCTGTTGTGCTTTTAAATAGGAACTATTCATTAAAATATTATTCATTGCATAATTTTGAGGAGTTACTTAAAGTCTTGCTGCCGTATTCATAAAAATTTTAAACAGCGTTTCAAATGTTGTGTAAGCAAAATTCGCTGAAATTGTATTCATAATAGAATTTTAGCTTAAAAAACGGGTTTTAAACCTTGCGTAAATCAGCAAATTTTAAAATTGACTGCCCCATGTTTAAACCAATTTTAAGATGACGTGATTGTAATTTTGCTTCGTTTTTGTTTACATTTTTAACTTTACCTGTATGTACATATGTGTGTATGTGTGTATGTACTTATGTATTTATGTATGTATGCATATGCCAGTGTTATTTAGAAGAAAACAATGTAATTTGTTTATAGAAACTATTGCCCAAATATCAAATATACTCCAAAAGAATATTTAAAAGAAAAGGAGCGATCCAGTTTCCATTCCCAGTCAATGTTTTCTCATTTTATGTGTTAACAAAAATAATATAATTGTAGAAAATTAACTAGTGATGTATAAACACTCAAAACAAACAAAATAAAGCTCGTTATTCTAGTGCTTCTTTAACTGCAATAAAATAAATCATATAAAAAGCACTTTTAACAAAGATTTGTTGTGAACTTGTTTATTTTTTTATTAAATACAAGTTGGAACACATCTTTTATTTTATAGAAACAACATTTCTCTGAAAAGCGACAAATGAACAAATATAGACACGAGTACTTTATGAGTTAACAATCGTTGTTTTGCAGAACTAATATACAAGTGACAAATAAAGAATACAGTGTTGCCATTTTTCTTATGAATACAGCTGTTACAGCCGTATTCATAAAAGAAAGTTGATTGAGGTTTAAAATTCATATTAGTTAAAAAACGTTTTAAGGCTAAATAACGTTTTTTAAATATTGGTATTCATAATCAGTTTTTTAACTAAAAATCAATTAACCAAATATTTTAAAAATATCGTGGCAACACTGTATTCTTTATTTGTCACTTGTATATTAGTTCTGCAAAACAACGATTGTTAACTCATAAAGTACTCGTGTCTATATTTGTTCATTTGTCGCTTTTCAGAGAAATGTTGTTTCTATAAAATAAAAGATGTGTTCCAACTTGTATTTAATAAAAAAATAAACAAGTTCACAACAAATCTTTGTTAAAAGTGCTTTTTATATGATTTATTTTATTGCAGTTAAAGAAGCACTAGAATAACGAGCTTTATTTTGTTTGTTTTGAGTGTTTATACATCACTAGTTAATTTTCTACAATTATATTATTTTTGTTAACACATAAAATGAGAAAACATTGACTGGGAATGGAAACTGGATCGCTCCTTTTCTTTTAAATATTCTTTTGGAGTATATTTGATATTTGGGCAATAGTTTCTATAAACAAATTACATTGTTTTCTTCTAAATAACACTGGCATATGCATACATACATAAATACATAAGTACATACATACATACACACATATGTACATACAGGTAAAGTTAAAAATGTAAACAAAAACGAAGCAAAATTACAATCACGTCATCTTATAATTGGTTTAAACATGGGGGCAGTCAATTTTAAAATTTGCTGATTTACGCAAGGTTTAAAAACCGTTTTTTAAGCTAAAATTCTATTATGAATACAATTTCAGCGAATTTTGCTTTCACAACATTTGAAACGCTGTTTAAAATTTTTATGAATACGGCTGTTAAAGTATACTTTGTTTTGACTATGAGTATGCCCCATTATTATTAGGAGCATTGCCAGGGTATAATCGGTCTTATTTTAATTCCACTGCGTTGGTTTTATGGTGGCAGCTCCGCTATGTAGATGTATTCTTACATTTCGCATTTTGCTCGTTATCTTTAAATTGCGTTTTCATACGTAACATCATATTTCATTCCGTATGTTAAAGAGATAATAAGGTATGCTAATTATGCATCTATTAATTTGTTACCTTGTATATCTTCAAGTAAATATCATTAAAAAATGCACATTCAGTGTGCTTAAAAAGTAAAAAATAAATAAAAATATATAAAGCAAATTAAATACAATTGAGGAAATAAAATAAATAAATCCATCAATCAGTCTTTATATAATTTTAAAATATAGTTAAAAAATTAAATAAAGTGAAATACATTTAATAAATATGTATATTATACAAATATACAAAGTAAATTAAATAAAATTTGAGAAATAAAATAAATATGTAAAGCTGAAAGTGTGTGTATAATAATTTTAAAAGAAATATGTCTAAAATTAAAATTAAGTCATATATGTATAATAACAAAAATTAAAAATTTTATTAACCCCCGACTTTTTTCAGAAAAGATGTTATATCTTCTAAACGGCTGGACCGATTTTCTTCAAACATAGCTAAGAACCCTCTCGATCAAGAAAAAAACTAAATGAAAATCGGTCCAGCTGTTTGGCCGGTATGTGGACACGGACAGACACACAGATACACAGACACACACTACAAACTTATAACACCCCTTTTTTTAGTCGGGGGTTAAAAATGTAGTAGTGGAAGAAACATGTATATATATTATACAAAATAATATAAAAAATAAAAAAATTTATACATAAAAGATCAACAATTTGAAAACAAAATCCAGAATAAAATATTTCAAAAACTAAAAGGATATGGAAATGTTGATAAGGTAAGCGCTTAATATTGTCATTAAAATTTACTAATAAACATTTAAAATTATTATTCTGCCCTGCCAGTATGTACAAAGTATTGACTAAATACATATTTTTATACTGCTTGAAGAAAGCATTTCACATCGAGCGATTTGCTACTTTTGGAAATTTTGTTCGAGTAATGAAAACATACATATGTATGTACATATCGTTGGTCTAATTTAGAAAGTCCCTAGTACAAAAAGTCCCATCCCGCTTTATTATTTTATTACATCAAATATATAGAAATTAAAAAAATTATAATTTTAACAACAAATTTGCATTTCATTTTTATTAAAACCTGCATTTAAAAATAGTTGAATTTTGATAACTACAGTTTTTATAATGTTTTAACCGTCTCCTGTAAAGTTACAATTATGATACCAACGATATATTTTATCATAACAAAACATACACAAACAAATAAATTTTATCAGAAATAATTTTAAATTTAAATGTCTATAGCACTTTTTTCCTATATTATCTTAAAGCTGCATAAATTGCCATTTCATAGGTAAACAGTTGAGACAGACAATTGGCAAGCTCAAACCAAATTTTTAAATTACATATGTACATATTTTCAATTAAAATCGTGAAAAAACGGTGCAAGTTTTTCTTCAAATAAAAATTAAAATGAAATTTTGCATCATTCCATTTTCTGTTTAAATAAAATAAAATAGACCAGAGGGTCTACTCTGTAATTTGAAACGAAAGAAAATGCTTGCGAATTTGCATACAAACTTTAAAGTTATTTCTTTCGTTTCAGCATACACTAGCGGTTTGATAAAGCGCCGTTGTGCTTGTTTCAATTATTTGTATCACAAACTATTCTTGTGAGATTTTGCACATACATACATATGTTAGAGATGGGTCCTACTCGTTCAGTAGGTCGTTTTATGTACATCGGTTGGATCAAAGGTTTGTGTCTCAAAACGACCGACTTAACGAGTTGGACCCAGCTCTAATATTGATGACTAAAATATAAAAAAAATCTTTGATATATTTTTATTTTTATTAGTTGTAAAAATATTCCCTCTGCCTGCAATGGGATCATTTCAGACAATCTGTAATATAAAAAACGAACAACCTTAGGAGTAGAGGAAATATTCTCCTCACCAAGAGCTAAAAATATATATGTATGTATATCTCATTTCTAGGATATTATACATATATCACAACATGAATCCGAAGATATATGCATGTATGTATACCGATTTCGCACGTTTTCAACACCCGTTTTGAAAAAAATCATACGTAATCTGTCATTGCCAAGGTTAAAAAATATACTTTATTCCTTTCAATTATTGTTGCCAAGTCAAAAAAATAATTGCCAATGAAGGAAAATTTCGTAGAAAAATTATTCCCTCTAAATGTAAAAATAATCTCAGTCGTTAAGCAGCTCTGGGTTGAGGAATATCTCTCGCGTCATCGTAATTATTTCTTAAGTGCGGTCAGGCTTGTTTGTGTTGTTTGCCCTTCGAGAGTTTTTCGTCTCGCTCGCACTGGTTGACTGATCTGCCACGGATAACCGTATAATCTTGCGGTTTTTTGTGGAATTTCTTTAACAACCGCGTTGCTGCTTCCTATGTGAAGGCATAGGTCGTGTACATTCAGTCACAAAAACTTTTAAAATACTGTTAATACCATCTTGGGCATATGGTCTAGTTACTCCGCCCATACTTGTGCAACACCATATTATACAAATTTACTTTGTATAATATGTACTAAATAAATAAATAAATAAAAATAATCAGGGCCAGGAATGTCAGATATGGCGATTTCTCGCCAAACGTGGCGATTTTTCAACTCGTTTGGCGTCCAAATTTTTGCTTTTGCGACATGGCGGTTTTTCTGGCGATAAATGAGTTTGTTGGCGATTTTTCTGGCCAATTCAGGAAAATTAGTTTGTCGGAGTAATTTCAAAAATAAATTCTACCAAAACTCGTCTGCAAAAAATTAAACAAATTTGATTTTGATGATTTTTCTTATATTAATTATAATCATTAATGCGTTTTGAATATGGATGAGAAAAATTTACAAGAAATAATTTTTGGCGATTTAATTTCCAGTTTTGGCGATTTTCTGATAAATTTTGATACGGTAATTTTATAAAAATTTATGTATATTAAAAAAAGTGTTATATAAAAACAAATTTATTATCAAATATATACTCAGTAAAACTAAATAAAAGACTTTTGGCGATTTTTAAAATAAATTTGGCGAAATAGGTCGGAAAAAATCCGACAGCCCTGATTCAGGGCTACCATGAATAAGATTCCGCGTGAAATTTCTCCCTTTTCCAATAAGAACTTTTTGTTTTCCCTATTACTTGCCATTAGTTGGAATTATTCCCCGTGAACAATTTCACACGGAATTTTATTCATGTTAGCTAGAAATTTGTCCCGCCTAACAATTTCACACAATAGCAATAGCGAAAAATGTGTAAGACATGTTGAGGGCAACCATGAATAAAATACCGCGTGGGACAATTTCAAACAATAGGTAAAACAAAAATATTCTAATTGGAAGGGAAGAAATTTCTCGCAGAATTTTATTCATGATTGTTTTGCTATTATATCCCAGCAAAAAATTAAATGAGTACTTCTTTATAAAGCACTTCCAAAATAGGTTATACATTTTATTCTGCTTTAACGAACTTATTTTTAATCCCATATCTAAAGTAATGATCAATTATTATTATCCTCTAAAATAAAAACCCAGTAAAATAGTGATGAAAAAAAGTAGAGAAAGCACCACAACTACTGATATGAACCACTTCAACTCCGCGCAAGCCCGTAAGTTAATAAATTGACTGATTGATTTAAATGCTTCAAAGTACAAATTCTTCAACTTCAAAAATTAACGAAAACTAGAACAGATTTCCCTTTTTTTTCTTCTGAGACAATTATTTTAATGAGTAGAATACTTTAGGAATTAAATGGCATCCAAGTGGGTTAATAAATAAGTGAATAAGCACCACTTCCTTCCTTTGGAAAAATGGTTAATAACCACATCCTAAATGTAAAATGTATTGGATTTACTGCACCAATTAAAAATCACACCTTATTTTAGAGTTTTTATAGAAAATAAAAAGTAAATCTTATTCGCTCACGGGTTGGCAAAATCAAACCATTTCTCTCAAATGACACGCTAATGTAAAATTCACTACTTTTTGCTAGGAGTTTGAAGTGCTTCGTATTAGTAGTTGTGGTGCTTTTTCTACTGTTTTTCACCACTTTTTTTGCTGGGATGTTTATAAAATTTTGAGATTATAAAAGTGGGAAACAAACAATTCACTCATTTGATTCTGTCTTCAGTTGGGATGCCAGTTGTTTCCAAAGGTAATTAATGCTTTTTTTGGTGTTGACGGTGTTTTTCTTGCACTGCACACTAACTAACTGGAACTAACCCAAGTTGGTAGCTAATAAAAGAATTAGCAGTTCTGTGCTGCGTCGTCGTAACTACTTTTTTTTGTTACTTCCTGCCAGCACCGTGGGCAAAATCCAAAAAAAAAAAAAACAAATCAACAAGTACAGCGTTAAAATTTTTTTAGTTCAAGGAACTGTATGATTTTAAAAATATAACAAATGTATTCAGTTTTTTTTTACTTTTTATGGTTTTATTGTATATTTATGCTCTTCAGCATCAATGCATAAAATGTATAACTAAGTAAAAATACATACTATAATAAAAGTAATAGATAATACAAAACTAAACTGGATTAATTGGAAAATTTTAATTATCAATTATGAATGAAATGTATGTATGTATGTATGTATTTATTTATTAATCATGATGATTTAACGACTATGAGATTTAATAACAAGCCAATGATTTGCCAATTAAGGTTATTGTGTGAATGTATTTATGTATTTACGTAGAAGCAACAAGTTGAATGGCGGAAGGAAAAAATCAATAAAATAAAAACAAACGCATGACTTATGAAAACGCATTATAACAAGCTATTTAATATTTTATATCATTCGTTATGAAGAAAAGAAGGCAATTTGTGTATGTACGAGTTAGATATAATATTTTAGCAATACAAAATAAATATAGATATATTTATATTATTTAGTTAACATATTTGATGAATTGTATGTTTTGAAAAACTTACAAACTAAAATTACAGATATGCATGGTAAAGAGAAAACATAATTTTTTTTAACAAAAATTGTTTAAGGGATTTGTTAATGCGACAAGAGATGATTTTTTTGAATTTCATACGAAAAAGTAAATAAATTATAGTAAGTGGCACAAAAGATTTTGTTGTTATGTTTTGGAGTTATTTAAAAAAGGACATTTATATAAAAACGATGGGAGAGATTATTTATTAAATGTAATTCTCTTTCAAAAATAAATACTAATTTCAATATTTAATACATCTTCTCATTTTTCGCTTTTAAACTGAGCAGCATGACATCTTCATTGTAGTATTCCTGATTTCATTTGGGCAGGAACTTTAACAAATATTTTCTTTTTTAATTTCCATAACTATAACAATTTCAAAAATACTTTTTTTTAAATTATGTATTTGAGCAGAAAAAAATCTATAATACATAAAATGATTAATTTAATTGTTTTCTGTTTGTTATTTAATAAATGCGACCAAAGCATTATCGAAATATTAATTAAGTCGTAGGTTAGTAGGGTTTAAAAATTGTTAAAAAAATGTTTATGCAATGAATGAACAAAAACTGCATTCCGCTTAATACAACAACGGTTTAGCACATGCCGACATCTAAAGTTAGACAAATAATTTTAATGATACTCTAACATATTTGAGAACTAAATTATTTTACGAGTTAAAAAAAGAGAGCATTTTGATGTAATTTGTGTAGGAAAACTTAGAAATAAATGATTTATTATTTTATTTATCAGTTTTTATAAAACTTGATGGTCTTGGAAGTCCACTGCGCTTTATGTTTGAAGGCGGCCTAAGGCCAGAGGGTTTTGGAATACCTGTTGAACCGATCGAAATTTTTGTCAGAGCAGCTGTGGCATTTGCTTTCACATTATTACTATTATTCGAGGCACCAGATGCTTTTACAGCTATAGTTTTATTAAGACTTTGAGCGCTTCCTCTGGAAGATGCTGACGACATGCTCTGAGAATTGGGAAAGTTGATTAGAAAAAACAAAAACAAACAAACAAAAAGATTAAACTGTACTAGTTACATACATCTGTGGGCGAATGTCTGCCTGCATCACAATCAGTGTCTGAGGTTGCCGGTTGGAAGCCTTTAGCTGTGACCGTAAGACTATAGTATCCCGAAGAGGGTCTCACTAAGCCAGCACGTTTTGCCGCTGCACCACTTTGGATTGCTGCTCCAGGAGCTCGTATACCAGATACAAGTTTCGGAACTTTAAATACTGTTTCTTCAGACTTCTAAAAAAAATAAAGCAAAAGAAAGAACAAATGTTGCGTGTGCTGCAACAAAAAAACTGTAGTTATATATACTTGTTGTGTGCTTGGCTGCTGATAGCCACTGGGGTTGCTCAAACAGGAATATCGGTTTGGATTTGTTTTGGCCTAACCAATGAGAAAAAGAAAACACAAGAATGCAATAAATCACTAAATTGAAATATTAACGGGCACTTACCAATTTTTCGTTTGAAATACCCGTAACACTTGGTTTCCTAAGGCCAAGGGTTTTCAGTGCTAGTAAGCCTCCTCCACTACCGGCAGCACTGTTAGAGGCTGAAGCATAAGTGTGATGGCTTGACAAATTGTGAAAAGATTTTGATTTTATACCCATAGGGCTTTTAAGTTCGCCACTTTGTTTCACACTGGGTGCAATAATTTGAGTTTGATTCAAGGATACATTGGCAGCGCTTGAACCCTTCGACAGGCCAACATTTAATGCTGATGTGGTTGCATTTAGGTTTGCATGTTGCGGAATTGACTTTTCCAATTCATCAGCTGATGTCGCCTTGCAAACTGCAGAAAATTTCGTCAACCCGCTCAAATAACGAGGTCGAGATAATGAACGTGGTTTAGAAGCTGCAACATCCGCTGCTACATTAGTTGTTGTAGCATCGTGTGCAACTTCTGGCAAGTTTCGAGCATTCGATTGCAGCTTATCTTTCGGTTTCTTATAAGTTAAAAAGTTCGGATTAATTTTCGATGTAGTTTTACTTGAAATATTCGCCTCAACTTCCGATTTGTTATTATTAAAAACAGGAGAAGCAGTCTGATCTCGCCTGGAAAACCTTTTATTAATCTGCTCAGAGTCTTCAGTAATTTCAAAATTTCCCTCAACTGGGTAGTCATCAATACAAGGCACATTCAATTCCGATCCCGGAAGACCATCTCCACTGGCCGAGTCTCCATTGCGAGTCCTATTTATTTTAATAGTTTTGAAGCGATCACGATCTCGTTCACGTTTTTCAGCCAGTCTGTACTGCGATATTTGATTTGATGCCGTTTCCTTGACATTATCCGAAGTTCCTTCTGAACCAGTCTCAGTCTTTTCTTGCACCATTTCAAGAGGATTTTGACCACTTAAATGTTCAGTCTCATGTGTTATATTCGGTCGAATGTCTCCTATATTATCATCTTCTTTGTTAACAGTAAACGAAGTACCCAAAGATGTTTTACTACCTTGCACAGAGCTAGACGACAACGAGGACATATTGAAATCATCATACAAACGACTGCGGCGGCTTAAAAGACGCTCACCGCCATTACTGGCACTGCTTGCTGATGACAGACTAAGGCCATTCGAAATCTTCGAGTCCGTTATACTGCTTGTCGTTGTAGAATCTTTTAGTGGGCTTCTTATTACCTCAGACGATGTATCACATAAAGCATGTGGTGAAGCAACTATATGCTCTTTTGGTTTCCTAACCTCCTCTCTGGACTGCGTAACAACATCCATCGTCAGATTGAGATAAACTTTGCTAGAATTATCATTTTCAGCCAGTATGTCAGCAGAAACTCTCAACATATCGCGCATGTCTTTAGCTTCTCGTGATATTTCCCTTTGTTGCGATTTGTCTCTATTGGGACCGTAGTTGAAACGCCTTTTTATCGAATCTAATGATTTTTTCATTTTTAACTGCTCCGCATTCAACTCAACTTTACCAAATTCATCCAATATATGATCGAATTCATCTTCGTCGTTATTTGATGCCAGGAGATTGGCTTCTGCCTCTGCCAAGTCCATTACATTTTTCATTTCAATAGAAGCTGGACTTTGCTGCTCTAAACGATTAAAGGTTTTATCAAATGTTGGATTCTCAATGTTTTCTATCATTTCAACATTATTTATCATTGACAAATTCCCTGAAAATGTATTTGTATTAACGCTATTACTAGTTTTATTTAAACTGTATTGATCATTTCCAAAAGTGTCGTTAAGAACTCTTGTGGCATTGGGTGAAGTATTGGCTTGTGCTGCAATAATCGGTGATATATTTCCATCACAAATCATTTTCAATTTTGGAGTATAATGATGTTTACTATAACGTACATTCGATGCATGGGGAGTAGACACGCAGCTTTTCATCGGCGCAATATTTTCTTCTATGCCCTCTGGTGTTTCACATCGCATTTCAGGAGTAACATTTTCACACTCAAAGGTAGAGTTTTCTACCTTCACATTTGACAGTCGGCTGTCAGTTGCGTCGCATATGGTTTCATCTAAATCTGAACCAGCGTTAGATATATTTTTATTTACTAAAATTTCTTTAGTTCCCAGGTTCTGAGTCACACTGAGAGCTTGCTCTGAAGGTACGCTAGAGTACATACTATTTTCAACCAAATTGTAAGTAATATCACCTATCATTTCATCGGACAAGACCATGGTGCGCTGAAGGGCAGTCGGAATATTACTTCCAGCGCCACCAGTGTTATTGCATGCCGCCAATTCCAATTGCACACCGCCACCGCTGAAAGTTGTATCTATGTTGCTGTTGACAATTTCTACTGTACGGTTGTTAACCTCTACACTTTCTGTAGAGTTATCCATAGTGCTGCAATCCGAGGCTGTTTTGCTGAGCGTCAGTGAGATGTCATCGATTTGTCCAATGTGTAAGTCTTTAATCAAGGTCCCATCACTCGACATGGTCAGAGATTCTAGTGCCTTTCGATCTCGAATCATATCGCTTAGACTGTACCCATCACTGGTTATTTTATTGGTTAGATTAAAATTGGGGTATCCAACCGCATCTAGGCCCCTTAGATCTAAGCTGTTCGTAGACTGTAGAAAATTTATGTTCGTAAAATCTGCCGAAGTAATCAAAGAGTTATTCATACGATCCATTGATGCCTCCATGGAAGAAAATGGTGGGGGCGAAGTGTCTTGTAAAAAAGATTTCTGCGTATTTGTGACCAAACCTCCAATTTCCACATTAAACATTGGATTATCGGGTTGCGAATATATAACATTTTGCTGATATTGGTTATTTGGCTGAGGTTGTGAATTGTTTGTCTGTAGAGAACAAAGCATAATTAAATTTAAAGATACACCAACAGATTTAATAGATTGAGATTTTATAAGAAAAAAAAAAAATTAAACATTGGAGAATGTCCTTTAAGTATTTTAACTTCTTTAACCAAATATAAACACATTACCAAGTCCAGGTAATAATATAACTAACAGCTTACCAGCTTACATTATCCATTTTTCAATCAATGTATAAAATACCCAAAAACGCTTGTATCGGTGGGCTTCTATTATTGATCACCTCTGTAAAATTACAGAATAAGGTCGTCTGCTCCACAAAGTGAGCGATCGTCAGCCGTTAAATATTTCAATGTAAAGATGACATTCAAATTTCTGCACGGATGCTGTCACATGCCAGAGAATAACAACTCGAGGGGTAAGATACGAGGGTTGCTTTTTAACTCTTACACAACATTCACCACCAACATTGTTGTTTGGATCTCGCTTTAGAATTGAAAATTGTTGAATTAAAGCGGAAAAAGTGTGTGAGGTTTCTCAAAGTGGAATATAATATATGTATGTATGCATATAATATGTATATTATGTACATATGTATATATACATATGTATATTTAATATATGTATGTGTATTTTTTAAACTTGAAAGGAAAGCAGTCCTGCAGTTTGTACTCATGGACTACATTTGACATAAACTGAAACTGCATCTAGGATGCATTACGGCAGAGATACATTGCCCCAAATATGATGGCTTTATTTATTTATTTACAGAGTTCTCTACATGAACAAACTATCTAATGTAACACCACTTCTGGAGTATGTCAAACCTGCCTCATTTCGCCCCTACTAATCCTCATAGTTCTGGATGATGGTTTAACACGGACTATTGATGATAGTGGAATCCAGTGGAATTTCAAACACCATTTGGAAAATCTGGCATATGCTGGCGATATTTGTCTGTTGTCTTCAAGGCACAGTGACATGCAACGCAAAATCGTTGACATAAGAAAGACGAAAACAGTTAGATTCATTTGCTTGACCCAAATATCAATTTTAAAGCCAGCGATGATTTAATTGAAAATGTCAACTCTTTCAATTACTTTGGAACTGTAATTTCAGCAGACAACAGTGCTGCCAGCAACATTATAAACAGGAAATCTTAAAGCCCAAGCTGCCTTTTCACAGCTCTGGAAAATCTGGAGACAATCTTCTATATCTACTCGTACAAAAATTGCATTAACGTAAAATCAGTTCTGTTGTACGCCTGCGAGAATTGGTTAATTATGAAAACAATTGCGAGGAAGCTTCAAACATGTAACAACAAGTGTCTGAGAAAAATCCTGAAGATCTGGTTGCCGAACACAATATCAAACGAAGAGTTATGGAATAGAAGTAAAAAAATACCGATACAGAGATCAAAATGAGGAGGTGAAAATGGATAGGGCACACTCTACGGAAACAACCAACTGAAATCACGAATAAGACCAAAACAATCATAGAATCGAACTATATAAAAATATATACAAACACTAGAATATTCTTTCAACGAAGTGATAAATATAGCAAAGACTCGGAATACATGGCGAGCTTTTGTTGAGGCTCTATTCTCCACAATCCTTGTTGTATCGTTTAAAGTTGTATTTGAAGCCTAGGGCTTAAGGATCAGTTAGCCGATTGTAATGGAATGCAACTGCAACAGTAGAAAGCAGCTGGTCGATATTGTTATATGAAAAGTAATGAAAATCATTATACAGATGTAACCGGAATGTAAAGGTAGAATTAGTATAACGTGAGTTGACGGATCAGCTGAAAAAATCTGTAAAGGCCGGGGCACAATGAATCCGTCATACGTTATACTTCGCCTTTTTCAACTGACATTATCGCAACGACGGAAAAGGTTGGCACAATGAGTACTTTATTGACGGAAGCATTTGAACAGCTTCAATAGGCTGATTTTCCATTTTATTTATTTAATTCAAATTTTTTTATTTATTTCGTTTATTTCTTTTGTTTCATTTTATTTTGCTATCACAAAACACAAAAATCTAATTCAGAACATACAAAAAAAAAAGAACAACCAATAGCTGTCAAACTACTCAACGTACGCAAAAAGTTAAAAGTTGACCAGTTTTTGTACTTTGCGTTGACGGACACGTACTGAATGTAACAGCCCTCATAAGAAACCATGTATTTCAACTTAGCTTTCAGTTGAAAAAGCCGAAGTTTAACGTATGACGGATTCATTGTGCCCCGGCCTTAGCATAAATAAAACATGTTACTGTTTATTTAATATAGGTCCGTTTGTTTACTTTTCCAGTAAAATCCAGTAGTTGAGTAAATTTTGGGTAATTTGAAAATTTTACTCTCAAGAATGTCTCTTGCACAAGTACGCAAACGGAAAAATTGCAAAAATTGATGCATGCACTTTTATAATTATAAATTTGGAGCGATATATACATATGTACATATTTCTAAAATAGAAGTTCTGTTAAAGTTTTAGCATGTATTTGCTTTTTAGTTTTGTTTTTTCTGGGTAAATGGCATAGGAAAATACATCAATATTTGATTTCTGATAGTCGGTACCCTGAATAGTATGCAGAAATAAGTATTCACATATACATAAACCTTGCATCTCTAAAAAACTAAAGTCTAAATTAAATTTGAAAACTGACATATTTAAGGATTATTATTCTTTAATTTGTTTCATCTTGAACATAAAAATTTTTAGATTTGTTTTGTTAAACTTTTACTTCAACTTTTCTTCTTTTAAATGTTTTTATTAAAAAAAATTATACTTTGTATTTGCTTACTTTTGTTTATTTTATTGAATCGTGTTTTTCTCGTCTACTGGATTTTACTGGCAAAAATTTGTCCAGTAAAAATTTGCAGACTCTCAGTCAACAACTGTCAATTTACTCTCTCAATTGGCACTCTCTTTTGCAATTTTTTTGTGTAAACGAACGCATTTCAGTAAAATCCAGTACAAATTTGCACAAAATTGCACAAATTTTGGGGTAAACAAACGGACCTTATGTATCGTAACGTATGTGAGGTAGAAATCTACAGAAAATAGATTTCTACGTCAACTTCTCTCTTACATACATACGCACACATGTATAAAGCAAAGAGAAATACTATAACAGCTGACACGTTTGCTTGCAACCTCACGTTTTTACTAACATCCAGAATTAAACGATACGACCACTTCAATAGTAATATGATACGAATCGACTAATTCTACCATAAGAATCTGTACATTACTTTTCACATAACAATATCGATCACTTGTTTCTTACCATTGCGGTTACATTCCATTACTGTCGGCCAACTGAGCCTTTACTCCATATACCCTCGTACAGGCGATTTATGTAGTGGCAAAGGTAATTTAGAAGATAATACTTTTCAGCCCTGGATCAATACCGAGTCTAAGAAATAGTTATTCATTTGTGTATCAAAAGTTCAAGATCATTTTTGATGGGGTTTCCACCACCTCCCAATTGGTTCGTTCTTCAAAGGTTTAAGATAATTAGTTATCTTTCTTTTAACAAAAGGTCTGGTGTCCCACTTGAGTTCATGAGGGTTCACTATTACTATTTAATTGATGAATACATATGATGGAAATGAGTTAAATTTCCTTTCGCCACGGATACGTATATTTCAACCACAACGACAGGATGAGCTATCATATTTTTAATGGCAGTTTTTATGTCTAAAAATTCGATTTCCATTGGGATGGTTGGGTTCGAATTTCTTTTAATGACAAAGTTGATTATATGGCAAAACATGCCACGAATATTTGTGTGTACGAGGGTGGGCCTTTAACTCAGTGAATTGTTGAAGAAACACAAGTTTTTATATAAAAACCTAAAAAAATTAGTCAATTTACATAAGTAATCTTCGTAATTACATTCCTTTTTTTATTGACATTTTATAAGAAATTGAATCAGATACATATTTCTTTTTTTTGTAAAATTTATAAACTTATTTCAGCTAGGGAATCTTGAGTTATGCTGGACACTGTATGAAGATATATATGTATGTATGTAAATCAATACGGCAGTTATTACTGCTCGAATATTGTAATATTCAAATGAGTCATTCAATTTGACAATTCACATTTTTTGATTAATTAATTATGCACGGAAAGTTTCTTCCTATGTGAAGGCATAGGTCGTGTATAGTCAGTCACAAAAACTTTTTTAAAATTCTGTTAATAACATCTTGGGCATATGGTCTAGTTACTCCGTCCATACTTGTGCAACCATATTCTACTAAATTTACTTTGTAGAATATGTAATAAATAAATAAATAAATAATTATGCTCGGGATCACAATTCATAAATTGTTTATAACAACAAATGCTTTTCAAAAGCTATTTTGCTCTTTGAAAAGATGTTTTACAAAATAGTATATGAAAATCCATTCAAATTACTTTCCCATGGACATGAATACATGACGCATGCACATACATATGTATGTAAAGGGTGTTTTTTATTGAGGTATAGAACTTTAAGTTGACATCACTTTTTTAACTGGCGGCCATTTTGTCAGCTGTCAAATGATTAATATTTAGTTTGGTTTGCCATTTCATCATGAACAGGTTGACAAAAGAACAACGCTTGCAAATCGTGCAAATTTATTTCGAAAATAATGGTTCAGTTCGCGAAGTTTGCCGCAAGCTCCGTCCATTTTATGGTCGACATAATCGTCCATCAGAGCAATTAATTCGGTTAACCATGGATCGTTTTCGCACTACGTTTACTCTATGTGATAATACGCATCCGCAGAGACGTCGAACAGTGCGCACCGAAGAAACAATTGCCGCTGTAGAGCAAAGTGTTGAAGAGGACCCGAATGAATCGATTCGCCACCGTGCACAGCAATTGGAGCCGACTAACCGACTATTTTGTTCCCGAATTGGATGGCATGAATGTGGATGAGTTGTGGTTCCAACAAGACGGCGCTACATGCCACACAGCGCACGTCACAATCGATTTATTGAAGGAAACATTCGATGAGCGCATAATTTCGCGGAATGGACCTGTCAATTGGCCACCAAGATCGTGTGATTTGACACCATTGGATTATTTTCTTTGGGGATATGTGAAGTCGCTCGTCTACGCCAACAAACCAGAAACGTTAGGGGACTTGGAAGCCAACATTCGTGGCGTTATTGCCAACATACGGCCCCATATGCTCGAAAAAGTGGTTGAAAATTGGATCTGTAGAATTGGCTTTATTCGAGCCAGCCGCGGCGGCCACATGCCCGAAATCATATTTAAACATTAATGGCATAAAATTATCCTTCCAATAAAGCCAAATTGATGGACATTAAAACGATTTTTTTTTTGTTTTATTTCAATTCAAAGTTCTATACCCCTGAAAAAAACACCCTATATATGTATGTATATATGTATGTATGTCACAGTTATAAGAAAGTTTATTACAAATTAAAAATGAATTTACATATTATCTACCTTGCAATTGTAAATTAACACAAATAAATACTTACGAATTGTAATTCAAGATTTTGAGCAGGTTTCCGTTTGGGTCGCGTGAATGTTCTGGAGTCATATTTATAAGCTGCACGAATATATTCCAACAATAATGTAACCAACAATATTCCCATTAAAGATTGCATGTAGAGCAGGGAAAATTTCATTTGAATGAATGCGTGGGAAATATGAAAAGAAAAATAAACACACACCCACACAATTAAAATCCATTAAAGCCAAAAATAAGATATTAATGGAAATTAAAATAGTTAATGCAATTGTTTTAAGTTGTTATAGTTATACATATTTCCTCAACAGTTGAGTTTTTGTAAAGAGGTCAAAATAAACGTTAAAAAAATTTTTAAACACTTCATAGGAAGAAAAGTGCAATAAAAGTTTATCGCTTTAATTATAAAGATTATTAAGGTTTAAACTAAACGGATTTTCATAAAATTATTTTCATAAACAAGGCTGTAATTATAAAAATGTTTAGCAGCTTTCAATTTCGTGTAATTAATGCACGTCCATACGATGAAACATTTGCTGCGAAACATTTCAAAATTGTATTTTGAAACCTCATTCGTTTCCAAACAGCGAAGTTTTTGTTTTGTAGATTAATATATTTTATCATATATTGATTTTTTTAGGGCTCCATTTCCCAGATCTAATAACTCTATTATAATTAGTGATCAGTGTGATTTGCCATTTTAAAAACAATAGACTAAGGCTGAGTTTAAATCTGGCATTTCTCTTGTGTCATGTGCCCAAAAAAACGTAACCACTAATTACTAATGAAAAACTAACTGTTTGATTCAGACATGTATTTATGGATTTAAACTGTTTCCAATCATGTTAGATTCTATAAAATTGTCTATTAGTGTATGAAACCGTTTAACTTAATAAATACGTGTCTGAATCAAACTATTTTTCATTAGTAATTAGTGGTTACGCTTTTTTTACGCTTGTGTGGCACATGGCACACAGATGTAAACCAGGACTAACATCGGAACAACCATTGAAGTTATAAAATTTCTTTCAGAAATTGATGTTTAATTCGGGAAAGTTTTGTTTCAATATTATGCTCAACGACCAAAAATTGACTGCATTCCCAGTCATTTAGGGCAATGATTACGAACTATTGCGTGGTATGTTTGCTTAAAAATTTTTTTTTTTCAAAAAATATTTCACAGCGTATCAAATAGTCATTTTAATACAATCAGCTTGCAATTTAACACATCTGGAGTATTTCCTCAGCAGTTATATAAAGTAATTTGATTTTATTATATGCCAATATGCTTAGAAAGTACATACTTATTCGGCTTTAAAAATAAAGTATAAAATCGTCTGGGTTTACAGAATTGGGAGGTCTATATGAAACATTACACACACATGTGAAAATCTCTAGTTGAGTTATTGGCAACATTTCCGTCTTTTTTAGAAATCTTAGTTCATTGGGCTTCAAACAAATCTACTGTAGTTGAGATTTCATTATGTTTCTATATTTTTAAAACTGGACAAATATAATGGTGTAGGAGTTTTACTTGTTTACCTCGTTAACATACTTGATTGGAAATGCTTATAATTGCAGAAAGCTTTAAAAACCATGGTAGGTATTAGAAATTCCTAAATACAATTATGTACATACATACATAGTATATACAATTATGTGTGTGTACATGTAATATTTCTTTATTATGACACATTTTTGTAAAGTATTTTACTTTTATGGACAAAACAAGTAACTGGTTGCTTGATTGGGAAAGGCCGTTACTGCAGTAACCCAATTTAAGAAACTGAGTATGAATTATAAATATGTACCGTAATTCTTTGTAGACAGACACTTAAAAGTGTGTTTTGTGGGATGTTGCAATTTACCTTGTTCTTGTTGCTGCTGCTGTTGTGGATGATGAGTGGTGTTATTAGAAGGCGGTATGCAATTACTACTTTTCCATTGTTGCAATATATTTGATATATCGTCATGGGTTTTGTCTTCAAGAAATCTAAAATTCAAATTAATATCAATTTTTTTTGGGAATCTTTATTTTTATATTCTACTTACATAAAGGAATCATCTTTAAGGGCCTCATCAACATCAACAATGTCCATGATGACTAAAACGAATTCTTTAGCAACCAACAAATTAATTGATAGCGTTCGTACTTTTTACTTGCCGTTTATAAAAGCAAGGGAGTAAAGTCTCAAGAAAAACAACTACACGCACCTATAAGTATATTACTTGAGATCTTGTTGAACTGACCCTTTTCCTATATTAATTCAGTGTACTGGTTGCATACGCAATAATTTGTATTGACTGTGTGTATTTCGTTGAATTATTTATTGCCACAAACAAATGTAATTGAAAATAATGTAATTTTCTATTAAAAACAAAAGGCACCACACGACGTAATTTTTTTTTGCAATTTCTTTTTATTTTTTGTTTTGTTTCTTTTTACTCAACTTTTTTCTTTGTACGAAGCACTAGCAATGTTTTATTTTGATAGCACTATATATATTTACATTTTACTAATTTATTTGAAGTGCGATTAATGTATTGTTTTAAGTTGCAAACTAAATACTTTTGCACCAATATCTTTTAAAATTACAAACATTACTAGTAAAATATAGTATAAAAATACAATAGTTGCTTCCTCCTTCTAGTGATTCAAGTCGAAAAATTTTTTAAACCCGTCGCTGAAACTTTTAGACGGCTATGGAATGTCGAAGAAATATATAGCGGCGTATAAAAGTGCTGTCCAGCAGCTGGTATTGGCAACGCTGAAATTGATTTATATCACTGTTCTTATTACAGTTATTTAAATTTAACGGATTATTCCAACTCGGGTATTTTCACTGATGTTATTTATCTATTCATTTTCTTTCTGCTTGCCCCACGATATCGACAATAAACTTTGTATAGAAAACAGCAATAAAATAAGAAAATTTGTTTTTGTTTTCAAAATAAGTAATCGATTAGAAAGTGAGCCAGGCCGTTAATACGAAGAATTATGCCACTTTTATTTAATGGTAGGTACACACATTGCGACATGTTTATGCAACCAGGCAGATTTCATTCCTGGTCGAATAGCGTATATAGTCTTGCTAATGGTTTCAATAAAGTAAAAATAATTTATTCCAAATATTTCGATTAAAAAAAGAAAATCGCCGAAATCCTTGGTTTTCTAAGGTATACCACAAAAATTGATATTTTGTCTAACTAAAACAAAACCATGCAAAATTTCAAGACAAAAATTTTTATTATATTAAATCTTACAAATATGTATAATTTCAAATGGTATAGTACAAAATATACTTTGACGAGCGTCAATATGCCCTTCTTAAACCTTTGCATTGAAACAGACCAGGGGGTTTACTGTGTAATTCGAAATAAAAGAAAAATGCTTTCGAATTTACATGTTTAAAACACACAAATTCGAAAGCATTTTCTTTCGTTTCGAATTACAGAGTAGACACCCAAAGTATTTGGTGAGAATCGAACGCACGACCACTAGACTACCGGGGCACCCTACGGCAAATATTAAATTACACAAACACAAAAAATTTCGTACATACTTATATAAATATGTACATATGTCGTATTGTCTAACGTGAAATGTTATTACGGTTTAGCGGACTTTCATTCTGATTGATATCGAAGTTCTGTGAAGTTCCGTTATAAAGAGACCGGCAAGCAGTTTGTCTTTTTAGTTTGAATTTATTTTTAAAATTAAAGCTAATTGAATTACAAGTAAGGAATTTAAACCATTCCGATCCGAACGATTGGACAAATATATGCTGCTGCTTGTTGCAGATACGATACTTAGCAATTTGAAACGAAACTTCTTCCGAAATTGTATGTAAATAACTTGTAAGTTCGCTTCGACTTCAACTTTTGTTCCAAGATTAAAGGGACAAAATTGAGACGGATATTCAATTGCTATGTTGTACAGCACAATCCTAAAATTATTTTTTAATAATTTTAATCATGATAAGACATGTATAATTGTTTCTATTTTTAAAAGGCAATTTATTACTAAATCCACTGTAGAATTAAGTGCTGCATGAAGAAATAATATTTTAAATTTTAACTCACAATAAAGTAAATGTCGTCATGATCTTTTTTATTATTTATATTATAATTATATGTATGTAATTCACAAATTTCCATAAAAAGAAAACAAATTAAATAATGTTTATAATATAAAGATGTATGTATATATGTAAATAAATTAAACAGCTTTTTTTAAATTACAAGATTATACAGCAAGCTGCTCAGCAATAACCCTCAAGTCCAAGGCGGGTGCGCGTAGTAAAAAACTTATTAAATAATAGAAAAATGTATCCGTATTAGACGTCCTTTAGCTCTGGTGGCATTTCATTTTTGGGATGTTTATTTTCAAAATGTTGTTTGTACGTTTTAGGATCAGGCATTTGGCTCTGTAGATTTCAATAGAAACATATTATTGATCGTTTTGGGCATAAGATTTTATAATTCATTACTACCTTGCATACGGCGCAAACATGAACTAACGCTTTTTGGGCAGCCTTCTTCTGTTCATTGGCGTTGTGTCCTTGTTGCTTTTTTAATTTGGCTTGTTTTTCTTGTGCTTTTGCTTGTGATTGTAATTTTTGGTGACCACGTGCCATTTTCTTAGATATCTATAAATATACATGTGTATTTACATTAACGATTGTTTGCAATTTAGCTCAAAATTAAAGTAAAAATTGCGTCGAAAACTATTTTTACTCGACTGCGAAAAGCAATCGATTGGCCTAATCCCTGGGAGTGTCAGTGTTTCTTATTTTTTCGAAATAAATTTGTTACCAAATCAAACGCAATGAAAATTGGGAAAGCGTTAAGTTAAGAATATATTTCAAAAATCATTAATAAAATCATGCCGCCTTAAAAGGGTGCAGAAAACTAGTTCTTCAGAAACAAGTCCACAAAATTGATTGAAACTCATAAAAGTTATGCCTAATTTACATTAAGTCCTAGTTTACACTATGCAAGTCTTATTGCTAAGCTGATTAGTTTGTTAGGAGAGACATGGGAAAAAGAAACGTAGTGTAAACTAGGTGCAAACTTAAAATAATTTTATATATGGTGCCGGAATCGCATTAGATAAGAACAATTGTAAACATGTAGTTCATTGGAATCCTAATATTCCTTTCTAATTATGTCAAGCTCCGGCTGGACCGATTTTCTTCAAACATAGCTAAGAACCCTCTCGATCAAGTTATCTTTCAAGCAGAAAAAACTAAATGAAAATCGGTCCAGCCGTTTGGCATGTACTTGGACACGGACAGACACACAGATACACAGACACACACTACAAACTTATAACACCCCTTTTTTAGTCGGGTGTTAAAAAAAACATCATGAGCTTAAGTTAAAACATTTTTAAGGAGAAAGCAAATGAGCGCACATAAAATAATCTATTTATTTGAGCGATTTACAGATCAAATAATTTCGAGAAATTCTAATCTGAACTGGTCACTGTTTGAATTTTTAAAAGCTTGGATATGCGCGAGCAAACCAGCAAGGATTAATGAGATAAAAACCGCCAAAATATGCTTCAAAAAGTCGTCAGGGCAGTATTCCGGGTATTCGGAACATGCCTTTTGAGTTCCGCGTTTACCCAGAATTGAAAAGGAGCTAACAAAATGAATTGTCCACTAATATATAACCGATAATGAACTATTGCTTCTACAGTGTAAAGGAAAATAATAATTTTTCGAAGAAATGCATTTGGCGCATAACTGCATGAAAACGTTGGCTTAACACACGATTCCAGAATCGAGTTGTTATTGCATTCACCTATTTTTGCAGTGGATTTAGTTTTTGTTAGATACAGCCAAATTTTGCAAATTAGATTGGTTCTGCAGTACTTTAAGCAATATTTCCAAGAACTTGATAATCATAAAACTGTTCGAGTTGTTCGATTAGATTTAATCATTAGAATTAAAAAGCCTATTCATGCATACATACATGTATGTATAACAATTTTTTGGTTCTTTAAATGTATTACATAAACAAAAAGTATTACTTCTTATTTACAGACTTTTCTTTTTTCCCACTTTCAAACTGGAGGAAATTAATCTCATTTTCATTATTGAATTTATTGCTCTGCTGCGACTGCTCAAGATTTTAGGCCATACAATTTCTTCAAACATATCATTAGATAATTGAAAAAAGGAAATTGTTATAGGTACCTTTTGAGAGAAGAAAATGTCATCAGAGAATGGAACAAATTACTGCAAATATTCTACACGTAGGTATTTCACATTATATACATACATACATACATATGTATACTTATGTGCATATATTATACATATGTACATAAGATTAGAAAGTCTTTACTTGCTACATTGTATTCAGACCAAATTCCACTTTTCTGCGGGATGCTAAACAATTTCAAGGCACATCCACGTTTTGCAAGTTTGAGGAATGTTTCCTTCAATAGATTTTTGTTAATCACATTTTGTGTTACTTATAAAAGCTGTTACGAAAAGCGAAAATGGAGAAACCCACGACATTATAAATACATATTGCATACTTTAAGAAAACAATAAACAAACTGAAAAATCTGCAACCACAACACCTGCGTCATTACTTTTACATACATTTCTAGACTGGTTTTTCCTGAATATACCTATGTATTTTTTGTTTGTTTCATAAAACATTTACAAAATTGAACTAAGCCGATTGTGAAGATTTTCTCTTACTTTTTAAGATGAGTTGTTTGTTATTCAATTTGAAAGGTAAGCGTTAACCACGTTGAATTGCATATGTAATGTATGTGAGCACTTGAGTTATTAAGCCATTATTATACGTAACTTAATTTTATAGAACTTGTTAAACAAAATAACTAACTAATTTTAAGCTGGCAAAGGAAATATCCATTTTCTTGAAGATTATGTGCTCATGTGGTGGCCTCTGTCAGCAGCGCGCCACTGTTACTTACCTAATTTGTTGTTGTTTTTGTTATTAAGTCCAATAACTCCTGAATGTCTTACTAAAACGAATGTAAAAATAGTCGGTTTTGTATTTTAAACTGCTTTTTAGTAATATTTGCTGATATTAATAAACTAATTTTTGTTTGCAATTATTTTCTGTTTTGTGATATTTTTCTCCTTCAAATGAAAAATGCAAGACAAAATACTTCTGCTTGTAAAATGAAAGATTTCCAAAACTCTGCTGGCGTCGCGAGGTAATTGCGATTATTTCTGTTTCTTTTTAAGCAAGGTAATTCGTAAATGTTGTGAGAGAGAGATGAGCCGATATAAATAAATGTGACAATCAGCGTTGCCACGGCCAAAAAAATTTTGTAACCAAAATACAAAAAGAAGTTACCAAATGCATAAAAAAGTAACCAAAATTTTTATATATACGGTCCCTTTTAGAATGTATATACAATTAAAAGATAACGGGGACTTTAACGTAGAGCTGCAAAACTATCGATAGTACTATCGATAGTTTCGTTGTAAATGAAATATCGATAGTTTTTTCCACTATCGGCAAAAAAACAAGTAATTAAAAGAGTAAAAATAATCGAAGTCAGTAAACAGTAGCCGGCAGCTTTGAAGCAAATTATCAGTAGTTGATTTAAGGCTGATTACAGAGTGGCCGCTAGAAGCGAAGCGATGATAGAAGCCATAATATTTTGTGCTATACCATGCTATAAGATGTCAGAGTGAACGCTATATTGAACAAAGCGATTTTTCGGTATCCACTTCCATTACGTCAAGATATTTTAACACACAAGTTTCTTATATTTTGTTTAATTAAATTTTTATTTGATTTTAATACACAAAAGTTTATTAAATAATCGAAATTTCACAAAGAAAAGAAAACAAGAAAATGCCACGACAGAAAAACAAAAACAAAAGGGAAGAAGCTACAACGTGCTAGAAACCATTACACAACCTGCTTTGTAGCACACACTCGCATCTCGCTTCGCTCGCACTCTGACATCATTTGAGCGAAACCACAGGCGGTGGTTTGTAGCACATTGTAGCGCCATCTTATAGTATAGCTTCTAGCGGTCACTCTGTCATCAGCCTAAGCTTTTTTACAGCGATGGAAAAGTTGGTACAATTGTATAATTTTAGCGCTATTTGAATGCCAAAAGTACCGTAGCACCGCAATGACCCATTTAGCACTACTGGAATCTCTTTATATTATATTACATGCCAAAATTGCATTAAAATATATTAAACCCCTTATGCAAAAAATAATGCGTGCTTGAAGTGTACATTAAAATAAAAATTCCATAGAAAAACCGGTTTTAACGTTCACTTATTTTTTTGCACAAGGGGGTTAATCTTTAGCTCGAATGTATTAGAAAATTAAGTAAATCAAACGATGTTTTCCGGTACTTAAAGAATTGCTGGAGGAATGTTATTTATTCCAAATTCATCTGCAAATGTGGAAATTTTATTTTCGTACCAAGGAGAGAAGCCGACTATTTGCATCGACTGTGAACAATCGAATAAAAAAAAAGGTTATAAACGTAGTATATCGTAAATGTTACTTTTATATTCAGATCCCAGCAACTAATATTCTTTGTGCACCTTCTGGCGTTTTGTTAATTGATTTTTAGTTAATTAAAAAGTACAAGTATTAAAAAAATATAAATAAAGAATTAGGTACAA
This sequence comes from Tachina grossa, assembly GCA_949987645.1. NCBI lineage: Eukaryota > Metazoa > Arthropoda > Insecta > Diptera > Tachinidae > Tachina > Tachina grossa. Next base: position 135,822,144 of record OX465276.1, read on the forward strand.
TCCTACTGAAAAAAATAAAATTTTTTCTGAAAGTTAGTACAATTTGTAAATATGACATCACACCCCTGGTTCTGTATACACAAGTACTTAAATACATATGTACGTATATGAATTTATTTATAAATCCAAGTGTTATTCGAAAAAATAGTAGTCACAAGTATCTTAATAAATTCAACATCGTCGACACAAAGATAAATTTTGGTGGTACTGATATCGCGACGGCCGCCAATCGTCTCTTATGATAAAACTTTACAGTTAGTATCTTAAAAGTTATCAACAATTTTCGCATTTTGATAATTCTAAACCATGGGTAGGCCCATAAAATTTTAAGTTCAATAAAAAAGTATATTTTCGATAATATGCCCCGCTTACGATTAAATCGAAAAAAAAGACTTGATATATTTTTATATACTAATGAAAATGTTGAGGACTCTGGATTTTTTTTCGAGTCAAATGTAGTTTATGTGGCAACTTTTATAAAACTATTCGATACTATCGATAGTTTTACATAAAACTATCGAAACTATCGAGTGGAGCGACTATCGATAGTTTTGCAGCTCTACTTTAACGGCAAGTTTAGTATGAATGAATAACTTGCAGTTAAAGTGAAAAATATACATACATATATTAATATGTATTATTACAAAATCATACATAGGTAATATAAATGGACCGTTACATTTAAATTTGTACTTCAGTTTTATAAGTATATCTTATTATAATTAATAACAAAAATTAAAAATTTTAGAAACCCCCGCCTTTTTTCAGAAAAGATGTTATATCTTCTAAAGCTGGACCGATTTTCTTCAAACGTAGCTGAGAACCCTCTCGATCAAGTCATCTTTCAAACAGAAAAAAATTAATGAAAATCGGTCCAGCCGTTTGGCCTGTACGTGGACACGGACAGACACACAGATACACAGACACACAGACACACAATACAAACTTATATCACCCCCTTTTTTTAGTCGGGTGTTAAAAAAAAACATCATGAGCTTAATATGTACATAATTTAATAACATACATTCGTTATCAAAACACAAGACTGTGTAGGCAAAGTATTAAATTTGTTAATATTAAAACAAATCTTTGGCAGACCAAACATAATAGGAATTGTTTCGATTCATGAATAATTCTTTAGATTGCATTATTGAGTCTACAGCCTTAAAATGAGCTTATTCCTATATTTAGTTTTGACTAGACTTAGCTGCGAAAATATCCTTTCAGCAGCAGCCAAACTGTGTGGTATTGACATTAAATTATATACAAAATTATTCAAATCATAAAAACATTTTTCGTTCAATCAACTATGTACATATCAGCACTTACTTCTAATTTAGAAAATCTGCCAGGAGCGGCTGTTAGCCGATCGGCTTCGTTCCCTGCTTGTTACGCTCTCAAACTTGAGGCTCAGTTAAGGCTCAGTTAGCCGACTGTAATGTAATGTAACTGTAACGTAGAAAACAGCTGATTGATATTTTTATATGAAAAGTAGGTTACGTTACATTACATCTCTATAACCATTTTCATTACTTTTCACATAACAAAATCGATCAGCTGTTTCTTACTGTTGCAGTTACTTTACATTACAGTCGGCTAACTGAGTCTTAACTGAGCCTTTAAATATAAAAAAAAAATCTTTTAACTTTTTACATATGAATAGCAATTCCCAGGGAGTTTTTTTCCCTTTTCCCATTCCTCCTATTACGAATTAAAATTTCCCCGGGAGAAAACTCCCCGGGAAAAAAGTAGGTATGCTAAATATGAGGGAGAGGGAGAATGTGTTGATAGTTTTCTCCCCAAAAATTTTGAAGGAAACTAATGCAAAAATTTAAAAATCATATTAATAAATGTTGCAAAACAATAGTATGAGCATTTATTTAGAACAAAAAGTTTAAATAAATACCGAATTATTATTTCCCTTTTGTATTTTTGCATTTTTATCTAAACCCTCCGCACATGCACTTCAAAACAATAAACCACTTCTGTATTCAGAAGGAATACTAAACTACTCAATTTTGCAGGCCTCCTTTAAGTTCACATAATAGGTATGTAAATTGAAGATTTCTTTCCTTCTAATATTATCAAGATCCAATAAGAAAAACTTTATAAAATTTACAATTTCCTTTGTACACACAGTCCTTTGGAATTTAATCAATTTGCATCTGCACCTGGCTCAGTTTTCACCCCACTTTCTCAACAAGTTATTACGCATGCCTGTGAATGGTTAGTGTTAGTGGTTTATATAATCCCGTATTTTCTTATTCCCCGGCTGTTTTGAATAGGAGGATTATTCCCCGGGAACAAATGGTAAGGAAGGGAGAAAACTCCTCGGGAATATTCATAATTGGGCTGATAGTGTTTGAAGTTTAAAGATTTTGCAACCATGAATGCATCTGATTTTTGAAACCAGGCTTATTATGTTCAGAGACAGACATGTATTTGTTTTAAACGCTATGTTGATTAACCAATGTTGTATTTACAACGCATTAAAAACGCTTAAATTGTGACCTTTTATCAAGATAATTAGTTATGTGCAAATTTAACATACCACATATGTACATATGTATATGTATAAAAAATGGTTATTTTTGTGTTGAAAAAAAGTAGCCAAAATGGAAAAAAAGTACACAAGTACACACTGGAAAAAAAGTAACCAATTTTGGTTACAAGTAACCAAAACGGCAACGCTGGTGACAATGTGTTAGATGCTGCCAGACTTTTCGTACAACTATGTGCAGCGGCTCTCTAACTGTATCAACTAAAACTCTCAACAAATCGTCGTTTGGTTATTGGTTTGACGCACAGTACATTCAAAATACATAATGTCTGCAGCAAACCAATAACCAACCGACGAAATGCAGATACCCATGCCAACTCAGCGCTTTTCCCACTACAATTCACACTAGGGTTTGAAAATAATCGCAATTTTCATAATAGCGATTAATCGCGATTATCGGTTAATCGCTATAAATCAAGAAAATATACTATTATAATTTTTACTAAAACTAAAGTAAATTGCGTCATGAGTTTTAGTCGAACTGTATGGGTTTGGCCACAGAAATTTATTTATTTTGTCTTTAGTTCGCGTTTTAATTTAATTCTTCAGTTAAATTACATATACATACATATTTTGAGAAAATTCTCGTCAAATGAAGCTCGTAAATCAGAACTTGTGAGTATGAAAAACAATACGAGTTGTGGGAAATCAGTCCTTTGATAGGAAACTTTTTCTGGGACGAAGTATATTTCTACATTCTTAACTTAATTTTTATTTAATTTTGTATCCACATCTGATTAGTTTATACAATAAGGAATGAGCATGTAGGAAAATAAAATAGATACGCATAGAATATAAATTGTTTCTTGTGTTTTGTATAAGTTTCTGAGTCTACTCACTTATTCTATTGGAATTTCCAAAAAGCTTACATATGTAAATTCTCAAATGATTTTTAAAAGTATGTGCATAAGAAACTTCTAAAAATGCAGGCATATAGACATGCTTAGGCTTAATGTATATACATATGTATTTCACATAAAAGATTTTAATTTAAATTTTTATGAGTTGAATTCGCCCTGCATGCAAATTTTGTACAAATTCTTTGCTTAAAGAAGGGAAACATTTTTAATCGTAATCGATCGATTACGAATTCAATTGTAAATATCAAGTTAAACGGAAAATCTTGTGGGTATAAACCTAAAGGCAGAATTTGATTTTACTTTCTGTTCTGTTACGATTCAGCTGACTCTTTTTTGTTTATAGAAATCTTATACAAGCCGTTAGCTTTTCTCTTTCGTTCTGTTCTGTTTCGGTTCAATCTGTGAAAATCAAAAAAACTGTTAATTAATTGTAAGTGACAGCATAAATAAAATAAAAACAGTCAAGAATTTAAACAATTTAGTTTTTACCAGAAAAACATAAATCTACTTATATCGAAACATAAAAATGGACAATGCAAAACTTATCACTTTAGTGAAAAACTGTGACCACTCTGGTCCAAAACAGCTGATAATTTATTATAGAAAAAGTAAATTTTAAAATTTAAAAATAGAATGGCACAGCACAGAAAGTAACGAATAATGAAGCATTAAGGAGCTACAATGGGTTACGTATAGCTTAATACATGCAGTTCTTGTGTATTAAATTTCTTAAAGTGACTACTTGTGCATTCAAAATTCATGCAGTTCATTAGGATTTAAGTTAGATAATTGTTCGAGATTTCTTTATATATTAAATCATTCTTTAATGAATGTCCAGTGCATATTTTTAGCATTCCGCAACGATGAATTTTGAAGCAGTGATGCAAATGTGGCACAATTGGGCCATTTGTGTCACTTTTGGGTGTTTGATGGCCCTGTGGTATTCTCTAGGCTATTTTGGACCTTTCAACTCAAAATTCAGCTAATTCCTTCCAACTTTTGAGTACACTTTTTAATAGTGGTTTCTTCATTTTTAAAACTACTTTTATTTTTGGAAACTTATTATTTAAACATGTGTCTGAAATCTGAGCCAGATAATGTATGAAATGGGGGAAAATAAAGTTTTTCCAAAGGAAACAGAAAAAAATAATGAATATAGTGCAGTATCGCAAGTTCAAAATTCAAAGATCTTTTTTTACCCTATCAAAGGTATTTTGGCCCTTTTAAATCGTTAATTTGGCTATAAATAAAAAACTCAAAATGCATCACTGTTTTGAAGTGTTCAACAGTGGGCATTCATTAAGCAATGAGTAACAACCTAATTTATAAAAATTATTAACGCTTTCTAAACACAATTTTGTATGGAAGTCTGACATGTATATGAATTTCATTTTATATTGTTTTTGTTGATATTTTTGTTTCTATTCTTTTATTGTTTAAACTGAATTTTTTATTGCATCTTTGGTTAATATATTGTGTTTATTGAACTGTTTGATACATAAATATTGAATTGTGAATTATAAATTATTGTAACATATATGTACATATCGAACCATAACCGCCAAAAAAGCTTAACTAACACATTATTTACGATCGCAAATGATCGATTTTGGCCAAAAAATCAAGTTTGAATATTATGTCGCTTAAACGTTTTTGGCGGATATAGCACGATTTATTAGTATGTGTATTTATTTTAAGTTTGGAATATTTTTGTGACACTTGTAGGCAAAAAATATCGATGTATCGAAATATCTATGTTTTAAAAATTTATATGTATGTATATCGATACTGTTCAAAAATATCGATGCGATATAGTATATCGATACGTTTTTTTTTAATTTGCCCATATCTGATTTGGACGATCTCGTTTACATCGAAATTGATCATATATTTGCTCAATTCAGTTATTTTTTGAAATTAACTGCATTAATTTTGGTCATATGACGACCCTCCCTTCTGGTTACCCAAAGTAAAAATAAGACTTCTAAAATTGTATTAATAGGAATTTAAAAATTGGTTTTTATTTCAAGTATTTAAAAAAAATCTTTGTACATTTACATACAAATAACAGTTTTCATCTACCAAAATAAACTTAACAAAACATTTCAAAGTACATAATAATAAATTGGCAATATACGGCATTTTGATCCTACTAAATATGTATGTATGTATATAATGGGTGTTTTTTTAGAGGTTTAAAACTATAAATTGTCATAAATTGTGTCATAATTGTGTAAATTTATTATTATAATAAAAATAGTTGAATAGTCAAAAGCTTATATATTTTTCAAAATATAATTAATCTATATAGCTAATTTTTACTGTTCGAATACTTTTTTTGGCAACAGCTCTTTTCACGAGTAAATGTTAAAATCTTCGGGTAATTACGCCTAATAGTGAAATTGTGTGTGATTAATATTATTAGGTGTGTTTGTTTACTTTTGCAGAAAAATGCAGTAATTAGTAATTACTGCAAAAATTTAAAAATTTGCTTTCAAAGAGAGTTGTTGCCGAAAAAATATAATAATGCGTCTCGAGCTCACCATGTTTCTCTAATATTTTTGTATTGTTCAATATTTTTGAGTCAATTTATTGATTAGACTGTGCTCTTGTCTTTTTAGTTTTTTTTTGTTGCTTAGTTTTTAAAATAAAAAGAAAACTCGACGATACTTTAATTATATGGTGGCGTGTCCTTAGTTTTGCTGGCTACTGTATTTAACTAGGTGGCAGAAGGGGAACAAGATAAATAACAATGCCTTAACAACCTGAATTTTAATTTGTGTATTGTGCTAGTGCTTTTCAAAATCAGAAAATATAAAAATATATAAAAACGGTCCTCACATCACTATTAACAATTTAAAATGTGAAGATATTAACTCCACATTTTCCAAACTTACAATTACCTACTTTATGGCAACACTGCTACAAAAGAGTGAATAAAAATCATTGATCACATAAATATCAAAAATTCCCCTAACTGCTGCGACAAAAAAATCGTTATGTAAACGCGCCGTGTATTTTACAAAACACTCCAGGCCGGGGCACAATGAATCCGTCATACGTTAAACTTCGCCTTTTTCAACTGACAGCAAAGTTGAAATACATGTTTTCTTATGAGTGCTGTTACATTCAGTACGTGTCCGTCAACGCAAAGTACAAAAACTGGTCAACTTTTTACGTACGTGGAGTAGTTTGACAGATATTGGTTGGGTTTTTTGGTATGTTCTGAATTAGGTTTTTGTGTTTTGTGGCAGCAAAAATAAAATTAAACAAAAGAAATAAACGAAATAAATAAAAAACAAATTGATTTTCAGAAATAAAATGGAGAATCGACCTATTGAAGCTGTTCAAATGCTTCCGCAATAAAAAACTCATTGTGCCAACCTTATCCGTCGGTGCGATAATGTCAGTTGAAAAAGGCGAAGTATAACGTATGACGGATTCATTTTGCCCCGGCCTTCCGAAAGAGAACGTAAGCGTTGTTGCAGCTTCTTCACCCTTCACACAAACGGATTCGTAGTATTACCATATTGAAAAACCAAATATTGGCACCATTTTCTTTGCAAATGTCATTATGTTATCCAATATTTAAAATTTCGTGTGTTTTAAAAGGAATTAGTTGAAAAATATTAAAAAAAATATTAAAAATATATGTAATTTGATTGTTTTGTCATTCTTTTTGCTAATATGTGTTAAATAACGGTTACTTTCATGCTAAACCGCGCGTTCGGAGCTCAAAATAGCCAGTAAAACCATTTAATTCGCCACTCGAAAACTACACATAAATATTAAAGTTAACCTCTAATCTCGAACTGCAAAAGTGCCTCCAAAAGTTATTACAAGTTAATTCAAAATAATTGGATTTCCGAGTCAAATACTATTGGGAAATATACATGCATAAGTATGTATATTTAAATTTTTGAGAACTATATTATTACCAAGGTGTATCTAACTAACACCAAGATTATTACATACTGGTATGTGCTCCTTATACAATATTTTTCTATATATTTCAAAATTTCATGTCAGGTTTTCTTTTGAAAAATCTTAAAACAGCCTTATGAACATGTATTGTATTGTATAAAAATAAGAAATAAGTAAAAAAAAAAAACAAAATATCAAACTAACATACTAGCATTATTGTCGCAAAACTCATAAATATTATCAACGAATTGCATTTGTTCACAATTTGTTGTCGTTATTGCGTTAGTGGCAGTTATTTCTGCTTTCGGTTTCAAAGCGCTTTCTAAATCAATTGGCACATCACACTTACTTAGATTTGTGTCTAATGTTAAGCGTTTTAGATTATTTATAATTGAAATATCATTTTTTATTTCATTTTTAACCTCCAACAGTTGGTGTTCAGTCTGTATTATGTCTCTTGCGCAGGCTTCAATACTTCGTTGTATTTGTCCAACAGAGATTTCAAGATTTTTATCTGATGTTGTATACAATTCATTGTGAAGTTTGTACATTTTACATTTGGTAGTTAATTGTTTGGTAAGGGCATATTCACGTTCGTACAGCTCGTTCATTTCTACATTCTTCTGTGCTAATTTATTGCGTACTGAACCGCGTATGCCGGAATCTTTTCGTTTGCGTAAAAAATTATTGCCTTCACCAGTTCGGCTGTCACGTCTTCCCTCGCGAGATATGTTTTTGTTCTTATATCTTTTGGTCGATCGTCGCTTACGAACAGATGATCGCGTTTCTGACAATTTGTTTAACTTTTCTCTATTTATTTGCGTTTTGTTTGGAATTTCCGTATCGTTGATATTGGCCTGTTTGGTGTTAGAGCTCTTGATTTTGTTCACAATGTTACTCGAACAAGTTTCCTTTGAGCATTTTGTACTATATTTTGCATCAGGATTAATATATACCATTACATCTGTCTCCTCGCTTTTCAATTTTGTTGATTTATTAGATTTTTTCGTTTTCGACTTACTTTTCTTATTCTTGCCAAAGTTGAGCAACTTACAAATATAGCCACGACTTGACTTCCATTACGTCAAGATATTTTAACACACAAGTTTCTTATATTTTGTTTAATTAAATTTTTATTTGATTTTAATACACAAAAGTTTATTAAATAATCGAAATTTCACAAAGAAAAGAAAACAAGAAAATGCCACGACAGAAAAACAAAAACAAAAGGGAAGAAGCTACAACGTGCTAGAAACCATTACACAACCTGCTTTGTAGCACACACTCGCATCTCGCTTCGCTCGCACTCTGACATCATTTGAGCGAAACCACAGGCGGTGGTTTGTCGCACATTGTAGCGCCATCTTATAGTATAGCTTCTAGCGGTCACTCTGTCATCAGCCTAAGCTTTTTTACAGCGATGGAAAAGTTGGTACAATTGTATAATTTTAGCGCTATTTGAATGCCAAAAGTACCGTAGCACCGCAATGACCCATTTAGCACTACTGGAATCTCTTTATATTATATTACATGCCAAAATTGCATTAAAATATATTAAACCCCTTATGCAAAAAATAATGCGTGCTTGAAGTGTACATTAAAATAAAAATTCCATAGAAAAACCGGTTTTAACGTTCACTTATTTTTTTGCACAAGGGGGTTAATCTTTAGCTCGAATGTATTAGAAAATTAAGTAAATCAAACGATGTTTTCCGGTACTTAAAGAATTGCTGGAGGAATGTTATTTATTCCAAATTCATCTGCAAATGTGGAAATTTTATTTTCGTACCAAGGAGAGAAGCCGACTATTTGCATCGACTGTGAACAATCGAATAAAAAAAGGTTATAAACGTAGTATATCGTAAATGTTACTTTTATATTCAGATCCCAGCAACTAATATTCTTTGTGCACCTTCTGGCGTTTTGTTAATTGATTTTTAGTTAATGAAAAAGTACAAGTATTAAAAAAATATAAATAAAGAATTAGGTACAATCCTACTGAAAAAAATAAAATTTTTTCTGAAAGTTAGTACAATTTGTAAATATGACATCACACCCCTGCTTCTGTATACACAAGTACTTAAATACATATGTACGTATATGAATTTATTTATAAATCCAAGTGTTATTCGAAAAAATAGTAGTCACAAGTATCTTAATAAATTCAACATCGTCGACACAAAGATAAATTTTGGTGGTACTGATATCGCGACGGCCGCCAATCGTCTCTTATGATAAAACTTTACAGTTAGTATCTTAAAAGTTATCAACAATTTTCGCATTTTGATAATTCTAAACCATGGGTAGGCCCATAAAATTTTAAGTTCAATAAAAAAGTATATTTTCGATAATATGCCCCGCTTACGATTAAATCGAAAAAAAAGACTTGATATATTTTTATATACTAATGAAAATGTTGAGGACTCTGGATTTTTTTTCGAGTCAAATGTAGTTTATGTGGCAACTTTTATAAAACTATTCGATACTATCGATAGTTTTACATAAAACTATCGAAACTATCGAGTGGAGCGACTATCGATAGTTTTGCAGCTCTACTTTAACGGCAAGTTTAGTATGAATGAATAACTTGCAGTTAAAGTGAAAAATATACATACATATATTAATATGTATTATTACAAAATCATATATAGGTAATATAAATGGACCGTTACATTTAAATTTGTACTTCAGTTTTATAAGTATATCTTATTATAATTAATAACAAAAATTAAAAATTTTAGAAACCCCCGCCTTTTTTCAGAAAAGATGTTATATCTTCTAAAGCTGGACCGATTTTCTTCAAACGTAGCTGAGAACCCTCTCGATCAAGTCATCTTTCAAACAGAAAAAAATTAATGAAAATCGGTCCAGCCGTTTGGCCTGTACGTGGACACGGACAGACACACAGATACACAGACACACAGACACACAATACAAACTTATATCACCCCCTTTTTTTAGTCGGGTGTTAAAAAAAAAACATCATGAGCTTAATATGTACATAATTTAATAACATACATTCGTTATCAAAACACAAGACTGTATAGGCAAAGTATTAAATTTGTTAATATTAAAACAAATCTTTGGCAGACCAAACATAATAGGAATTGTTTCGATTCATGAATAATTCTTTAGATTGCATTATTGAGTCTACATCCTTAAAATGAGCTTATTCCTATATTTAGTTTTGACTAGACTTAGCTGCGAAAATATCCTTTCAGCAGCAGCCAAACTGTGTGGTATTGACATTAAATTATATACAAAATTATTCAAATCATAAAAACATTTTTCGTTCAATCAACTATGTACATATCAGCACTTACTTCTAATTTAGAAAATCTGCCAGGAGCGGCTGTTAGCCGATCGGCTTCGTTCCCTGCTTGTTACGCTCTCAAACTTGAGGCTCAGTTAAGGCTCAGTTAGCCGACTGTAATGTAATGTAACTGTAACGTAGAAAACAGCTGATTGATATTTTTATATGAAAAGTAGGTTACGTTACATTACATCTCTATAACCATTTTCATTACTTTTCACATAACAAAATCGATCAGCTGTTTCTTACTGTTGCAGTTACTTTACATTACAGTCGGCTAACTGAGTCTTAACTGAGCCTTTAAATATAAAAAAAAAATCTTTTAACTTTTTACATATGAATAGCAATTCCCAGGGAGTTTTTTTCCCTTTTCCCATTCCTCCTATTACGAATTAAAATTTCCCCGGGAGAAAACTCCCCGGGAAAAAAGTAGGTATGCTAAATATGAGGGAGAGGGAGAATGTGTTGATAGTTTTCTCCCCAAAAATTTTGAAGGAAACTAATGCAAAAATTTAAAAATCATATTAATAAATGTTGCAAAACAATAGTATGAGCATTTATTTAGAACAAAAAGTTTAAATAAATACCGAATTATTATTTCCCTTTTGTATTTTTGCATTTTTATCTAAACCCTCCGCACATGCACTTCAAAACAATAAACCACTTCTGTATTCAGAAGGAATACTAAACTACTCAATTTTGCAGGCCTCCTTTAAGTTCACATAATAGGTATGTAAATTGAAGATTTCTTTCCTTCTAATATTATCAAGATCCAATAAGAAAAACTTTATAAAATTTACAATTTCCTTTGTACACACAGTCCTTTGGAATTTAATCAATTTGCATCTGCACCTGGCTCAGTTTTCACCCCACTTTCTCAACAAGTTATTACGCATGCCTGTGAATGGTTAGTGTTAGTGGTTTATATAATCCCGTATTTTCTTATTCCCCGGCTGTTTTGAATAGGAGGATTATTCCCCGGGAACAAATGGTAAGGAAGGGAGAAAACTCCTCGGGAATATTCATAATTGGGCTGATAGTGTTTGAAGTTTAAGAGACAGACATGTATTTGTTTTAAACGCTATGTTGATTAACCAATGTTGTATTTACAACGCATTAAAAACGCTTAAATTGTGACCTTTTATCAAGATAATTAGTTATGTGCAAATTTAACATACCACATATGTACATATGTATATGTATAAAAAATGGTTATTTTTGTGTTGAAAAAAAGTAGCCAAAATGGAAAAAAAGTACACAAGTACACACTGGAAAAAAAGTAACCAATTTTGGTTACAAGTAACCAAAACGGCAACGCTGGTGACAATGTGTTAGATGCTGCCAGACTTTTCGTACAACTATGTGCAGCGGCTCTCTAACTGTATCAACTAAAACTCTCAACAAATCGTCGTTTGGTTATTGGTTTGACGCACAGTACATTCAAAATACATAATGTCTGCAGCAAACCAATAACCAACCGACGAAATGCAGATACCCATGCCAACTCAGCGCTTTTCCCACTACAATTCACACTAGGGTTTGAAAATAATCGCAATTTTCATAATAGCGATTAATCGCGATTATCGGTTAATCGCTATAAATCAAGAAAATATACTATTATAATTTTTACTAAAACTAAAGTAAATTGCGTCATGAGTTTTAGTCGAACTGTATGGGTTTGGCCACAGAAATTTATTTATTTTGTCTTTAGTTCGCGTTTTAATTTAATTCTTCAGTTAAATTACATATACATACATATTTTGAGAAAATTCTCGTCAAATGAAGCTCGTAAATCAGAACTTGTGAGTATGAAAAACAATACGAGTTGTGGGAAATCAGTCCTTTGATAGGAAACTTTTTCTGGGACGAAGTATATTTCTACATTCTTAACTTAATTTTTATTTAATTTTGTATCCACATCTGATTAGTTTATACAATAAGGAATGAGCATGTAGGAAAATAAAATAGATACGCATAGAATATAAATTGTTTCTTGTGTTTTGTATAAGTTTCTGAGTCTACTCACTTATTCTATTGGAATTTCCAAAAAGCTTACATATGTAAATTCTCAAATGATTTTTAAAAGTATGTGCATAAGAAACTTCTAAAAATGCAGGCATATAGACATGCTTAGGCTTAATGTATATACATATGTATTTCACATAAAAGATTTTAATTTAAATTTTTATGAGTTGAATTCGCCCTGCATGCAAATTTTGTACAAATTCTTTGCTTAAAGAAGGGAAACATTTTTAATCGTAATCGATCGATTACGAATTCAATTGTAAATATCAAGTTAAACGGAAAATCTTGTGGGTATAAACCTAAAGGCAGAATTTGATTTTACTTTCTGTTCTGTTACGATTCAGCTGACTCTTTTTTGTTTATAGAAATCTTATACAAGCCGTTAGCTTTTCTCTTTCGTTCTGTTCTGTTTCGGTTCAATCTGTGAAAATCAAAAAAACTGTTAATTAATTGTAAGTGACAGCATAAATAAAATAAAAACAGTCAAGAATTTAAACAATTTAGTTTTTACCAGAAAAACATAAATCTACTTATATCGAAACATAAAAATGGACAATGCAAAACTTATCACTTTAGTGAAAAACTGTGACCACTCTGGTCCAAAACAGCTGATAATTTATTATAGAAAAAGTAAATTTTAAAATTTAAAAATAGAATGGCACAGCACAGAAAGTAACGAATAATGAAGCATTAAGGAGCTACAATGGGTTACGTATAGCTTAATACATGCAGTTCTTGTGTATTAAATTTCTTAAAGTGACTACTTGTGCATTCAAAATTCATGCAGTTCATTAGGATTTAAGTTAGATAATTGTTCGAGATTTCTTTATATATTAAATCATTCTTTAATGAATGTCCAGTGCATATTTTTAGCATTCCGCAACGATGAATTTTGAAGCAGTGATGCAAATGTGGCACAATTGGGCCATTTGTGTCACTTTTGGGTGTTTGATGGCCCTGTGGTATTCTCTAGGCTATTTTGGACCTTTCAACTCAAAATTCAGCTAATTCCTTCCAACTTTTGAGTACACTTTTTAATAGTGGTTTCTTCATTTTTAAAACTACTTTTATTTTTGGAAACTTATTATTTAAACATGTGTCTGAAATCTGAGCCAGATAATGTATGAAATGGGGGAAAATAAAGTTTTTCCAAAGGAAACAGAAAAAAATAATGAATATAGTGCAGTATCGCAAGTTCAAAATTCAAAGATCTTTTTTTACCCTATCAAAGGTATTTTGGCCCTTTTAAATCGTTAATTTGGCTATAAATAAAAAACTCAAAATGCATCACTGTTTTGAAGTGTTCAACAGTGGGCATTCATTAAGCAATGAGTAACAACCTAATTTATAAAAATTATTAACGCTTTCTAAACACAATTTTGTATGGAAGTCTGACATGTATATGAATTTCATTTTATATTGTTTTTGTTGATATTTTTGTTTCTATTCTTTTATTGTTTAAACTGAATTTTTTATTGCATCTTTGGTTAATATATTGTTTTTATTGAACTGTTTGATACATAAATATTGAATTGTGAATTATAAATTATTGTAACATATATGTACATATCGAACCATAACCGCCAAAAAAGCTTAACTAACACATTATTTACGATCGCAAATGATCGATTTTGGCCAAAAAATCAAGTTTGAATATTATGTCGCTTAAACGTTTTTGGCGGATATAGCACGATTTATTAGTATGTGTATTTATTTTAAGTTTGGAATATTTTTGTGACACTTGTAGGCAAAAAATATCGATGTATCGAAATATCTATGTTTTAAAAATTTATATGTATGTATATCGATACTGTTCAAAAATATCGATGCGATATAGTATATCGATACGTTTTTTTTTTAATTTGCCCATATCTAATTTGGACGATCTCGTTTACATCGAAATTGATCATATATTTGCTCAATTCAGTTATTTTTTGAAATTAACTGCATTAATTTTGGTCATATGACGACCCTCCCTTCTGGTTACCCAAAGTAAAAATAAGACTTCTAAAATTGTATTAATAGGAATTTAAAAATTGGTTTTTATTTCAAGTATTTAAAAAAAATCTTTGTACATTTACATATAAATAACAGTTTTCATCTACCAAAATAAACTTAACAAAACATTTCAAAGTACATAATAATAAATTGGCAATATACGGCATTTTGATCCTACTAAATATGTATGTATATAATGGGTGTTTTTTTAGAGGTTTAAAACTATAAATTGTCATAAATTGTGTCATAATTGTGTAAATTTATTATTATAATAAAAATAGTTGAATAGTCAAAAGCTTATATATTTTTCAAAATATAATTAATCTATATAGCTAATTTTTACTGTTCGAATACTTTTTTTGGCAACAGCTCTTTTCACGAGTAAATGTTAAAATCTTCGGGTAATTACGCCTAATAGTGAAATTGTGTGTGATTAATATTATTAGGTGTGTTTGTTTACTTTTGCAGAAAAATGCAGTAATTAGTAATTACTGCAAAAATTTAAAAATTTGCTTTCAAAGAGAGTTGTTGCCGAAAAAATATAATAATGCGTCTCGAGCTCACCATGTTTCTCTAATATTTTTGTATTGTTCAATATTTTTGAGTCAATTTATTGATTAGACTGTGCTCTTGTCTTTTTAGTTTTTTTTGTTGCTTAGTTTTTAAAATAAAAAGAAAACTCGACGATACTTTAATTATATGGTGGCGTGTCCTTAGTTTTGCTGGCTACTTACTGTATTTAACTAGGTGGCAGAAGGGGAACAAGATAAATAACAATGCCTTAACAACCTGAATTTTAATTTGTGTATTGTGCTAGTGCTTTTCAAAATCAGAAAATATAAAAATATATAAAAACGGTCCTCACATCACTATTAACAATTTAAAATGTGAAGATATTAACTCCACATTTTCCAAACTTACAATTACCTACTTTATGGCAACACTGCTACAAAAGAGTGAATAAAAATCATTGATCACATAAATATCAAAAATTCCCCTAACTGCTGCGACAAAAAAATCGTTATGTAAACGCGCCGTGTATTTTACAAAACACTCCAGGCCGGGGCACAATGAATCCGTCATACGTTAAACTTCGCCTTTTTCAACTGACAGCAAAGTTGAAATACATGTTTTCTTATGAGTGCTGTTACATTCAGTACGTGTCCGTCAACGCAAAGTACAAAAACTGGTCAACTTTTTACGTACGTGGAGTAGTTTGACAGATATTGGTTGGGTTTTTTGGTATGTTCTGAATTAGGTTTTTGTGTTTTGTGGCAGCAAAAATAAAATTAAACAAAAGAAATAAACGAAATAAATAAAAAACAAATTGATTTTCAGAAATAAAATGGAGAATCGACCTATTGAAGCTGTTCAAATGCTTCCGCAATAAAAAACTCATTGTGCCAACCTTATCCGTCGGTGCGATAATGTCAGTTGAAAAAGGCGAAGTATAACGTATGACGGATTCATTTTGCCCCGGCCTTCCGAAAGAGAACGTAAGCGTTGTTGCAGCTTCTTCACCCTTCACACAAACGGATTCGTAGTATTACCATATTGAAAAACCAAATATTGGCACCATTTTCTTTGCAAATGTCATTATGTTATCCAATATTTAAAATTTCGTGTGTTTTAAAAGGAATTAGTTGAAAAATATTAAAAAAAATATTAAAAATATATGTAATTTGATTGTTTTGTCATTCTTTTTGCTAATATGTGTTAAATAACGGTTACTTTCATGCTAAACCGCGCGTTCGGAGCTCAAAATAGCCAGTAAAACCATTTAATTCGCCACTCGAAAACTACACATAAATATTAAAGTTAACCTCTAATCTCGAACTGCAAAAGTGCCTCCAAAAGTTATTACAAGTTAATTCAAAATAATTGGATTTCCGAGTCAAATACTATTGGGAAATATACATGCATAAGTATGTATATTTAAATTTTTGAGAACTATATTATTACCAAGGTGTATCTAACTAACACCATGATTATTACATACTGGTATGTGCTCCTTATACAATATTTTTCTATATATTTCAAAATTTCATGTCAGGTTTTCTTTTGAAAAATCTTAAAACAGCCTTATGAACATGTATTGTATTGTATAAAAATAAGAAATAAGTAAAAAAAAAAAACAAAATATCAAACTAACATACTAGCATTATTGTCGCAAAACTCATAAATATTATCAACGAATTGCATTTGTTCACAATTTGTTGTCGTTATTGCGTTAGTGGCAGTTATTTCTGCTTTCGGTTTCAAAGCGCTTTCTAAATCAATTGGCACATCACACTTACTTAGATTTGTGTCTAATGTTAAGCGTTTTAGATTATTTATAATTGAAATATCATTTTTTATTTCATTTTTAACCTCCAACAGTTGGTGTTCAGTCTGTATTATGTCTCTTGCGCAGGCTTCAATACTTCGTTGTATTTGTCCAACAGAGATTTCAAGATTTTTATCTGATGTTGTATACAATTCATTGTGAAGTTTGTACATTTTACATTTGGTAGTTAATTGTTTGGTAAGGGCATATTCACGTTCGTACAGCTCGTTCATTTCTACATTCTTCTGTGCTAATTTATTGCGTACTGAACCGCGTATGCCGGAATCTTTTCGTTTGCGTAAAAAATTATTGCCTTCACCAGTTCGGCTGTCACGTCTTCCCTCGCGAGATATGTTTTTGTTCTTATATCTTTTGGTCGATCGTCGCTTACGAACAGATGATCGCGTTTCTGACAATTTGTTTAACTTTTCTCTATTTATTTGCGTTTTGTTTGGAATTTCCGTATCGTTGATATTGGCCTGTTTGGTGTTAGAGCTCTTGATTTTGTTCACAATGTTACTCGAACAAGTTTCCTTTGAGCATTTTGTACTATATTTTGCATCAGGATTAATATATACCATTACATCTGTCTCCTCGCTTTTCAATTTTGTTGATTTATTAGATTTTTTCGTTTTCGACTTACTTTTCTTATTCTTGCCAAAGTTGAGCAACTTACAAATATAGCCACGAATAGATGATAAAGTTGTATTGGTTCTTAGCGCCTTCATTGGATCCTGTATATCCTTTTGATGTTTTAAAATTAAGCGAATCTGCAAGAAAATATATTTTTATTTATTTATTTACACAAAGTAAATTTGCATAATATGGTGTTGCACAAATATGGGCGGAGTAACTAGACCATATGCCCAAGATGGTATTAACACTATTTTAAATTTTTTTGTGACTAACTGTACACGACCTATGCCTTCACATAGGAAGTAGCAATGTGGTTGTTAAAGAAATTCCACAAAAAACCACAAGACTATACGGTTATCCGTGGCAGATCAGTCAACCAGTGCGAGCCAGACGAAAAACTCTCGAAGGCCAAACAACACACAGAAGCCTGACATCTCTTAAGAAATTATTACGATGCCGCGAGAGATGTTCCTCAACCCAGAGCTGCTTTACGACTGTTCGATTATTTATATTTCATTAAAAAAAAAAAAATTGAAATAAAAATTTGGTTTTGAGCTAAATTCAGTTTGTTTGTGTTTTAGTATTATGAACCACAACTGCTTTTTAGTTGAAATTATCATAGCGTTAAAATATCAAGTTTGACAAAAGGCAATAATGCTTTTTATAGCACACCAACTTGTTACAAGAGAATCCCAACTATCAAAAAGCAGTTGTGTATACTCAACGTTTTTCTCAACCCAACTTATGTAGAGTTGTAAATACCAAAACTCAACTAAAAAGTCAACTGTAAATTTGGTTGAGAATGGCCATGCAAATTTATAAATCCCAACAAACTACATATTTTAAAAGTTGAAACCCGTAATAGGTGCATAAGTCGATGAAAACTATTCGCATAAACTTTTATGTTATTTCTATTTATTTCTTACTTCGAACTATCATTTTCTTTTATAAAATAAATTCTTCAGAAATCAAAAAGGGGCGGCCGGCACATAGAACATATCGCAGCTCAATTCAAAAACAGTCACTATTCAAAGTTGATCAAAATCGTGTTTTTTGAAAAAAAAAATTCAGCTTTATTCTTTAACTTTCGTATAAAAGCTAAATCTCGACTACTAAAATGCTGTAGAGTACATAAAATGATTTTTTTTTTAAATTTCTTTTAGTATAAATCTAATGCCAGCTTTCCAAATCGTACTCATGAGTTAAATTGGGAAATTCTCTGCTTACCTTTGTTTTAAGTAAACATTGTTCTACACACTATAAGTTGAAATATACCAAAGTATAACCCAAATTATAGCTATTTTTCCAAATGAGATTAAAAGTCTAAAAAAGATAAGTAGCAAGTTATAGTGCTATAAATTCCTAAAAACTCACACAAATAAATTGTGATATTGACCAAGGGTATTTTCGAATATGCATATACCATTAACTGAAAATCAGCTTATCTGGACTTAAGCACTTTTTCCTTTTTGCCACAGAATTAATAAAAAGAAAAACTACATTTTAAAAGTAAATTGAAATTTTCAAGTTTGGCGTAATGTGAGATTTCATTCGCAGACAGTGGAGCACCATCAAATGCAGCATCTGGAAGTAGTTGTAAAGCTTGTTTGTAAGTGATAAAAAAGAAAGGCGAAAAGGAACTAAAAAGTAATAACTTAAAATACCGAAAAATGCACCTATGCACATACTATACTAATATACGACAACGCTGATGGTGCCAAGTTTGGCGCTAAAACTGACTGGCTGATTCGGTAGCTTTAGCGCCAAATTTGACAAGTACCTATTTAGCAGCGTTGTCAACTTGGTGCGTTTCGCACCATTTTGGGTGCTTTTTGAAATTTTTTGTGCGAAAAATTCCTTAGTTGGTGCGTGGTGCGCTTTTTTTTAAATTTCTGTGCGTTTTTTAATTTTTGGTGGCACCAACGCAAATATAACACAACAATGAGTTAAAATCGGAAAATTCTTGTTGTGAAACTTATCAACTTGCTGATAATGTTAATTACCATATTAATACTAATGACGTTTACAAATATCACAATTTGAAATAAAATCTATTGTATGGCCCGATGATAACAATACAGTAGTTTTCGTTTATAGTCACTACCGCTTATTGTCACATTAATGATATAGTCCATATTTAAGGTTTTTTGTGACT
This sequence comes from Tachina grossa, assembly GCA_949987645.1. NCBI lineage: Eukaryota > Metazoa > Arthropoda > Insecta > Diptera > Tachinidae > Tachina > Tachina grossa. The sequence goes on from OX465276.1 coordinate 135,841,941, forward strand.
TTTGAACTTAATTTCATTCAAAAAGTTGACGATATAGTCCATTTACTATATAGTCATGTTTGACATGTATGCACCGACTTTGTGGTAGTCAAAATCCAAATTGTATGCAAACAATTCGCGTTATAGTCACAAAAATTTTCAACAATTTTTTTTTAGTTATTTATTTAAGTCATAAGCCAAAAAGTAAATCTAAATTTCAACCTGCATCTACTATTTAGTAGAAGAACATGTCTTTAGAACAAAACAAAAACAAAATAAAAGGCCACACAAATGTGCCTTTCAAATATAACATTGTTTTGTAATTGACATAATTGGCTTGTATGGAAATTCTTTTATATACCTCTGCGTGGCATATAAAATAATTAGGCTTATAGTCACATTAGCGATATAGTCCACAATTTTAAATGTGACTATAAGCGAAAACTACTGTAATGATGAAAATATTGGCTTTATTTATTTAGAATAATTAATTTTTGTTCTCTTTTTAAAAAGTTTCAAACATAATTTATAAAATTAATGTACAAATATGTATCATCTTGTACAAGTGAATGTAGACATATTTATGTGCCCTTAATTATGAAAGTTGTATAAGTCATATATTTCTTTGGTCGAGATATTTAGTATATTACATTTGAACAAATCTAAAAATATTTTTGGATTTTATGCAATAGTTTAATTTAGAGTTAAACTAGTCTCGATTAATATAAATTTATTTTACTATATCGAATCAAAAATGCGTAGAAACTTAGACCACTTTCATAATTACGGGCACATGTATACCATGTATTTACGAATTCGTTCAGTACATATATTTTAAAAGGCTATTTCTTTTAATTGTGATATTTTTAATATGGATACATTAAACTTCTGATAAAAAAAAAAAAATTAAAAACATTTGAATCAAATGATATATACTGAAGTCTTATTAGTTTTGAATGCTTACTATTTATTAATCGTTGATGTCTTTAAAAATTTTTGTACAGAATTTATGAAATTAAAATAAAATATTATCAAACAAATTTGTTTAGTTTTTTAGGTTTTACCCTTTTAACCTTGAACTGTAAAAACCTGTTTTATTTAGTGTTAAATTTTTAATACAAAAAATATAATATTATACTTTTTATGCAAAATCAATTCAATAAACATTTTAAACTACCCAGGCAGAAATTGTGACTTTGCCCTAAAAATATCTACCACCACAACACTGTAAATACAAAATTACGACTCTTCTAAAATTTTTGTACCAACACAGTACTCTTAACACAAAAATATGACTGAACGTTTACAAATACCGCGTTCTTAGTAATGCTATACTACAAAAACACTGTGTATACAAAAATTTTACGTTTATTTCCCAATACCCCGTTTGCAATAATTCTATACCGCTGCAACACCGTAAATACAAAAATTTGACTTAAGTTGGGAAATTTACATTGTGATGACCTTATAAATATGTATTTAGAGTATTGTGACAACATTGAAAACAAGAGTCGGAGGACGGTCATTCGGCGTTATCATTTTAATGTTATGAGTACATTAAAATCTTGGTAAACGAATGTTGGTTGCACTGATGTTAGTTGTACCTGGAGACAATCGTAGCAACGTCATGCTGATTGTCTTTTTCTGCCTGGGTAAAGAAATCTTGGTGCGTTTTTTTGTAAATGGCGCGATTTTTTCTCCATTTTGGTGCGTTTTGAAATTTCAAAGTTGACAACGCTGCTATTTAGTTAACAATCGTCGTTTGCAAAGTGAAGTAGCTCCTTAAGGAAATGTATGAAAAAAGTTTATAGTGTGTTTTAATCAAGTGTAATTGTAATGCGTTTAAAAATAAACGTTGATATATGTACATAGATGAGCAAGGTATGTGAATAAAATATAAAGTATTTGTCAAATGCAAACTATAAAACAGCAGGAAAGTGTGCAACCAGTTAGAAGCTTTACAAACTTATTTCTGCGCACCACTAGGTGGAGGCTAATTAGGAACTTGCACTTGCTCCTTTTATTGATATTATGTATTTTGTTCTTGTTGAGGCAACTGCTGTTGCGCTTCTTGCTGTTGTTTAACTTGTGACTTTTGTTGAGTTGGAGGATGCTACTGCTCTTGTTGCAATGTGGCCTGTGCTATTGTTAAAGTCTCTGTCCACTATTACAACATATTAGTGCCATTATTGGTTTAAAAGATACCAGTCAATGCAACATAAGAGAGCAGTGTTTGTAAGCACTGATATGTATGTATACCGTGACTGTAGAAATTCTCATATTTTACAAGCTTTTATTTAGTTTCACTTATCCCTTTGTCTGTCTGCAATCAAATCTTGCAAATTAAATTTGATCCACCCGGTTTCCGATTGAGCTGAAATTTTGCATGCATGTATAAATCGGATGATAATGCAATATTATTATGACATAGAGCTGATCTGATGATGGCGGATAATTTTTTTGGATAATTTTAATATCATAAAAAACATGTTTAGTATAATACGTTAAAAGCTTGTTTTTAAAAAGGTTTTTTTAATTAATTTTTTTTTTGTTTTAATAATATGTACATATGTATGTAGTATATCGATATTTGAGTATTTATTTATTTATTCATATATATATTATACAAAGTAAATTTGCATGTTATGTTGTTGCACAAATATGTGTGGAGTAACTAGACAATTTGCCCAAGATGGTATTAACATATTTGAAAAGGTTTTGTGACTGACTATACACGACCTATGCCTTCACATAGGAAGTAGCAACGTGGTTGTTAAAGCCTAGACAAGGACTTTTTGTGTAAAACAAATTGCGTATATACTTTCATATATTACAAATATGTAAATTCAGGAACAAATCATTAGGATACTTTTTATAAAAATGAATAAATTTTAAAAGCAAATTTTTGAACGATAACTATTTTTAACCCCCGACCAAAAAAAGGGTGTTATAAGTGTGTAAGGGTGTATAGTATACGTACAGACTAAACAGCTGGACCGATTTTGATTTAGTTTTTTCTGTTTGAAAGGTCACGTGATCGAGAAGGTTCTTAGCTACGTTTCAATAAAATGGGTCCAGCCGCTTAGAAGATATAACATATTTTTAGAAATATTCGGAGTTTTTATTTTATTTTTAATTTTTGCTATTTAAATTCATCCTTTTTAAAAGTTAACTTTTAAGGGTGCTTCTTTTATAGGTGCTTAGCTTAAAATTTAATTTTTTCAAAGCCACATTTCTCAAACAGTATCTATTTTGCTATTTTTGTATTTTAGCTAAAAAGGCTTTGTTGTTTGTAAAGGAAAAATTTTATACGGTGTCATCTAAATTAAAGAAAAGAAATAAACATATGGGTTGCAATCTCTTTTTCTTTTCTTTTTTTAATTTTTGCTATTTAAATTCATCCTTTTTAAAAGTTAAATTTTAAGGGTGCTTCTTTTATAGGTACTTAGCTTAAAATTTAATTTTTTCAAAGCCACATTTTTCAAACAGTATCTATTTTGCTATTTTTGTATTTTAGCTAAAAAGGCTTTGTTGTTTGTAAAGGAAAAATTTTATACGGTGTCATCTAAATTAAAGAAAAGAAATAAACATATGGGTTGTAATATCTTTTTCGATAACGTGCTGATTCGATCACGTATTTTCAGTTTGAGATTATGGCATTTGATATCGAACCATATTATTGCATTGTTCGATAGCGAATGCCATAATCTCAACCTTAAAAATGTGATCGAATCAGCTTGTTATCGAAAAAAAAATTGTATGTTTGCCCCTTATTCTATAACTCGCTACAGCTAAAGCTAAATTCGATTGCTGAAATGAATAACTAGAAAATTAAACATTTTTGGAGACGACATAAAAAACTAAAATTTCGGCGCAATAAAATTTTGAGCCAATACCTGATTTAGCAATATAACTTTGAAAGTTACATTGGTAGCCGAAAATCGACAAATCGACTAGCGATAAAGATTTAGCTTTAGCAAGTTACATAATACGGGTGCTGATCTCACAATAAATTTACTTGCGTTAAATCTAAATGCCAACATTAATATTGATTTTGTTTGAAAGTCTGCTAAACTGCAGATAAATTATATTTCACTTATTAAAACAGTTAAAAACAAAGTTTAGTAATGACTTAATACGAGTATTTCTTTATTTGTATGTATGTATGTATATTTTCATATTTATGTACATACATATATGTGTGTAATATCCCTGCAGAAAGTGTGAATAGTGAAATTGTAGTGATTTACTAGTGACGTTGTCAGTAGTACTACTGACCAAGTGTACCCCAGCCAAAGGTATCATCATTTAACATTAGCTTGTCAATGAAAATGTAGCACTACTGACTAAGTAGTTCTTTTGGGACCACATGGAGACATTGGCACCAAAGATTCGCTAGTAAATTTTAGGGGCTCTAGTCTACAATATCGATATTTCCTTGCTCGTTGTCAATAGTAAAATTATAGTGATTTTTTAGTGACATTGTGAATAGTGCTACTGACTAGGTGTACTACCCCAGCCAATGTAATCGCCTATTGACATATAACATAGGGTTGTCATTGAAAATCTACCAGTAGACCTTAGCACTATTGAGAAGGTAGTTTTTTTACGGTCATATGGAGATATTTGAACCAAAGATTCACTCCTAGATTTTAGTGACCCTCGTCTACATATATGACGCGCAAAATAGAAAGGTACCTAAGGGTAAAAATCGGTTTTGTTCAGGAGAGCCATTTTAAAGATTTAAATATTTACGTGTATCTTTGGTGTACCATCACATCATAAAACGAGCATATCTCTGGGAGGGAACACTTTTGGGGCATGGGATCGGTCTCATTCGATGCTCATATATTGTCCACATCACAAAAAAAAAAAAAAGTGAAAATTAATTTTTTTACCCTTAGGTCCCTTTCTCTATGCGCTGTCACATATATTTATTTTATATTATTGCACAGCATAATAAAAAAACAAACTATTGACGCGTTCATTGACAATATCACCAGACATGCACTAGAACTGTTGTCTCTAACGTATCTCTACTCGCGCATAAAAGGAAAGTTGTCGAGTAATTGTCGCTGGAGAAGGAGTATTGACATAGAGAAATATGGTTCTAGGCTGACTAGAGGGATGCTTGCCGCCTGATACCAATTCGTTGGTGCTAAAAGGAAACAATTGAACTGTTTAAAGCTGAAATGTATGGGTGTGTGCATGAATGTATGTATGTATGTATGTTTGTGTTGAAATAAGTAAGTATTAAATATTACCTCATTGTGCACACGACTCCAAGCTTTCCAAACAGGTAGAATTGCCATGTAGCCATCGTAGCTGCGTTCGATACCACGCCAACATTCTGTTATAACGTAATCGCTGTAGTCACGCGATTCTGTACCATCTTTTATTATACAAGTATAAATATATGTGTGCGATTTTCATTTTATTTTGGGTATTTTTTTTTTGGAGAAAAAGTTCCATAAGACGTTACACCAAAATGGCGCCATTGTTATATGTGTGGCAGCAAAAAACGTAAGTACAGCAATTATTATATAAAAGTAAAAGAAAAAGAAAAATAGAAAAAATATTTACAATCAATTTAATAACTGCTTATAAAAATTAGCATAAGCACTCGTGTGCAGTTGTTTAATTTAATTTTTTTTTGCATTTTGCCGAAATGCAAGATTGGTGATATAGTATACTTGTGCTTACAAGCGATAATAGAATAAGTATACTTAAGACAAAATCGAGTTGTATACATTACAAAATTCTGCAAAAGAAAATTTCATATTTACATAAAATCGCCATGTCTCTGACGAAGTTTATTAAAAGAGATATAAAGGGTGTCCCAACAAGAACGCAAGATTTAAATTTGGCGCCATTCGAAGTGTCATTGTTTGACATTTGAATAATTTTTATTGTTTGCTAGTAGAAGGTACGAGGTTAGCAAAAATGGAGCACTACACGAATGAACAACGCATTCTCATTGTGAAATTGTTTTACCAAAATGGTGAAAGTTTTGCGGTTACAATTCGCAAATTTGCGATCAATTTGGGGTCACAATAATGCTCCAAAAGAGTCAACTGTAAAGAGATTAACGGATAAATTTGCCGAAACTGGGTCTGTTAGTGATGTAAAGACAACAACGCGCCTTCGACCAGGTCGATCAACCGCAAATGTTGCAGCTGTACGTGATAATGTCGCTCAAACGCAGGTCAAGCGCAAACAGTCAATGGTGTTCGGTATCGTGAAATGATAACCAGTTTTTTCGTGTCTAGAATTGAAGAAATGAATGTGGAGGGCATGTGGTTTCAACAAGACGGCGCCACATGTCATACAACCAGAGAAACAATTCAATTGCTACATCAGTCATTTCCCGGTCGTGTTATTTCGCGTTTTGGAGACCAGAATTGGCCACCTAGATCGTGCGATTTAACACCATTAGACTTTTTCTTTGGGGTTTTTTGAAGTCGATGGTATACGCGAATAAGCCGACGACGACTCAAGCCTTAAAAAAGGAAATTGGACGCTGCATTAATGAAATACCGCAGCATTTATGCAAAACGGTCATTGAAAATTTCATTAAAAGATCGCATGTGTGCCAGCAAAGCCGCGGCGGCCGTCTGCCCGATATGTTGTTCCACACATAACCTCATTCTGTCTACTTTACGATATAATAAAGTTTCACGATTTTTTCTTAAATATCTGTGTTTTATTGAAAATTTAAATCTTGCGTTCTTGTTGGGACACCCTTTAAATATAAACAAAACAATATGGACATAAGTCTCAATAAAAGTCTAATAAAATTTTGAATAAGCGATAACTCTATACTAAAAACTACATTTTCATAGAATCTTGGGTGCATTTGTTAACACAGTAAACTTTAGTTTACGTTAAAATTATTATAATTTTTCCATTTTGAATTTTTTTATAAGACGTTCATACGTTAAATGGTTTTGTGGTTTATCTCGAAGCTATGTTTTTCGACTTACGCTATTATTGTTGTGACCACACATATTTTTTACCTTTTTGCAGTTTACAGTATTCATAATTGCCGTTATTGATTTCATCATCAATCAAAGCCTTTATTATGTCATTGCATGTAGTTTTATTAGTGACACCAGATACATAACGTGGTTCGTTGTCAAGCCATATCGTTATTTCTGCATGACCCCTTTCCTGAAATACGAAAACAGATTTTTATAAAAACATAATACATATGTATACTACCTGGCTCACGATTTCGATAAGAAATTTTCTTTCGCTTATTTATATTGAAAAAAAAAATTTGTTATGTTTTCAATATAAATAAGCGAAAGAAAAATTTTTGTCGACATCGTGAGCCAGGCAGATAATAATTTTTGAAAAGTGAAAATTAAAAAAAAACATTTACTTCTTTCTGAAAATGATCGAAAATCAGGAGTTTTATACCCCATCAAAAACCCCCCGCTTTGCTTTTTTTACCATTTCAGAAACTATAATTTCAAATTGCCTTAATTTTGTTTTTTTTTTTATTTTTAATTTATGTTGTTCTGGTCGTTTCAAATTCGTTGCTAAAAATGGCGACGACAAAGAAGGAATGTTTAATTGTAGTAACTATCTTCGTTTCAAAATGGAGAATACCGATATACTTGCAATAAACCTCGATAACGCCAATGGGGATGTCAAATTGTCGTTTTAGTTTCGTTTTGAAACATAAACCCCAACGGGAATAGGGCCGAATATAATAAATAAATAATCAGAAAAAGACAACAATTCAGAATGTGAAAGCCTACGGTCAAATACATTGCTTGTTGAATTAAATATATTTTAGAAAATGTTTTAAAATTTTTGTAAGCAAATAGAGATAACATGGCCATATCTACTGCCGCATATTTTTAAATGGATAAAATATTTCTGTTAAACAAAGCGGTAATTAGTTAACATTTCTTTAAGAATAAAATAATCATACATTGTGAAAATGGCTGTTAATGTGTTTAATAAATTCGTCAACGTGCGAGTCATATTTGGAGCATACAGCGTTCCGTACCACTGTCATATTTTTCAAAGTTCTTTTGCTCTTCTAAATCATATCAAAAACGTTTTAGTATATAAAAATCATCACTTATTGTAAAAAGCATCAAATTTAAAAAAAAATTGCCAAATTGGTCGGATTTGAATACTTACTGTTAGTTCAGTTTTGAAGATACAATAAAGAAATATATGTATTGAAAAGAAAAAAGGCCGGAAATTGTTAAAACTAGAAATCCTGTGTGGTGTGTCTTAAATTATAAGGGTTCCCCTGTGGTTGAGTGGTAGCTAGCCTTTCAGTCAAGAGGTCGTGGGTGTTTTCCCCAGACAAGCTAATCGTTCCGCGGGTTGTGTTTGTTAAAAAAAAGGCATGTTTGTTCTTTTAGACGCATATCTTTCTGTGTTTAAATTTTCATAAAAATCGGTTGCAAAGTTCGCAGAGGCAGAAAATGCCCTCTAGAATCCTCTCAATTATAGTTTTGAAAAATTGTATAGGCTTTGAGTACTTTCAGACGAATGTCTAACTATTTTGTAAAATTTATCAGAATCGGTCGTGTAGTTTCGAAGCGACTGAAGTTGCTGCTTTATTTTAGTTTTGAAAAGCCTGAGTATCCTTTTAGATGCAGAAGTATCTAATGGTGTTTCCTTTTCTAGAAAAAGTGTAATATTTTTTAACTTTTTATTAAAACAAAATTACAATTTATCGTAATCGACTGAGAGTCTGCAAATTTTTGCCAGTAAAATCCAGTAGGCGAGAAAAACATTTTATTTATTTATTTATTTATTTAGTACATATTATACAAATTAAATTTGTATAATATGGTGTTGCACAAGTATGGGCGGAGTAACTAGACCATATGCCCAAGATGGTATTAACAGTATTTTAAAAGTTTTTGTGACTGACTGTACACGACCTATGCCTTCACATAGGAAGTAGCAACGTGGTTGTTAAAGAAATTCCACAAAAAACCGCAAGATTATACGGTTATCCGTGGCAGATCAGTCAACCAGTGCGAGCGAGACGAAAAACTCTCGAAGGCCAAACAACACGCACAAGCCTGACCGCACTTAAGAAATAATTACGATGACGCGAGAGATGTTCCTCAACCCAGAGCTGCTTTACGACTGCGAGAAAAACATATGATTCAATAAAATAAACAAAAGTAAGCAAATACAAAGTATAATTTTTTTTAATAAAAACATTTAAAAGAAGAAAAGTTGAAGTAAAAGTTTAACAAAACAAATCTAAAAATTTTTATGTTCAAGATGAAACAAATTAAAGAATAATAATCGTTAAATATGTATATCAGTTTTCAAATTTAATTTAATTCTGTTATTTACTTTAGTTTTTTAGAGATGTAAGGTTTATGTATAATGTGAATACTTATTTCTGCATACTATGGTGCCGAGTATCAGATATCAAACATTGATGTATTTTCCTATGCCATTTACCCAGAAAAAATAAAACTAAAAACAAAATACAAGCTTAAGCTTTCACACAACTTCTATTTTAGAAATATGTATGTATATATCGCTTCAAATTTATAATTATAAAAATGTATGCATCAATTACCAAAAATATGTATTTGATGGGTTTCAAAAACAACAAAAACATACAACAATATTATCAGCTGTCTTGATTAATCTGCAAATTTTTGCAATTTTTACGTTCGCGTACTTTTTTGTGCAAGAGACATTCTTGAGAGTAAAATGTTCAAATTACCCAAAATTTACTCAACTATTGGATTTTACTGGAAAAGTAAACAAACGGACCTATTAATGATTAAACAGAATAAGTGCGTTCGAGAACTCAAAAATTTGTACAAATTTTTATTATTTTTTACTGAATTGCGTTCGAATACACAAAATCCAGTAAAGGCCGGGGCACAATGAATCCGTCATACGTTAAACTTCGGCTTTTTCAACTGACAGCTAAGTTGAAATACATGGTTTCTTATGAGGGCTGTTACATTCAGTACGTGTCCGTCAACGCAAAGTACAAAAACTGGTCAACTTTTAACTTTTTGCTTACGTTGAGTACTTTGACAGATATTGGTTGATTTTTTTTGGTATGTTCTGAATTAGATTTTTGTGTTTTGTGACAGCAAAATAAAATTAAACAAAAGAAATAAACGAAATAAATAAAAAAAATTGAATTAAATAAATAAAATGGAGAAGCAGCCTATTGAAGCTGTTCAAATGCTTCCGTCAATAAAGTACTCATTGTGGCAACCTTCTCCGTAGTTGCGATAATGTCAGTAGAAAAAGGCGAAGTATAACGTATGACGGATTCATTGTGCCCCGACCTTAAATGAGAGGGCGAATTGAGAGAGAAAAATGACAGTTCATTTACTGAGTAAATGCAAGCTTTTACTGGACAACTTTTTGCCAGTAAAATCCAGTTAAACGAATGAAATGAAATGAATGATGAAATTTTTAAAATAACAATCAAATATATTAAGTTGTAAGCATTATAACATTTATTTAAGTTTGATGCTAGAAAAATATTCGGGTATGTTATGTACTCCACGTGAAATTAAAACGTGCGGAATTTCCATAGAATTGTTGGAAATATGTATGTATGCACATATGTATGTATAATATAACAATGCTATTGCATTTCCGAACGATTTAATTTCACATGGAATTCCGAACATAACCGATTGTTTTTAAACGTGAATAAAGTTAATAGATTATTATTTTGAAATTTTTGTTTTTACATATCGTCGGGTCGACTGTTCCTGGAACATTAAAAAAATTACTGTGTACTTTTTTAAAATTCTTTCCCAGTTTTTCGTTGTCTTGAATATATCATCCAAATAACTTCTCACGCTTAGAAACTTTAACGGCCTGACCAGTGATGTCGACAAGAAAGTTTCTATCGCTTACTTATATTTAAAACAAAATCAAAATAAGAAAGTTTATTTTTGTTTTCAATATAAGTAAGCTATAGAAAGTTTCTTGTCGACATCGTGGACTAGCCAAATAAGTTTAAATAAAAACATATGTCCATATATATTACTTTTATTATTAAACAAAATGTTCTATCGTGTATTTCATATGTATAATTTTTTTAGCGCCAAAATTGGTAATCAGCTGTTGTATATATTGTAATGGATTTTACAATTTTTCCGTTCGCGTACTTTTAGATGCAAACTTTTTTATTCACAGTAATTTCTTTAAATTACTCAGTATTTACTCAGTTACTGGATTTTACTGGAAAAGTACTCAAACGCACCTAATAAGTCAGCAACTTCAGGCAAAATCGCTGTCAAATAAACAAAGCACATAATAAAATCTACAGCAGTAACTTCAAATGCTCTCTAATTTTTGTTTTATTTTCTTTTGTGCTTATTTTGCTTTGCAGTTTTGAATACAAAATGTATGAAATTTATTGAAAGTATGGTAGAATTTCCGAGAGAATATTTATTTATATGTGAGACAATAAGACAAAACGGTGTCAAAATAAAATAGATTCTATCCCTCGTCTACTTTCTGGGCTTGCTTTTTGGTGTCAATTTGTATGGAAAATGTGTTTATGCCGCAATTCTGTTTGATCATTTAGTTTTAAAAATATATAAAGCGTGCATATCCTTTTGCTTTTGTGTCCTTTCAAATGCAGATTTAACTATGTATGTTTTTAATTTCATAAGGATCAGTTGAATAGTTTCAGAGAGCACATATCGTCGCCTGATCTCTCTTGATCCTACCATATAAAAAGTTATATTTTTTCTATATTTAAAGTTCGTATGGCCTTTTAAGCCAAATTACATGTGATAATTATTAATGAACAAATAACACCAAAGTTAGTTGTAAATATTCTGACAACACATAGTTGAACGGAACAGCTAGCCGTTTTCGAAGGCCACTAAACCTTCATCATCAGCGTTCTTCAGTGTGTGGTCCACTGTGTGTGGTGTCAGTTGATGTAGATTTGTGCTTTATATACGAAACTTTTTTGCAAATGGAATATGTGAATTGTTTTGATTCATCGTATTTCAATTTGCTGAAAGATGTTTTGTAATGAAAGCTCACTTTACCATCTCTAAATTTACAACAGTCTTACCATTGTCGTTTTGTTCTTTACTAATTATACACATGTTAGTTAATTTGCTTTTTTTTGTTCTACTTAAGATAAACTTTTTTGGTTTGTTACTATTAAGTATATTTATTTAATTTTTGCCACAAGCCAATGACTATTAATTTAGTTAATTTAATTATTATTTTTCGAACTTCATTTGTTTCTATATTTATGATTTTTTCTTTTTTTTGATGCAAGTTTCCATAAAAGATTTATTTTTTAGACAAATGACTTTCTATGTTTATGATTTGATTAGGCTAAACTTCGAACAATAATCAGGCTTATCATAAATAAAATTTTACATGAAAATTTACGAACGTGTGAACAGTTGGTATAAAAAAAATTCCTACGATTGCAAAATATTTTAACAAATTATGAAGAAAATTATAAAATTGGAAATTTGTAAGTTTTAAATTTTATTGGGATTGGTGATACGAAATTAAAAACCATGTGAACAAATTTTTTTTTCAGAAGTTTTCACATATGGAATTCATAATAAAAGAAAAATAAAAAATAATTTTTTTATATATAAAAGGTAACGATATACATATATTTTTTCAAATTTAATTTAATAAAATTTGTTCTAGTTGTGGCAACACTAGCTGCACACTTCAATACTCACCACTGTACTGTTGACGCCGTATAATGAAATTGAACGACTGCGGTGACTATGGCCACTTCGGAAATGTTTGTTTTTGTAATAATGGCATTGTTCCTTTTCCGCCAACTCCCATTTGGGAATATGGTTGACATTTTGATATTGCTGATAATTATTTTTATTGTTCTTATAATTGTTATTTTTATCGAGATTTTCTTTGTTTTTGGGCGGTAGTATGGGACTGTAGCGATTAATCTCTCCTGGTATGTTCAATAGTGAGGGGCAGCTTTCAAGATTTTCATCGATAAGTGTAGAATTTTGTTGAGGTGCCATAGTCGCCATTTGAAAAAAAAAATACACTAGAATGGGAAATAAAAGTAAATAAGAAACAATTTAATATTCCTTGAATTTTACGTGAATGATTTTTACTTTTTTTTCTTAAAAAAAGCATGTATGAACTATATCTTACATACTATTTATGTATTTATATGTATATATAATACAATATGTGCTTGTATTTATGGATTGTATTTATGTATTTATATGTATATACCCAGTCAGCATTTTATGAGATTAATGATCATATTCGAGTCTTTTTCGACTCCTCCGCACGATTAAAATAAGCATTTATGCGCTCGTTTTCTTGTCGAAAATGACTGTTCTTTCGGGAGAAAATGGTACCCTAGCCGCGAGTCTTCTAAAAGAGTCTTTTATGACTCGCATTTCTGATCAATTTCGAATCACTTTCGAGACAGTGAGTATTTACATTCAGTTTTTTTTTGTTTTAAATTTTTATATTTTATATTTTCTTGATTTTACTGCACGAGCTTGCTGTTTGTTTTTGTTTTTTAAACAAATCACTTTCTAAGTGTTTCTGGGATACATTTTCGAATCATATTTTAAGCGCAGAATTGATTATTCAGTTTTTGATCATTTAAGGCAGTCGAAAGAGACTCAGTTTGGTGAAACAATCTTCCACATGCTGACTGGGTATAATACAATATGTGCTTGTATATATTGGCTTTGGTATATGCAAATAATGTATGTACATATGTACATTAGGCTTATGCGTATTTTTTAAACACAAAGGCTCACTGGGTTTTCATATGTGGGCTAAAATTCTAAGACAAACTGCGTTTTTACTTTTTTGATATCTTAAAAAAAAGTTCCGCACCAAATGCATTTTCTGCAGCAAAAATGTGGATTTTTCAAATCCAAAAAAATCTCATATTTTCGTAATGACAAAAAATTTTTTGTTAATAAACCATAAAACCGAATTTTAAAGATTTTGATCCGCTGACCACGAATCAAATCCAAAAAATCTCATATTTTCGTAATGACAAAAAATTTTTTGTTAATAAACCATAAAACCGAATTTTAAAGATTTTGATCCGCTGATCACGAATCTGCTGTTTATTTTAAAATCCATTAAGTGGTTTTCGAGATATGATGAGTAGTCTTCCAGTTATTCGCTAGTTCAGGTTCTGCAAAAAGTTACTTATTTTTTCAGCACAATATCATTTATGCACATTCATACAGTTTGCTCCGCTAATCACAAATCTATCATTTATTTTTCAATATATTGAGTGATTTTTGCATAAGGTCATTTCAGATATCTCTGCATATTATTATTATATTACACTATGTGACAATTTTTTTTGAAATTGTATTTCGCGTTCTATTTATACGTTATCGATGAATATAAGCTTTCAGGATGTGATGTAAGTACAATTAAATAGACATATACCAACCAAGAGTACAAAATTTGTACAACAGTGGTCGCCAAACTTTTTTCTTGAGAACTACATTTTTTACATATACCAACCTTAATAATCGCCAAAATTATTATTAATTATAGCATTTTTACATAAATTAAGCTCTCTTTGCAAATTTCTAATACAACAAGTAATTCTGTGAGCAAAAGAAACTGAGTGATAATTTCACAAATTTGCAAATGGTCATATCTCGAAAACCACTTAATGGATTTTAAAATAAACAGCAGATTCGTAATCAGCGGATCAAAATCTATAAAATTCGGGTACTAGTAGATGGTTTATTAACAAAAAATTTTGGTGCGGAACTTTTTTTTAAGATATCAAAAAAGTAAAAACGCAGTTTGTCTTAGAATTTTATCCTGCATATGAAAACCTAGTGAGCCCTTCGCGTTTTGCAAATTTTTTATTTTCTGCATAAGCCTAATGTACATGTTTATATGTGTATACATATATGTATAATACAATATGTGCTTGTATTTATTGGCTTTGATATATGCAAATAATGATTTTCTTTTTTATTCTTGCAAACTTTACATTTTCAAAAGAACTGCCATGCAAGCATGTAATTTAAAATAAGCAAAAAATGCATTATGCAGTTTAACAACCTATTTCAAAGTTATTTAAAAATATTAAAATTTATACATTTCCAAAAAAAAAAAAAAAATAATTGAACTAGAAATGTAATAAAAACCACCTCCATTGTAAAAAGAAACATTTATTTAGTTATTTGACCTGTACTAAAAAGCCGCCACATAGTCGCAGTCAGTGTATTTTTGTTTGTTTTAACTAACGATCGAAACGATAAAATAAATTACCCGGTGCACGTGAAATTCTTACTATAAATGTTACTTTTGTTAAACTATTTTGACAACATTTACTCCGAGCAAAAGGTTGACTGACTACTTTCTGGTCGTAATTGTTTGGTAGTTGGAAGGTGCAGTTGCTTTTAATACTGACAATTAGAGTTTGCGTGTGTGTTGGTGGAAGTTTCAGCATTATATATGTACATGCGATTATGTATACGGTGGTAGTTATATAATTAAAGCATTATTATGACCTCGATTAAATTTTTTTCACATGAATTTGCATCTTTAGCTTTCATAGATTTTCCCAACAAAATAATTAATTTTAAAGGAACAATTGATTCTGCAAGGATTACAGAAATGAAAGATAAATAAATAAATTTGGGACTTGGATTTAGAATGACTTAAAGCACGCAACTTTCTTTGACAAATTCAGTTTTTTTATCATTACAAATGTAGAGTATGGAAATTGATAATAAAATCTGATATTGGGCGTAAATCGTCCAAATTTTCTAGAAAGCTGCGGCGCGTCACAAGCAAATCAGCAAGAAAAAAAAAATTTGCACTACTTGTTCAATTCTGAAATTTCACAATATTAGATATCTCGAAGTAAATGTTTTCTTTTAATGGGATGTACCACACCCACATATCCAATTGGAAAATTTTTTGTACGACAATGCATATTAAAAAAATCGTTACTAACAAAAAATTTCATGTCTCTTGCTGAATTAGATGCAAATATATTAAAAAAAAATAAAAACTTGTATATGGGAGGTGGCACGCCCAGTTATTTTATTCCGACTTTTTAATTTTGAACAACTTATAAGTTCAATGGAGCAACTCCTACAAAACATCAGTTTTACCGTATTAGTTCCCAAGATATTTAAAAGTAAATATTTGCTAATATTAGAGGTGCCACGCCCAATAATACTATTTCTTAAAATTATTACGAGTATTAAAAAAAATATACAAATCGGTCTGTCCATTCTCCAATTTTAAATAAATTGAACTTTTTCAATTGGGGCCTGGCCAAGTTTTCTTTCGGTAAAAGTGTAAGTTGGGCTTTGACAAGGTTAGGTTAGGTTAGGAAGAGTGGTGCCATAAATGTACCTCCACTCGGAGACCCCATTGTAATCATTGGGATTCATTTATATTGCCCATTAAAAGTAATATTTACTCCCTCCCCCTTTGTGTACCCAGAAGTGACTCTATTACCCGTCATTAAGCCACTGAATTCCCTGATGTCGACTAGTTCACACTTCCCGATATCAGTAATGCTCTCATGGAAACGCCTGCTCAGCCATTAAAGCCTATGGCGTTGCAGCTTCGGCAATGACAGATAATATGCTCAATGGTTTCTGATTCCTCTTTATCTTCACACATCCTACAAAAATCTGGAGTGCCAGTTTCTTATGTGCTGGTTCTTGCTCTGACCGAGCAGTGACCACTCAACGCTCCTATCATGATTCGCATCATCTTCCTATCCATGTCCAATAGCAGTTTGAATCTTCCTGATTCAAGTTTTGGCCACATAGCCCTCGAAACTCTACAATCCGGCTTTCTACTCAATTACTGAGTTCCCTATAGTAGTGACCTATCGGTATTTTCACCGATCTGTCACACATTCCCTCATCTAATGCCGAGCCTATTCTTGCCAGCTCATCGGCAGTTTCATTTCCCTCAACACTGTTGTGGCCAGGGATTCAACATAGTCTGAGATTATATTTGTCTATAAGCAAGTTGAGGGCTGTCCTACAGTCACTAACAAGTTTCGTTTTGACATTGTGTCTCTTCAAAGCTTTAAGCGCTGCCTGGCTGTCGACGTAGGAGGTTACCTTCTCACCTTCAGCTATATTCCTGGCCACCAGTTCCGTGGCCCTGAGGATCGCCAAGGTCTCAGCTTGGAAAACGCTGCATTCATTCGGCAGTCTGAAAGAACTGCGAACGTTCGTTCCCAAGATATAGACACCAGCCCCTGTGCCTTCCGCCATTTTGGATCCGTCAGGAAAGACCTCACTACCCTCATATATCTTAACGAATTTGACCCAATAGTTCCTATCCGGAATCACAATATAGGGTGTTCTACTAAAATCAATTTTAGTGACCTTATAGTGCGTGAACCCAGGGGTTACGGATCCCTTATCATTAAAACTGATCTCATTTAAAATTGATGTGTGACCTGTTGTTCCTGTCCCCACCAAACCTGTTTCTACGAGCTTAAGGAGACTTCTAGTCGCCGTTCTCACCACAAAGTTGTCTATATGTGTTATGACAAACATTAAAAAAATAATTGGCGAATTCGGTGCTGATTTACAATTCTACATTCAACTTTTACAATTAAAATTCATAAATTAATGTTCCATGGTTAAATTGTCAAAATGTTATCTTCTGCATAAAACTCAGTATGTATTTTGCCTGAATTTCAGATTGTGCAAAAAATAAACTGAAATTTTACACTTTTTTTTAGGAATTCTTAGATTTTATGCTTAACATTTTCATGCATTGAAATCAATTATTGAGCGGTAAAGCTGGTTCCTGTGCGAATTTAACGGTTCCTAATTCAGATCGTCATTGCACCAAAATTACTTAGAAGTTCAACCAATATTGTTGTTGCAACAAGCGTTGGCTGAAGTAGTTAGCACGTTGACTACAAAACCGAAGGTTGTGGTTCGAGCCCGGTATCCAATAGTCATTAAATAACAACACCATCTATTTTTTTAAATGTACATTAGTGTCCCTTTGTATCAGTTGTTGTAGGAAAGTTCAAGTGATGAACACATAGCCACTGGTCACTGAACTGTACCGGTTTTAGCGGTTAACAATCCTAATGCAACATCAGAGCGCATTCCTTCGTCGGTATTGTATAGCAGAATCATCGGCGAAGTAAAACAAGCAATAAAATGGCTGCTAAACACAGCTTTGAAAATTTAATACGCCTCATTGACACCAGAGGCGCTGCAACACTGCATTATTAAAAACGTGCAAAAAGCGGAGTTGTAAAAGAATAAAGCTTGAGTGTTGCTTGTCTTTATTAAAAAAAAGATTTTTTGAAATCTTTATAACCCTTTATAATCACTTTAAATGCCGTAACATTTTTTGAACGGAACGAGATAACATAATTAATACGAGTAAATATTTTTAAAAGTTATAAAATAAAGTTACCCTCCTATTATTTGAATAGTTGATGTGTTTGTAAACGTAATTTTAATGAATAGTTTGCGTGTCACTCAACATATTTTTTATATAAACGGACATTTTTAATATTCAAATATGCATACATACATACATACATACATACATATGTATGCAGTATGTGTGTAAGTAAAATGCAGTAATATAAAACTTTGAATCAAGATGAAAAACACTTGCATGGATTTACATACCAAATGGAAGTAAATGTCGCTTTGTTGGTATACCATTCATATATATACATGTGTACACAATACATTCAGTATAAATATTATTAATCTTTAATACGCTTTCTAATGTACTTTCATAAAAAATACCACATACATAAATACCATAAAACATTTGAAATTAAAATTGTAGTTGTTTTTTTTTTTTGATAAATTTGGGTAATTTGAATGCAAATGAGTAAAACTTGTCGATCCTTTAAAAGATAACAATAAATTTTATTACTGGCTATACAGAAAGAAAAAACTCGTCCTTAATTTAAGTTTTTTCTTGTTAGTTAAAGTACAAATCTTACTGAAAAATTTAAATACAAATAACACTAAATTATATATCAAACAAGCAGAAAATCAGATTACCCACCATTTTCTATGTGGATGTACACTTCGACAGTAGTTTCCTCTTAACTGATTTCCGTTCAATTGATTTTAAAATATGAGGAGCATTTTACTTTTAAATCTATTCCTTTTAATTTGCTTAATTGCTTGATCATAGAATAAAACCTAAAAAATTACTAAAATAGCATCTAAAAATGTTAATTAATTTTTCAATTGGAAGACAAATACAACAATTACACGAATTTGCCTCGCACAGAGGCCAGTTGTATACAATGTAATGTTTGTCTCGGACTGGAATGTTCCACTCACATAAAAAGCAAGAGTATTTTGTGAGTACTAACCTAGGCTAATTCTACCATTACATTTTTGATAGTTCCCTCATAACTACAGAATATGAAACTGAGACTGATTGATAGTAACTGATTTCCTTTGGTCAATAGGACAAATTTCAAGCTCGTCTTTGATAAATCTAAATATAAACAGCCTCCACTTGTCTGGGTCACAAGGTAGCTTCAGTTCTGTCATAAATTCATTGGAATTAGAAGAGAGCAATAAGCTTTCGTCCTTCGAACAAAATAATTTCAAGGCTGACTTTCTGGTCCTATGACAAGAGATTTTTAATCGCTTTTCTAGGAGATGCCACTACTAAGATCCAATGAGCTGAGATATACTCTTAGATAAATTCCAACTCCAAGACGAGACCGTTCAATTCCGACTGAGTGACGGAATGAGTTTGTCTATATGTTAAATCTATTTGAAAATCTTCCTAAGTCTTGTTTTAGACTTGGCAGTTTTTTTTGAAGCAGTTATCTTCAATTCTCTTAAAACTGTTCGTGTGTTTACACTCGGACGGTTTCTTGTTCAAGTTTCCTATTGTTTTAATGCTGCGATTGAAATAACAAAAGAGAATTGATGTAACTTTTCTGTACAATCAAATCAGTACCCCTCTTTCCTCTGTCTTTCATAAACTCTGACTTGCTTCAAGAAAAACTGCCGAGTCTAAAACATGTGTAATCGCTGCACGTTTCATTTGATGGTCTAGACTGATGCCCATAACCTTATACGCCTGTTGCTGATTCTAGTTTATTGTAATTCCGGATAGGGACTATTGGGTCAAATCTGATAGGTTCTATGAGGCTGGCGCGGCTTTTCCAGACGGTTAAAAAATGAAGGACGTCACATGTGCGTGTGTCTATATATTGGAAATGAAACTTCGCAGTTCTTCTAGACTGTCGAATGAATGTAGCGTTCTCCAAGCTGATATCTTGACGATCCTCACTGCCATGGAGCTTGTGGCCAGAAATATGGCTGACGGCGAGGAGGCAACCTTCCATTTCGACAGTTAGGTAGTGCTAAAAGCTTTGAGGGGACACAACGTCCCTCCACTTGCTTATGGTCAAATACAGTGTCAGACTATGTCGGGTTCCTGGCTACAGCAGTGTTGAGGGAAATGAAATTGTAGACGAGCTGGCAAGAATAGGGCCGGCGTTAGATGAATGTGCACAGGGAATATGTTTCATTACTACGAGGAAATCAGTGATTGGGTGGCAAGCTGGAACAACAGTTTATGGAGAAATTGGGAGAATTGTAGAATCTCGAGCGATTGACTCAGGAAGATCCAAACTGCTATTGAATATGAATGGGAAGGCTATGCGAGTTTTGATAATAGCGTTGACTGGTCTCTGTTCGGTCAGAGCAAGAACAGTCCAGAGTTCTGTAGGATGTAAGAGGATGAAGAGGAACCAGAACCCTTTGAGCGTATTATCTGATATTGCCCCACGCTGTAACGCCATATGCATAGATGGCTGATCAGACGTTTCCATGAGAGCATTACTGATGTCGCAAAGTATAAACTGGAGCATATCAGGAGCTTGATCATGGGATGAAGCCGGAATTGACAGATACTATGCTCAATGATTTCTGGTTCCTCTTCATCCTCTCACATCCTACAGAAATCTGGAGTGCCAGTCTCCCAAATGCCAGTCTTTGCTCTGACCGAGCAGTGATCAGTTAACGCTCATATCAAGACTTGAGGTTCTTCTGAGCACAATTGGGGGTTAAATTTTTATTATTGGGTATCAAAAGAAGCAATCACAATGAACCCAACTGGGTATCCGAGTGGAGGTGTGTTGTAGCACCAATCTTAACCTTAACCTAGAATTGACATTATGAGGAACTGGTCTTAGTGTTTTTACTGCTTTCTGAGACGACAACTAGGTTTGCGCTTAACCATAGGCACAGAAAATGCTATCGATTTATCGGCCCCTTTATGTCATTTGGTTAAGCTAATGTAACAAGTAGTGCAACAAATTTTTATACTTTCGCTTGTCTTGATCGCCAACTTGAAAATCGAAGTAAAGTTTATAAGCAGTATTAAAAAGCTGAAAAAGGCTTATTATTATTTTTTTACTCAACTCCCCGTAAACACAGCAAAAGATATCAGGATGATTTTTACACTGAAGTGACAGAGTTCAGTAGTACAATCACAGCCATTCACTGCAATTCACCATGGAAAGATCGGAACAAAAATGTCAACCATTTTACTCAATTTAGATAATAAAAAAACACAGAATCCTCACCCAAAATACAGAGTTGTTGACTTTAAGATCGCTAGAGTTGCACTGAAGTTAGATAAGAATTGCAGTACAGAGCTATAGATAAAATTAACGGCCCATCTAAATTGAATTCATAGCTATACAATTATTGAAAGCGAAGTGGCAAGAGGGTTCTTCCACCTGAAAATAGTGGGCGTTGGGAGGGGGGGGGGGAGGGGAGAAGCGGAGGTTAAATTCGATTCAGAAGGTTATTTTATATACGAATTAGCTGAAACGTAGACTAATGTTTTATAATTAAAATTGTTTTGCAAAAATTTTCTTTGTAAGGTCAGCAAAAGCAATTTAATAATTAATGAGATTTGGGTTGTTGAACTTTTGTCATTTTATATAAATAGTAGTGCATAAACAGCAAAATATTTAACAAATACATATGTATATGTATATACACATATTAACGTATAGAATATTTGTTCTGCTTGTATTTCAAGTTGTATAATTCTTTTGAGGTTTACAATTTTTATTCACACTTTTCAAAGTCACATAAGGGTCTATATCAGTGCAGTTAATATAAGTAGTCAGTCAGTATTTCTGTAAGTACATACATATATATTACTTTGAAGCATCATTAAGGCAAATTGTAAGTAAAAGGAAATAAGGGCGTCTTATAAACAAAAGAAACTTTCAATTGCTTTAGTTGCTTGGGATGGTGCAAGAGTTGCACCAAAAGTGAACGTATGGTAACTGATATTTCCTAGACTGCCTTATACATAGTTACCCACTGCATTACTTGTAGAAGAGAGTGAAAGCGATTGTAGGATATCCAAAAAATTTTTGTGTTTCGCATGAGTTTAAAATATTGGATCACATTAACTACTCGTATTCACTACATTTCGCGATTACGGAAAACATTTTTTATATCGCAGTGCAATTTGAAATTATTCAATCCGGCATCTCTATCGTGACGGCATTGCCATATTATGTTTTTCATTTTGTGTACCCTCAAATTGTATGTAATAGAAATCTTAAAAAAAGAACAAAAGTGTAAGGAAAATATAAAACTGTAAAAAGTTTTACTCTTTAATTAACAGAGATGTTAAATCAATCATTCCCAGAAAGTTTATATCTTACGAATGAATAAGTGCAATTTGCGTAT
Organism: Tachina grossa; assembly: GCA_949987645.1. NCBI lineage: Eukaryota > Metazoa > Arthropoda > Insecta > Diptera > Tachinidae > Tachina > Tachina grossa. The sequence continues at coordinate 135,864,635 of OX465276.1, forward strand.
CGACCAGTACGGAAACAATAATAATATCCATTATATTTATAGTGAACATACTTCTTTTCATAAATAAATTTATATGTGAATCACCTTATAGTTTGATCATTTTTAATAAGATTTAAAATAAGATCACATGACCTTGTTCATCGTCGTAAGAAATAACTCACTAGAAATTACAGTCGACATAAAAATTTTGTGCATTTTCATATTCCCTATTTTCGATTTAATCGTAAGCGACATGTGTAAAAATTAACTTTTTTATTGAAATTAAAATACGCAGGCAAATATTTACCAAAACTCGAATCACATCCTAATCCGCTTGCTCGCAATATTTTGAACTTTACTAGACACATCCGCTTAAAAAAGAGGGACACACGGGCTCTTATACCTAACACTCTAGATGGGACTACTTGAAAATACTTTTCTCCCCCTTTTTTGATTATCACTACTAATGTATTATTTATAACTATCACTAAGTTTATGTCTGACACTGCTCGATCCTAATAATTTTTTTTTTTATATATTTAAGATTTGAATACTTATTGTTAGTTCATATATGAAGATACAACAAATAAATACATAAAAAAAAAATTGAAATTAAAGTTTTATGGTTTAGAATGACTAACTTTTAAAATACCGGCTGCAAAATTTTATCGTCTGCGAGAGTTTAAATATCGTGACCTTAATATAGAAAGGCCATAACTCATTATTTTTTGAAATCGCGATTTTTCCATTTTTCGATATATTAGATGTTCCTCTATAGAAACATGCAAAAACCCGATTTAAAAAAAAAAACAATGAGTTAGGGCCTTCCTATATAAATCAGCGTTGCCACTATTGGAAAAGAAATTGCACAGCTGCAAGTCTAAAATATTGCAAAACCGAATGAAATAGTGCAAAAAATATCTAAAAACTATTTTTTATTTTATTTTTATTAGTTTTTTAGTAAATTGAAATTTAAAATGAGATATTTTTTTTAATATATAAAAAACGTACAACAAAATTAAAAATATAATATAAAATTCACTAATTCACAAATATTTACTTCAACGAAGAATAATTTCCACTTTCCTGTTAACATTTTGTTTTGCCTCGGAACAGTGTTTTAAGCAGCTAAATTAATATAAATTCCACTTTACTGTGCAATAAGTTGCTCGTTTTCATTGGTCAAACAAAAACAGCTCATTTTTTTAAAAAATCAGCTTCTAAAGGGTCCGCCATCTAACGTTTTTTTTCAAATAGTGCTTATTTCGTGAATGGTAACACTTAGGTCATGTCTGATTTGACAGATAATTAGTTTTATCCTTCCGCTGAACGAGCCAACTGACCATCCAATGCGTTTTCGCTTCGCTAAGTGGGCCTGCGATCGACTTACAGAAGATGCCGATTTTGCCAAAAAAAAAATCATCTTTTCAAATGAAGCTCATTTTGATCTTGGCGGGTATGTAAATAAGCAAAATTGTCGCAATTGGAGCACAGAAAACCCGCACGCATACATTGAAAAGCCGACGCAACCAAAACGAGTCACTGTTTGGTTCGGATTTTGGTCCAGAGGCATAATTGGGCCATTTCTTTCGAAAATGAGCAAGGAGTGGCCGTTACAGTCAATGGTGATCGTTATCGGGCCATGTTGAACGAATTTTTGTTCAAAAAAATTGAAGAGGAGGATATTGTTTATAAAATTAGACAAAAAAAGATTGCACAACTTTGATTATTTCAGTTTTTAATTTGTACAAAAGCAGGGATTCGCTTTAAAGTAAAATTAGCTAAACGTCCAAGAGAATATGAAAATGAACTCGAAATAATATTTTGTAGATTTTTCATATAATGCAAAAAGCATTGATTCAGTTATTTTTGTATGATCTTCAAAAACTTCCAATCTTCAATATAATCTCAATAATTCATATTGTTTCAGAGTAGAGGCCTGCGTAAACAGTCTTGAAATGTAAAAATGTCATGATTTTTAAATGTATTCACGTCGCATGTATTATACTAAACCAATAATAAATGCTGTCGTACTAGTTATAAGTGAATCACGATGGATGTATTGGTGTACGTGTATATCAGTGTTAACAAGTGATGTCGCCAAGACAGCAAAACAAAACAAACATACAAAAGAAGTACTGTTGATTAGTGTATGCTTGCTATTTTTCATATTGTACGTTTGAGTGTGTGTGTAATATGTAGATGGTAAGCTCCCTGAAGGAAACGTGTGGTTAAGTGTCCCCAAGTCACCACTTTTGTCAACTATTTTGGTGACATTGTCAATGGAGCGTCTACATATTAATATTATTTTCGATGCGTAGAAAATATTTTTCAGATACACACAACTATGCTTCTTCTTAATGTTTTATTGCTTTGTTGAAAATAAAAATGTTTATAAAAATTAGTTAAAGAAATCAAATTAAAAGATTAATACCTATAAATGTATGGAACAATTCATATTCATATTGTATAAAAATAAAAAAATGTCAAAATTAAACAATTTAGTGAAATTATACAATTATGGATATCTTTTTGACTCTGTGGAAGATTTTGTGCCATCAGTTAAAGATTTGTCACACTTTCAGATCCATACGTAAGTGTTTGACTTTATAAATTCAGCGAAACATACAATTTAAATTAATAAGTAGTTTTACTTCTGTTATTTGCCACAGTGTGGTGATATCGTCAATAGTAAGTCAGTACAATCTTACTATTGACATTTTCGGCGTATGGTCCCACAAGAACTACTTAGTCAGTATTGACACAGTCTACTGGTAGATTTCGTAGGACAAGCCTGTGTTAAATGTCAATAGCATTAGTTGGGGTACAATTTGTCAGTAGTACTGGTGACATTGCCAATAGGTAATCAGTATAATTTTACTATTGACATTTCCTGCAGGTCTATTATGTGATTAACCGCATACAACTAATGTTAATGCATGTGTGTGCCTTTGCATGAGCGCAGAAAAATAAAAGATCATACACACATACATGCATGACGTTTGTACACGCGCTTATGAGTAGAAAGAAGCTAGTATCAGAAATTCTTCCGTTACGAAGTGTTTTCTTCTTTACTCTTATACCTACAATACTCAAATAAATTTCTTGCAAACAGTGTTGTTAACGTTTGTTTTATAAGATTTCGCTGTAGCAAAGCATTGGAAAAATCCCTCATGTCTTAAAAGTTCTTATAAGATATCTTGTGCAGGAGACTATTTCAGAGCATTTTCAATGCAACAAGCTGTTAACGATAATAATTGTGTTTTAATACCTGATAAGATTGTATGGCTCTCTAGTGGGAAATATCGTAGAATTTCTCAGAGTTTGCATTACGTTTACAATAGGATCCAAGATTTCTTAGCAAATCTTCTAAATATGTTTAGTATAATTTGGGCTTCATTAAAAATTTTATTCGAATTTTATTAAGACTTAAGGCAATATTCTTTTGTTTATATCTTTATAATAAACTTTGTTAGAGACATGGGGATTTCCCGCAGGCATGAAGTTTCGTCTGTAGAATTTTGTAGCACACATAACTCGATTTTGTCTGATGTCGACTTATGCTGTTATCGCTTTCAAACGTGTAAATATGACTGCCATTAAAGTCAAATAGTGCAAAATTACACAAAAAAAAATTATGGTGCAAAAATAGTGCAAATAACAGATTTTGCACTATTAGACAGAAAGTGGCAACGCTGATATGAAGGTGCTTTAATTTCAATCAGGTAGTTTAGACGAGAACAATTTTTAAGCCGCACAATTTTTGTTCTTTTCCAAATTACACGAGACTAATTCATCTGGCACAAAATGTATTCGTATACACAGCTGTGTGTGTGTTATTGTTTTTAGTATTCATTTAACATTTGCTGTTTTTTAAGTTGTGTGTGTATTGGTTTTGTGCTGCTAATGCGGGGTTGAAGCTGGTTGAAAAGTTATGCCAACCCCAAAACCACTCTCTTTGCCTCTCTCACCAACAAACTGGCATGTTATGCCAGCACAATTATGCCCGTGTAAATCAGCGCAATGACGAATGTTCTATACGAAAAATTACGTCGTTCGTTCCGGTTGTGTTCACACTGAAAATGACTAATACTTGTGTTCATATACATAATATTAAAAAGTAAGCAATGCAAAAGTTATAACTAATTTTGTCTACTATTTAGAGCCTTTTTTTTTAAATAATAAAAAAATACTGAAACAAACAAATGAACTTGCTATAATGGAAGTTAACATTACAGCGAGTTTATTGCATAATTTTCTCGATGCAAAAATTTTTCTCATGTACATAAAAGCTTCGGTTAATGATTAGCGTTTATTTTATTAATGTGTTGAAAATAACAATAAAATACAAAAATTACTTTTAGTTTTTAAAATAAATTTCTGAATTAAAATTTATATTCGTTTTAATAAAACTGGTAGCAAAATTTAAATTTAATGGCCTGTTTCATGATACAATTATAACAGGTACATGCACAAGCCCAGCCTGTTAATGTATACAATGCAAATAGTTGTCAAACTTTGTTTACAAGCTGCGAAAATGTTAGTGTATGTGTGTGAATAAAATGATTACAGTGTTGCCAATGAACTTACACATCGCTGTGTCTCCAATTACACATCGAAGAAAATTACACTACACATCTTTTGTGTAGGTTAAAATTAAAACAAAAATAAATAAAAATATAACCCAAAATAGAATTACACACAGATTATACAAGAATTTAATTACATGGCCTACACATGTGAGTAGAAATTACACACTGTCTAACTACACACAGATTGGCAACACTGAATAACTATAATCATGCAGGAATGCCGCGTCTGCAATTGTACTTTAGTTACCCTGTAATTGTTATTTTTAAAAACAAAAGGCATCTGTTTCTGACAATTATTCGTTTGTTTATACCAACAAAATGAATGTATTTTTTGGTGTTGTAATTTTGTTGTAGTCGTGCATGTACCTAGTATAATTGTACCATGGCCTGTTTCTATATAACAAGTATGCTCTCAAACTAACAAGCGAGGTACGCAGACAAGTATGTAACCAAATGAGTGTCAGCCTTGGGAGAAAGTCATACAAAATTAAAAACAGCTGCTTCTAAATTGCAATCCAATATTACGTCAGTTCGCTTCTTTTTCAAGCAAAATCGAGTACCTGAGTAAATCCTGAGTATTTTTGCTAGAAAAGCAATAAAGAATATTAGGATAGATTAAAAAAGGTTGAGTCATAGATTTTTAATTAATGACATCGATAGTGACACAATTTTTGTTTTCGGTATATTATAACGGCCTTATTTATAAAACTTATTAAGGCTTTATAAAGGCTTTTTAAAAAAAAATTTCATACAAAATTTTTCTTAAAAAGTCTTTATAAATCCTTAATAATTTTTATAAATAAGGCTGTAAATTTTTAAAAACTTATTAAGATTTGGCTGAAACAAGTCAAAAAGCTTTCGTGTTTCATGTCTTTCAAGTAATTTAAATTACAGTATTTGCTTAAATAAACATAAAAAAGAAGAAGAATTTCATCATATATCGTGAGATGGAATGGAAATGCTCCTAATCTTCTTGCTTTGAATACATGTAAATAGATTCAAGATAATAATGAATAAAAAATTTTACATTGAAATGTGGTTCAAAGCAAACAAAATAATGTTTATTTAAGTTGAAAATTGCGAATATGAGGAAAATTTAGGTTTTAATATCTTTCAATATACATACATATATGAAATGGGAAAATTTTTATATATATTTTATTTTTTTTTTTCAATAAAAGAACAAAGGAAGAAATTTCTTTCCCAAATTGTTGATGTTGGTAAAAGGGTTAAAATAGAAATATAAAGCGTATAAAATTTCTGTGTTCTTTTTGCAAATAATTTTAATAAATATCAATATTTTTAACGATATTTAAGTTAGTACAATTTCTTTTTAAATCATTTTATAAATCATTATCATTTACTTCAGAAACGCTATCTAATTCTTTATCGTATTTGAGATAATTCGCGCAGTATTTATGTGAAAACAAAGTATTTGCGTCGTACTCTTTTGTAACCTCGAAGATAAGATAATTATCCGTTTCAGAATTTTTCATGAACTTTGGCTTCGATTTGTAAGTGCATATATTTGCGTATTTTAACCTTTACAGCATGTTTTTGCATATTTCAGTTTTCCACGCATATTTTGAGTATTTTTTTTTTTAGATTTTTACAGCATATTTTGATGCTTTATAGATTTTATTTTACTTTAATATGTTTGGTCAAACTTTTTATTTAAAATTTTCCCCGTCTTAATCTCATTTTCAATATTCTATGGCATGTAGTACATATATAGTGCATACATTTGGCTTTTTTATTAAGCCATACTATTATATAAGTTTCTAATAAACACAGTTTCTTTGAATAAAACCATTCACTTCACACTTATCCAACTTTTGACGGCAATAAAAATTTGGTGTTGCTATTTGTAACGGACGTAGCCCCGATTACATCAATATAAGTTGAAAGAAAATTTTCAATGTATAAAAGATTATGTAAGGCCGTGATTACACTCACTATCATACAAAGTCGTGTAATCTACGAAAAAATACAACCCTGTTATGATGTAGTTTACTTGGAGGCTACACGGTCAATTGGTGCTTCAATTCTTGTTTCAAAGTTCAATACATTCACACTCATACATTTGGGATTGAATACTAGGTGGACTTCAATTTTTCTTTCAACGCTTCATTAAATTTTTTTTCCAATTTAACAGCTGTTTTAAAATAGCTTTTGTGTTTGTAAAAAATTTAAAACAGAAGTAATTTTCTGAGACATTTTAGATTTTAATTGAACTTACTGAATTTTTAATCAGAAATAATTTTTAGTCAGGCTTGAGTTCAGTAATTTCAATTCTTTTTATTTAATGAAATATTTTATTAATTAATGTGAGTTTCTAAGGAAGAGAAGAAAAATTAAATTAGACTTTTAAGCTGGGGGAAATACCGATATTTTTCTGTGCAGCAACGCACTTCATCAGCACCCTAGTCTATCTACTTGGGTAGAGATTGTTATTAACATCAGCTATTTAACTTAAATTCTAATGAAACGGAATATGAGAAATGATTGTTGTGTGCAATTATTGATTTACCTTTGGTAAATACATATGTAAGTATCACTATTTATTTCCCCTGTTTTTCCATTTTTTTCATTTTTCTATTTAGGTTAGCACGAAGTTATATTACTCTACCTATGTATGATTTAACCATTCTTGCTTATCTTTTACGATCATCACATTAATTATTTTTAGTTATTCGATGCACCGTCGGTATATATATACATATAAGTATTATAGTAGTGCATATTATGCAATTTTTCTTCTCTTCTTTAGAAACTCACATTAATTAATAAAAATATTTCATTCAATAAATTTTACTGAACTTAAGCCTGACTAAAAATTAATTCTGATTAGAAGTAATTTTCTTTGCTGAAATAAAATATGTAGGCGAAAATTTTTAATTGTTTCCTCGACGACGGCATTTTGAACATAAAATTGGAAATCAAATTGCTAGCAGCCTACGTCACAACTTGAATTTTAGCAAATTTTGACAAACCATACGTGTGAAAAAAATGGAAGCAATTTATTGAACGTGTGGCTGCAAGGTTATGAAAATTTTTAATAGACAATAACAATTCATCACACCAGGGTTGTATTTTTCGTAGATCGTACGACTTTGTATGATAGTGAGTCATGGCCTTTAGATCTGACAGGCAACAATTTTTATTTGAAAATCTAAGTGAATATATATCCAAAGTACAGTTTGAAAGTTTTAATTCTGATATTAGGATCTCTTTCTTCATTCATTTTTTTTAATTTTTTTTTTTATATACATATTTTATTTTTGTCTTATTTTATATGCAAATTTGATTGAAGAATTGGATTAAAAATATGTTTTTTTTTCAAATAAAATTTTTGTAGTTTTAAGGACATATTTGGACGTTTTTAGTGCATATTAAATGCGCATAAAACTCTTTTCTTAGAACATATTACTGGTTTCCCTAGTATTTAACCAAACATACTCAAAAAGTTATGAAATTTTAATTTTTTTGTGTGTATAGTAGCTGAGGAATTTATTCGAATATTCGACAGAAATTATTCGAATAATTCTTTATTCTTTAATTATTATTATTATTAATTAATTCTTTATTTATTTTTTTAGTTGGAATAAAAATTATTTTTTTTTTCAAATGTATTCGAATAATTATTGCTCGAATGACAACATTTACGGGTCTTTTCCGATATTAGTTTACAGTCATTTTCGACCCCTTTTCTGGTAGTATTTAAAGTATTTTTGGAATCGTTTTCTAATCATTTATTAGACTTATTTCACTTCATTTGTGACTTTTTTTCGAATTGTCTTTTAGTTATGTTTCTAATCGTTATACTTAAAAAAATATATCAGGCAGTGTTTAAGCATCTATCAGCGTAAAATATGATTATAAAATACATAATTATAATCACTTTTCAAACACCTGCTTAATCTGTTTTTGATAAAGCATTTTTCAATCTTCCAGATGAGCAGAATAAGATAATCACCCTTATTTTAGTTGCCGACATCAACGTGACTTTAACACAATACCAAAAAATTGAGGTTTGTTTACTCGCTCTCAAGAACAATTTTGTGCAACTGGCAATCTATTTCCGTTCCCTAAGGTCTAGAAAATAGCATACACCTGCCAAAAGGAGTCAATTGTTTTCGGCAACGTGTATACAAGCCCCAATTGTTTGGTATTGTGTTAAAGTGGCGTCGATGCCGACAACTGGAATAAAGCTTAAATTAGACGTGACATAGCCATAATGCCATAGCCATAACCAAACCAAAATTCAATTGGTTTCTATGGTGAGAGTTATGGCTTTATGGCGAGTCACCTATAATCAAATACAGTGTTGCCCATTCATTAGTTTGGTTCGAATGGCTGTTTTCTATGGCTATGGTTATGTCACGTCTGCTTGAGCCTTAAGGTTGAATAACTAACTGAAATAATAGTCACATTTCACACGTCTGGATGATTAAATTGCAATTGCTATACAATAACAAATATTGTATTTTAAATCGAACTATTTTTAGCCATTAGCGCGAATCATTTTTGAGTCCTCTTTTGATCGTGTAAGTGATTAATCGGCTTTTGATCACTTAAGCCTGGATCACACGATTGGCACAATGTTCCAATTTTCGACGGCTTCAATCGTGTGATCCCAGCTTTAGCAAGGTGATTTTTCAAAAAACTATCTTCCAAATGCTAGATGGGATTATACCTATAAATATGTGTGTACTTAGATTCAAAGCTTGTTTATTGTAGATGATGTTCCGGCATAGAAATTTGGCACCCAAAGAACCACAGATTTAATATTTGAAGCAACTGTGAATTCTCCCAGTGCCAAGATTCAACACTGGCAGTAGTAGGCTGCAGAATTTATTAAAACATTTTTATGTAGAACTTACCAATATTTTTTTTGTGGTTTAGGAGTAAAACAGCAATCAGCAACTCAATAAATATATTTATTGCAGAGTTAATCGCTTAAACTGGGTGAGAACGTACACGATCAAAATATTATAATTTTTTTTTTAAATAATATAAAAAACACAAATTTATTTTTTATAAATGTTAAAACGAATTAAAAAATAATAATAAAACTAAAAAATAAAATATTTTTGACACTTGGTTCAATACATTTGAATGTATACTGATAATTGTTTGATGTCATCAATGTTCAATCACTTTTCTTTTGCTTGATTTAGTAGCACGGCTTTCATTAACATTTGGTATGGTAGTGTGGCTAGAAAGCATGTTAATCCTTTGAGCTTTCACCCTTGACTATTTCTCGAATTTGAATTTCTGTTACGATTTCAGCACTTGGCCGTAAAAGAAACTAAAAACTAGCTTGATGCTAGGCGTCACTAGTTTCCGCTGAGCGATTTTTTTACTATTTTAATTTTTTGGTCGTTTTATACATATACATACATACATATATGTATGTTTGTTTGTTTGTTTGTTTGTTTGTATGTATGTATGTAGAGTCTGTCTCTGTTTGGCAAAATGCACTCACTACCAACACTTAATTCGTTTTTAATATCGTTTGCTTGCTGCCGTGTAACTATTGTCTTACTTTGCCTAGTCAGGTCCTTGCTTTTTCAGGACACATAGAAGAAAAATATTCGTATGTTAATATTTCTCGGAACTGTATGCTATACTTATTTGATATATGTACATATGCATACGTTCGATATAATAATAGTGTGTTGTTGGTTTAAAAACTACTGGAGTATAAGAGTGTTATCGAAATTGTTGTTTTTTTTTTGAAGTTTTGAAAAATTAAAGTTATGGTTTTTCGTTTGGCTTTGGTAACTACGGTAACTATTCAAAAAAAAGGACTCGCGAGCTGTGTTGAATTGTAACGCACAGTATCCTTGACGACGAATGACTAACATGAATTTCATTTGTTACCACTAAACTTAAACTGCCAACTACTAATATTGAAACGATATGAAAGCATAATAAAAAAATATTAAACAAAATAAAACAAAAACTCCCTAATATAGAACCTGTCGCTGGCACCTTACGTCTTAACACGATATTCGGTGCGGTATGTCCGCTTTGATAGGGGTAGGTTTTTTTTTTGAATTCCTATTAACCTGGTTGGTATGACAATAAGAATTGTATGGGTGTGTTTGTGTGTTAGTGTTGGTAAATGAGCGAATGTTGTGTGGCATGTGGTGGTTAGTGAAATGCGTGTGTGTGTATAAATACATATTTTTGTATAAAGGTGTAGTTGTAATGACATGCGATAGAGCCAAGCACCAGAAGTTTATGTATGAATAAGGAACTACTACTTACCATCAAAATACTGCACTCAACGATGACTCGAGCTAAAATAAAATGTGGAAACAATAAAAAAAAAAATAGCAGATAGAACAAAAGCCAAATTACACCAGCTGAGCTCAGCTGAACCGAACTGTGGCATGCGGCTGGCTGTTCCTTTTCGTATGTTGTTACTTTTAACTTTGTGCTAACAATCAGCATGTTTCAGTCTCTTCCACCAACTGCCTTGCCTGCCGGCCTGCCAAATTCATAACCAACTTGTTCTACCAAATTTTAAATTTTATTCACATTCACACAAACATTAATGCTTGTGAATTTTGTAGTCAAATTAAGCCGTGGCTTGGTGTTTAAATGTTGGTTAGGAATTCCAAACATCATTGCCACTATTATTACATATAGTAAAAAATAAATACAGTACTGGTAATAAAAGGAAGAGCTAATTTTTTTAAGTAACGCATGCTTACTACAATGGAAACGAATAACATTCAAATTTATGATAAAACGAAAATGAATTTCTGTTAATTTTAATTATTATTGTTTAAACTTCATTCGTTTCTATATTTATGGTTTGATTGGGCTAAAGTTTTGTATCGCTTTGTAAGCCAAATTACATGTGATCTTCTATATAATTAATAGGCAAACATGTTTTTTGTAATCCCCTTTACGCTGGAACTACTGCACCGATTTTAAAGAGATTTATATAGTTTCAAAGGTTTTTCTGTACAGATGTGCAGAATCTATATTATATTGAAATCGTTTTAGTATTTTGGAAGCTATAAGCGTTTAAAGTTGCTACTACTACATGCATACATATTACACGCTCATTTATTAGCTTACAAGTAAAACCCCTGCAAATAATATTGGAGTACGTGGTCCAATCTAGATGAAACAGACTAGTTACATCATGGTCTCATGTAATGCAGTCATAGATCATGTCGTTTTCATACAAGCATTCAATGCTGTACGATAAGTGTTCGTGTTTAAACGATATGATCGTTCTTCTTTGGCACTCACAATTGTATGCGAGGAGTCTATAACTATTCCATATGGAGTAGTTTTTTCGACCACCTTTTTTTTATATATTTGGAGTAGTTTTGTGGAACTCCTACTCCTCTTTGGACTAGTCTTTGCATGCATGTATGGACTAGTCGCATTATTTGCAGGGACAGAAACAAAACAAGACTGTATGTTTGTGTTTGTAGTATTTCTCTTAATCTAACAATTTTTTTTCTCTTATTTTTTATTGTATGAAAGCCATAATACTTAAAGGAAGATAATTGAATAAGTTGAATTAGCTTGGTTAAAGAAATTTTATTTATGTTTTTTTAATTTCATGTATTATTTAATTATGGTTGTGTATATATGTATGTATGTAAGTACGTATGTGGCCGTGTTTTAATGAATTTTTTATGACGCTTATATACACAGAAAAAAATGATTTGTAAATACAATTAATTTTTTTGTTATATCAATTAAATAATTAATTGATTTTGAACCTACAACGATTTTTGTAAATACAATTAACGAAATTGTAAGTTAAAGGAAAATCTTAAAAATATTTTCAATTAAATATATCAACAAATAATTTGTTGAAATTTATTTATTTTTTCAACATTTATTTTTGTTAGATTTCAAAGTTATTTCAATTAAAGTTATTGTTGTATTCACAATGGGAATTGTTGAATTTCCATATCATAACTGTTATATTAACAATGCTTTTTGTACACAATCACAAGCCTCGAAACGATTTTTGCTTGTCTGCGAAAAACACTAAATGTCTCAGGACTAATAAACTGACTCACTTACCTCTCAGCTAAAGAGCAACACTTCATTGAATACGCAAATGATGAATACATACAAAACATGATTTCTTGTTTCTTCTACATGTGCGCATTCCGCTATGATATAATTTAACAAATAATTTTGTTTAGTATAATTGACTACAAAAATTTCAATTTGTTATATCAACAATAATCATTGTTAATTTATAACTTAAATATTAACAATTTGTTTTGTTGGTTGCATTTCGATGATATTTTTTCTGTGTACATTTTCTTTGAATCTTAATAAAATTATTTACGTTTAGATTCTAGAATACAAGCGAACGGAACAACTAGCTGTTTTCGAAGGCCACTAAACCTTCATCAACCTTCAAACCTTCTTTGTGTAATACAATGAATCAAAAATTGTAATACGATGAATCAGAAGAATTCACATATTCCATTTGCAATAATGGCTAAGTATAAAAAGCAGAAATCTACATCAACTGACACCAAACATAGTGGACCAAGCACAAAGAACGCTGATGATGAAGGTGTAGTGGCCTTCAAAAACAGCTAGTTGTTCCGTTCTACTACATGTTTGTCAGAATATTTATAATTAACTTTGGTGTTACTTGTTTATTAACAATTATCACATGTAATTTAGCTTACAAAGCGATACGAACTTTAGCCTGATCAAATCATAAATATAGAAAATGAGTTTTATTTGCAAATCTAGTATTCAGTCTTGATCTTTTTTTACATAATTTTTTTTATATAAAATGAAAAACCATCCTATGTATACCAAAGTCCCTGATCCAGTCTAAAATGTTGAGAAAACTTTATATTTTTTAAGGTCTTCTGAATGGGTGCAAAGAAACTGAAGTTTATTTATTATTCCAAAATGTGTCATAAGTTGACGATTATGACTTCGGTGTTACGTAATAAACTTTCAGTCTAAGTAAGAATCCTTAATCGATTTAAACACTGGTTTAGTTAAACTAAACTCAAATTTATTTGTAGTGTAAACTAAACAGGAGTACTTTAGGTGTAGTTAAAAAAATAATATTGTGGCAGTACTAGAATAAATGTCAAAAAACAGCTGTTTTGCAGCAGGCTATCAATTCTTTGCACAATCAAAAAGACAAAAAAGTTAAGAAAATTTCAATTATGTGTCTGTCGCCAAATTGTACCAAGAAAGGAATTATGTATATGCTTGGCGAAGTATAATAGTATAAAAGAATACTAGCGTGTAAGAAAACAGGTCGAACAAGATGTGAAGAAAAAGTGGAGTCTTGGAAAAAAGTTTAAATCTCTTTCAATGCAAAAAATATGGCCTGTAAGTAATAAAACCATATGGCCTGTATTGGTAGTTTAAATGCCCAATTTTATGCGTTTACGGATGGTTTAAATACTGTATTGATTTAAAGGATTGCTAGTTTAAACACATTTTAAACCAAAAATGGAGATTAACTTGGCCTGATTTATTAGACCTAAGAAACAAATAGTTAACTCGGATTCTTAACAGCTGACATCAATAATATTTCCTATTATTAGCGTCGACGAAATAGTATCGAATGTAGGAATTAGAAAACCGCCAAAAAATGGGGAAGTGTGTGGGTATTTTGTATAATATATCAACAAGTTTGCATCGGTTTTGGGAATTTAAGGGGGAAAAAACAAAAAAAAACAATTTTCCCACGAGAACTGTTCAACTGTCATGCGGCCTTTGAAAGTAGCATGTTTTTCCGTTCTGCTAGCGTTTTTCATAATATTTACAATTAACTTTGATGTTATGTGTTCCATAAAAATTATCACATGTAATTTTGGTTCCTAAAAATATGAACTTTAGCTTAATCAAAATTTAAACTATTTTGTAGGAAAATTTTTTACTAAACTTAAGTTTTATAATATTTTTTGTTAGAGTAGAGTAGGTTAAACAATTTATGTATATACGAGTATGTTACAAATTTTTAAAGTTAATTCATAGCGCACTTAAACATACGTTAAGCAGTGTACATATCTATACCACCACCATCTCTATCAAAGTTTTCTACTAATGACTTGGTTGTTACCAATTTTAGTGGCAATTTCCCCGCGCATTTGCTTTTAGCTTATTTTATTTAGTTAAATGATATTGTTGATAAAAAAAATAAAAGCTAGCTAAAGTATACAGGGACAAATATAGAATGGAATATTTAACACAAATAAAAAAAAAAAAAAAATTCATACTATCACTTACATATATTTTATTGTTAATGTAGTAGTACTTTTTTAGGCTGTTTGAACTTTTTTTCATTCTAATGTTTTTTATTGTCAAATGTATCAATCTGACAGTGTAATGTTTGTCTAGTATCTATTGTTGTGTAATTTTATTGTAGTCGTGATGTAATTGTGAAAATTATGTACTTATTTATATAATTATTTGTGTACCAATGTTTGGAACATTTTACATATGTACGAGTACATGTCATATAAGATTACACAGAAAAAAATATACAAGATTTATGTTCAACAAAACAATGTTGTTGAACAAAATTTTTAATTTCAATAATATTTGGCATTAACTTAAATATTGTATTTATCAATACTGCGTATTTTAGAATATCATTTAAATCAATGCTGCCCACTGCATTCATTTGTACAAAAAGCCGATTGATGTTCGGCACTCTAGCGCTTCTCTGGCCAGCAGTGATTTAAATTAATTACTTTGTTTGTGTTGGTGTTTATCTTGCTTGTTGATTGACTCAACGTGGCCATGTGCTGATATTGTTGTTTATTTTGATTGTTGGTGTTGTATACGTGTAAATTCCGACAAGAAGCCGAAGAACGTCGTGGCTTGTTTTTTTTTAATCGACAAAGTTATTTTTAGATTATATCAAAGAAATGAGCCATGCAGAAGAAACATCAGAAATCAGGTTTTGTGCGTATTCATTATTTGCGTACCTAATAACGATTTGCTCTTTAGCTGAGTGGTAAGTACGTTAGTCTAGTAGTCAAGAAGTTGCCGGTTCGACTCATCCCAAACGTCTTTAAATTAAAATTTAATAAAAAACCAATTTGTAAAAAAAAAATTAAACAAACAACGAAAAACAACACATTAGAATTTGAAAAACAAATTCATTTAAAATTTTTGTTTTTTGTGAACAACTCAATTGTGAATAACACAATTATTTTAATTGGAAATAATTGAGTTGATTTTGTTTTCTTATGTTACAAAGGTGTGTTTGTATTTACAAAAATCGTTGTAGGTGCCTTTTTAAATAATATTTTATTTGTATTCACAAATAAATTAGTTGTATTTACAATTTTTTTTTTCTGTGTAGGCGTGTGAATGCTTGTAGTAGTTTATTTTTAATAAAAAAATATGTACATATCGCTCGTTTACTCAAACAACGTCATAACTCAGAAAATATAATTTTTGAGTTAATGATGCAGATTTAATCCTCATATCGCTGTTCATATTGCTTATCCACCTTTTAAACTTAATCATTAGTTTTTTTAATTTTAATAAAAATCTTAAAACTTACAAAGCACTATTTTTAAAATGTATGCTAAATTTATAAAAAAAATCATAAAGGGTACCCAAATGAGCAAAAAAAAAAAAGAAACCGAAACCTATAATATCTGCACAGAGAAGTAAAGTTCGAACAAATGGACTTAGTAAACAAAACAATCGTTCTAATGGGCCGCATAATGAACAAAATTAAAAAATTCAGTGAAGTGTGCCTTTGACCCGCGCACGAAGGGTTCCGCACGGACACTAGATATGTAATTCAATACGAACTTTAGCCTATATAATAAATAGTTTTGGCTTTTTTTCGTTTTTGGGTTTATTCGGCTTTGATCGTTTTTTAGTTTTGGAGTTTTTTCGGTTTTTCGCGTTTTTTTACTTTTGGTGCTTTTTTTCGCGTTTTAGCGATTTTTTCCGGTTTTTGGCGTTATATCAATTTGGTGATTTTTTTTTCATTTTGGCCATTTTTTTCCATTTAGGAGATTTTTTTTCATTTAGGCGATTTTTTTTTAGGTTTGGTGCCTTTTTTGCGTTTTGGCGATTTTTTTCGGTTTTTGGCGTTTTTTCAATTTGGCAATTTTTTTAATTTTGGCGATTTTTTTCACATGAGCGATTTTTTATCTTTGACGATTTTTTTCGGTTTTTGGCGTTTTTTTCATTTTGGCGATTTTTTTATTTTGTCGATTTTTTCGGTTTTGCCGATTTATTTTAGAGCTAGATTTTTTTTTTTAATTTGGTGCTTTTATTTTTGGTGTTTTTTTTTTTGGTTTGGCCCGAATTTTTTAGTTTTACTGTATTTGAAAATTTCAAGAGTTAAACAGCAATAACATAAACTAGTAGTGTAGACGCATGTTATGAGTGGCTCTTCGATGTCCGCCTGCTGGATGCGCCTGCGCCGGCATGTTTGTCGGCTTTGCCCAACTTTAGCCGGCTATTGATGTTTCCGACGTCGGACTTTCTTCTTTTCCTTTTTTTTCACCAGCAAGTACTTTTTTGGAGCGCTGCGGCACAATTTATTGTTTGTTTTTTACATTATTACATTTTAAATAAAATATATACATATTCTGAACAATAAACACCAAGATCAAAATCGATTTTAGCGACATCCAGACCTCTTCAGAAAAATCTTAAAAAATATCACAAAAATATTTTACCCTATATAAGCTTTCAAAAAATACTGGGGCAAAAGAAAAAAAAATTTTTTGGGACACACTAATATACATATGTACATTAGTTGTATGGAGAATTTTTTTGTTTGATTTCTTATATTCTCTCCCACCAAACCGGTTGAGTTTTATGTAAACCAAAAAATACAAAAAAATTTCATAGCGATTAGTTGTGTTTGGGGGTTGCGTCCGCCCCCCAAAGTTGGCCATCAAGCCCATATAATCAATGTATTTTTTTTTTTTTTTGAAAATTTCAATACTCGTAGTTTGCCCCCACGGTTTCCAAGATACAGCAAGTTGTCAAAATTACATAGTCAAAATTACATTAACTGATGGAACACCCTTTAATTTAGATTTTTTAAGTTTTAGTGCTAATTGTTGTAGTCTGTATAAAAATACACTAATTTTAAAAATTTCAAGTGTCTATATATATGTACATACGTAATTGTATGTACATACATATGTATATTACATGGGATTTTAAAATTTTTGGCTGCTCGTTTTGGAACACCCTTTACTTTTTAACTCTCATGTATTTGTTGTTGTAGCTGCCAAAGTTCTACATACTCTTCCAAATTTAAGGTCTGTAGCTCTTACGGTTCCTGAGAAAATAGCCCGTGACGGACAGAGAGACAGACGGACCCCGTAGTGAAAAAAATAGGGTTCCTTTTCACCTTTGGTGTACGGAACCCTAAAAACATACATATTTTTGCATGTACATATTTATGTGCATATATTAAGATGTCACATTTTATCGATCAATCTTTCTTACAACTCTATTAAAAACTTCTACACGGTTGGGGGTTTCCACACCTCTTATTTTAAAAATGTAGTTGGTTAGGATAGTAAACTTGCATATATAATATTTATTTAAGTATTTGTGTGTGCATACATGCGAGTATAAATGTTTGTTTTAGTTCATTCCATTACTTATTGGGAATAACAAAAAAAAAAAACTTTAAACGAAGTCAATAAAATCAGAATCATGTGAACCAGAAGTAGTGCGTTGACAATTGCTTTTATATTAGAGGATTTAAACAGATTTTTGTAATTAAATATGTAATACTTTGGACAATGAAGTCACAAAGTCACAGCGAAATGGGACAAGATTTTTATTGCGTAAGTATATCAGCGGATCTATAAGAAATATTTACACATTTTTATATCCTTCACCAAAAATGGTAAGGGATATATATATATATATATATATACATATATATATGCTATATATATATACATACATATATATATGCTATATATATATATATATATGCATATATATATATATATATATATATATATATATATATATATATATACAGGGTGGGCCAAAAGAAACCAAGGGGTGTAAAAGTTTAATAACTTTTTTGTTTATTAATTTTTTTTTATTTTTTCTTTCAGATTATATAGACAACACTTGGAGAATTTATAATGAATGAAAATAATAAATGAAAATCAGAAAATAAGAAATGAATAAATGAAATCAACTTTATTGAAAATTTGATTATGAGTGATGAAGCTCATTTTCATTTGAATGGCTTTGTTAATAAGCAGAACTGTAGGTTCTGGGGTTCTCAAAATCGAAGAGCCATTCATCAACGCCAATTGCACCCCATCAGGTGTACAGTATGGTGTGGGATCACATCTGAAAATGTCATTGGGCCCTACTTCTTCGAGAATGAAGATGGAAGTGCTGTAACCGTAAATGGAGAGCGGTATCGGTTTATGATAGAAAATTTTTTACGTCCTGCTCTTGAAAACAGACCTGGTATGTGGTTTCAGCAGGACGGAGCCACTGCCCATACTGCCCGAGACACAATGGCACTTTTAAGTCAAATTTTTGGAGAGCGAATAATTTCTCGAAATTCGGAAATTATTTGGCCAGCACCCGACTATTTTCTTTGGGGTTTTTTGAAGGAGCGAGTGTATGTGAACAAGCCAGAGACAATCCTTGAACTCAAGGCAAACATTGTTGCAGAAATTCGAACGCTACAGCCACAAGTTTTGAAAGATGTTATGGAAAATGCTCTAAAAAGAGCCCATCAGTACGAAGCTGAAAACGGTGGTCATTTAAGAGACATCATTTTTCATACTTAGTGTAAAAAAATTTCCATTTTGTATATTATATAATCTGAAAGAAAAAATAAAAAAAAAGTTAATAAACAAAAAAGTTATTAAACTTTTACACCCCTTGGTTTCTTTTGGCCCACCCTGTATATATATATATATATGTATATATAGGTTTTTCATTCCGTGTGTAAGTTCCATAATATTCATATGCGAATCATAAAGTATATATATTCTGGGATGTTATGAATAGGGAAGACGAATAAGCGATGTCTGCCTCTTCGTCTGTCCATCTGCTATACGTGAAATCGGCTCCCAGAAAAGCTATATACCTTGGATGGTGTGTCAGAAATAGTCTGAAATAGATTGGTATTGAAATTCAGTACAATCAAAAAGATGGTTCCAGAGCTGGAAAACTTAAACTTTTTTTGGCATGTAAAAGTAACTAGCTAAAACTAATTTTTGTTTGTTTTTTTTTGTGATAAAGAAACACATTTTATACTTAAGTAAGAATTAAATTGCTATTAAAAAAATTAATTCAGGGTTGGAAAATTAAATTTTTTTTTCGTATACAAAAGTAACTTACTAAAATAACTTTTTCATTTTCTCTATAAATTAAACATATTTTATATTTTAAAATAAATAGAATGGTATAATAAAACACAAAAATCTAAAAGGAAGTTTCCAGGGTTGGAAAATGGAAGCTTTTTTGTATAAAAGTAAATAGGTCAAATAAATTTTTTCTTTTATAAATTAAATTTGTTTTATCTTTTAGAAGGAAAGAGTTTAATATAAAAAATTTCAAAAATATGAAACAGCTCCAGAGCTTGAAAATTTTAATTTTTTTTTGTGTATATAAGTAACAATATAAAACTAATTTTTTTCTTTGTTAATTAAACATGTTTTATATTTTATGACGGAGTAGTACATTAGTCTTAAAATCAGAAAAACTAAAAATTAGATTACAGGGTTGGAAAATTTGTTTTTATGTAACCTACTAAAATAAATATTTTCTTTTTCTTTATTAATTAATAAATTTAATATATAATAGTATAATAGTGCACAAAAATCTAAAAGGATGATTCCAGGGTAGGAAAATTAAAAATTTTCTTAAATTTCTTACAACTCCATAGATACTTTTGTAAAGTTATTTTTGTCTTTTTCCTTATAAATTAAATACATTTTATCTTTTAAAAGGAAAGAGTTTGGTATAAATAAATTTCTAAAATGCAAAACAGCTCCAGAGCTGGAGAATTTTAACTTTTTTTTAAACTACATAAAACTAATTTTTTTCTTTGTTAATTAAACATATTTTATATATTTTAACGAAATGGTACATTAGTAATAAAATCGGAACAATCAAAAACATGTTTCCAGGGTTGGAAAAAATATTTTTTTTGGGTAAAGCCTCTCATACGATGAGAGGCTTGCAACGATTTCTTATTACTTTTTAGTGAATTGAGATAACAAAATATATCGCTAAAGAACATAAAATTAATAACTTAATAATAATAAAATTAATAACTATAAAATTAATTAAAAAAGATATTCAATTTCCATCAAACTGTTCCTTTCTGCTGAACAAAACTGAAAATTTTTTGAGAATAAATAGTTCACATCAAATTCGTGAAAAAAATACACAAATATGGTCTATTTATTATTATAGTGTATTACTACTTACCGATTATCATGGCTAATAAAACACATTGAAATTTTATTGCACTAGAAAGAAGAATCAAAACAAAACTGCCGACAAAGTTTCAGGTAGAGCGAGACAAGTAGAAAAATACACTTATCTTCCGTCTCGTGACATCGCTGTATACTTTGTGATATTGGCAGTAGCAATTGAATTGAAACACTTAACTGTTTTATAGTATTAAGTTTTATTAAATACCGGAAAATAATAGGATTATTTTAGCAAATACAATCTATGAACCAAATTCGTTTATGTAAAAATATCGTAGGTCAGTCACTATAAATTGCATAAACCCCAAAAATACATGATCTATCTTTTTCAATATGTATGGCGGTGAAGGGTATATAAGATTCGGCACAGCCGAATATAGCACTCTTACTTGTTTATTTTGGATATTTCTTTTAAACAAACACAAACTGCAAAGCTACCTTTGGCTTGTCTGCAGAAACACATAGAGTATGCGGATGGAATCGAACCTACGAACCTGCAACCCTCCGACTGCTAGGCTAGTATTCTGCTTACTAGCCAAGAGGACACCAATTTCAATATTCACTAAATTATAATTCTAGTACATATAATTATTTAAAAAGTTGGAAGTAGTGAAAATGCTATTTCTTTAGAATAATTTCCACAATTTTGTTAGGATATTATGGATCAATATAAGTAGGCTAAGGAACAGATATCTTTCAAGTCTATAGACCTCCTATTAAAAATCAGGAAGCAGTGCGAATTCGAGAATTTATATTCAATAATTTTATACGTTTAATTTTTGTAATTAATGGGCTGGAATGTCAAAGACGTTAAGAAAAGTTGGTATCTTGATGTTCGCTCAATTTCTACTAAAGATTTTGGAAGGCAATTGTATAATTATAGTGGATACGAATACTTATGTATGTATTAAGTTGTAATAAGAAAATTTATGAACTCGGAAAAACATAGAGGCTATAGTATGAAATGATATGTTTTAGCCGTTAATTAAAATATTTCTATGGAAAAGCAACTTAAATGATAAAGTTGTCTTGCACATCTCTTATGCTATGTGTTTGTACACAACTGTTCTAACACCTTACATACGCCCAATTTGATTGGCCAAAACTTAAATCTATCTATTCCTTAGTACATATATACATAAGTATGTATGTATGCAACGGTACATTCATAGGCGTAGCTAGGCCTTTCTGGGGGGTCATTGCGCCCCCCCCCAGACTTGATTTTGCCCCCCCCAGGATTTATTACAAATTCTTTTTAAAACATATTCTTTTGCCAGTAATATTAAAAAATTCTATTTTTTATTTATTTTAAAATTACTCATGAAAATCACCAGTAATTTTTATACAAACTTTTCGAATAATCGCTAAATATGCATACTTTTATTAGATAACAAATAGCCAAAAAACTATAAGTTCACAGCACTTCAAAACATCACAAATAGTAAACTCCATGTGAATTTATAATGCATGTGTGTAGATATGTACATATGTGTGTATGTAGCTTTCAACAAATTCTTAATAAAATTGTATTAGTGTACGTAGTTAGTAGCAAGACAAGTTGTTTTACGGTGTTCTTAAGATTTTCTACTATCAAATTGTTTGTAACAATAGCCATCAATTTTTATTTAGAGTAAAATTAAAAAAAATAGCGAAAAATTATGATCTGCAAATACCTTGTATATTTTCATATACTATATATACTCGTACACACACATGTATGTATGTATGTATGTATGCATATTTATGGTTCAATCCAGGGCTGCCAGATAAAATGATGGAAAAATCGCCGAAATCCCGATAAAATATAAAATAATCGTCATTTCATGTCCGACAAATCGTCAGAAAATCGAACAAATCAAAATTTCCTCTTTAAACATGTCTACAT
This sequence comes from Tachina grossa, assembly GCA_949987645.1. NCBI lineage: Eukaryota > Metazoa > Arthropoda > Insecta > Diptera > Tachinidae > Tachina > Tachina grossa. Next base: position 135,887,545 of record OX465276.1, read on the forward strand.
ATGTTTTATTTTTATTAGAAAACAAAACAAAACAATTTATGTTCATATACAACTTTGTTAGACTAGTGGAAAACTTGTGAAAAATATTCCTAGGTCCAAATTTTGGTATCAGTACTTTTGATGACCCAAATTTTTGATAGGATATCAACTTACACGGGTCAATATATCGTTGGTCTCAAATGGAAAGGCCCTAACGCAAATAATTGTGACTTTACATGAGAAGGTAAAACATAATAGAAAGTGTATTGCAATAAATTTTTGTGATGAGGTGTATTAGTGTGAAATTTATTGAAATCACTGAAAAACTCAACTATCGATATGTATGCATGCATATATATGCACATAAAATTTTTTTCGATTGAACACGTATACATACATACATACTTGCATACATATGTTTGTACTTATTTATGTATGTATGTTCATTCATCGCAACAATATAGTATTGATTCAGAACTTCAATATTGGAAGGGTAACTAAATAATAAATGGCAATTTTCTATTTTTATTTATTCACCAACATTATTATGCACCAATTTTTTTTAAATTAAATAATAAATTATTAAGAAATGAAATTATGAATGATTAATGAAATCATTTCTTGCTTGTATCTTTTCAAAATATTGTATTCAAATATAGTATATACATAAATAATTTTTCCATATGAACATATAAACTTGTTGGAAACGAATATTAATTTTATTATTATTTAGTTTATTATTATTAGATTATTATTATTATTATTATTATTATTATTTAGTTTTTTTCAAATACATACTTTACTTTTTGTCTATATATTGTTTTTGTTTTGAATGTTTTGTTTTTTTAGTTTTAATTATAACTTAATTTTTGTTACTGAAACTGGACCGTTAATTTATGTTTTAACTTAAATAAAAAAATGTTAAATAAAAAAAATCTGTATAAAATTTTTTAAACGCACTAATAATCCCAAACCAATATTTTACTTATTAAGTAAAATATATTTTTTTAATTTACAATTTCAATGTATTTTTAATAAAAAATATATATATAACTTAATAAGTAAAATATTAATTTGGGATTATTAGTGCGTTTAAAAAATTTTAAGCTTAAATTTTAACAATTCCCATAAAAAACACTAATTAAAAAAAATGGTGTTTGCCCCCCCCACAAAAAAAAGTGTCTAGCTACGTCAATGGGTACATTAATTAATTAATTCTAATATTTGTTGATTGTTTCCCATTCGAGCATCGGTTCAAATGATATATTGAAATGTCCAGCTTTTTTTTCTTTTTGTAAGCCAAATTAATAATGTGTTTTCTTGCCATGTAAAATGTTTGACTTTTTACTACTCGTATCTCGAAACAAAAACACACCTACAAATTGAAATTCCATATGTTTTGACTTAAAATGCAAGGTGCAGGCAGGCACGCATAGCGAGCGGCACTAATCTTAATGACTTAAACAATGAAGCACATGCTGTAGCGAGTAGATATGGGCGTGTAAGATAAATGATCACGCATAATTTTGTATAGTATTTGTTCTTTTCACCACGTGAGCATCTAAGTATAGCCGCGATTAAAAGAGTGAAATAGTATATATGGTGTAAACTGTTAGATAGCAAGTGTAATATATAAAAATGATTACAAGAAGTGATGCTACATAGCCAGCAAGTTGTTAAAATAAATTTTTAATACTTTTAAATATCTTTTTTTTTTTCTTATCACTACTTATGTATTATTAAGAACTATCAATGAGTTTATGCCCGACACTGGTTGGGCCTAATAATTACATATCGTCACCTAAAATCCAAAAGGCCGTAAGTACACTTTTTACTATTTTACAGGAGAAGCCAAAAACCTCATAAATTTAATACTATTTATATGTTAGGTGCCAAATTAAATAATGAATAAAATCGTATGAACGCATGTGAGTAAAATTTTAGGAAAATATGTATTTTGGTTAATCACATCATAATCAATCAAAAAGTCTATTTTGAATTTTTTGGTTGTTACGGCCTTTTGAATTTTAGGTGACGATATGTATATTTAGATTTAAAATTTGAATAATTATTGTTTGTTCATATTTGAAGATACAATTAGGGAATTCACAATGAGTATAGGTATTAAAATTTTAATGTGGCAATATTGCGCCATCTTAATTTTTTCATTGTGAGCAAGCAACGATATAAATCAGTGATACCAATTTAGTGCCTTTAGTACTAGATTTAGTGCTTTTTAAGTCATAACAGTGCGCATTTTTTTCAAGTTGGTGCTTCTTTAAAAAGGCACTAAATTGGTGCCTTTTAAACTTTGAATTTAGTGCTTTTAGTGTGTTTTACAATTAGACTAAATATAAATTTGTGATAGTCTAGTAGCTTCATAAAAAACGCGAATTAAGATTTTTTCACTTTTTTGAAACTAAATTTAAATACATACACAAATACTCAATCTAACAAGGTGACTGTACTTGCTTCTTTGCGTTCCTTCCTAATTATCAAATTTCCTATAAAAATACTGAAAAAAACTTAATAAGAATATGAAGTTTGAGAATTGGACGTAACGTCTTGGTTGTATGCATGATACAATAATATAAATTTTTTATGTCAAAAATATCTGATTAGACCATGGGTGACCAAGATAAATTTAAGGTTGATCGTTAAGAACATATTTATAGATATTACAGAGGACACATAAACGTTATGAAAGAATATAATAACAAATGCGGTGAAGTTGAAGAAATACAGAAGAACAAAGCATTAAAGATTTAAGACTACAAAAATGGAAAATTAGTTTTAGCGCTATGAATTATTTTAAAAGTATATAACTAGGGCAATAGATAAGGACCAAAATTTCAAGACATTTCCACTTAAATTTTATTCAAGTGTTTTGACATTTCTACTATAGTGGATGATTTAATTTAATATATAAAAAGAGTAAAAATAAAATTTGAATTCAAATCTTTATCCTGCACATATCGATGGTTTACTAACGCAACCTCGTAACTTTTCAGGAGAGACAAAAATGATTTATAACAAGTATTTAATGAAAATTTACAAGTATTTAATTGAAAATTTAACAAAAATCATCCAAGTAATTAGATTATAAAAAAACATATATTAAAAATGTTTAAATACTTGTTGTAAATCATTTTTTGTCTCTCCTGAAAAGTAGTAGTTTTTAAGTTACGAAGTTGCGTTAGTAAACCATCGATATGTATCTACATATTGCGTTTGGTGCTTTTTTCATAACCCAACAGTGCTTTTTGCTTTAAAAAAGTTGGCACTACTGATGTAAATACACATACTGTGTATACAGCGTTGTCAACTCGGTGCTTTTCGCACCGTTTTTAGTGCTTTTTGAAATTTTCGACGAGACAAATTTTGAATTTAGTGCTCAGTGCTTTTTTAAATTCATATTCGGTGCTTTTTGTTTCGAGGCGGTGACACTAAACGAAAAATTCATACAAAAAGTTACTTACATATTTTTTTTTGTCGAGGAAGTCTTTCATTCAAAAACATCTGAAGTTAAACTTTAACATTTTAGGCATAATTCATGTAAACAGTGTTTTGCCATACAACAAAGAAGACATAATACAAGTATTTACTCAAATATAGTCTAATAGCGATATTTTGTCTAGTAGAGACAATGGATGGAGAAAGATTGATTGACTTAATGCAATTATGAAAACTTGCATTCCCATCAAACTTCTGTTACTTCCAAATTGAAACGCAGAAGTCTATCGAATGGATCGATATGAATAATTTTTTTTATATATAACTTGATTAAATTGGAAATATTTTTTTTAATTATTAACTTTGTTATTTATATTGTGTTTGCTGCACAACGCTTTTGACACTATTTTAATTTCGATCAAAATTTATTATCTTTGTCACATAGTTAATCTGATTCGAGAGATTCGTTTGTTCATTGGCGAAAAAAAAATTAATTTTTTTTATAATTACTTGAAAATGCTTCGTCAAATTGATTTAAGAATTCACTTATTCTTATAGAAATACAGTGTGTATCGGATGCCTCAAATTCGAAATTTTAGGAATAGAATGCAAGGTCAACCGATTCCTATATTTTTTATGTACATGCCGTCGTTTGCGGCACAGTATATTCAAAATACATTATACATGTTTGCAGCAAACCAATAACCAATCGACCATGTGTAAAATTTTTTTTAATAAAACAATAAAATTTTAAATTTAGTGCTTTTTTACTTAAATTACGCGCTTTTTTCCTGGTTTCGGTGCTTTTTAAAATTTAAAAGTTGACAACGCTGTGTGTATATCAAAGTTAGGCAAACACACATACATATTTATATTATCTATATCAAGGAACATCAATCAGGTACCCGTATTTCTACAACAAATATTACAACAGCAATAACCACATATACTTTGCTGGTATAAATTACCATCTTACTTTTCAAAACAGCGTAGCATCGTCAGATTGCTTGTTTCTTATAGGAAATGTCAAACACCATACAAAACTGAATATTCGATAGGCGTTTATGGATACCCAAATAAAAGCATGCTTTTAGGCTTATACCTACACAATCCAAATTTGACATTCAGATTGGTATAATGACATTAGTCACTTGGTTTATTGCTGCCATCTAATAAATGCGCCTTGATTTATATATTAGTGTATAATATGAGAGAGAGACAGAGAGAGTAAAATGCATGTTTGTACGAATGCTTATGAGAGACTGAATTATTATCCGTACGTATTAAAACAACAAAATTTTTTTTATTATAAATTATTATTCGATAAATTTATTAAAATAACTTTTGTTCTACGAAAAATACAAATATTTTTTCATCAACTACATCTGCGTTGACAGTTTTAACATGTTTAGTTTAACATTACCATATTGCTATATTGTTAAATTTGCCACATGGTAACTAATTTGATTTACATACAAAACAAAAAGAACAAACTTGCCAGACCATATTAAAGTATTAAAATTGAAACGTTACAATATTCAAGGCGAATTCATAACAGGTGACCTTAACAGTCCTGATGATTATCAGGTGTTCGAAGACTGCTTAGACCCCAACTGTCAAAATCTCTTCGTTTATCTGATGTTTGTTTACATTTAAAGTGAAAAAATTATATCGTTCTTTATGTTTAAAAAATATATTTTAAAGTAAAAAAGATTATAATGTATGAATACTTATAACAATGGATCCCAATTGGGTCTCCGAGTGGAGGTGCGGTGTAGCACCACCCTTCCTAACCTATGCATTCTACATTAACTCTTGCAAAATGTTTAACTCCATTAGTTTATTGATGATGATTTTTAAAAAATTATATCGAATATAAAATATTTCTACCACATGTGTCTCGCCAATGCATGATAGCCTTTGGTACAGAATCTTGTATGGATTTTCGCACAATATAGAAATAAGATTTTATCAAACGTTCTGCATTCCTTGAGGCAAATAATTAATATTATTCGATGCATTTGCACGTCGTTGTGGTTGCTGATGTCCATATGGTTCCATTAGCTTTTAGTAGACTAGGCATGTTTATGGAAATTGGATATTTATATAGGCCAATTCAATGGCTCCCAAATTCTCAACCATGACATTGGTTGCTGGTAAATGACTACGCAATAACATTGTCACCACATCAACAATTTTTCCGTGCAATTTTGGGAAACCTTAAATAGATATATACATACATATATGTATATGTATGTATACATATATTATAAATTGAGTTTATACATAGAAATAAATATTCAAGCTTATATTAACATTTCCTGTTGCACTTCATTGCCACAATGCGCTGCATTTCTTCATGTATCAACTCAACACAACGCAAGTTCTTAAATGTGGAGGTAAGACAACTTTTCCGAGCTCAGCTAGTACTAGCTGACTTCTTATATACATATGTATGTATGTATAAATAAGACGCACGATTATTTGTTGTACACTTAAGTATTTCATTGTCCGTTTTTGTGAATAATATCATGCATTTAAGCATAATATTTTGTTTACGGCCATGATGGCCAGTAAAACACATTTTACACCACTGATTTCGCGTTAAACAAACCATCGGAGAGGCTGCAATAAGGCAGCAAGTAAGGTTTATTTACATTGTCCCAAAATATCAGGATCATTTAACCAGAACCGTCTTTCATCATTTTAATTACATTTATTTTACAAATATTATTTTCTGTGTTGTTGATAGTAGATGCACATGGATAGTAAAATATGTTTTTATAAATATGTATGTATTGGTATTTTAGTCAACTGTTTTTGACAGATGGGGTTTTTTGAAGCCAGACGAATTGCATGTTGTTTTTAGTATTGTTGTATTGTTGTAGCGATAAGGTCATCTGTTATGAATTCGCCTTAGCAATATTAAGACACATTTTAAAACGGTATTGTGAACTCCCAACTGTTAAATTTGCCACATGGTAACTAGTTTGATTTACATACAAAAAAAAACAACAAACTTGCCAGACCATATAAAAGTATTAAAATGGAAACGTTGCAATATTAAGACACATTTTAATACGCTATTGTGAATTCCCTAAATAAATAAATGCATGTGTTAAAAAAACAATAATAATAACTACATACATATATATTAGAGGCCTACGTAAACAGTCTTGAAATGTAAATACGTCTTGTTTTTTAAATGTATTCTCGTGGCATGTATAGGGTGGTTTTTTAAGAGGTATAGAACTTCGAATTGAAATAAAACACAAGAAAATCGTTTTAATGTCCATCAATTTGGCTTTATTGGAAGGATAATTTTATGCCATTAATGTTTAAATATGATTTCGGGCATGTGGCCGCCGCGGCTGGCTCGAATAAAGCCAATTCTACAGGTCCAATTTTCAACCACTTTTTCGAGCATATGGGGCCGTATGTTGGCAATAACGCCACGAATGTTGGCTTCCAAGTCCCCTAACGTTTCTGGTTTGTTAGCGCAGACGAGCGACTTCACATATCCCCAAAGAAAATAATCCAATGGTGTCAAATCACACGATCTTGGTGGCCAATTGACAGGTCCATTCCGCGAAATTATGCGCTCATCGAATGTTTCCTTCAATAAATCGATTGTGACGTGCGCTGTGTGGCATGTAGCGCCGTCTTGTTGGAACCACAACTCATCCACATTCATGCCATCCAATTCGGGAACAAAATAGTCGGTTAGTCGGCTCCAATTGCTGTGCACGGTGGCGAATCGATTCATTCGGGTCCTCTTCAACACTTTGCTCTACAGCGTCAATTGTTTCTTCGGTGCGCACTGTTCGACGTCTCTGCGGATGCGTATTATCACATAGAGTAAACGTAGTGCGAAAACGATCCATGGTTAACCGAATTAATTGCTCTGATGGACGATTATGTCGACCATAAAATGGACGGAGCTTGCGGTAAACTTCGCGAACTGAACCATTATTTTCGAAATAAATTTGCACGATTTGCAAGCGTTGTTCTTTTGTCAATCTGTTCACGATGAAATGGCAAACGAAACTAAATATTAATCACTTGACAACTGACAAAATGGCCGCCAGTTAAAAAAGTGATGCCAACTTAAAGTTCTATACCTCAATAAAAAACACCCTTTATTATACTAAACCAATAATAAGTGCTGTCATTTAATAAGCGAAGCACGATGGATGCATTGATGTTCGTGTATATGAGTGTTTACAAGCGATTTCGTGAATATTTCTTGTTCGTAACAAACAATCAAATCAAATTTGCGTATTGTACGTTTGAGTGTGTGTGTAAGATGTAGATGGTAGATGTGCTTACGGGTGGTTTTTTAAAGCAAGCACACACAACTGTTGCCAATGCATGTGTGCGTTTGTATGTGCGTGTGTACATGCATGATGTTTTTATACGCGCCCATGCGTATGAAGAAGCAAGTATCACAAATTCTTCCGTCACGAAGTATTTTCTTCTTTACTCCTATACCTGCAATGAATGAAACAAATTTGAAAAATCCCTCGTGTCTTAAGAGTTCTTGTAAGTAGTCTTTTGCAGGGGTCTAATACATATGTACACACATACGTGTATATAAAAAATGCTTCGGCGAGCGTGACTTGTTGAAATCGTTATTTATATATTCTTCATATTCACCTGAACGTTAGCAAAAAGTAATCATGAGTGTCCCTGGGAAATTTATTGTTTCTTCCCAGCGTTTACAACCCCGTTAATAAGAAATTTCTCACCATACTATCTCTAGCCGTCAAGCAGGGTAAAAACTAGGGTGATCGATTATTCGACTTTTTCCAGAAAACCGGTTTTCGAATAGTTCGAATATTTGATATTATGAAAAACCCGGTTTCGGTTTTTACAATTCAGGAAAAACCGGTCAACCGGTTTTTTAAGTAAGAAAATTATTATACTAAAGTTTTGATTTTATATTGCTTTATTGAAAAAAAGAGAACAGTTCATGTAAATACTATAAAACAATACAAAAATTAAAGGTAAAACATAAAAATTATCTTCATATACTTATGTATAGTACATAAATATGTATATATATATAATATGCAGTTAAGGAATAAACTCTACATAAAAGCATCATTTTTAGGGTTTGTGTAAACTTGGGAAGGTATTTAAAAAATTAATTATGCCAATACTTAGGATGCTAACAAATATGTTTATACAAAAAATAAAAAAAAAATAATTATAATAACACATACAGTGGCAAAAATATTCAAAATACAGAGAAAAAAAAGTCTACATACAGGCATAAAATACATGAAAAAATACGTCCAAAATGTTTGAGGTCGTGAACTTGTTTGAAAAGTCTGTGATTTCCGGTAGCAAGCCGTAGCAAGCCGTGTTTTTATTATAATTATTTTTTATTTTTTTATTTTTTATATAAACATATATGTTAGCCCCCTAAATATTGGCATAATTAATTTTTTGAATTACTTCCCAAGTTTCCTCAAACCCCAAAAATAATGTGTGTATGTAGAGTTTATTCCTTAATGGTATATATATATATGAATGTATGGGCAAGATGGATATCTACCTCTATATAAAATATGAAGCAAAATGTCAACAAAACTAAAAAACATTTTTTTTCAACTGGATTTTGACATCCATTGCACACCATAAGGAAAATTTAATTCGCCTCTGGTATCACCTCATAAAATAATTTCGCTTAAATTTCATGTTTCAGTAAATGTTTCCATGCTCAAAAAACGCTTAGAAATTTCATACTGGAAAAAAAATATTTAGGAAAATCAACAGAACATGTTGGTCTAAGTTTTAACATAGTAAAATCGAATTTTATGACAAAATGTACAAATCGAAAATTAAATTGTAAAAAACCGGACTATTCGACATTCGAAAAATCAACATTTTGAAAAACCCGACAACCGGATTGTAAAAAAACCGGGTTTTAAAAACGGTTGAAAAACCGAGTCGATCACCCTAGTAAAAACCAAGCTGCAACTTGCAGAAAAATGCGGGCAAATTGCTAAAAAAAACACAGAAACATCCTTTGAAAACACTCAATAAATATAGAAGAGAAATTAATGTGCAGCCAGCTACCTGGCTTGATTAAGAAAAAGGACAGTAATAAAACATATAAAACAACAACAAACAACAACTGACACTATTAAGTTAACAAATATTTTACTTGACTTCCAATTCCCCTTCCATCAGTGATGTCTTGTTATTCTTACATACGAGCATTTGGTAGAACGTAAAAACATCAATGAATGTTTCCTGATTGTATGACATGTTTGGGGTAAAAAAAGAAAACTAAAATTATTTTCAATACGTGGCCTTACATATTCAAACATTTTTGTATTACCATTAAAATGTGAGCTTTAACAGGTGTCAAACAAGAGAATATCAAAGATAGCAGGCAGCCAAACATATGTATGTACGTACAAAACATGTTGAATGTTGTATTGGTAGCATACAGCCAGCACTTATAAGCATAATAAGCCAATTCATTAACTGTCTGAAAATATTTTGTGTAATTTGTCGATTAAATGGTGCTAAATATTCTAATTGGAAGTTTTAAATTAACGGCCTGATGTATAACAAAATATTAGCAACAGTTTATACAGTACTTACCATGAGCTGCTTACTAAAATGACGATTTATCTTAGCAAATCGTTGGAAAGCTATACTCTATCTTATACTCTATCTTATTGCCTGCTCACAGTGAAAATTTTAAGATGGCAAAATGTTGCTACATTAAAATTTTAAGATGTTCATTGTAAATTCCCTGAATATGTTTTCTATTACCATAATTAATTTTATATTGCCAATTTTTGAGACCAGTGTGGACAGTTCTCCTTAAACACTTTCATTTCGCACCCGTATAATAGGAATAAAAAATATTCCACCATATTAAATTAAGGTTAACGAAAAATATTGATTTATTTAATTTCTTTTTTCGAATTCGTCTCAGAAAGCTTCTTATTTGATAACACATTTAAAGAGTTTGATTATGACTTCCATTAATTTTTCCCTGCTTTTAATTTAAGATAAGATAATTTTATAATTTTTATTTAAGATAAGATAAGATGCCAACAGAAAACGTTCGATTGTATTGAAAACAACAATAAAAAAGAGAATTTGTTTTTCTTTTCAATATAAGTAATCGATCGAACGTTTTCTGTCGACAACGTGAGACAGGCCAAATAAAAAGTAAGCTAAAATAAGTAAAAGTAAAAGCTCGAAAAATAAATCAGCAAACAGCTGTTTATGTTTGCGGCGAAACCCCAAAATTAAAGTCAGCAAGTCAGCTATAATCAAATGCAGTGTTGCCCATAAGGTTCGATCTAACAACTTTTTTGTATGGCTATGGTTATGGCACGTCTAATTGATACTCACCACTAAGAACTTTTAAGTGGTGAGTATCAATATACTATACCATTTTGCACGTGCTACGATGCAAGACCATTTGCACAAGCTTGTGAATTAGGCTAATGTATTTAACTGTCTTTATTATAAACTTGTGCACTATAAATAAATAATAGCCCAATTCACAATCTTGTGCAAATGGTATTGCATCGTTGCATGTGCAAAATGGTATAGTATATTGGTACTCACCACTAAGAATTGTTAAGTGGTGAGTTTCAATATACTATACCATTTTTCACATGCAACGATGCAAGATCATTTGCACAAGATTGTGAATTGGGCTAATGTATCAGTAATATTTTGATTGTGAATCACTGCATGAGTAAGTAACCATAACAACTCATGATTTTGCATGTGTAAATTTTGCAATCGATTATTTTTACACTGTCTGGCAAAATAAATGTAGTCATCTACCGTTTGTATTTGTTTGGAACGAACTAATATATGTACATGCAGACATAAGCATATTTATATATTTCAACTGTAATTATTAACTGCCTTATTCATAAAAAATATTTGAGGCTTATTAAGAGCTTATATGACATATTTCTATGAAAAATTTTTCAAATAAACCTGTAATAAATCTAAAATATATTTTATGAATTATACCGTAAATATCTAAAGGGTCCGCCAGATAACTTTTAAAAAAAAAGAAAAAAAACTACTGAAGCTTCGGCTGTGTGGCACGTAGCGCCGTCCTGTTGAAACCAAATGTTGCCAATATTCTCCTCTTCAATTTTTGTGAACAAAAATTTGTTCAACATGGCCCGATAACGATCGCATTGACTGTAACGGCCACTCCTTGCTCATTTTCGAAAAAAAAAAATGACCCAATTATGCCTCTGGACCAAGATCCGCACCAAACAGTGACTCGTTTTGGGTGTGTCGGCTTTTCAATGTATTCGCGCGGGTTTTCTGTGCCCCAAATGCGATAATTTTGCTTGTTTACATACCCGCCAAGATCAAAATGAGCTTCATCTGAAAAGATGATTTTTTTTGGCAAAATCGGCATCTTCTGTAAGTCGATCGCAGGCCCACTTTGCGAAGCGAAAACGCATTGGATGGTCAGCTGGCTCGTTCAGCAGAAGGATAAAACTAATTATCTGTCAAATCAGACATGAGCTAAAAAAAAGCAATGTGAGTCCGATCACAGAGGAGATATGTAAACATCTAGTAATGAAATTTTTTTTTTAAGTTGGAAATACTTATGCTTTTAGTATCTTTTTTTAAATTAATTGATTAAAAGTATCAAAACTTTCAATATTGTAAATACATATGAATTTGTTGGTTTTTTTTTGTTTTATTAAACTTATTTGGTTAGTAAATGGGCACACTGCAGTATATGTATATGTACTGCATTCAAAATTGCAGTAAGCAGTAAATTTACTGATTACTAAAAAAATTCAGTAGATTTTTACTGCTAATGAAATTTAGTAGGGCCGTAGCAAGTGGCAAAGTTTTTTCATTCAAATTTTGAAACTTTTGTATGAAAAACATTTAGCCACTTGGTAGAATTTCATTATGATACTGATTACTGAAAATTTAATGCACCTCATCATATTTAGGAAATTTATAAAAATTGTAGAAAAAATTTTTAGTAAGCAGTAAAAATTTTTTTGTTTTTACTGAAACTTTAGTGGTACTGCAGTGCTCATCTATGGTAAATGCCTTTACTTTTACTTTTTAATTTTTAATTCCTGTTGTTCATCGTTTAGTTGTTGCTGTTCTTGTTGTTGTGTACGCATTGCAATTAAAATAAATTCAGTAAAGTGCGACTTTGACTCGCGCACATTCGGTTTTGATAATTTTTTTTTAACTAGCTTTCTTAATTTTTTAAGTTTTTTAAATTTAAACGATTTTTTTCAATTTTATCGCTTTTTTCTCGTTTTGGCGTTTTTTCTCATTTCTCTTAATTTTCGCAATTTTGTTCACTTTGGCGATTTTTTCATTTTTGGCGATTTTTTCATTTTGGCGATTTTTTCTGTTGTTTTGGGTTTTTTTTTCATTTTGGCGATTTTTTTCTGTTTTTGGGGTTTTTTTTATTTAGGCGATTTTTTCATATTGGCGATTTTTTTGTTTAAGGTTTCTTTTCATTTTGGCAATTTTTGCGGATTTTCGCGATTTATTTTAGTCCTAGAGTTTTTTTTAATTTGGTGCTTTTTTTTTTGTTTTGGCGATTTTTTATATTTGGCGATTTTATATTTTTTTCAAGAGTTTTGCTCTTACGGTTTCCAAGATACAGCAAGTTGTCAAAATTATTAAGTCAAAATTGCATTAACTGATGGAACACCCATTGATTTAAATTTTTTAAATTTAGTGTTAATTGTTGTAGTTTGTATAAAAATACACTAACTTTTAAAATTTCAAGTGTATATATGTACATACAATTGTATGTATATTACATGGGATTTTAAAATTTTTCGTTGCTCGTTTTGGAACACCCTTTAATTTTTAACTCTCATGTATTTGTTGTTGTAGTGGCCAAATGTCTACACATTGTGTCCAAATTTGAAGTCCGTAGCTCTTACGGTTCATTTTCACCTTTGGTGTACGGAAATATACAGAAAAATAACCGGCGGCGGCGCATCGTCGGCTTCGAGCCGGTCGACTTGTTTCTCTGCTTGGTATTGCTTCTTTCAAACACTAATACACTCATACATAGCTCACACCGATTTGACAATGCAAAGCAAAAAGCAAATAAATCTCAGCAAAGAAATCAAAGTCAAAAGATTTTTACCCCCTAGCGTATATATGTTTACACATCAAAAACGTTAGAATAGAACGTAAGAATTTTAAAATATTCCTAAAAACTTCGAAGCAACAAAATAAATTCAAAGCTACATATCTATATCTTGAAATAAAAACTAATTAAGATACACTTTTCGAGTATTGGAATTACTCCACCATGAGTCAATAGTGCCTCAAATATGTGAATATAATTTCTCTCAAAGCATGTTTTGTCCATCTTAGAATTCTGTCATCACTACTATAAAAATATTTTTCCAAAATAATGAATTTCAGTTGTCTCAAGTGGATGTGCAAATGACACAAATATATTCACGGTAGAGTCAACCGATTGACTTGGATAGAAATGAAAAAAAAAATATTGTGAAGAAAATTAGAAAGAAAAATTCGATATGTTTTTCGCACGATACTTTTCACAAGCCAAATCAAACAGGGATAAACGCTTTGAAATAAAAAACACAACAGTGCACAAGTGCCAAGTTTTGATTATTGTCAAAGTAATGACGATTATTGTCACAGTGGTTGTGGTTGTCAAAATATTTGTGTATCAGAGCGAGAGAGGGTTTCTGGGAGCTTCGATGGAATCGCGTTGTTGCTTATAGCTCTAAGGCAAAAATCTGCAAAAAACGAGAAAATTATTTCTTGTCCGGCTAAAAGTAAACATATTTAATATATTTTTTTTTTGTAAATCACCTATTGCCATAGAGCTTCAAAGCTTGGTTGTAAAAAGGATAATAAACGTTATAAAAAATTTTGCAATAAAAAGTTACACGCAAAATGCAAATTCGTGCAAGTTACGTGTTATAAAAGCGCTCATGTGACGCCATAATAAAAGAATACGTATGAAAAAAAAAAAAAAATAAAGTGATAAAAGAGTAAATTGTCTTAAATATGCAATAAATTAATTTGTATAAATAACAAAAAATTAAAACGAAGTGTATATTATATGTATGTATGTATAGTATGTTTTTTTATAGTAATTTCAGTCTGTTGAGTGAGTCATAATATGTCTCTTTGAAAAATTTTGAACTCTTCCAGCTATAAATAACGATTTTCTCTAAAAATAATATGAATTTTTCTTATGTTTTAAAATTTTAAAAATGTTAGTCAGGGCGATTTGCAGTTTTTGCAATGCCAGTTTACTGTATACATTTTTTTGTGAGCGACTTGAAAATTTATTATAAAATAAAAAATATTCTTACCGGGACTTTGAACCACAATCAATAGTGCATTTTCTGCGTGTCTTTTTTACATAAAGAAATTTAATTCAATTGTCAAGTTGACTGGTCAGGTAAATTGTTATTGGAATTTGTATTAAAAAAATATTTTTTTTTTTCGGTTAGTCGAACTGATTGGAACTTCGGGTGTTTTTTTACCACAAAACGATCCAGTAAAGCGAGTTCAGTCCCTTCTATTCATCACGAAATCCGAAAATGGTTGAGTGCTTTGAAAAATAAATTTTACTTTTATATGTTTAGGATTGGTGTGCCAGATTGCTGAGAAGAGTCTGTGAATTTTTTTTCTCACTTGGACCCAAGTAACAGGTCCCTCTGTGTGTCACATGAGAGTAGGAAAAGGATAGTGCGAGTACAGATAGTGAAGTGATAGATAGAGAGGAAAGGAGCTCAATTCGTTTAATTAATTTTGCGTTTTAACTACTCTGCTATTGTGAGTTTGGTTAATTTTTATAGCATCGTTGCAGCGCGTTTGGCGTTAGCTAGGTGCATTATTTTAGCTATGTAGCCATTTTCTTACTTATTTTACTTCGCCGACGATTATTTAATATTAATATCGACATAAATATCGTCATTTAATATTCAAATAGCCATATCAACCAAATAATTCAAAAATAGCAATTTTATTAATTAATTAAATTGGGCACCTAAAAAATTAATTTACTTAAATTTTAAGGCTTTTTTGTTTCTCCTGTTAAAAAGTAAAAAGTGTACCTACGACCTTTTGGATTTCAGGTGACGATTTCTACATTGGGGGTGGAATAGTCTTATATAGAAATCCTTAGCCATAGGATTTGAATACGCTAAGAACCCTAATTTTCTAAAGTTAAAAAAAATGTATAAGCCATGGGTAAATGAGGGTAAATGGGTCCTCATCGGAGTCAAAACTAGGGAAAACGAGGCAAAATCCACAAAAAGCTTCACAACTGTCCCTGAGTTACTCTTAAAGGGCTAAAGCTTAAAACCGACCCACACTAATAGTTCCCCACTACATTTTTTTTAACATACCCAATACAATATTTTTTTTTTGCCTCAACATTTGTTCAGAATACACTCAGGCAGCCTACATCTTCAATCATTAGGGTGGTCCACATATACAAATTTTTAATTTCTAAAAAGTGTTTTATTAGGAATATGTAAACAACTGCCCCTGAATTACTCCTAGAGGGGTAAGACTTAAGACCGACCCCCACTAATATTTTCCTCCTACATTTTTTATGAACATTCCAACTTCCTATCTGCGGTCCTTAAAGGGGATTCCATACAAAATATTATTTTTATATAACTATCCCCCTTGCACTAACTAGCAACATAGTGCCCCTAGAGGAGTCAAATATATGGCCGACCCACAATATTTTTGTTGCCAAAACATTTGTTAAGAGCACACCCAGCCTCCATCTTCAATCATTAGGGTGGTCCCCATACACAAATTTTTAATTTCTTAAAAATATTTTATTAGGTATATAAAAACATATTTTTATAAACTTTACAAAATAAGGGTTCCCAGCGTGTTGAAATCAAAAATTCGTGCACTATTCCACCCATAATGTAGATACATACATATCGCTCAATTACTCAAACAACGTCATAACTCAAAAAAACTAGTTCACCAGAACACGAGTCTAAAGTTTTCAGTTTACACACAATTTAATGGAAAAAGAAAATTTCATTTTTCTCTCAAGACTTGAGTAAACAAGATATTTGTATGAAATTTTTACACAACATGAATAGCGATATTTTTTTTAAGGGAAGTAACACTCAGGCAATGAATGCCTACTATTATTACTAGGTGTTACCTTCCTTAGGAAAGGGATACTAATAGAGAACACAGGCGGTGAATGATCAGACAGAGAAAAGCTTCATTCTTTTACAACTCTGCTTTTTGCACGTTTTTTTTTTTTAATAATGCAATGTTGCAGCGCCTTCGGTGTTAAATGAGGCGTATTAAATTTTTTTGAAGCTGTGGTTAGTAGCCATTTTATCGGTTATTTTACTTCGTCAATGATTATGCTACACAGCGAAGGAGGGCGATCTGATGTTGCATTAGGATTGGTGTCTGCTGAAGTCGGTATAGTTCAGTGAACAGTGACTATGCCTTCCTAAAACAGCTGACACAAAGGAACACTAATGCACATCAGAAAAATGCGTGGTGTTGTTATTAAATGACTGTTGGATACAGTAATTGAACCCAGTACCTTCCGTCTTGTAGTCAACGTGGTAACTACTTCAGGGAACGCCACACTCATATGAGGACTAAATCTGCATCTAACTCAAAATATCAATTTTTTGAGTTATGACGTTCTTTGAGTATATGAGCGATATGTATACGAGTGTTTTAAGGACCGAAAATTTTTTGTCTTCAAGTATTAGAACGCATAATTACTTAAAATATTTGAGTATAGATATTTATTTTTATATTAACCAAATGAGAATTACACCACAAATATTTTAAATTTTTTGATTTTTTTCCTTTGGTTATTAAAGAAAAATTTATAATTTCCGTTTTTATGTGATCGATTTTATCTGTTTTTTTTTAATAAAAATAAACTTGTCAAGGGGTAGTTACTGGTAAATCCTCCCAAATGGAATTAAAATGTTTATTATTCATATCAATATACACAAATACATAGATACATATGTATTTATGGACATACATATTTACATAGTTAATTATAGAATAATGAATAATAATGAATACAACCTGACAAACTATACGGTCTAATGACTTAGAGGGGTAGAGTATGGGAAATGTCTTAAGCATTAGCGCAACAAATATCAAATACACTAAAGCCGCGTCTTGCGCCCTTTTGACTCAATTTGACTTAATTTGCCTTGCGACATTTCGATTCTAGTTTACGTCATTACACATCATATTATTTTTACACTGAAATCATAATACTATATTAATAACTTTTCAGTTAGGGAGCAAAAAGAGAAATTCCTATTTAATTTTGCTAAAAAATTTATTCTAAACAATTAAGCTATGTACAGACGATTGCTAGGTCTTACAATATTGCCAGATCTGGCAATGTGCTGACAATGTACTGGTATTTAAAAATTGTCAGCACAGAGAAGATTGTCAGTTCACACGGTTGTATCAAATTTGTCAGAAAATCTTACGATTTATTTCCAGGCGGTTGTATGAGAGTAAATTTATCTGACAAAATCGCCAGTCAAATAATTGTCAGTTCCTCAGTGCGTTGCCAGACTCAAAGCCTTTGTTAGAAATTGTTAAATATTAATCGTTTGTGGTTGTGTTAAATGTGAAAATTTAAAATATGAATTGTTATATACCATAAAGAAGCAATTGCAATGAATTTGGCTGCATATATTTTAAAGGGTGTTTTTTATTGAGGTATAGAACTTTAAGTTGGCATCACTTTTTTAACTGGCGGCCATTTTGTCAGCTGTGAAGTGATTAATATTTAGTTTGATTTGCCATTTCATCATGAACAGGTTGACAAAAGAACAACGCTTGCAAATCGTGCAAATTTATTTCGAAAATAATGGTTCAGTTCGCGAAGTTTACCGCAAGCTCCGTCCATTTTATGGTCGACATAATCGTCCATCAGAGCAATTAATTCGGTTAACCATGGATCGTTTTCGCACTACGTTTACTCTATGTGATAATACGCATCCGCAGAGACGTCGAACAGTGCGCACCGAAGAAACAATTGCCGCTGTAGAGCAAAGTGTTGAAGAGGACCCGAATGAATCGATTCGCCACCGTGCACAGCAATTGGAGCCGACTAACCGACTATTTTGTTCCCGAATTGGATGGCATGAATGTGGATGAGTTGTGGTTCCAACAAGACGGCGCTACATGCCACACAGCGCACGTCACAATCGATTTATTGAAGGAAACATTCGATGAGCGCATAATTTCGCGGAATGGACCTATCAATTGGCCACCAAGATCGTGTGATTTGACACCATTGGATTATTTTCTTTGGGGATATGTGAAGTCGCTCGTCTACGCCAACAAACCAGAAACGTTAGGGGACTTGGAAGCCAACATTCGTGGCGTTATTGCCAACATACGGCCCCATATGCTCGAAAAAGTGGTTGAAAATTGGACCTGTAGAATTAGCTTTATTCGAGCCAGCCGCGGCGGCCACATGCCCGAAATCATATTTAAACATTAATGGCATAAAATTATTCTTCCAATAAAGCCAAATTGATGGACATTAAAACGATTTTCTTGTGTTTTATTTCAATTCGAAGTTCTATACCCCTCAAAAAACACCCTATACTATACGAATATTTTTGCACTTCTCTTCTTTAAAATCAAGCGTGTAGAGTGCTGCCCAAAGAAAAAATGCTCATACAATGACGCCATTGTCAGATGCATAAACTTCGCACATCTGACAATATTAAAATGTATCACAAATATCTGGAAATAATTTTACAATGGCACAAAAATGTGTGCACAAGATTGTAAGATGTCTGGCACTTAGTTGTCAGCTGCTATGCTGGCAATGGACTGACGATGCTTTCTCTGGCAATGATTGCCAGTTCACACGTTTGTAAGACATTTTTAGCACATTTTACTGGCAATATTGTGAGATCTGACAACCGTATGTGCTAATGAAATTTCAATATTTGGTCCAATTAAAAATCAGAGCACTTAAAATTAAAAAAAAGTCTGAATTGCTTTGTTTCGGCTTGCGTCACATATACCGGGTCATTACTAATGACGGGACTCCAGTGTATAGGAATAAAATTTTTTTACATATTTTTTTTTTCAATTTATTAATTTCTTGTGCAGGTAGTAACTCACATACATACAAACACATGTATGTGTGTGTTATAATTTTTACCCTACAATCATTTGGAAGATATCTTACCCAGAAGATATAAATACAATCAGGTATGTGATGAAAAACGATTTAGACACAAAAACAATTTGAAAACGATAAAAGGTGTGATATGTTTCTTATAATAAAAATAATATATATATATATATATATATATAAAATATAATAATTTTAAAACTTGTTTTTAATAGTCTTTCCAGACATTTTTGATACATTACTTTTCACAGCTCCAATATGTGATTTATGTTTTATCTTCTAGTGTGCTTTTTAGAAGTCAGTAGTTTAAGATAAGCTCAAAAAATGATGCTCAAAATCTATCGGAATTCCTCACACCTTTTGAAAACGATTGTTTTGAAATCGTTTTGAAAACGATCGTTTTCCATCACATACCTGATTATCTTATTTTTATCATTTAGAAGAAAATCATTAAAGCAATACTTTTTCTATATTAAAATATTTTCATTTCAGTGAAACTTTTTGAATGAACAGTTCAAAATGTAGTGACTATTTATTTTCTCCTATAACAAGGTATTTTATGTTATTAAAATGTTGCATTTTTTCAGCCTGGCGTTTTATCACATGCGCAATAAATTTATAATATCAATATGTTTTTAACTAGAAGATAAAAAAATGGCTCCATGAAAAATCGCCCAAAACCAAATCGCCCACAAATGAAAATGAAAAATCGCCCAAAATTTCAAAATAAAAAATCACCCAAAAAATGAAAAATCGCCCAAAATTTTCAATATGAAAAATCGCCAAAAAAAAAATTAAAAATCGCCAAAAAAAAAAAAATTAAATATCGCCCAAAATTAAAAAACACCAGAAAAAAATTAAAATTATAGTAATTTCATTTTTATATTAAAATGAAAAAAGAAAAGTTATAGAGAAGAGTAAATAATGTTCGTTCGTTCCCGAATTTTCTACACCATAGCGTTCCTCGACACGGAGTTGCCTAATAAATATTTTCTGCCTTGCAAAGTTTTCCTGCTTATGCACGTTTTCTTGCACTGTCGGCCTTCGGCCGGGCTTAAGGATTTTCTCCACCATGGTATTTCCCCACACGGCGCTGATTAATAAAGATTTTCTGCTTTGCCAAGTTTTTTTGTTTAATAACCTTTTCCTGCACTGACGGCCTTTAGAATTTTCTCCACCATGGTATTTGGGTGTATTCTTCCTATTAATTTTTAAATGTTTGAACAATTTTGGACGATTTTTCATATGAAAAATTACTTAAAACTTGTATGAAAAAATTTTTGGGCGATTTTTCATTTTTATTTTTGGGCGCTTTGGTTTTGGATGATTTTTCATGGAAAAATCGCCCAAAATTTCAAAATGAAAAATCACAAAAAAAAAAAAAATGAAAAATTTACCAAAATTTTGGGCGTTTTTTCATATGAAAAATCACCCAAATTTTTGTATGGAAAAATTTTGGGCGATTTTTCATTTTTATTTTTGGCCGATTTGGTTTTGGGCGATTTTTCATGGAGCTTAAAAAAATATTTAATTTAAAATAAAAACAATCAGAAAATTTTCAAGACATTATGTCAGGAAATTTCTTTTTATACTAATTACTCCCTTGATGATAAATTGAATTTAGTTGACCATAAAAAATTCCTTTAAATTTTAATTAATGGAAGTTTTATAAATATGTACATACATACATA
This sequence comes from Tachina grossa, assembly GCA_949987645.1. NCBI lineage: Eukaryota > Metazoa > Arthropoda > Insecta > Diptera > Tachinidae > Tachina > Tachina grossa. The sequence goes on from OX465276.1 coordinate 135,908,854, forward strand.
TATATGTTTTTCTTCCTTCAGATAATTTAGCAAAATTGTAAAATTGTACTTTAGGAGACAATCTATCGTTATAAATAATTTATCTTCCTAAAGATAATCTGGCAATATCATAAATAATTCTATTAGATGATTATCTAGCAATGTCAAAGTTTTATCTTCTAGAAGTATTGCATTCGTATTTCTTCAAAGTATCGCCCTGGCCGCACAAGCTCTCCCGAAGGGGGAATCTTCCGCAATACGAATATTCGATTTCGAATCATTTTCGTATTACTTTGCTTGTAGGGTACCCTTTGTTGATTTGTTGAAGAAATACGAATGCAATACTTCTAGAAGATGAAACTGTGATATTTCTAGATAATCATCTAATAGAATTATTTATGATATTGCCAGATTAACTTTAGGAAGATAAATTATTTATAACGATAGATTATCTGCTAAAGTACAATTTTACAATTTTGCTAAATTATCTGAAGGAAAAATGTATATATATATATATATATATATACACATATATATATATATATGTATAAACGTATGTATGTTTATATATAAAACTACCATTAATTTAAATTTAAAGCAATTTTTATGGTCAACTAAATTCAATTTATCATCACGGGAGTCATCATATGTTCAGTATAAAAAGAAATTTCCGGACATAATGTTATGAAAATTTTCTGATTGTTTTAAATTTATATTAAATACTTTTTTATCTTCTAGTCAAAAAAATATTGATATCATAAATTTATTGCGCATGTGATAAGACACCTGGCTGAACAAAATGCAACATTTTAATAACACAAAATACCTTGTTAAAGGAAAAAATAAATAGTCAATACATTTTGAACTGTTCATTCAAAAAGATTCACTGAAATAAAAATATTTTAATATAAAATAACAAAAATTAAAAATTTTAAAAACCCCCGACTTTCTTCAGAAAAGATGTTATATCTTCTAAACGGCTGCACCGATTTTCTTCAAACATAGCTAAGAACCATCTCGATCAAGTCATCTTTCAAACAGAAAAAAACTAAATGAAAATCGGTCCAGCCGTTTGGCCTGTACGTGGACACTGACACACAGATACACAGATACACAGACACACAGACACACACTACAAACTTATAACACCCCTTTTTTTAGTCGGAGGTTAAAAAGTATTACTTTGATGATTTTGTTCCAAATGATAAAAATAAGATATTGTATTTATATCTTCTGGGTAAGATATCTTCCAAATGTTTGTAGGGTAGGTTTGTTTACTAAAAATAATGTTCACACACACATACACACAACATACATACTTATGGCACATGCATAAAAAACACCTACTTGCAGTCCAGTTATCCTGGAAATCATTAATTTAATGACCAAAACAGCTGGTAATTACAATTCATGGGAATACTTTGACTAAACATGCTGAAAGCAGAAAAAAATTGTTAGAATTAAATTATTGAAATGTTGACAACTTCTGAGCTTTCTTGTATGTATCTTGTATTTAAATGAAATAATGATTAATCATAGTCTACCGCAAACGTCTTGAGCTATAGCTGTGAAGCAGAGAATGACAATGAATGCTCCAAAAAAAAAATATATACAGAAGTAAATTGTTTTAATTTAAGTAACTGCGTATAATCATAATTGTAAAGTAAGCAAATTCCATGCTCATATATTTTTTATCATGCAATTATAGTCATATATGACTATAGCAACTATGACTGTAGCGATACAAGATCATCTCTAATTCGTTTATGCAAAAAATTAAAAGCTCTACAACTAAAAGTAAGAAGGCTATGGATATTTAATCGGACAAAAAAAAATGTACGCATGATACTCGGGATATTTATTCATCATTCGCCACCGTATACATACACCCAGAGAAAAAAACATATTAAAATCAATAAAAATCATATTGAATTAATAAGAAACATTAACAAAAGTCTAGTCATGTTGAAATTTCGTATTTCAATATGGAAAAATATTAATTTACAGTATTAATTTATTAATTTTATTTACTTTTAAGTACCTCAATATACATTTTCTATTACATTGAAAATTATTGAATTAATGTTATGAGATCTCATTTTTAAGTTACGGCTTTTCCCTGAGTGTACAATGCATGTGTATTAGTGATACACGAATATTCGTATTCGTATTCGAATTGCCGAATATGCTGCCAATTTTAGATATTCATATTCGTATTCGTAATCACAAAATTCAGGCGAATACGAATACGAATATGTTTCAAGAAAAATTAAATAAATAAATGCATACATCCTAAACGAAATTTAAATAAATGGTTAAAAATAAATTTTCATTAAATTTTTTATAGAAACTTGTACTTTGTATCATTCTCAAATGCTATTTAATGACGATCATTAAAATGTTTGATAGTTTTTATTAACTTTAAAGTACGCCAACAGGAGTGTGAAGTTCTTTTTCATAAATTTTTTTCATATTTCATTTTGCAGGCGCAAACAGATCCCCAATTTTGTGTCTATACATTTCTCATATAATATTTGTATTCGTGTTCGCATTCGCGAATATCAAAATTTGACGTTCGTAACATCACTAATGCGTATATAAAATGAAATGGAAATTGTGTTTTGGTTGTTTTAAAACATGGTTTATGTGAATGTGTAAATAAAATAGCCCTGTATATACGCATGTGTAGCCGATTAATGGTCAGAGTATTTTTATTTATACTCTTGCGTATACTTGTAGCTCACACAGTCTACACAGAAAGAAAAAAAGCCGTATTTAATTCAAGTTTGTTCCACTTAGTTTTAGTATGAATCGCACTTCAAAATTTAATAACCAATAGCAACAAACCGAAAAAGGAATTACTTTAGAAAACCAATACAACAAAAACAAATTTTAATATTTTGTTGTTACTCCCAATGTTAGTGTGTGATTGGTCCTTAGTTATGATTTTGTCACAAATCTCAGAGAATAATTTTTAAACTTTATAATCTATTTTTAATTTCAAATAAATACATATTTTTACCAGAAATCAAATAAACACAAGTTTACCGATTCAAACCGCCTCCATAATTACAGTTCATTCTTCTTTCTTATATTTACATATGTATGTATGTAGACATATAGACATATGTATGTATTCATATATTTTGCAACTATTTACTTAATAACTGCAATGCATACGTAAGAAAATTTGCGCAAAAAAAATAAACAGTTTTATTCCTCCGAATTAATACCTCTTCCTACTATTCGTCAAGAAGTGTGAGGATGGCGACAGGCGCTGATAATAACACGAATGCATCGCACTATTTAATCCTTTAATGCTTAGTAATTTAGCTAACAAGAGTTGCAAAGGAGTAAATTGTTTAAGTGAAAGTACAAAATAATCACTTCAGTGAAAAAGCAAACAGAATTTACTTTAATTTGCCTCTGAACACACCACAGATCGAAATTCAATTTAAAGCGATAAAATAAGATTTTTTAAGCGATAACCCAGCAAAAATATTTATCTACCTGGAAGCAGGTTGGTAAGGTATCACATGAGTTTTGTTCGTGATGTCTCACTTGGTAGCTCTCCAGGTATCACCTTCTGAATGCATATAGGATGTGCAGAAAGAAGCCTATACCTCATGCCTGGGTGTTGCAGCAATAATAATTTAATAATTTAATAATTTCAAATATAAGATATATTGGAAATTGCATACTGTCGTACGGGATAGTCATACACATTTAAAGTGGAAAAAATATCAAAATAAAATAGATTTTTGTTTTAATTCTTAGCCTAAGTTATGGCCCTTGATTAGCTCTATTAATACGGCTAAATCCAATTATACCTAATTTTTAGTTTTAAGGATAATTGCGAAAAACTAAGACTGTCGCACGAGACAAAAAAAAAAACAAGTATGTTTCGCAGTCATTGTTTCTTAAAATGGGCAAGATTTTACTAAAAAAAATATGAATAGTTTTTTTCTTATTTAAATTTAATAATATTCGTACGGGAAATGGCGTACGAGACATTTTTTTCCATCATGATGTTAAAATTTTTAATCGACTTCAAAAATAGGAGGAGGTTAACAATTCGTTTCTATATTTTTCTGATGTTTTTTTGCGAAATTATGAAAAACAAGTTCAATAAAATTAAGCATTCAATGTGTATAACTTTAAAATATCGACGAAATTAAAGAAAATATAAAGTGAGATTAAAAAAGAAATATATTTTACAAAATGTGCAAAATTAAATACAAATAGCGTTGGGTACATTAATTATATTTTTTTTTCGGAATGTGCAGTTTAGCTAATTTCACTTCCTGACCTTTGCAACAGAAGAAGTGCAATTGAGATATGTGTGGTCCAAATTATACAACGAAGAATACTTCTCAATATCATCGGATGGTATAAAATACATTTTAATCCCTTATATGTTTAGCTGTGCACATTGATAAAAAGAAAATGAATCGGGTATAATAAGATTTTTTGATTTAGTCATTTGCCAGACTTTCCATTTGATAACTGCTCCAACTCCATTAACGGCCTCCTTCCATGCGAGCTAGCGATATTTCTCGACTTTTTACTCTATAGTTTTGCAATTTAATTTAATTTTCTTTTAATTTTTCTCTGTACCGTTTGCAGTTCTCGCTCTTTTTTATTAATTTTGATTTAAATAATTAAATTATAGAATGCTCTTCCAAAAATAATTAGTTATTAAAGAAAATATTTTTTAATACTTTTAAATTTCACACTAGCGATGTCGTATGAGACAAATTTTGCATAGGCGCCTGGTTCGCAATTCTTTCTATTTTCAAAATGTTTTTTTTTATTTTAATTGCAATAAAAATATCTGTTTGTAATCATTACTTTATAAACCTTCTTCAAGCAGTTTCGATGTATTGATACAAAGTGGTGTTTTTCAATGTCGTACGGGACATTGAATTAACGGATAATGCGAAGCAAAATTTTATTGTTATTTTTAATCATATTGAATCGTATGCATTATTTTCTAACTCTTTATATCCTTACGGAGATTTAAGAGAGAAAACTCAATCTATAACGATTAGCACAAAACTTGCTCGTCAAATTAAAAAAAATTTTACTTGATTGACTTTGTACATGAATATCTCTAAATGAGTAATTTTTGCAGACTTATTAAATTTTATTATTTTTCTTTCAAAATTTGCAAAAAAAAATTTTTTTTCAAGAATTTTTAATTTTTCTGTCTTTGCAGACCTTCTGAGAGAAATGCCCATATAAAATCTAGAATACAAGAACCATTTTTTATCAAATGACTATGGAAATATTATATACATATATTTCAAATATTATAAAATACTTTTTATGCCCTGTTTATCATGCCACTTCTTTTTTTTATTCTTATATATAGCTGAAATTTGTAGTTAGTTGTTAGAATGAATGAAAAAAAATTGTTTTCGTGTACGAATTGAGGTAATTGTTTACATGCACACTTCCTTAATTATTCACCAACTAAGTGGTCATGGGCGCCAACGGCTACAAACAAATCAAAAATTCATGTTCATTTTCTAAATGGCTTTATATTTACAAAAAAAAAAAATAAATCAATATTTCTTTACATATTTTTTATTTCAATAAAAATACATTTGTACAAAAGTATGTGCAAATGGACTCTTTTAAAAAATTTTATGTCTGTACATAAAAGGATAAATAAATATATTTCAGTTAAATTATGCACTGCAATTCGTATTATAAGGTAATGGCGGCTAGCTCGCTATTTTTTTTTTAGCTGGTAACATTGTTAAGGTACTCGTATTAATTGCAGCAATGTTGTTGTTTTGCAAACAATTTAATGAAACGTAACGCTTGAAACTAATCGCTAAAAATTAACAAATTAAATTTTATATGTGCAGTTGCATTTATTTGATTAAGTCTCATTTGTATAAATACATATTTCGAGTAAGATGACAAGCTGTAATTTTTTGTTGCTTCTGTCCCACGATGACGACAAACTTCGACTTGTATGTATGTAAGTGTGCGACAACTCGAACTTTGTCCACATCTTGAGACAGGCCCTTATGTATTCAAGTTGAGAAATAACGTGGAAATACAGCTGATTACAGTAAACAAAAGATATTTGTGATCCAATATTCACATGATAGCTCGATGATGGATGGCAACCGAAATTCAGTTGCCTAAAAGCTATCAAAAATACGACTATGCCATATTGGCAGGTGAAAATAACGTAAAAAAAAGCTTTAAAATGTAATCAATGACTTCAAATATCCTTCTAATAAAGCCAGATTTGCTTTCTCATTTCAAAAAGTTCAAGGTGATAAAATTTAAATTTCTATAAAAAAACACTAATTTTTAAATTGACTGCATTAGTTCAAAAAAAATACTTGTGTGGCAACACTCTATTCTTAAATAGCTGGTTGTTGTTATTTAAATTTATTTTATTTTTACATACTCTTACAAATACAATTTGAAGCTGAAAAAAAGTCAGCCAATGTAGCAATGGTAAAGTAAGAAAATAAAAAACATGTTGATTATCGAGTTCTTGTTTCAACTTTGTTATTTGTTGTTGATCTTCTCATTTGCTTATAGTGTTTTCACACTGACATGGTTTTAATAAAAGTTGATTTTAACGTTAAAACCAACTGTTAAAACCTGGTTTTACCATACAAATTGTTTTTGTTAAAACCAAATTAAAACCATTTTTGAATTGGTTTTAAGTTGGTTTTATGAAATGCAACCTTGTTTTCGCTGTGATAAATTCAGTGCTGCCATAGAAATGACCGACAGCAGCTGGTAATGGTATGCCAGTGAATAACAATAGATGGCACCTGAAAAATTTTCAACTTAAAAATTAATGCAACAGCAACAATAATCAAAAAATTATGGAAAAAAGAGTTTTTTGGAAGGAAAACAACGAAAATATTTTAAATTGAACTGTGGAAAGTGAAAATAAACAATATGACTGATATTCATCTGCCTATAAAAAAGGTTTATCTTATAATGTATTTGTGCATTTTTATATTACCCCTTATTGTGAATGGCGTCGTCGACGTCACATCAAGACGACACTGAAGTATGTCACTTGTCTACTCTTCGTCTATAACAATTGATTACTATTAAGATGCTTCATTTATTTACAAACCCTTGAAGATTAGTAAGAGATTTTCAATAAGATCCAATTATTGCCGATAAAGAGTATACAAGTGACAATATTTGCTGTCGTCTTGATGTGACGTCGACGACGCCATTCACAATAAGGGGGATTATTAACAATATTTCCAAGCACTTCTTCATTCTGTATAAGGAGTTCCATAATTTAAAAAAATTTTATTTACAAAATATAAAATAATTTCCATTTTAGAGCGCATTGTGAAATATCTCAGTTTTTCATACAAACAAAAACAGTTGAACAGTGTGTCCAACAAGTGTTATTAAAAAGCAGAAAAAATGCAACAACAAATACACGCATTTCGGCAGGAGATTTATTTTATTTTGAGCAAAATTATTAGACAGCCTGTGAGTTAAAAACTGAATTTAACAAACTTGCAGTGTGAAAGCAAAATCAGCTGTTTATGGTTTTAACTTTCAGCGTGAAAACACTATTAAATGAAAGTTTATAACATAATAACTTTAGTTGTTCTAAGAAACTTTGGGTAAAGGTTCCTTGATGATCTGCATTAGCAACAGTGAAATGCGCATAGGATCCAGCTAAACCCCTCAATAATCAATTTCAATGTATTTTTAATAAAAAAATATTTTACTTAATAAGTAAAATATTAATTTGGGATTATTAGTGCGTTTAAAAATTTTAAACTTAAATTTTAACAATTCCCATAAAAAACACTAATTATTAACTTGACTGCACCCGGTAAAAAAAATTTTTGTGTGGCAACTCTTTATTGTTAAATAGCTGTTGTTGTTATTTACATTTATTTTCTTTTACATACTCTTACGACTACAATTTGAAGCTGAAAAAAAGTCAGCCAATGTGGCAATCTTAAAGTAAGAAAATAAAAAACATATTGATTATTGAGTTCTTGTTTCAACTTTGTTATTTGTTATTGAGCTTCTCATTTGTTCAAATGAAAGTTTATAATATAACAACTCTAGTTGTTCAAAGAAGCTTTGGGTAAAGGTTCCCTGATGATCTGCATTAGCAACAGTGAAATGCGCATAGGATCCAGCTAAACCCCTCAATAATCAATTTCGATGTATTTTTAATAAAAAAATGTTTTACCTTATAAGTAAAATATTAATTTGGGATTATTAGTGCGTTTAAAACTAAAATTAAACTTAAATTTTAACAATTCCCATAAAAAACACTAAGATTTCTATTGTTGATAGCTGTTTTGTATTCAAAATTATTTATTTTATATATTATATTCCGTAAAATGAACTTAAAACTCAACAGATAATGGTTTCATATAGAAATTATTAGCCAGCAAACAGTAACGTATTTCAGAAAAACCGCGCCATCAGGCAAGCCAATGAAATAACCACAACAGGTACATATATGTATATATGTATGTATGTATATACTTATAAGTACATACATATGTACCTGTTATGGTCTGTTAAAGAATTTGTACAAAAAAATAGTTTTACAAGATGGTTTAACCCTCGTGCTCTTTTTTTTCGCAGGTGCATAATCATTGAATGGAAAGAAGTTGCGTTAAAAGTTAATATCAAAAAATATGTATTTATCAGCACACATGCTTTTTCAAACAATAAATTGAAAATTTGTATGAACAAACACTTGTCGCTATCCTTGTTGTTTTCTCTTTGCAGACAGGTAGACATAAGTAGTTAAGAAAAAGGCGGAAGGAAACCTGTTATTGTAAGATGCCTTTGATCGCTACAATTATTACTATTGTTAAGATGACAAATGAGAAAGACAAGACATGCTAAAAAAAACATTATAAAACAAGTTAAATGTTTTAATACTTACATTGTTTTTAGCTAAACAACAAGAGCTAGAAATTATGTACATAAATAAATATATGTATGTACATATATGTCAGAATTTGGTTTTGAGCTTAGTTAAATTTGCTGCATTTTTTTTTTTTGGAAGAGAAGTAACACTCAAGCAATGAATGCCTACTACTATTACTAGGGTTACCGTTCGCCCGACTAAAGTCGCAATTTGACCCTTTTTTTAGTGGTCTGCGACTTTTTGTGAGAGTTTTTTTATTACCCACTTTTGCGAATTTTTTGATTTTCTTGGGGCTTTTTACCCATTTTTGTAACAAAAAAGGGTAGCGCCTTTTTTTTACAAAATTGTTCTTAGCTGCCGAGTCAATGAAAAAAAAAATGTGAAAATTGTGAAATTAGCTTTGCTTAAAAATAAATTAAACGTAAAAACATGTAACTCAATGCTGTCAGCTTTAAATTTAATAGACAAAGATATAGAAGACTGGATTCCAAAAAAAAGTAATATTTATGTATGTTGAAGTATAAATACATTCGCCAAAAAAATAGGATATATGGCGCCAAGATCAAACGAATAGAATTGAAGTAAAAAGCTCACAGGGTTTTGGTTTGAAATGTTAGAATTCTAAAAAAAAAAATTATCTTTAACTTTTTTTAGTTTTTAAAGTCCTACTCCTTTGACATCGGCAGCATACGACAGCCAAATTTATTAAACATAACTTCTTCAGTATACATACAAAAAAATATGTATTGATGAATAATGCAACTGTATATGTTATGAAATATGCAATAAGCTTTTATTTTTTTTATCTTTTTTAATAAAAAAAAAAAAAACGTTTAAAAAGATGTTCAACTTTTATTTTCTCACACTTCTAACTACTTAAGTCAACGCCACCCTCATACTGTAGAATTGAAAATACTTCTTTTGCAAAGAATAATTTTTAGTTCATCTAGCCTTTTCCCGCGGCTTCGCTAGCCTAAATATCTTTTCTTATGAATTGATGGCTTTTTAGGGTTCCGTACACCAAAGGTAAAAAGCAACTCTATTGTTTTCGCTACGACAAATACATGCAGCTAAATCCCTCAATAAGCAATTTCAACGTATTTTTAATAAAAAAAAAATATTTTACTGAATTAGTAAAATAATAATTTGGGATTATTAGTGCGTTAACAAATGTTAAACTGAAAAATTTTGAAATCAATGTAATATATAGACAATTTTAAAATTTTCAAAGTTAGTGTATTTTTAGCAGACTACACACACCATTTAACACTAAAATAAAAAAAACAAGTAAGATGCAATATTCGGCTGTGAGGAATCTTATAGTTATACCCTTTACCAACGTATTTATATGTAGTATAAAGATACAGTCATAAGTACATACATACATATTTGTTTTTTGATAAAATGTATAATTTTTTTTATAGTGCAATTTTTAGTAAGTAACCTATTGGTTTTTTTTTCGACTAAAGAATTTGCGTGAGTAAAGATCTTCGTTAAATATACGTGTCTGTCACGACTTTCGAACGTTTTCAAATAGAATGAAAATTTCCGAATCGCAAAAAAAAAGATTTGGTGTCTGCATACTTCCGAATATTTTTGCAAAATTGGTTGCTTGTGTGGGCATGTTTTTCATGTCCCCTTTTCTATGTATTAAAACCAAATATATATTGGTTTAAATTTCCGAATTAGGTAGATGAGATATCAAGCCTAATTTTAAAAAAGATTTCGTTTAAATTAAATTAATTTTAATGTGGAAAAAAGGCGATTCTATTTACTTTCACATTGCTTGGTGCAGTCGAAAGTAAAACGAAAAAATTATTCGGAAGTGAATGTCAGGACACCAAAATATGCGGAAAAGATTCACTTTCACACGGATGTGAAAGTCATGACAGACACGATAAAATATGTTTAAAAAAATTATTTTTGGTTATTCTTTTCCGCAAACTTTTTTTTTTCAATTTCCAACCCTAAGGCTATAATTTAAATTTTTCTGGTTTTAATACGAGTACTAATTGATTTCTTTCTAAAATATAAAATATATTTAATTACCAAAGAAATAACTAGCTTAATTTAATTGGTTCTACTATATATAAACCAGAAAAAGTTTAAGTTTTCCAGGTCTGGAGCTATGTTTTTTTTTATAATTTTTATGCCAAACTATTTCTACAATATATAGTTTAAATAATTTGTAAGCAAAAAGGAAAACATTATTTGACTTAGTTACTTTTATATAAAAAAAAAACAAATTTCCAACCCTGGATTTGGATTTTTTCTGATTCCTTATACCAATCAAGTAGTTGTTAAAAAATATATATAAAGTATGTTAAGTGAACAAAGAAAAAGGGAAATTAAAACAAAAAATGCTTTATTTATTGCTTTTAACTTTTTTTCTGGATATTAACAGAAAAAAAGTTAAAAGTTTCCAGCTCTGGAGCTGTTTTTGTTTTTATAATTTTCTACACCAAATTTTTCTTTCCAAAACGTAAAATACGTATAATTTATAGAGAAAAAAATTAATTCGACCTAGTTACTTTTATCACAAAAAGTGTAAGTTTCCCAACCCTGCATTCATCTTTTTTTATTTTTCTGATTTCTTACACCAATATTTTTCTTTTAGGAAAGTAAGATATTTCAAATTTATAGATAAAAAGGAAAAATTTGTTTTAGTAGGTTATTTTTATATAAAAAAAGGTAAAGTTCCCAACCCTGGAAACGTCTTTTTAATTTTTTTTATATTTTAATACAAATTTTATTCGTATTGAAATATAAAATAAGTTTATTTAACCAAAAAAATTAAAAGATTTGTGTTATCTAGTTACTTTTATATGGCAAAATCAAGTTTAAGTTTTCTAGCGCTGAAACCGTCTGCTCGATTTCGCTGATTTTCAATACCAATCTATTTTGGACCATTTCTGATACACCAGTCCAAGACTGAAATCTCTAGCTTTTCTGGGAGCTTCGGAAAACCAATTTCACGTACACCAGACGGCCGGACGGACATCGCTTATTCATCTTCCCTATTCATAAGGACCCAGAATATATATATATATATATATATATATATATATATATATATTATGGGTCGCATATAAATATTGTGGAAATTACACACGGAATGAGAAACCTATATATACCCTTTTCCATTTTTGGTAAAGGGTATAAAAATTCCAAATTATTATTTTACTTATTTAGTAAAATATTTTTTTATTAAAAATAAATTGAAAATTTTTTTGGGAATAATTTTTTCTGTGTAGTTAAGCGATTCCCACTAAACTTGGCCCCTTACAATTTGATATTAGATCCAAAAAGCTAAAAAAAATCTATCCGAATTACACAGAAAATAATTATTTGTATATATGATTATACAGAATATACATATAGTAAGGTTCCTAGCGGGGAAAAAATCCTAGGTATTCCCGGGAATTATATTTTTACAAATCCCGGGAAATTTTCAATTGGAATTTTCGGGAATTTAATATTTACGTTTTTGGAATATGCTTTTTTACATTGCTGTTCGTTGTTTTATTACTTAAAATACAATGTTGTTCGAAATATTTTCAACCTAAAAACTCTTTATGTGAAATAGTATCTAGATTGGCAGATGTAGATGGAATTTCCATCCATGCTATAACTCACAGCATATGAATTTATTTGTTTTGTTTTTGAAATATTGTTCTTGAAATGAACGAATGAAGTTGTTTTGTTTTTAATTTTTAATTGATTCATTGGTGCATTGGCTTAGCCAATCATCAGTAGACTTCAACCACACATTTTCAACAGTCACAAACCTCTTATGTTATGCAAAGACTTTTAAGAATTTGACAGCACCCGACTATTTTCTTTGGGGTTTTTTGAAGGAGCGAGTGTATGTGAACAAGCCAGAGACAATGCTTGAACTCAAGGCAAACATTGTTGCAGAAATTCGAACGCTACAGCCACAAGTTTTGAAAGATGTTATGGAAAATGCTCTAAAAAGAGCCCATCAGTGTGAAGCTGAAAACGGTGGTCATTTAAGAGACATCATTTTTCATACTTAGTGTAAAAAAATTTCCATTTTGTATATTATATAATCTGAAAGAAAAAATAAAAAAAAGTTAATAAACAAAAAAGTTATTAAACTTTTACACCCCTTGGTTTCTTTTGGCCCACCCTATACATATATGTTTGTATATTGTGTAGTGTTTGTTGAAAAATATTCTTTGTTTGTCATACCGACATTTTAGTTTATTATATAAATCAAATATCTGTTTGAATTTAAATTAAATAGTTGTTAACAATTTATTTTCTGGGTTGCATTTGGATAATATTTTTTCGGTGTAAACACTAAAAAGTTAAGAATATGTACTTACTACATAGAATTCACTTAACACGTTCGCCATTCACTTATTTTTCGCGATTCCAATAAAAACTCACGAACAAACAAACAAAAAATTTTTAAAATAACTGCTGAGTGTATCCACAAACCGCAGTACTCATATGTATTTGACACCTTTCTATCATGTGTATATATGTATATATATACGATACCCAGTACCAAGCGAAACCGTTTAACCAAAATTAGTACCAACAGCCACAGTGGCAATGCTGGTTTGCATTATGTTGTATGTGTGAAGGGACTAAGAGCCATTTCACACTATGCCTTTTTAGCCTGCCTTGTATTGACAATTTTCTTTTAAACCCCCTACGAAAAGTCACACACGTTTACATTAAGCCTTTTTTATTCATGCCTTTTTAGCATTTATATACACGTTTAATGCTGAGGGTACGAAAAAGGCAAAGAGAAATGTTATAAATCCCCTCGAATTTTCATTTTGTGCCTTTTGTTCTACCCCGCAAGCCTCTCACCCCCTCTCACCGTCAAACTAAAAAAGCCTGCCTGTACAGGGAAGCAGAAAAGGTACAGTGTAAATTGCGTCTAACCAAGTCAGCTCAATTGGGTATCAGCGCAAGCACAGGTGGTTAATGCTCTGTCGGAAAATGTGTCAACTACTGCAAAAATAAGCATATATATATATATATATATATATATATATATATATAGATAACTTTTCATAGACTAACAAAAAGCTGACTAGAATGTTATCCAGATCACTTCTTAAGTTGATTACATAATTGGAATTGGTGAGAGCCAACAATTAACTTTCAGCTTAATTGAAATTCATTTAAATTTTATATTAACATTTTGTTGTTATTATTTGAGATGATACCTTAGGCTGGGTAGCTAGCGCGTTGACTATACAACATGTGATGATACATAGTTCGAACCCCAGCAACATCTTTTTGCAAAATTTACTGGCTACCAAGTGACTTAAATAAAGTCAACTTTAAGTCCGTTAAAAAGTAGTGCAATTTTAAAATAGTTAGTTGTTTCCATTGGAAATTAATCCAAGTGTCAACCAGTACTAGTTGCCAAATAGGTTAGCTTAAAGTTAGTTTGATGTTAACGGAGCTTCCGGCAAGCTATTTACAAGCCAGAAATATGTGTTACATTGCATAAAGTGTGTGTCAGTGCATGTGTGGTGTGTGTTGCTAAGAACACAAACTGGATAACACATAAAAATGTTCGCACTATTCTGTTTGTTTCAACCAACAAAATTCGTGTGTGTGTTTTTTTTTGTGTTGTAATTTTGTTGTGGAACTGGTGGTGCCTGATTGAGCTGCCGTGGGAATAACGGTAAAGATGTACCTTTCAATACACCAAACACATTTTCATTAAAAACATCTGGCAGCAACTTTTTCATCTAGTAAAGTCTCGAACCGGTAAAATATGTTTATTGAGATATATGTAATTATTTCTTTAATAGGAAATGTGGCAACCTAATGACACATTAGCAGGAGGAAAACTGTGTTACCTACTAAAATAAAAAATTCTTTTACACACAATTGTTTTAGGGGAAATTATCTCATAAGAATTTTTTTTTAAATGGCTTTATAGTATATAATGTTTATACCAAGTAGTGGTACTCACCGGGCGAAATGTATTGGGGTATGTGTATTAATTTGTGTAAGAAACGGATTGAATTTCGGCTCGTGCCTGCCTTTGTGAATAACAGACATTGTCAGAAGCTTGGACAAAAAATTATTGAAGTCGATGTAGGAAAGTTGTACATGTAATTTTGACGTCATCATGCAGCTATATTAGCTAAATGCCTTGTACTAGTAACATGCATATGTACATGTAGACATTCACATGTTTGTATATGTGTTGCTTCGGGAAATATGTGCGCTTCGGCTACATGTGTTGCATTTAAATTTTGGTACAAAAAATATATAAATTTTACACCATATAGCCACTACCATTGTTTTTTTTTTAGAGATGAGTGAGTGGTAGAGAAGACAGGTGGTAAAAGAAGAAATAGAGGAAAGCTTCGTTCTTTACAACTCTCATCAAGTTATCTTTTTTTTTACCACTTCACTATGACAACTTTTAATTTCCGGATATATGACAAGGACATGAGTCCTTGGAATTTATTTGATAAAACTTTTGGTTTGATTATGTTTTAATAGTTAAAACATTTGATCCCAAACTCATCACTTTGCGATAGCTTCTTCTATTTTTGGCCACTTGTTCTATGAACTCACGACACTGCGATATTGATGCAAAATAAGTTCTGCTAAATTTATAGACTTAAAGTCTGAAAAAATATTATTTATGCTGCTTGTTTAGCGACAGTTCAAAGTATGCAGAAGACCAAAGTTGAACATTAAAGCATTTTGCTAGATTATGCGGAAAGTTACAAACTCTAATTATAATCTCCTATGCTAATGTATAATCAACGTCCTTGCTGTTAAGAGACACCAATTTCAAATTAAATTTGAACGTTTAAATTTTATTTAAGACTTTTATTAATGCCAAGCTTTTTCTGGTGTATTTACAATAATTTGAAGTTTGAAATTTACTAATAAATAAATAATTTTATAAAATAAATATATAAATATTATGGTTTTTGTTTCATGTTTTTGTATTCTTTTATTTATACTTAGTTTATATATATATATATATATATATATATATATATATATATATATATATATATTTTGTTTCATGTTTTTGTATTCTTTTATTTATACTTAGTTTATATATATATATATATATATATATATATATATATATATATATTTTTTTTTTTTTTGTTGTATTAAATTCAATCATATTTTTCTTTAGCTAGAGACTTAAAAGTAAAAAATAATTTTATGTACTTTTTATAGACTCTTTCAATTTGATCAACATAAAACAATTAACATTATTAAAAAAATTTTTAATTTGACTTTAATTTTTCTCTTTTTGTATTCGAATATTTAACAGTAAAATTACAATGTAACAATGTTTTGTAAACGTAAACGTTTAAGGGTGAAAGTATTTGTATGTAGTTAAGTGTAAATTGTGTAAAAATGTTTTTTTTTGTTGTGAAAAAAATTTAAATTAAATCACTCGCATTTGCTTCAAATAATTATTTCAACAAATATTAATTTTTGTGTTAATATATAATTTATAAAAAAAATATTTATGGCCTGTTTCACAGTAACGAAGCGAAACTTTCGACTTACAATTTATATTGAAAACAAAAACAAATTTTCATATTTTATTGTTGTTTTCAATATAAATTTTAAGTCGAAAGTTTCATTTCAGTTTTCTTTCGTTATTGTGAAACAAGCCATTAATCGACAGTATGTAGGCGGTTGTCGAACTATTTTCGGCGAAGTATGTTGGTACAGCTTATGTAAATATCTATGTATGATTAAGAAATATGATTTGATGTAGTAAACTTTTGTATGTAATTATGTGGTGTAGAGTTGCCAGATTTGAAGATTGTCTGCCATTTCGATTACTTTGGGCCTCAAAAATACCACTACGACTATTTGACTATTTTTGACCCAATTTCGAAAATTTTTAGAAACTAAAATTCTATAGTATTCTAAATAATTTTTCGTATTTTGCAAAATCCTAATAATAGACTAGTGATAGCAAAATTTATAAAAGATAGTTAAAATAAACGATTAACATTTTATTATATATGTTACTTCCAATCCCCACAAAGATGAAATTTGTGTCGCTAAATCGATTTTAAGTAACCTAAATTGCATAAATAAAATTTAACATTTATTTATATATACAAAACCAGATCAATTCATATTTATATATACATGCGTGTTATCTAGGCATGCCGTGGTACGGTACATATTTATACACAGAAAACAATATCATCGAATTGTAACCAACAAAAAAAATTGTTAATATTTAATTTAAAAATTAACAATGATCATTGTTGATAAACAAATTTTAATTTTTTTAGTCAATTAAATTACTTAACAAAATTATTTGCTAAATTATATCATAACGGAATGCGCACATGTAGAAGAAACAAGAAATCATATTTTGTGTGTATTCATTATTTGTAGAGCTGTGCCAAATCGTTCATTCAAGTGACCGCTCATTTTCGTTCATTTTCTAAAAAAGAACGAGTTCGTTCATTTCGTTCATCCGCTCTTTTCAAGAAATAGAACGAAATAAAAACAAACAAACAAAAGCTGATTCGTCAAATAAAAAGGGCATTTGTCCAGTGAGTTTGTTATGAATTGTTTAGCAAACTAAGCAAAACAAACAATGGAAAATATAAGAAACAAAAAAAAAAAAAAAAAAAAAAAAAAAATCAGCAAGTAAAATGTTTAAAATATTAAAGGAATAAGAAATCAAAAGATTCATATTGGCAAAAGAGCCACATATAAAGAATCACTGTTTATAATATTATTATCTACATAGGTAAATTTGTTTAAAAAACTCTTAATATGTTCTAAAAACTTAAGAATGGCAATTTTATTAATTTCATAATGGTCATACTGCTACTAAAAGCAGGCAAATGAAAACCAGAATGTGACAAAAAATCTCGCACGAATAAAGAAAAAGCAAAAAAAACAAAACAAAAACACCCAAGTGCGCTCGTTCGTTCATTTCGTTAAATTGTACTTTTTATCAGCACTGCTGAGCCAAAACAGCTCAGTAAAGTGACCGGCTCACTTCCTTCATTTATACTCGTTCGTTCATGAACGACCCAGCTCTAATTATTTGCGTATCTAATAAAGTGTTGCTCTCTAGCTGAGAGGTAAGTAAGTTGGTTTATTAGTTTTGAGGTTGCCGGTTCAACTCCGCCCAAATACATTTAGTGTTAGACAAGTCAAAAATCGATTCGAGGATTGTGATTGTTTATAAGAAACAGTGTAAATATAACAATTATGATAATCAAAATTTGTACAAAAACTCAACAATTCGCATTGTTAATATAACAGTAACTTTAATTGAAATAACTTTGAAATCTAACAAAAATTTATGTTGAAAAAATAAATAAATTTGAGCAAAATATTTGTTGATAAATTTAATTGAAATTATTTTTCAGATTTTCCTTTAACTTACAATTTCGTTAATTGTATTTACAAAAATCGTTGTAGGTTCAAAATCAATTAATTATTTAATTGATATAACAAAACAATTAATTGTATTTACAAATCATTTTTTTCTGTGTATGACGCCATTCGTCCTGTTTTTACTCGCTCATAGCATTAATCCGCTCAGTGGTAAAAACATTGCCAAGTTAGAAGATTGCCTAGAAATAAGATGATGCCCTGAATATGACAAATTTATGTAATGCATAGCAATTTGTAGTAATCGGTATTGTACCAAACAAGAACTTGGTTCAAGTTATGTTCTCAGTACTATTAATGGCCGCAATTGTTTATAGGAACTTGGCCTTTGTATGTATGTGTAAAAATTAAATAAATATAAAATAAAAATTTCTTTTAATTGAACCCACCCTCTCAAAGAATGTGTGGTTGAGTACAAAAATAATCAACTCATAGTTAACTTTTCTTATTTTAACTAAAAGCTAACTACATTGTCATCCAGAATCGACCAAAAATTATTTCTTAAGCTTAGTACGTAATCGGATTTACTCTCAGCTACTTTAACTGCCACTTCCACTATGTCAAAAGAAAAACTCTGCGAAAGAAACCTAGTCGCTCGAATTCTAATACATTTTCATTCCACTATGTCATCAGCTTTCTTTCGCTTGGAATTACGTGTGCCATTTTTTTGTTTTACGTGTTTATAAATTGAAGTAGTGCCAAATTTGTATATTTCAAGTATTTCTAGCGATTTTTTAAAACTTACTAACATTTACATGAAAATAAATACAACCATATTGAACATCGAAAAAGAATTCAACAAAATAGTCGCAAATCAACAGCAAGTTATTGCTGTTTCGCTTTGCAACTACATTCGCTTTGTTTAAAATGTGCGAGTACTTTTTATAATGAACATAAAACAATAATCAAAACAAAAGTGTTCAATAATATTTTGATGAATATTTTATGACTTTTCTATAGAAATAAAAAATAAATCGAAGAAATAGGAATAAAAAAATTATAATTTGATAAAATTATAATTTCACAAACTTTATTGAATTCTTTGCAAATAAATTTTACTACACGAAAGCAAAATAGCAAGTGAATGATTTTGACATAGTATTCGCTTTGTTGACGACTCATTCGAGTTAGTGGTATGAAAATCTGTATGAAAACACTTACGTTTTCTTGCGACTTGTCGTTCGAGTCAATGTTCACTTAGAATGCGAATGAAGACCTTCTTTCGAAATAGTGGAAGAGGCAGTAAAACTCACTTAAATTTTATATAAAAATTTTGCAGTTATTATTTTAGATGGTACCTTGGCTGGGTAGTAGCCCGTTGCTTTATAAGGCGTGATGATACATAGTTTGAACCCCAGCAACATATTTTTGCAAAATTTACTGATTACCAAGTGACTTAAATAAGGTAAATTTTAAGTTAATTGAAAAGTAGAACAGAATGAGATAATTGACTACCACCTAGGACATCGCAATGTTAAAATAGTTGTTTCCATTGTAAAGTCATCCAAGTGACAGTCAGCACTAGTTGCGAAAGCTTACTTATTTTCCGACAGGGCATATGAATAATTTATAGCACTTGTGCAACAATAGACTATTAATTCCAAAAATCTTTTTATTTAACATTGAAGGTATGAAAGGGTAAATTTAAATAATAAATTTTATTAAGACAGTTTCTTAAGAAAAATGCATTATTACAATTTATATACATACATATGTAGCATGTGTCCATCCCAACAAGCTAATACTATGTTCACAGTTATGGTTTTAAACGTGTTTAACGCCTCGTTCGTGTTTAAGAGCTTAAACACGACGATTTTGAGATGTTTTACCATACATTGACTTGTTTTGTTAAACATCCCAAATGAAGTTTTTAAAATTAAAACACTTCCTTAAACACGCTAATGGAGTATGTTCAGTCCGTTTTTTTGACAACTCTGGCAACTTTGTGTTGCTATTAAATGGCGTCAAGTCAAAAATTATTTGGTAAACAAGTAATTAGTTAAAGAATACTAAAATATTTACGAGAACATTTGTTGTTTGAAAATAATAAACCAATAAAAAAGCATAATTGTTCGTAATTTCTTATAAATACAATAATTCATTGACAAAACGTCTACCTTAAACATCTCAAATGTAATGTGAACGGTTGTATTTAGTTTTTAAAACACTTGCCTTAAACACGTTTAAGACCATAAGTGTGAACATGGTATAAGTAATACGAAAATGATTCGAAATCGTATTGCTTGGAAGAAAAATATTATTGCGGCAACAATCATATTCATATTGCGGAAGTTTCCCCCTTCGGGAGAGTTTGTGCATTCAAGGCGATACTTCCAAGAGATACGAATGCAATACTTCTAGAAGATAAAATTATGATATTGCTAGATAATCATCTAATAGAATTATTTATGATATTGCCAGTTTATCTTTAGGAAGATAAATTATTTATAACGATAGATTATCTCCTAAAATACAATTTTACAATTTTGCTAAATTATCTGAAGGAAGTAACGTAGAAAGAAGTAAAAGATATCGTAAGGTCATCCCTGTATTAAAACCACAATTAATTTAAATTTAAAGCAATTTTATATGGTCAACTAAATTCAATTTATCATCACAGGAATCATCATACGTTTGGTATATAAGGGAATTTTCTGAGCTAATGTTTTGATAATTTTCTTTTGTTTTTATTTTAAATTAATTATTTTTTTATCTTTTAGTTAAAAACATATTGATATTATAAATTTATTGCGCATGTGATAAGACACCTGGCTGAACAAAATGCAACATTTTAATAACACAAAATACCTTGCTAAATGAAAAAATAAATAGTCAATACATTTTGAACTCTTCATTCAAAAAGTTTCACTAAAATGAAAATATTTCAATATCAAAAAGTTATTGCTTTGATGATTTTCTTCCAAATGCTAAAAATAAGATATTGTATCAATATCTTCTGGGTAAAATATCTTCCAAATGTTTGTAGGGATAATTATGAAAGTGGTCTGAGTCATACATATTCCTTTGGTCGATATATTTAGTAGCTGGCATGTAAACAAATCAAAAATATTTTTATTTTATGCAAAATTTTAATTAAGAGTTGCAATAGTTTCGATTAATATAAATTTATTTAACAAATATTAACCCCCATATTCATAAAATTTAAAATGAATTTGAAATGTATTTTATTTAAAATTTTTCATACAAAATTTTTCTAAAATGGATTTCAAATTCATTTTATTTTTTTAAGAATAAGGGGGTAAATATATATTTATGGAAGTTTTTTTTTTTTTAGAGATTTATCTAATATTTCTAAGCAAAAATTCATACTAATTACACCACTTTCATAATTAATTCGAATAATAATTTTTTTGTTAAGAATCTGACATATTAAAAATGTAATAAAATTTTAAATTTGAAGGAAAAATCGTAAAATCTATGCTATTCGCTATTTTCGGCACAAAAATCATCAAAAAGACGATAAATCGTCGAATCTGGCAGCCCTGTGTGTCTCATGCATACATTTCCGCTAAATATTTATGAATGCATGTATGCATGTGTGCGTGCATGTTACTGAATGAATTAAAGCATGTTAAATTTACATTGTAAATAATCTGTGTTTATTTATTTGTGTCTGTTCCTAGTGTTTTTGTTGTTTTTATTGTTTGCTTGTAATTCTGTTATTCAATTAGATGTATGCAAAATAGTAAGAATAAGCTGTGTGTTTGTTACTCGTATTAGTTGGGTCGATGTGTGTGAGTGTCAATGTTTTATAGGTCTATTATATCATTGTGTATTTACTTTTATAACTCTTCTTCTTGTCAATGAATTTGTATGGGTATATTTAAATTTATGTGACTATTTCAAGTAATCAAAGAAGTAAATGAATATGAGCAAAGCTAAAGCTGTTTTCAATAGTGATTTTTACGTACACATAAAAAAATAGTCCTGCAATAAACAACCTTAATTGAAAATGAAACCAAAAATCAATTAAAAATGTGAGTTAAGTTAATTAAACTTTTGTTTAAAAATTTAATTAATTAAAAAGTTTAATTGACCCAATTAAATTATTAATTCATTTTTGGTTTTATTTTTATTTAAAGTTATTTATTGCAGGAACATTTTTTTCTGTGTATGAGTACATACATATTTATGCATGTACCTAGGAAATAATTATTTAAACCAGACATTTGCAAATATTTAAACTATTTATTATTATAAAACGGTTTTAATTTTTTTTTTTTGGTAATTATTTATTAAGTTTAC
This sequence comes from Tachina grossa, assembly GCA_949987645.1. Taxonomy (NCBI): domain Eukaryota; kingdom Metazoa; phylum Arthropoda; class Insecta; order Diptera; family Tachinidae; genus Tachina; species Tachina grossa. The sequence continues at coordinate 135,931,430 of OX465276.1, forward strand.
TTCTATGGAAAAGGCACAAATTGACACAAATAATAGTGGGAAATAAATTATAATTTCGTTGTGAGTTCTCACCAATACTCGTAGACATAAAGTATATACATGAATTTTTTGCTAATAAAAAATAAAAATTATGGGATTTCAGAGACAGTGTTCTAAACAATATAACAGAGCTTTTTCGTTTTATTATTATGCTTATGCAAGTTTCTCAACAATTTAGATTGATAATTTTGTAAAAATTTCATACATACTGATTTGCTCTAGAGTTTAATATGGATCATATAAAAATTAATTTATTACTCTTTTACTAGCATTTATTAGAATGTATAAAATTTAGACATAGTATAATATAATTCAAATGAAAATAGGCAATTTTATTGAAAAAATTTATTATATGGATATGAACATAAAATAAACCATAAAAAAGTATTTGGAAATAAAAACTTGAACTCTGAGACAATTTAATATAGTTGGAGCAGTTAAGGTTGCGAAAATAGGTTAATATGACAATGTTCTAAGAGTTGTTTTAACTTTACTTTATATATTTTTCAAGCAGAGAGGGAATTAAATAATGAATTTTAAACAAAACAATATTTAATGCAACATAATTGCCCTCTTGAAATCAGATATATGTACATATTTAATTAAAAAATATTAAACAAATAAATAATAAAATTACTGGTTATAAATGATTGATTTTCTGATTCATATACAAACATGTATCTACTTATTTTTTTTTACTAAATTTCTTCTGAATGAGATATTTTTAAGGCAAACGTTTTTTGCTTTAAATATTGAGTAATTTTAGTTTTGTGTATGTATGTATGTATGTATGGCGGTATAACCGCCAAGATTTTGTCGAAACACGCAATTCTTTCTAAGAGTTATCCACATCAAGTTTAGTGATCCTTACTATTATAGTTGTGGAGATATGCATTAATCCGCGAAAAAGGAGGGTTTGGCCCCACTGTGCGACGCCTTGATTGTGTGTATTTTTATATACATACATAAATATGATTTATTTTTGGTAACTAATATTGTGTCCAAAAATTCGACGTTCATCCCAGTTGAGTGTTTTCTTATTAAGGTCCAAATTTACAGTCATTAATTAACTAACAACAATAGTTTAACCAATAATATTTGATTCACAGCTTTTTGTTTACCATTATTTAAACCTCCAAATGTCATTGGTTAACAAATACCTAGACAACAGCTGATTCGTTGTAAACTTTATTAGTATTGTTGTATAGTGAAAAGCTTTATACACATATCAAACATACATTATCAAGCATCTTCTTTGTATTTAGCTGTAACACATTCTTTTTATTTTATTTTCTATTATATTTTAATTTTTCCGAACCAATTTCAGCACTAATTCAATATCTTGCACGGTAAAGTTAGACGAGCGAGCACTGTTTTATAAATTTTTAAGAAATAATATAGCAAATGTAAACAAAAACCATATGCTATAGTAGAGCTGCCAATAGTGAAACTTGATTGTTTGATAGGTTTAAAATTTTTTGCTCATATTAAGAACTTTAGTTAAACAATGCACTGTTAATATGAAGTATTAGTTAAACAATAGTTATCATTTTAGTTTACTAATAATTAACTAATGACTGTAAATTTGGCCCTAAATCTTTTAAGGCTCCTTTTAGTTTATACCTTTCCCTCACTTGGCTAAATATTTCAAAAAATTAAATTAACAAGCCTGAAAACTCAGGGCAGTTCACTTCCCTCAATATGTTGTTTTAATTAACGATTACTTGTACAAAACTGTTTTTTACAGGAATAATTTCTTAATTACTGTTACTAACTTCAGTAACATTAGATAGACATCGGTGCAGAAGCATTGCTTGGCTGCACAGAAAAATGCCGGTATTTACCCCAGCTAAAAAAGTTTGGTTTAATTTTCTTCTCTTCTTTAGAAAATCACATTGATTAATAAAAATATTTCGTTCAATAAGGAATTGAAAATACTGAACTTAAGCCTGATTAAGAAATTATTCGTGATTAAAATTCGTTCTAATTCAATTATATTTAATGTGTCTCACATACATATGTACATATTTTATCATTGTATAGCTTTGAAAAATTGACTTTATCCATATAAAATATGTTTCATATTTTATTAAATAAGACATATTTGCTTTCATTAAAAAATAAACTAAAGCATTAAACACATTCACTACAGCGGACTACAGACTGCAATATGTCAAAAATAGAATACACATATTTATATGAAAATGATTATTTTGTCGACAGTACGGCAACACAGCTTCAGGTTGTTGTCTATGCTGATTTTGTCGTTGTAGGCAAATTAAACTAATTTCTATTTTTGATGGCGACAATAAGCAATTATAGTGCTGCCAATAAAATTCAAAGTGAATGAAACTTACAATTATTTAATATAATTTGAAAAAAAAGAACATCCCGTAATTCATTTACGTACCTTTTCACAATGTATGGTTAAAAGATAACAGGGACTTTAACGGCAAGTTTTGTATGAAGAACTTGCAGTTAAAGTTCACGTTAGCTCTTAACCATACATTGTGAAAAGGGACAGTTAAAGAAATAAATTGATTAATGTTTGTACTTTAAAAGAATAATTTTATTTTTATAAATGTGGTACCACTGAAATATATGTTTATACTTGAATATCAACTGCTTATGATGCTGCTGCCGTCTCTAAAATATTGAAGTAGCTGGCTGCAATGCGACTAAAGCATTAAACACATTCACCACAGCAAGCTACCGACTACCAAATGTCAAGGATAGAATACACATGTTTATATGAGAATGATTCTTTTGAAGACAGCAAGGCAACATGGCGACAGGTTGTTGTCTATGCTGATTTTGCCGTTGTAGTCCAATTAAACTAATTTCCATTTCTTTGGCTACAATGAGAAAATTCAGTATTGCCAGTACAATACAAAATGTTGAATGAATGATTTTGTACAATTATTTCACATTATTTAACAGAAACTATATTCAAAAATTTATATAAAGCATAAATTGATTAATTTTTGTACTTTTACGTGAAATAAGTACATTTTAAAAGAGTAATTAATTTTTATAAATGCTATACTGAACTATGTATTTGTACTTGAATATCAAAATAATTAAGTAGCCGGCTACGAGGCGACAAATGCTGCTAGCGGCATTTGAAGTCGTGTGTTCGTGTAGCCTGCTGTGGTGAATGTGTTTAATGCTTAATGAAGCTAGCGGTATTTGAAGCCGTGTGTTTGTGTAGCCCGCTGTAGTCAATGTGTTTAATGCATTAGTGTGTATGTAATTTTTAAACAATTCTTTTTTTGAGAAAAAAATATATTGTGAATAATAATTTCCCAACAAAACAGTTAGAAAAACCATAAATTCACCTAAATTGGACTTTAGAATTAGTTTTAAATTAGAAAAAAAAAATATTTTAAAGTGAAAATAACAAGGGTATGGTACCCTAAAGTTTATTCCGTGCTGTCAATGACTTTAAGTAAGCTTTTATACAAATATTTTCATTACATATCATCGCCATCAATCTCTTAATTTAAATTTCAAACAGTTTGTAATACAATAAGGCCCAATTTCATCAACTCTATTTAAATATTAATTCATATTTAAATGTCGATTTTCATTAGTTTTTTTATGGAAAAATTACTTTTAAATATGAATTTATATTTAAATAAGTTGGTGAAATAGGCCTTAAGAATTAACATAATTAAAAGTTTTTCACTAAAAATTTAAAATTTATATTTATAATTGCAGGTGTTGGTAAAATTAGTTAAATACATTTTTCTAAATAATTTTTTTTTTATTTTTACACGTAATATGACACAATTTTATATGATTTTAAATACAATTTTATAATATTCTTTATCTAATTTTTTTCTTTTATACATTTGGTATGATTTTATAGTTATTTGCTTAATATCATATATAAGTTTTTGTTTTATATAATTAATTCGATATTAATGTTATTTTAAAATTTTTTTTGTAACTAATAAAGCGTAGGGATATTTTCGATTTTTGGTACATTTAGCTTTTCAGGATTTGCTCTAAACGACTCTAGAGCGTTTTTTAAATACAGGCATCTTGTTTTTTTTATAATTTTGCTTCAAATTTACTATATATAAAATTTGTGGCTATTTGAATTTTCTTTTCTGTGAAATATGTATAAATACATCTACTACATGTATGTACTTAAAAATGGCCCCATTTCATGTTTCTAACGTAGCACGAAATAAGGATGATGATTTTTACATCAGTGCTGATTAAAATTTGGATTTTTTTTCTTGGAATCTCTTGTTTGGATTATATGTAAATCTGTCTTTAAGAACACATTTCAGGAAAAAACCTTCACTTTAGTATTTGAGTTGAAGTATATAATATTTTTTGACACTAAAAAAAATAATTTCAATGTAAAAGTAGAGAAAAAACAAAAGCAGATGCTTTTGACAATTTAAATGTTGACGGGAAGTTGGCAGCACTTTTCTAAAGTTGATTGAATATTTTTTTTAAATCTGGCAGCACCGTTCATTTTATTGAAACTAGTCTCGACAAACTGTATTAAATGGAGGGCGAATTTAAAGTTCCGATTCACACACTTAAACTCTTGTTCAGGGTTGTCAGGTTTTTTTTTGACCTATTTCACCAAATTGATTTAAAAAATCGCCAAAATATAAATTTTATGTAGTTCTTCCTAATATATGTATATATGATAAAAAATTTCATATAAAACTTTTTTTAATATAAAAAATTTTATATAAAACTTTTTTTAATATAAATTTTCATAAAATCATCGTATAAACATCTAGCAGAAAATCGCCAAAAGTTGAAATAAAATCGCCACAAATTATTTCTTGTAAATTTTTCTCATCCAAATTCAAAACACATTATTTACTATAATTAATATGAGAAAAATTATCAAAATCAATTTCTTTTAATTTCTTGCAGACGATTTTTGGCGGGATTTATTTTTGAAATTACTCTTTCAACAAACTAATGTACCGGAATCACAAAAATTATGAAGTTTAATTTTGTTAAAAAAAAATGGCCAACAAAATTATTTATCGCCAGAAAAATTGCCATGTCGACAAATCAAATTCAAAAATCGTTGGACTTGGCGAGAAATCGTCATATCTGACAAGCCTCCTCTTGTTCAGCAAATTTTGAGTTTATGGAAGAGATTATCATATAGTGAAGAACTGAGCGGTGCTTTTTTTGTGATACGAACACGCACGATTCAACACGTAGTGTTCGTGACACAATATCTGACACGATAAAACACGAAACGTTGCATGAATTTCCAGTGAAGAAAAAAAATTAATATTTTGTATCGTCAAGCATGCTTAAAGTTCTGAAATTAAACATAAATATGTATTTATTTGAATATAAAATAATATATACGAGTATGTGGCAAAAAGGAAAAAGTGCTTAAGTCGATATAAGCTGACTTTGAGTTAATGTCAGCTCCGTAATCTGCATATTTGAAAGTACTCCTGGCCAAAATCTCAATTAATTTGCATAGTTTTTCAAGAAGTTATGGCACTATGAAATGTGACTTATCTTTTTTAGACTTCTAATCTAATTTGGAATAATAGCTTAATTGAGGTTATACTTTGGTATATTTCAACTCAAATGTATTACTCATAGTGTGTAGAACTATGTTTGCTTAAAAAATAAAGGTTAACAGAGAATTTCCCAATTTAACTGTAAAAGAAATAAATTTCTGGAAATCGACTTGTAAGCTCAAAAGTGCTCTCCTACAAAATACGACTAAAGCACTTTTTCCTTATTGCCACAGATAATTTGCTATTCAATTTGATTTAGTGCGTGTTGTGTCGTGTCGTGTTGGGAAAATTTTTCGCATGAGTATTTCGTATGTGTTGGAAATCTTGGATAGTTTCGTGTTTCTTATCCGTTTGGCCATTTAAGATGCAACATATCATATTGGTACCTAATGAAGTTGCATTACATGCAAAATATATGAAAGCTCATTGTTGGCAGGGTTTGTAGTCCCGGTTGGAATTTTGCTTTGTTAACATAAACAACTGCATTTTTAGGTGCTTAGTATGCTACATTATAGGGAAAACGACAGCAAAATCGTGAGTACCTGATATTCATTTGCTAAGCCGTTTTTTTGAGTTTGTTAGGCCCTTAAGTTGGCAACACTGGGCATGTAGTCATATACCTAAAATGGCGTCAAAATAAGAGTGCCCATCTTCGTATATACTTTTGACAGATTGTTGTCAGTAGCCTGCTGCGTGTTGCTTATTAGCTTAATATCTAAGACGAGAACCTAGTATCAAAATACATTTAGTAAGAGAGCAGTTCTCAGTTTTACTTGTAAATTAAATGCAAAATTGAGAGTTGTTCTCTTTTATAGCGCCCTTTTCAGGATGCGCGAAACGTATTATATTTGTTTGTTAAAACAACACTGCCTGAGCAGCCTGTATTATTGCCATTGAAAAATATATCAATTGGATTTACTGCTAAATACCAGGCTTTAAATCTTTTGGCTTGAAATTGAGTCTTGTGTATGTGAGTCTTCTTAGATGTAGCACTCAATTTTATTTTCTTTGGTTCTACATTAAATAAGTCGTATAATTCTAAAACATATCTGGTGTAACACTCTTACAATACAATATTAACAGTAAGTAGAGTATAGTGCTGTAGACTGACTAAAAGAACAGTAAAGTACATTAAAATACAGTACAGTACAGTCAAATACAATCAAGTACACTCAAGTACCATATAATGTACAGTACAGAAACGTGCTGTACACTACAGTACAGTACAAGTTGAAACAGTGTAGTAGAGTATTTATTAAATTGATTTAAGTAGAACTAGTTATTTGATTTCAAATTATCTAGTCATTTCATAAAATGAAGCCTTCATAGTAATTTTTAGTAACTATGTCTTATATATTTTTATATTTAAAGGGTTTCTTTTTGTCAGCTTATTTGTTTGTGGTTTTTTGTGTTTTATATTTAAAAAAAGGCAGTCAAAAATATTAATTACATTTAAATTTTTTTTTGCAAGGTTCTTCAATTACTCGCTTTATATATTTATTCGATTTTTACCTAAATTAATTATGTATAATTAACTTACTTATGAAATATTTAAATAAATAAATAAAGTTAACATTCCTTTAAATATCGGTTTATTTTTATTTTTATTTGCTTCATAAATATTAATAATTATAGTTTGAAGAGTAAAATAAATAATTGGAGGAGGAGGGGAGGGGTCTTTCACATGAGTGTTTTTTAAGTTTATAATAGATTTAATCTCTTTTTGTTAATAGTTTTTTTTTATCGAAACAATTGTTTTATTTATATAATTTTATCACGTTGCTTGTGTTTCCCTTTGGTACTTTTTTTTTAAAATAATGCTTAGAATATAATTAAATTAAGTGTTGTATTTTTTCATGTATTTTTGGTTTTGTTCTTAATATTTGATGACAAGTTTTTTAGAATGGTGCAATTATGTAATTTTTTTCTATATATTTATAGTATTTGGTTTTGTATTTTGAGCTTCAATGAGTTGTTTATATTCTTTATTTGTATTATTTTTTTTTGTATTTATTTTTTAACTTTTTAACACTTTTGAAGAAAATTTGTATAAATGCTAATTCAATTTTGATAACCAAATGTTTTTCATTTAAACTAACTGTGTGTACATATATAAAAATATTTAATAAAATAAAATTGTAATAAAAACAGAAACATTTTGATGGGAATTATGGAAGTTAATTACGATGGTTAAACATTTTTTTTAAACAAGGATTGTAATTTATTCGAGTTAAAATTTATAACTGAATAAATTTTTTCAGGCAAACGAATAAAACGAATGAAACCATACAATTAATTGTATTTTAGCAATCGTATAAGTTTTATTCAGCTAATCCAGTATATATTATTCGAGTAATGGACTAGTTTCTCTGCATAAATTTAGTAATAATAAAAAATAAAAAAAAATAAAAATAAAAAAAAAAATAAAAAAAAAATAAAAAAAAATAAAAAATAAAATAAAATAAAACAAAATATAAAATAAAATAAAATAAAATAATCTAAAATAAGTAAAATAAAATTAAATGAAATAAAATAAATAAAATAAAATAAAATTAAACAAATTTAAATAAAATTAAATAAAATAAAGTAAAACAAAAGACAATAAAACAAACAAAATAAAATAAATGTAAAATAATAAAAAAAAATAAAATAAAAAAAAAATAAAAAAAATAATAAAAAAATAAAAAAATTAAATAAAATAAATTAATATGAAATAAAATAATAAAAACAAAATAAAATGAAACAAAAAATAAATATATAAACAAATAAAAAATAAAATAAAATATATAAAGAAATAAATAAAAAAATAAAATAAAATGCAATAAAATAAAATAAAATAAAATAAAATAAAATAAAATAAAATAAAATAAAATAAAATAAAATAAAATAAAATAAAATAAAATAAAATAAAATAAAATAAAATAAAATAAAATAAAATAAAATAAAATAAAATAAAATAAAATAAAATAAAATAAAATAAAATAAAATAAAATAAAATAAAATAAAATAAAATGAATAAAATAAAATAAATAAAATAAAATAAAATAAAATAAAAAATAAATTAAACTAAATTCAATTAAATTAAGTTAAATTAAATTAAATTAAATTAAGTTAAATTAAATTATATAAAGTAAAATGAAATGAAATGAATGAAAAAAATTAACTAAAATAAAATACATAAATACATAATACATAAATAAAATTAAACAAAATAGAAATAATTTAAAAAAATAAATGAAGATATAAATAAAAAAAATAAATAAGAAAATAAATAAAAAAAAATAAATAAAAAAATAAAATAAATAAAATAAAATAAAATTAAATTAAATTAATTTAAATGAAATGAAATTAAATTAAATTAAATTAAATTAATCCCCTTATCCTGAACTTTGTGACAAAAGACAAAATTATAACAAATGTCAATTTTTATATTTTAAACAATGTAAAAATTGCCATATCTTATAATTTTTATTTTGTCACAGAGCTTAGAATACGGATGTAAATTAAATTAAATTAAATTAAACTAAGTTAAATGAAATATAATTAAATAATTTAAATATAACAAAATAATGTAAATAAATAAATAAATAAAAATAAATAAAAGAAAATAAATTGAATTAAAAACATTATCGATGAAATTTATTATTCGAAGAAACTAATACATTTTATTCGATAAATTAATTTTAATTGTCCAATCGGGCAATTTTGCAATCAAATAAATGTAATTTGAATAATTGGTTTTAAATCCTTTAAATAATCGAATAAATTTTATTGCAGTAATATATCGAACCATGGAAAAATTTTTGAATTTTATTAATTATTTAATCAATTGAATATATTTTATTAAGCAATCGAATAAATTTTGTTATTGAAATAAATTTTTGTTGTTGAAATAAATTTTGCACGGGTAAACAAATATTATAGTAATCGAATAAATTTTGTGTAACGGAATTTGTTTTTCGGAGTTGTAGCTTAGGTTAGAATGTACAAGAAGCGAATAAATGTAAAAGCAAATGAAATTTTTACGTGCTTCATTAATGGCAGGGAGCGGATTCAGCAACGATGGATTTTGAAGTGTTTACCAATTTCAGTGTTTACTGACTGGTTGGTTGATTTGTTTGCCCACAGTAGTGTTAATGAATTATTTTGATAGTTATAGTGAACACTAGTGGAAAAATTGTGGTGAATTGTGAATACTGAAATTGATGATCACTTTAAAACTTATCGTTGCGGAATCCGGCCCCCAAAATATTTTTGGCTAATACGGTAGTTTACAATTTAATGTAAAATTTTCGTTTTTATGTATCGTTTTAGACACCCAAACGATAATAGAACCAAGTATTATAGTTTGCAATAAACTTTGTCTTATGTAAACATTAGGGTTTGGGAAACGGGAATTCCCGGGCGGGATATCCCGGGAAATGTTTACCTGATATTCCCGGGCAATTTTTCAGATTTTCCCTGGAAAACTGGAAATTAAAAGTACACGTTATTTCATAAATATATAGACTTTTGTGACACTATAAAATGGCCTAAGTGACCGTCAAATTTTTTTCATTAATATAAAAACTTTGTTTTATAATCTAGTTTTAATTTAATATCAAAATTTTCATTGTTTTTTATTAAAAAAGTTCGTTTGAATGATTGTATTACTAAATTTACACGATGAAATTGTTTAAGTTATCTTTTAAAGTTGATACTGATATTTAAATATTAATACCCTGTTTATCGATGTCGAAATTTTTCATTGTAACAATTTCATTTAAAACAAATTCTAAAATTTTGTTTATGTTTCAATTGTAACTTTAAAAAGAAATAATTTCTTCGACACCGATAAACTAGCAGTAAACTATCCATTAATTTTTTTTATATAAAATAAAAATGTAAGCTGTTCAAATTTATACGGAAATTTCATAAAATTGAAGTCATACCATTTCTCCTGATTGGTCTAACCACAAAACATACAGAAGTGTCACGAGACGGAAGATACGTGTATTTTTCTGTTTGTCTCGTTTTCCCTCAAGTTTTGTCGTCGTTTTTGTTTTGCTACGTCTTTCTAGTGCAATAAATTTTTATTACCTGTGTTAATTGGTAAGTAGTAATACACTACAGTATCAAATACACTATGCTTTTCTCTTTTTTCCACGAATTTGAACAAAAACCTGATTGGAGCTTTTTTTACCTGTCACTTTCTTCACTTCTGTGTATTCTGTGGGTCTAACTACGAGAAAAACTATTGTTCTATTCGAAAACTACATGCAAGATGCATTTAGTAAAGGCCGACTATAATACAAGTATTATTACTTTTGTCGGAAATGAAAATCTGACATGATGAGAAATTAAATCAGGGAGGTATTTTCGTCAAAAGTATTATTACTTGTATTAGCGGCTGAAAAAGCGATACGAACTTTAGCCTGTTAAAATCATAAATATAGAAACAAATGGAGTTCGAATAATAATTAAAATTAACTAAAGCCTCAATGAATTTCTTTTATAACATATAATATAACATGTATAATTATCAATGATTGCAATGATCAGATCGTTTCCTTAAGAAAATAATTCTCCTGGAAATTTTTCCAGAATAATAAGAAACAAGCAAGGAAACTTCTTAATAATTTTTTTTACTATTGCGGTAATACTGTGTAAAAGCTATGTATACTCTATTTGTTTGAATTCACTTAAAATTGTTTACAAATTTATCTTAGAAGTGCTTTTGTATTAACTTTTTTTTAAAAAGAATGCTTAAACTAATAAAACAATAGAAATTTCGCCAACTTTCGTTTAATAAATGTACTTAATTTAGCAAATTAGCTTTTCCCGGGTATCCCGGAAATTTCCGAGAGAGCGATGTTCTCATTCCCGTTTCCCGGGAAGTGCAAAAGTCCGGAAAATCCCAAACCCTAGTAAACATATGAATCCTTAACAAAAAAATCACTCAGGCATTATCTCGTCTGAGTGTAGATACTGTGTTACCCTTGTACAGTATTACCATCTTAATGTAAAATTGTCCCTTTTACGAGTCTTTTTAAAAAGAGACTGTAATATAGAAATGATTTTTGAATTATTCCCATCTAACTGTAAGTTTTTTTTTAACAAATAATAAATACAAAGTAAACATTAAACAATTAATATTAATATTTTTTCACTTTGGTTTTTTTTTGCTCGAACATTTGTTAAATTATTCCTGAGCTGTTCACCCTAACTTGAGTTTGAAATCTTTGCTGAATTTTTATTTATTTTATGAGTTTCGTCTACAACTATTCGTGTTGTATGATGGCATTGACAAAAGCATTTGTACAAATCTTTTTCTATAATTTTAATAAAATTTACAATTATATTTCACCAGATCGTATGAATTTGTTAAGTTTTTTTATTATTCTTTTGCGAGGAAAAATTAAAATATTTTGTCACAATTTAAATTTTATGTAAGGAAATTTAGCTTAATTGTTAAACCTAATTAATAATTTTATTTTTAATTTGTATTATTTCTTACTTTTATTTTGCATTGTATTTGATAATTATACTAATTTTCGTTTTGTTTTCTTCTTATTTTCTTTGCAGTGAGTTATGGTAAGTTAAACGGCTCTCTAGTGTTTGTATCTTTTGTATAGTTCGTTTATTTTAATATATTTTTGGTTTAATAATTTGTTGGTTTGCGTTGTAGTTTTATTATTATTATTATTTTTTTTATTACTATATTTCGTTTGATATTTTAATTTTATGAAAATCCTTTATAGTGTACAAAGAAAAATATTAAGAAAATGGCATATGCTGTTGGAAAAGTTATTCTAGCAATTACATCTATTGTTTTTGCGATACGTATAGGATGTGGAGGCTCTTTCTTGCGCACCTGGACAAAGCAAGTCTGAAAAATATAGAAATAAATGAAAAAAAGAAATATTAAAAAAAAAGTTATTAAGCAGAGCCTGAAAAAGAATTGCCTAAAAGATTTATAACAATTGAACTATTTTTCAAGGTTTAATGCTGAAACTTAAGGCACTCACTTCTGTGGCGCAGCCATTATTGGCTGAATGTGTACAAGGACTGCCACTGCTTCCGCCGCATGTGGTACAAGCAACAATTTCATTTGGTCCACCGGCATCACGTTTCTTTTCACCCTGATAGACGGCAGTAAATTTAAAGAACTTGAATTATAATTTGATATACACGAGCAAATAATCACGTACAAACATAAAATATTAGAACAGTTATAGCGGGTATTTATAGACATTATTTTTTTTTTGGGTTAAAAAAAATTTATAAAATTTACAGGTTCATAGGGTTTGTGTAGGTATTCATAAATATAAACAACAATTACATACTCAGAAATAATTTATATATCGGATAGAAAAAAGTTTACACAGTAAAAGGAAGTACACACGAAATTGGCATTGGTGGGAAAAATCATGTTTAAAATACATTTATTTATATGTAAGTACACACATATGACAGTTAAATAAGTTTGATTTATTAAATTTATATATATTTTTTACACAACATTTATATAAAAATACACGAGATTAAATAAGTACATAAATAGCGGAGTAAACAACAAAATTTTTAGCCAAAAAAGCAATAAAAATAGAAATAAAAATAGAGAGATAAAAAAATGAAATAAGTCAAAAGCAGACTATATTTTTATGTCTTGTAGTTTTATTTTTCATTTAAAAAATATAAAACAATATAAACTTACTAATACATCAATTAAAAAGTTTAAGCATTTTTTTTTGCAAAACAAAGCGCAGTAATAAAATGATCTTTTAAACATTTTTAATACTTACGGGCTGGATTAGTTTATAGAATTTCATTGAAAGCATTAAAATATTAGAAGAGGAGAAAACAAAACACACAAACATTGTTAAAAATAATATATTTCTTTTTTAAGGTTATTGAATCACAATACAATATGGATATACATAGCTTTATATACACTGAGAAATATTTGTATTTTTTTTTTTTTTTTAATGAAAAGGATTTAATTTAAAAAAAATTGCAATTAATGCCTTCCCTATTCATTCAAGCATACGAAAAACACAAAGCAGTTTAAAAAAAAATATGAAAAAGGTGCTATAACGCAACTCCACTCGGATACACATTTGTATCCATTGTCATTATGTTATGAAGCAAATCGGTTATGAAACAGTCAACCGTACGTCATACCACAATTGTGGACAAGAAATTCATATAATAATAATAATAATAATTCAAATGCTAAACAACAATGTTTGCAAGAAATTTGTTTCAGCTCTTGCAGGTATATGAGTAAAGAAGAAAATACTTCGTGACGGAAGAATTTGTGATGCTTGCTGGCACAATAGATTCCACAAGCATTTTTTGGAACACCTTGAATCCAAAGGGAGTGACTGTTTGCTGCGGTTCGTAATCCAGCGACATAATTTTTTCTTATCGGAAATTATTATATTATGATTAGATTTTTTGTAACCTGAATTGGCTAGTTTAAGAAATTTTTTATTTAACATATTGTCATAAGTTTATTTTAATCCGAATTTATTTGCTGGTGTCAAGCATGTCTATATGCATTTCATTGGTGCCTTGTCCAATCACCAACCACACATTTTGAACAGTAACAAACTCTTATCTTAAGCACAGACTTTCAACAATTATTTGAGAATTCACAATTAATAATATTTTTGAAAATCACAAAAGAATAAAATAATAAGTTTCTAAGCCTTCTTTTGATATTAAAAGAATATTATTTGGAAATTCTCAAATAGTTGTTGAAAGTCTGTGCTTAATATAGAGGCTTTTTGCTGATCAAAATGTGTGGTTGAAGTCTACTGATGATTTGTCAAAGCACCAATGAATTGCTTATAGACATGCTTAACACCATATATTCTATAATTAAATATCAGTGCCTCTATTTGATATGCAACACAACATACTCGAAAGAAGCGAACACAGAAAAAATTATTCCCAAAAAGTTTTCAAACAAACGTGTGTTTTGAAATATAATCTAGTTTCAGTAAATACTTTTTACTGTTCCAGTAAATTATTTGTTCCAATTTTATTTTATGTAAAAAAAACTGTATAGAATGAAAATTATCTATATAAAGTAAAATTTGTAAAAAAAATTTAGATATATTTTTTTTTATTTAAATTTGTTATTTTCAGTTAAATTTATTTTTATATACTGTAAAGAGATTTGTCGGATTTTTTTTAATTTTTTCAGTTAAATTTATTTTTATATACTGTAAAAAAATTTGTCTGATTTATTTTAACATTTTATTTTTTTTTTAAGATTTTTGTTTGCGGTTTTCAAACTTCAATATAGTATTAAGAGTCTTACTATAAACATACGAAGTTTGTTAGCTAAATTCAAAAAAATTTTGGGTTGAAGTCTACTGACGAGTTTCAAAAGCGGGAACGAAATGCTTAACCATAAAAACAAGCCAATTTTTGAAAGTAAAAAAAAAAATAGTTGAACCTTTCATTTGATTCAGTTATTTATTTCAGATAAAACTTTTACTAATTTAAAAAAAAAATTAAGAATTGTTATTGATTCAGTTAATTTATTTTCTGATAATACGAAAAATTTTAGTGAATGTGTTTGTAAATTATGAAAAAAAATTGCTGAATCATACAAAAAAAAATCTGCAAAATTGTTTTTCTGTTCCTATTAATAAATTTGACTGAAAATATTTTGAGTTTCAGTTAACTTTTTTCTCTAATACCATAATAAGTTAACTAAAAATTAATTTTTTTTTTCAGTTAAATTTTTACAAAATTGTAATCAGAATCTACAAATTTCTTTGTAGGTCCGCATTCACACAAAAAATTTACTGATTCAATGAATTTGGTTACTGAAAACGAAAGTTAGTTTTTTCTGTGAACAACAACTACAATCACAGAAATAAATGACACCATACGTGCGCAAACTGATCACATTCGTTATCAAAAGTGTTTGATACACAACGTTTGTGTTAAAATTGAACGCACCGTTCAAGAAGAAGTTTCTCCTTGCCACCCCTCGTGGTCCTATTTTTGAAAAAAATTTATAGTGCATGTATTTTTTTTTGTACTCAGATCTATCTACATTTTGAATTTCATTAAAACCGGTTAGATAGTTTCTTAAAGGCAGAAATTTCGCCTACCACTCCTCGTGCTTCTAGTTTTTAAAAAATATATAACTTATTTATATAGACTTAGATCGATCTATATTTTAAATTTGATCAAAATTGGTTTCGTGGTTTAGACGTTAAAGCGCAACAAAGAAACAATAAATTTACTTTCGCATTTATAATATTAGTTAGCTATTACCACTTATTCGAGTCACGAACCTTTAAGCAAAGACACATATCATATTAAAGATTACAAAAAAATGAGACAAAAATTCCCAAAATCGCAGGAGTTCCCTCGTCACTTCCTCGGAAAATTACGGCAACACTTCAAATCTGAAAGATTCGCAGTGGCAGCACCATTATGTTTTGTCGTTGTTACCAGTATTTGTAACCAGTATTCGCCAGTATTTTTTTATTTTCAAAGATTTTTTATTTTATATGAATGGCGTGCCTTAAGGAACTTATGTTACCAAAAAAACTAAAATATGTTGCATATTCTTAGAAAAAATTAATATTTAATTGCCAAAGACCTCACAGCTTTATTTATTTTTATTAATCAAGGAAAAAATAATGAAATGTTCTTTTGATTTACAAACGATTTAAATTCAAATATTCTCAGTGTATATTTCTATCTTTAATAAGCATATTCGTCTATATATATATATATATATATATTTAGATATTCTTCTTTATTTTGTTAAAAATTTTGTAATTTATGTATGTTTATTGTTTATGATGATTTTTAAAAATTTTATTTTAAGTTTGGCATGAGAATTTTGCTATAAATACTGCTTTAAAAGGCTTTAGTATACATGTACATGATTCAAACTAATGTAAAAGTTTTTCAAGGGTGGGAGGTTTGTAAGTGTGTAGAACAGATTTCTTATATATTTATGTGAATGCATGAAATGAAATGAAAATTACCATAAAGTCGATGTCAGGTCAATGTTTGAAAGGGCATTAATTAAAGTGGTATAAACAAAATAAATAAATATATAGTTATGTATTTAATTTAGGTCTAGGATAGTATAATGAGCATTTTTTAAAGATTCATTGCATTTAAATGTTTTAAAATTTTTGTAATAAAGGTTTAATATCTGGATATTGGCAGGTAAATTTTGCACAGTGTGTGGAATGGTTTTATTTAGATTTTTTTTTATTATTACATGAATAAAAAAAAGTCAATTAAATTTTTGACTTTTTAATTCATAAAAAAATTTTTTTAGGAAAAAAAATCAGGAAATTATAGTCCAATTCACAATCTTGTACAAATGGCATTGCACATGCTACGATACAAGATCATTTGCACAAGATTGTGAATTATGTTTATGTAAAAAAACATTAAAAATATGATAACTCATCAGTTCTGGCAACGCTGACCACAAAATTGACAGCTTGTAAGAGAGTGTGATGTTTGTTTTTTGGAGATAACCGATTTAGCAGCTCATGACCATCTCTCATTTATTTTGTATATACCTCCGATGTAGATCGACAGATGACAGAATCATCTCGTCGCTGTGAAAGCACAAAAGCTCTTTTGTTAAAGTTTGCATATTATGCATATGGCTGCCCTTAACAAAGGCTAAGTTGTAATAATGGCCCTAAAATTACTTTGTTATTTCTTTTTGGAGTGACAGTTTCAATTTTTGACACTCTAAAAAAATGCATCACTTGCGCAAAATTTTAAAACTTCATGGTAATGATTGCGTATATTTATGGACAATGAATGATGTTTTTGTTGTTGTAGCAAGATAATTGCCGATGAAACGGAAGGGGAAAATACCAAGGAAAATTTTAGAAAAAGAAATTTTAAATGAAATTGTAGATAACTTAAAAACTAATATAATAATAATGATAGCCACTACAAATAATATGAGAGGCAGTCGCTTAGACGTCTTTACAAAAGGGGAATAAATAAAATTGTGCATGAAATTTTCAAAGGTTTGCGCTAACATTAGGTAACATTTATGTAAAAGCAAAGTTTTTAAAAATTAAATTTATAAACAGCAAATATGGTTAAACATCGAGTATTTTAGAAATATTTGTGGGGTTTAATTTATGTATTATTTTTAATTTTGCAAGATATCTCTTGTAATTTTAGCAGTTAAAGTGTTTTCTTATTGAATGACAATTTTTTTTAAATAAAAGATATCACATAATAATAAAACCAAACGAGAAACATAAATAGTTTGGATAACTCAAGCGTGGAAGCATAATAGTAACAATAGAAAATAATTGCAAAAAAAAGGGAGAATAACAACAAAATAGCAAAAGTTATATGTTCGCCTAGGAGTTATTAATATGCGATAATATAACAAAAAATTTCACTACACTTGAAGAGCATAAATTTACAAATTGCAACACATATTAATTTGCTTTCGTTGCATGATAACAAAAAAAATTGCTAAAGTTATCTAAAACTAAATAAATCGCCGATATAAAAAAAACACAAAAATGAAACAAAACTTAAAAAAATCGCCAAAATGAAAAACGCCAAAAACCAAAAAGAAAATGGCAAAAACTAGAAAAAGGCGCCAAAACAAAAAAAAAAATCGACTAAATGAAAAAAACCGTCAAAATTAAAAAAAATCGCCAAAATGAAAAAAATCGTAAAATTGCAAAAACGCCAAAAACCGAAAAAAATCGCCAAAACGCCAAAAAAGCGCCAAAACTAAAAAATTGCCTATATGAAAAAAATCGCCAAAATGAAAAAAAATTGCCAAAATGAAAAAACGCCAAAAACAGAACAAAAATCACCAAAACGCGAAGAAGGGGCCAAAACTAAAAAAAATCGCCAAAATGAAAAAAATCGCCAAATTGAAAAAACGCCAAAAACCGAACAAAAATCGACAAAACTCGAAAAAAGCTAAAACTAAAAAAAAATCGCCAAAATGAAAAAATCGCTAAATTGAAAAAACGCCAAAAACCGAAAAAATCAACAAAACGGGGAAAAGTGCCAAAACTGGAAAAGCGCCAAAAACCGAAAAAACGCTCAAAACCGAAAAAAACAAAAAAAAAAAAACGAAAAAATCCAAAACTTTTTATTATATAGGCTAAAGTTCGTATTGAATTACATATCTAGTGTCCGTACGGAACCCTTCGTACGCAGGCCAAAGTCGCACTTCACTGAATTTATTTCAAATTTGAACTAAAAATTCAGCCTCTGTATATAGAAAGGTGTGTTAATTGGCTACATTGCAGTTGCTGGGTTGAAGTTTTGGACCATTTTCAGTTAATGGGTTTTGTTTTGGATAAATCTTGATCAATCGCCGTCTCAGAATTGTTTTGTTTCACCGACCATTCTTAAAAAAAATTAGTTAGGTATGGAATACCTCTTTCTGAATCTGAAACGCATTTTATGAAATTTATTATGACCTTCTTCGCCGTTTTTCTCACTCAAACTTTTTGCGGTATGCGCTAAACCAATTCTGAGGCAAAGCAATGTTAAAAAAAAACTTTAAATTAAATTGAAATCTGCTGCACTTTGTGCAAGTATAAATGCCCTATAACTTGAATTTTGTCGAATTTATACTAAAAAATTAACAGACCTATAAAATATCAACAAATTTGCTGGTTTTTTCTTTATTGGAAATTCACCAGTGCATGCTCTTTGGTATAAATTTTACACAACACGAGACGACCACTTTGTGTCACCAATAAATACCCATCTCTGATGCAAACCATACCCTAGAGTAATGTTAAAATAACAAGTTTTCATATATGAGTTGTCTCTTAAAGTTTTAATAAAATTTAAATATTTTTTTTTTCAAAGAAAGCGTACTTTTTTCTGGTTAGCAGTATTTCTCCTACTCTGCTAGAAGTGATTATATGTATATTCGTATGTTTGTACAGCTTCTTGCATATTTCCATGAAAAACTTGTAACATTTATTTAAACAATAAACATACAAACATACAAAACATCTCCATAAACCACAGTGTAAATTAATGCTTATAATTAAGTGATAATAACAAGAACAAAAACACAATATGACGGCAACAGACACATTAACATTTATACTAACATTGTTCCTAATTAGCACAACAAAATTAATATAAAAAACAACAACGAAATATACATTTATAAGCTTAAACTAAAAAGATGACAAAGGATGCTTTTCCTTATAAGCAAATAAAGAAGCATATACAAAAAATATAGCAGACATAAACCCAAAAATAAACATGAACATTAACATCAACATCAACATCCAAACACATTAAAGCCAATGCATGTAATGTGAATAGCTACAATAGTGATAAATTTTAACATTTTGTTTTACTGTTCCCATATGATACCTAGAAAATACAAAAACTTGTACTCGTATAACAAAAGTGGTGAAATATCACAAAAAGGAAGCATATATAAAAAATTTTAATTAAATATGTTTTTTTTGGACTTTCCCAAACAATTTGTTTTCTTTTTATTTTTTATACTCTTACAGTTAAGGTGACGATATGCAGGCATAAAATTAGCAACAAAATACATAGACATATTTTATTATTGTGAATTAACATTTGCTTGTCAACTTCTGGTAATTTTAATATCTATTTTGGCTATTTATCTACTCACGGATTTTTATTTAACCCATGGTGTTCTGTTATGCTTCAGACAGACATCTTGTTATTTAAGTCGAGAGTTGTGATATGATTTTAAGTGTAGCATACTTTTGTGATACGCTCCCACCAAACACTTTAATATGATTTCAAATTGGTAATCATTTGCAATCAAATGTCATAACAAAAGACTAAAAGTTCTATTGGGTTGGATATAGTTTGAGAAATTTAAAATTCTCAATGACTTATCTCGAGTTTTTTCCCATGTTATATATAAAAAAACAATCAAACAAACAAACAACAAAAAAGTGTCAAAAGACTTTACCTTTACAGACATACGTGGAAATAAAATTAGGCATTTTCTCTGCACCCCCTAGAAATAATAAAGCATGTCGTCACTAATAATGCAAAACGCCCTAACAAACATTTTCACAATTTTAGAGGAGAAGCAAAAAACGTGTTAAATTATTTATGCCCCTATCACGGCTCTCAACTAAATTCAGTTTGGTCGTCTAAGAGTATACCAAATTTACACACGACCAAACTGTGTTTTGGTATTATGAACACAACTGATTTTTAGTTGAAATTTTCATCGCTTTGCCAACTTAAAATATGTACGTATGATACGCAAATATCAAGTTTGACAGAAAGCAATTTATTTGTGTGAAAATTTAAAAAACACAAAGTCTTAGAAAAACTATTATTTTTAGTGTTTTATTCAAATAAATCATACCAAAAGGATACAAATATATGTAGATTTATTTTATTCTAACCCTCTTGAACTACCCAAAGCATGGAATTGAATAATCAAAATAGGGAATGGATTCCTTAAAAACTTTTTATGGAAGGATTTTAGTTCTTTCCGGCAGAACAAAGAAATGTTTTGTTATTTGTTGGATTACCTAAAACCATACCTAAAGAAATCTTTGTATTCCGGGCATACCGCCGATACTGAAACTGTTAAGAAAATTTTGTTATTAACCATAATAAATATTTCAAGTTACGATTTTTCCATTTCTTCTTCTTTTTATATCGCACCAACCAGTAACTATAAAAACCCAACCTCAACGTATTTCTCAACCAAACTTACGCAGAGTTGTAAATGACAGTACCAAAACACAAATGAAAAGTCAACTGTTAATTTAGTGGAGAATGGTAATGCAAATTTATCAATCCCAGCCAAACTATTTTAAAAGTTGAAAACCGTGATAGGGGCATTAATTGGTCAAATCTGTTATCCATTTTGATTTTCCTAATAAAATATATAGTTTGGTTAGGGGAAATCTTACACTTTATTGGACTGATGTATGTTGGTCTAATACATCTGAATTAATGAAAAGTCGATATAAATCACTTTGTCAGTTAGGTCGTTTTGCTTTTCAGCTAGCGCTATGCCGATGATGCCTAAGCATTAGGCAGGCTTCTAGTCAGTTTTCAGCAATATTGCTTTCACAGTGTTGGGAATACTATACTAATAATTTATTGAATATAAAATCCTTGAAGGAGAGCTGGTCGGTCATACCTCATTTCGCTTATGGTTCTAATAATAATACAAGTTCAGAAATAAGAGGGCAACCTAATTACCTCTTCTCCATCTTCTTTTTCTGTTTAACTCATTGAAAAGCATATGGCCTCATAATAACCCCTGGGAGGAAAAAATATGATCACAGTACATATATTGGATTTAATTTGGATGGACGTTTTACTTCATTAGGGATTCTTCATTGCAACGATGACTAGAACGGTTAAAGCTTAGCGTAGGCTGTAGAAAGCATTTATGAAGCTTTGGCTGTAAAAAACATCTATCGAGATTAGAAAGCAATTGGTCTGAAGCTGAGGATGTTACTCAAAGCAAAGTTGGCTACTAAACTAACTGCCTGCAAATATATCCCTTAGGGGGAGATATTTCTCTCTTCAAAGATTAGGGATGTGGCGATCCAGGGGAACCCAGCCGGGGTAAATTGGCTTTTTTCATAGGCGTGACTGGCATTTTACCCATAGAACTTATGTGTTACTACCCAATCTATGAAATAACAGAGCAACGGATGTGGACCTATTTTTTTTAAGGATGTAGCTTGCTATGTTGTCGAGCAGGTGCAGCGTCACCTGGAATAATCTTGGCTTCCCAGTATTAAATCAATGCTAGTGATTGGCGTGCGGCGGTCAAAGATATGCTATTCCACGTGCTGTTGCCATACAACAGAAGCTGCTTTGACAATGCCTTAGCAGCAAGAGTTAAGATAGCTCTAAGTACCTCAACAAGGTACTTGTTCGTAGTGCAGGGATAACTTTGTTCAAAGATTGCAACCTATGTATTCTTGGTAAGTCACATAGTACTTTCTTAGGGTGCATGGGGGCGATAGTGAGTGTTTAGCCTTCACCCAGTGTTTAGACCACCGTGAGCTAAGGCAGTAAAGGGTGAGATTGAGTTTTGTGGGATGCCAGCTTCATAATAACCACCCCATTTGGATTCAATTAGATCCGGCTGTGTTACTTGCTTCGAAAAATGGCATAGAAAAGATATCCCACATCATTCTATTTAATCGGTATGAGCTCTGGATAATCATGCCCTTACACTGAAATATTCGGCCATGTTAGAATACTCATGAACAATGGACTTTTCTAGGCGAGGGCAGAACAGTGAAATATCAGATATTCAACAGTCTCCTTTATGTTCATTTACAGGCAATGACAAAGGAAGGTCATTGTCTGTAATAGACATCAAGCTCAATTTTCAATGACAGCTCCAAAGCAAAATTAGGTACGATATCGGATGTCTTATTACTACTGACATCTAACCAGAGACCTATACTATATATTTTGTCATTAAAATAACTTTTTAAGATAGCATCTGATCTCAAAATTTACATCAAATGTTATGTTGGATCTGTGTGAGCAGAAGAATAAAAAGAGGAAGGTGAAAAGGTCTCTCAAGATTGTGCTAAGCTGAGCTGGCCGAAAGGACGAAAAAAAGGAAATACCAGGAATAAAAGGATTAAGCAGCATAATGATCTTACTTGTTAGGAAAAGACAATCACGTTATCCGACAATATTAAGAACTTAAGAGTAGTCCTACATCGGAAACTGGTATGGAAACACCACATAGAAAAAACAGCCAATAGGGCTATTATGCCCTCTGTTCGCTCTGCAGAAGGGCCATTGGTTCTAGATGGGCACTCAGTACCAATGTGGCACACTAGTTCGATAAGAGTATGTGGAGGTTAATAGAAAGCAAGTGCAACTCTAGAACTTGAACAGGGTTCAACGCATATACTGCCTTGTTATAGGTGGCGCTATGAAAATTACATCCACCAAGGATACTACAATTCTTTATATCCATCCTTTAAACATTCGTATAAAACACAAAGCAGCTATTGCTGCCAAACGTCTATAAGTGATGCGTGAATTTATCGGTCCAAAAAACATACTACACAATCGGAACATATGGACTTTACTGGAGGGATATCACGAGATATTGGATATTTTCGAGGAGGTACGTGAAACTAGGGTTATAACCTAATGTGAAATACTGATAACAGAAAGAAAGTAATGGCCATAAGTTTTTTTTATAGAAGAACCGGTGACTAAAATTTACTTCCGCTGGCCTGACCCAAATACAGTCTTTTATGTGGAAATTCGTGCCATAACGGAAGGCTTAAGTTGGGTCGGTGTGAATATTAAGGCTACATATGTCAACATGTTTATTGACAGAAAATTGGAAATTAAAGCAATCACGACCGAAAGAGTAAATTCTAGAACCGTTTTAATATGGATATTAATATGATCAATGATTATGCACTACACTACTAAATTCGTCTATTATGGGTTCCGGCACACCACGCTGTAATTGGCAAGGAGCGTTCAAATGGTCTAACAAAAGAAAACCAAAGCGTTACAGATAGTAACCTTTATTCAAGGAGCGAGTATCGAAATAACAAATTAGGCCAAGATGGCCCATAGAACATGATGGAGTAGTAATGCTGCGGGTAATATAACCAAGTTTCTATGGAGAGACTCCGAAGAAAATAAAACAATGTGGCTAAATAAACCTGAACTAGGAAAGTTAATCGACGCTTTAACGGGCTACTCTAACTAGCGAGGACACCTAAACCGGATTGGAACCATAGATAACAATGAATGCAGGGTATCCATGGAAGAAATTGAGACAATATATCTTCTTTGTCATTGTCCAGCTTTTTGCCAGACTAGATTTCGCTTTTTGAGCGATGATACCTTACTGGACATTACTCACTACCCTGACTGGAAAAGGCTGAAGTTGAGTGCAGCATTGAGCTTATGCGTTGCCACTCAATCTCTTAATGTCTGCGTATATTGATACATATATGTGTTACTGCCTGCCACATAACCTGCCACATAACCTAGGGTCAGCTTCGCCTACAACGGAATAAACTCTAACCGTTCGGGATGTCTTCAAGGTGTCGGCTTATTAAACTCTCATACTAGTGCTGAGGGAAGCCTTCTCATAATGAAGTTGTGTTTTTATCACTTATGTTAAGTAAGATGTTTACCTCTAAGGAAGCTTCCTTGACTAAATTGTGGCTGCTAAATTCGAGACTTCTGGCTTTATTTCTTCGAGGATAAGTATTTTGCAGACCTGAAATATGAACAAAAATCTTTTGAATTTTAAAGGGTAGTATACTTTTTTTTCGGGCAGGCCATTCCTTATAACTTGGCTTTAAGGTTATGTTGTTCAACATGATGTTCAGAACGACTTGGATACGTAAATCGTATATGTGTTACTGAGAGCACGTAATATGGATTCGTCTTTGTCCACACCCACCCGTATTCTGAACTTTTTCGCAAAATAAAAACTGTATATAACGAAAATAGTTGTCAAGAACAATAAAAATTTTGTTTGATATTTTCACAACAATATTTTTGAGAATATCAAAATTTCAAAATCTGCCTCTGCCACCGAAGCTTAGGATACGAATATCGCTCTGAAGTAATCCAGAGCATAACTAAAGCGTCCTTATAAAGAAGATGAAATGTGAACATGTATAGATAGAAATACGATATTTTTGAGAGTTCACTTTTGCTTTCTACACGTTGTTCCCGTAGAGTATTTACCTCATCGGTTGTATAGGAGTTACTAAGTGAATATGATGTAAATCGCTCGCGTAATTGATTTATATGAGATCTAATAAGTGTATACCGACGATGTCCCAATAGAAATACGTTATAGACAACATCGCCAACCCTTTCAACAATTTCACCGCAGTTCCCCAACATAGACGTCTTCAACAAGACCAATGGTATTGTTGACGCCTCCCAATTACTTTTTTTACTTTTAAAGATTGTAGCATTATCTGGTACAATAACAGTATTGAGAGTAAGAGTATTTAGTCCTGATTTTACTTAGCACCAGTTAAATTATATACCTACATACATAAATAAACCTTAAGCTACGGTCACACTTGTCAAATATTTGCCCAAAAAACCTAACCACTAAATGCTAATGAAAAATCTTTCAATTCAGACGAAAGTTTGTCAAGTTAAAGAGTATCCAATAATGTGGGATTCTTTGACATTGTCCACTAGTTATGATCGAAACTTTTTAATTTGATAAACCATTGTGTTGATCAAAACTTTTTTCATTAGTGTTTGTTGATTACGCTTTTTTTGGGCAAATGTTTGAGAAGTGTGACCGTACCTTTACTCTGCAAGCAATTAATTATGTATTTCACTGTGGTGTGAACATATTTTTTTATATTCTATATTAACAATAGTCATAAATTTTTCGACAGTTGCTTTGTTGAAGAAACTTTTAAACAGGAAATTAAAGTGAAAAGCCAAACAAACACTGCGGGTGTTAGTTGCAAATTATTTTTAGTTTAGTAGTTATAAGAAGGGGCACAATTAAAAAGTAATAAAAATTCATTACAAATTAAGTTTTTTTACAAGATTACAAGATTAAAAATGCATTCGCTGTGACACAGATGAATGGCAGCAATACAAACAACAAACAAGAATTTTTCATTGCAAACAAGTTCGACAAGTTGGACGCACAATAGTTGATAAAGGGTTTCCCAGAATTCACACAAGATTTTGACTGCATTTAAAAGCAAGTGATGTTAATTCAGAGAGATCAGAATATTTTGATAACGGACAGTTTAGATTTGCTACAGTATACCATACAATCCAGTATATTACCGCTTGTCGACAGCAACTGACTGTCGAAAAGCAACTGACTGCTATTGACAGTCTCATGCTATTTTCTAGATCTTAAAGAATAAAGATGAACTGTCAAGAGCATACAATTGATTTCGAAAGCCAGTATAAAAGCGCCAGATATTTGGTATTGTGCTCACGTGACGTCTACAAACAAAGGCTGGACAAGTTTAAGGTTAAGAAGTAAATTGGCTTAAAAACACACTTTTTTGACAAATTCAATTTTATTGATGCCAATGTAAAGTAGAAGTATGGGAACTAATAATGAAATATGATGTTAGGCAAATGTCAACGTTGACAGACGTCCGCTCCTTTTCAAAAATTTTCAACCACATTTTGCAACAAAGCTTCGCTTATCTCATCAATGCAGTGCCGAATTTAATCTTTCAGAGTGTCAGTTATTTGTGATTTGTTCACGTTAGCCCAGTCTTTCAAATGGCACCAGAGAAAATACTCGTAGTCTAGCGGCGTTAAATCACAAGAAGAAGGTGGCCAATTGATATTGTCAAATCGAAAAATTACGCGACCAGGAAATTTCTCATGCAATAAATGAATTGTTTGACTGGTTGTCACTTGTGGCGCCGTCGCTGAAATCAAAAGTCACTGATGTCAACATTAGTTAACTGTGGCCCCAAAAATCGGTTATCATGGTTAAATAGCCCAGAAAATTCAAGGTGACGGCGTTTATTTCCTCATATTCGAAAAATTACGGGCCGATGATGCCACCTCACTACAAATCGCACTATACGGTCACTTTCTTTGAATGTAATTATTTTTCAAGGACTGTTTGTGGATTTTGTGAGCCTCATATGCTACAATTTTGTTTTTTTTTTTTTACATAATTGGCCTCATCACTAAACATGCACCCTTATTCCAGTTGTCGGCATCGACGTCACTTTAACACAATACCAAAAAATTGGGGCTTGTGTACCCGTTGTCGAAAACAACTGACTCGTGTTGGCAGGTTTATGCTATTTTCTAGACCTTAAGGAACGGAAATAGGTTGTCAGTTGCACAAAATTATTCTCGAGAGCGAGTAAACAAGCCCCAATTTTTTGGTATTGTGTTAAAGTTACGTCGATGCCGACAACTGGAATAAGGGTGATGATTTTGTTAAAAAATGCGTTGTTTTCTTTTAGTTTCTTTTTTTGATAGTAAATTTTCACAGTTAAAATTCTTTGTTAAAACTTCTCAACTTTTTATTAAATAAATGTCAAGGGATGACAGCTCAATTATTTAAATTTAATCGCTTGACAGCCAATTTATTTTCTAACCTCTAACTTGCCCACCCTGTAGTTACAAAATAAAGGGGAGAATTTTTAAAAATATTAAACAGTGTCCCCCATATGAATTCAAACTTTGTTAATTGCCGGGTCAACTGATTATGTTGAATATATTGCCCTGCAATTATTGAATCTTATTAAAGATATTATTGTGGAAATTTTGTGATATTAATGTACTTGCAAAAATCTGCCAAATGGGGGAATAAAAAGAAAATTGCCATGCTACAGCGAAGTCGTAGTATTAATTTTCCGATAGGTTATTTTTGAACATAACCCTACGTCTCCACTAGCCATCAATTTGGACATGACATGGACATGACGCCGGTACAGCAACTGTGAAAAATTCATCAACTTCTTTTTTGTGGTGAATACGTGCGATGTCCATGTTCAGGCATCTCAAAGTGATTTGCGTTAGTGCAATAGAAATGGAATATTTACCAATTTTGTTCTGTCTCTTTTCTTTCTATTGCAAATGATTGCGGACTGAGAATCTCATGGCGAACATTGTTGCTCATACATATGTGCGGGCATCCATGTCAGAGCATAGACGAAAGTTGGAAATGAGCGGTCTCCATTAGCCATTTGCTATGTCCGACATGATGCCCATACCAAGTTCATGGCTAGTGGAGACCGCTAGTAAGAGTTCGTCACAGAACTAATACAAAAATTAAAAAAAATACCCATTCGTGGTGCTTAAGCTCACTTATATTAAGACGTCACGAACTTGAGAGAACCACATATATCAATATAAACAATGTTTTCCATTTCCACTTAAATCTTGCATGAATTTCGGGGTCACCCTTTAGTTTTAGTTCAGCTTAATCTCTGTTCACACTTACAATGCTGCCGGTTCCGGCAATTTCTATCATTTCAGCCATTTCCCTTTGCAATGCTTCATATTGTGTGCTGGGTGAAGTTGAGCGCGATGATTTCTTACGCGGTGGCTTAACAGGCATTATTTGTTCAATGTCTGTTGATTTCCTATCGCCTGCGGCGGCTTCTTCTCCAGACTTACTGTCACCACTTATAACCGCTTGAATTTCACTCTTGCAAATTAATGGTGGTGTATTGGTCGACATGGATTGTGTGCGACGCAATTTTGGCAGTTCAACATTATTATCGTTCGCTTCACTTTCAATTGTTACAGTTGTGGTGGTAATAGAAGGTACTGCTGCTGAAAATGCAGTTGCACCATCGGGTTCAGTGTAAACATGTTCATATACCTGACTTGGCATTTCTTTGACAGCGAACTGTTTGGGTTTGGTAACAGTTGACCGTCTCTTGAGTGATCTAGATCGTAAGTTCTGCACAGCCGTGGCGATGATACCACCGGACGGCTCTTGATAGAAATGAACTCTTTGCAAGGGTTCTGAGGGTGGTGTTGCTGGTGTTGGTGTTGGTGTTACCCGCATACTTGTTCCAGTGCTCGATACACCTGCTGCAGCCTTTTCAGACGATAAAGCAGCATGAAATTCGCGTTCTATTATTTCCTACATTTTTGTACAGTTACTTGGTACACCAAATATAATATTGACAGGATGATATTTTTTTGGTATTGTTTTTGAGTTCTTGTCTATGAAGTAGTATGTTTGAGGGGAGGGAGAATGTTAGAAAATGTTATGAATCATCATGAAAACATGAATTGTTGGAAATATCTCTATAAATGCAGTATTTTATACTGAGAATGAGGTTAGAATGAGTTATTGAAAGCGTTTTTTTTTTCTTTTTATAAACTCTTAGAGCAAATAATTTTAATTGTTTGTAGCCACTGTTTCATCTTGTTTATATTTCGAAACAATAATTTTTTAGGTTGCCAGCTCAGTCTAAAGGGCTTTAAGGCATTAGACGTATAATCTCTGCTTAACATTAGTCTTAGTTTAATTACTTAATAGCAGCAATTATTTAGTTATTTTCCTAACATTTCCACTCACTTCAAGAAATAAAAAATTTATGCGCTTGTGTAAATTTGTTAGAAGTTTTTATGTGCTCGAGAATTTTGAAATTAGTAGAGAAACATTAACACATTACAATATCAAGTTGTTAATAAGGAATATTAAATAACATTAAAAGTAAAAAGGGATAAACGAAAACCGAAGACTTTGTAGAAGTCCACAAAAAATGTTTTGGAAACTTAATTTTGCTATTGCGTAGAAACTTTATTGTTGGTTATTATGAATTAAAGCATACCAAAAAAGGTCTCTAAGACCATTTTTTAAATTGATGGAGATACATGTAGTGATTTCCTGGATTCCTGCATGAGAAGCTTTGGATTTTTAGCCGTTGATAGGTTGAGTTCAAAGATAGTGTTTTGGAAGACCAGAAGGCGGGAAAGTAAAATTAAAGCTCCTGTAGAGCCTCAGTGCGCTGTTAGTTCTATCACTGGGAACACTCATCAATTCTGTACTTAATTTTTCACTCAAGATCAATAAACGCTCTTTCCTAATATGCATACA
This sequence comes from Tachina grossa, assembly GCA_949987645.1. Lineage (NCBI taxonomy): Eukaryota > Metazoa > Arthropoda > Insecta > Diptera > Tachinidae > Tachina > Tachina grossa. The sequence continues at coordinate 135,961,556 of OX465276.1, forward strand.
ATAAACAGATTTGGCTGCAGATAATATATCGATGAAGATTATATCAATTAGGGACTTGGGACTAGAAAGCAAGATAAACTTTGAAAATTTCATAGTTTAGAAATCGTTATATTCGGTCAGGTCTGAGGCTACAAAATAATTACACTATTGGCGCAAAAATAAGTCTGACTATCGGTTTATATATCTACATGATCATTTCCGGACTTATAACCCAGACACATCTAAAATAGCTCTTAACCACCTAAATAGTTTTAGTGCCTTCCTGTTTAATAAATTCTACATGATGATTAGAATTCAAGCAAAACGCTGAAGTACTTGGTATCTTTAGAGAAATATATATCATATCCACTCAAGCATATAGTACCTAGATCAAGATTTCTTCCAAGAGGGAAGGGTCCATATTAGCTTCAGCTGTGTTGTTCACATTTTAGAGAGAGAGACAAATATAGAGCCGTGGTCGGCAACCTATACCATCACATTTTACAATTGTGTGAGTTATACTCTCACCACGAGCCGGTGTTGCTAGTGAAATTTTCGTCTCATTTCCTTGAAATTTTTAATCTCCAAAACCAAACTTGATTTTATTATGGTCAGAAGAAACACTCAAGTTTTTTTTTTATAAAGAAAGGCATCTTTTGTTTTTGATACGTCGATGTAATGGTGAGTAAAGTAAATAGATGGTTTTGTAGAAAATTTTCTTAAAATAATTTAAATATATGCTTGAGAATGCCTTTGCATGTCACGTTTTTTCATGCAGGCACGTTGACAAACCAAACCTTCTTGTTTGCCATAATAATTTTCTGAAAATAAAAAAAATTAGTAAATTCTCATCACACATACATATTTGCTTATTGTTGGGAAAAAATTTTTTCTCTGGCAACACTGTTTCTTAAGAGCATGAGATACACACAACTTGTTCTCAACAATGGTATATTAAAAGGCACTGAGCCCTTATCTTGCCGACCATGGATATAGAGGAGAGAGAGAGAGAGAGTACGTCTAAAATGTTTGGTTGCCATACCACCAATTCGTCTACGTAACCAATCACCTTATAATCTCGCTCACTAGAAACGTGGAAAACTTTCTCACTCATCGATCAAAAAAGTGAGGATAAAACTGTGCTATTAGAATAATCTTTGACTACTGAACCATTTATGTTTCTACTTTTGAAAGTCTATATAAACTACCTCACAGAAGAGTGATATATGTGTGTGATTATAGCTTTGAAATCTGTCTATGGAGTTAGCTCAGGTAATCAAAACCGCCCTAGTCTCCCAGAAGTAACGCGTCACCGATGATCTTATTCGATCTCCCCAAGCAGGTGACAGTGTTGCCAGTTTTTTTTTCTAGAGCTTATCCCCAATTTTTGATTTGTCATCCCCGAAAATCCCCAAATTGAGTTTTTTTTATTAAAATTTTTTGTTTTGTGAAAAAGATAAATTTTTTTAATTTTATTTAAAAAATAATGACAAAAATAACATATTTATTCAATAAAATTCAATTATGTCGAAAAACAAAGAAAAAATAACACATAGTTTAATACACAAAAGTATAAAAAAATGTTTAACCAAAGTTTACCATTTCAAATATTTCAGAATCGAAATGTTCCGGTTCATCAGCCTCAGAAATTTTGTTGTACATAGTACTTGTATTAAAAAGCTTTAGCATTTCAGCAGAAGTATTAATTTGTCACAACAAATGGAATTATTTTTAAAGTGTGTTTATTCTAAGAAGTGCTTCCAATAAGTCATATTTCATTTTGTTACGTATTCTTATTTTGGTAGTGTTCATTATATTGGTTAATCTGTCTTGATACTTCTCTACAAATAATGCGACTAGTCCATACATGCATATAAAGACTAGTCCAAAGAGGAGTAGGAGTACCAGAAAACTACTCCAAATAATGAAAAAAGGTGGTCGATTTAACATTGCGATGTCCTAATGTTGGACCACATGATCAACTTTTGAATTACATCGGACTAACCCCAAAACTACTCCATATGGAATAGTTATAGACTATTCGCATACAAGTTGTGAGTGAATAAGAAGAACGATCATAATCGTTTAAACACGAACACATATCGTACGGCATTGCATGCTTGTATGAAAACGACATGATCCACGACTGGATTACATGGGACCATGATGTAACTAGTCTGTTTCATCTAGATTGGACCACGTACTCCAATATTATTTGCAGGGTTCTTCTTTATTACCTATAAAATTCATTAACTATGAATAAAAACACACATTTTTAGACTTGCCGGACACACATCTCTTACATAAAAGATCATTCTTGTTACCCTGGTTATCATCCCCAACAAATCTCCAGATCCCCAACACGAAATTTTCATCCACAATATCGAAAAAAAATCCCCAATTTGGGGAGAAATCCCATAAACTGGCAACACTGGCAGGTGATGAAGCAATGATGACGTGATTTCTCTTTTGCATATCTGAACTGTTAATTGTGGGAAACAATTTTTAAAATCTCTCTTTTAACATAAAGATCAAACTCATCTGTATTTCCGTAGAAGAATTTTAAGATAATTGGCCTTTAATGTTCCAAAATAAAAGAAAGTGCCAGAAAGATAGAGTTACTGCCAGAAAGCAACAAGCCATTTTGTGCTATGCAAATTGAAAATGGCTTTCGGCAGCATGAAAGCACCTATATATACATCTATAAAGGTGTCCTGAAAGTTTTTATCAGAATCAGCACCATATAAAATCTCAGAGTGGTTGCTATGTATTGGTATTGCTTTTGTTATAATTAATATCGAAAATATTTTTTTTTTTAAATAAATGTGGGTTGAAATGCAGAGCTAATTTATGAGTCCTAGCTACATATGAAAAAATTTTATTGCAATAGGTTCTCTTGAGTCTCTGTACAATTTATTTTTAATTATTCACATTCATGAGGATCTCTAACCAGACCAGACCGAGTTCAAACCCTAGCTAGACCCAGTCACAGCAACACCATAGTTTTTCTGATATGCTTTAGTGTATATTATAATGAGCTGTAAAAGAATGAAAGCATTATTCTATCTCTTCCTTCACCACACGTCTGATCTATGACTATTCCTTTCTTAAAGAAGGTAGCACATTGCAAGAGTAGATGACATTCATTGCGTGAGTGTTACTTCTCTTTAAAAAAAAAATCTAGTCCGAGTAGACTTAGTCTCTCACCGCAAAGTCCTATATAGGAAGCAGGTGAGGAATGGCGTCCCAGGCAGCCTGAGGTGTGCTCCTCTGGGCACCTATAATGTTCAGCGAAACACACCTCCAAACTTTAGCAAGCAATCTACTAAGAATCCTCTCCTCAATGCCTCACACGCGGCTGCCATGTATTCTAAATGATATCCAAATGTTAATTCCAATATTATTGATCTTTGGAATAAAAATAAGTTTGCACTAAATTTTTTATTTTTTATTTTTTTAATTTAAAATTTTTAAAAGAAAATATCATTTATGTATGTATATGTATATTTTATTATTAAATATTCAGCGTGATTTTGTTTAATCTAGTACTAGGTGTAGTCGAAATAAGCCCACCGTAAATATTTGTATTAATTAGAATTACTTTTTGTATAAAAAATATTTTTAATATATTTTTTTTCAAATGTGTAATTTAGGCGCAGTCATGTGTAATTTTCAAATTCTACATTGTTGGTAACACTGATATTTACAGTCTTACGGTCTAATTCATAAAAATTCCTTATTTCAGCTTTAATCTGTACATTACTTATGAAACAGATTTTGCTTTATTAAGCTCTAATAAAAATTTGTATTCATAACTGATTAATATTAGTGAATTAACTATTAAACGATTTTGCTTCTTGTGTAATTTTATGTTGGCAACATCATGCTACTTTCGCTCTCATTTTATGTTTAGTGATGCATACAACGACGAATCGATTATCTAGGTAGTCTGTTTGAGTCGAAAAAAAAGTAAATCATTACGCATAATGTTAATAAAAAATAACATAAAAAGTAGGCGTTTCACTTTTTGTTAATAAATAAACCAAAAAAAAAATTATATGTTACAAAAAATTGTATTTAAACACATTTATATTCGGCTGAGTACAGAGGTAAGCAAATATCCATTTTATATATGCTTGTATGTTTATGCCCTTATGCTTATAATTCTATTTTTCTTTTTGCCAATGAATGGGATTTCTTTAATTTTCAACGATGTTTATATGTATGTATATATTTTTCTTTTTGTACAATTATGCATACATACATACATGTACCAACTTACAGGAGACATGCATAAGAATAAACAAGAAACATAAAAGTGAGAAACCACAGAAAATCTCACATAAGGGATAAAAAAATCAAGAAAATATTATTTATAATTGTTTATCAAATGCTTAAAGTAGCATGGAGGCTACATTAAAAATCTCTGAGATATGAAACGTTTATTAAACGCCTAATAGGCTATTGATCATTTATGAATACACTTTTAGCGATTTTTGACTATTAATGTGTTATTGAACTGTTAATAATCATTTATGAATTAGACCGTTAGCATATACACTAACTCCGAGTTGTGTTATCTTAAACAAAAAAATAGTTTGATGATAAAGAACACAAATTATAAGCACAATGACTAAAAAACAAAATAAAAATTATTTATAATTTGTTTATTTATAATTTGGCCGGGTTTACATCTGTGTGCCATGTGCCACACAATCGCAAAAAAAAACGTAACCACTAATTACTAATGAAAAATAGTTTGATTCAGACACGTATTTATTAAGAATCTAACATGATTGGAAACAGTTTAAATCAATAAATACATGTCTGAATCAAAGAGTTTTTTCTTAGTAGTTAGTAGTTACGTTTTTCGGGCACATGACACAAGAAAATTGCCAGATGTAAGAGAAAGCATTATGAACCTTCTTTAATGAATGCTGGCATAAAAACTGAATGAAAGTTTTATATATTTTGTTCTGTTTATTGACAGAGAAGAACATGCACACTGTACATGTTCGAACCCGAACATGGTTCGAACCCTGCAGGCCTCTTAGTTTGACATCAAGGCAATTGTTTTTGTACTCGTATAATTGTTTATTATTAGACTTGGGTCGAACTCGTTCACTATTTCATTTTTGCCACAAACCAATGATCAAACCCATGTAATTTAAATGGGTTTGATCATTGGTTTGTGGCAAAAATGAACTAGTGAACGAGTTCGACCCAAGTCTATTTATTATGTACTCGTATGCAAGAAGTGTTATTTTGATTTAGTTGATTTCAAAATGAAATTATTGTAAAATTTGTAACTGTAAGCATTCTAAAAATTCTAAATAATTGTAATTAAAAATTAAACTAAATACAAATATGTTTGGTAATATTTTATTTTTATTTTCAATAACTATTTACATACAATAAAAAACTACTATAGAATAGTTTAAAACGAATACACACGTAACATTTTTCCCAATTATAAGTGACCTTAAAGTGTGTTTTTTTTCTCTTTTTTTTTCTTTTGTTATTAATTGTTAATTTAATTTGTTTTGTTTTTCTTATTATATTTTTAATGAAAGGATTTGATGGTCAATATGTTTCAAAAACGAAAATATAAACAAAAGGAATATACAGATTTTAATACATTAAAAAAATAGTCCTTAATCTTGAATTGAGTCGAAATGTTATTAAAGAAAGGGAAACAAAGAATATTCGTTTTTTTTACTAATAAAAGAAATGAAAAATAAATAAAATAACTGTAAATGGCATTTTATAAATTCATATTTATTAAAAGAAAATAAAAGTATGTTTATATGTACTTTCAAAGCGTGCGTCTACAAAGGAATTAAACTCAATAAGAAAAAAAGGAGAATTTATAAAAAAATTATATGTATTGCAATTCAAGCGAAATTCACATGCCATTTTAGTTTTCATTTGGTTTTCTTTAGATTTTCAAAGCTTCAATTTGTACTAAACTGCGTTTTAAATTTGAAATGTGGCTTCAAACGAATTCGATTTTCTTTTTTGCACAAATCCAATACTAAAGTATTATTTATTAGCAGCTGTTTTGTGGGTGTGTGTGTGTGTGTTAGCAATCTAAAGTGAGTGTGTGTAAGTGAGTTTTAGATGAATGTTTTGTATGTATAAGATGAATAATCGTTTGATAATGAAATATTTTTGGAGTTGGAAATTTTAATTTAAATGAAAATTTCCCTCCACTATATATTTTATATGCATTTTGTTTTTTGTTCAATTGTATTGCGGGGTTATATTTTCATATCTAAATTCATTCGTGTGGTTGTTGTTTTTTATTTTATTTTATTTTTTGAATAGAAAAGAGGATGTGCATGATTTGATAGCTTACCAAAGGACTTGCAAGAATAACTCCAATCCTGCTTAGAACCGCTGGAAGACGCTGGAAAATTTACATAAAACATTGTTGATACTAAAACACACTTTAAGATTGATGTTAAATCAAATATTTATATATTTGGGATTTATTTTCAATAATTTTTCTTTTTTAAACCTCAATTAACTTTAATTAGTTATTTAAAAAAGTTATTAAAGTCAAATTAATAATAAATGAAAAGATAAAAATAAAACAAAAAGTTTGAAAATAAAATTAATCCTGTTTTGGGATTCGGTGGAAATTTTAATGAAAATGTAGTGATTGTTTTTAGTTTAGTTTTCATATTTATTCATTTGTAGATATATATTTTTTTTGTTTCTTTTTGTTAATTACGCACGCAAATAGTTATCAGTAGTAACTTTGGATAGTAAATCACTGCAATTGGGAACAATGTTAATAAATATTTTAAGTTTTTCGTTTCTTTAATTAAATATTTTTTCATACCAGTACGTTTAAATCGAAAATTTCATTTAAACAACAACTATATTAGTATTCTAAAAAAATATATATATAAGTATGTTAGTTATTTAAGTATTAAAAAAACAAGATTTCCAAAAGAATTGTTTACAAGCTATTTATCTAAGTATTAACTGTGTCTGCTCTAGTTTTTTTTTATATATTTTTTTTGTGGAAAACTTGAAATGTATGTTGTTCTATTATAATTTGAATTTGGTATTAAATTTATATGACTGGCTTCTTATGTTTCTTATTTATTTTGTTACAACATCATAGCATTTTAGTTTTTTTTCATATTCAGCCACCTTGCCTTAGAAATAGCCCCTTATCCCCTTTACGGGGCTTATTTTGTTTGTTTGTTTTGAATTTCATCAAAATTGGTTAGAAAGTTTCAAAGAGAAAGCACTTTCTCCTTACCACTCCTTGTGCTCTTTTTTTTAATGTATATCCTGTGTCTTCTTATAGATTAGTATTTATCTATGTTTTGAATTTTATCTAAATCGCATAAATAGTTTCAAAGACGAAGATATTTCCCCTTACCTCCCATCGTGGTCCTATTTTTGAAAAAATCTATAGCCTTTCTCTTCTTTTAGATTCAGATCTATTTGTGTTTTAATTTTCATCAAAATCGGATAGATAGTTTCAAAGAATCTGATAGATAGTTTCTAGGAGGAAAAAATTTCCTCCTACTTACATCCATATGCAAACATAATTATAATTTATAAATTCTCTTTGTTTAAATATGTAGTATAGCTTTCATACAATAACGAATGAGAGGAAAAAAAATTATAATTGCAATAGAAAGCACTACAAACACAAACACACACACGCACATATGTTTTGTTTCTTTTTTAAGTGTAGATAGATGACAGCGTTAATTTGCATTAAAATCTCACTAATGTGAATTAAAAATTCACCCGGACATACGACAGTATTTGCATTAAGTAAACAAAATCTCTGCATCCCTTTCGTACCACATACTTCGATAATTTTCCTTGGAAATATTAAAATGGATAAAATGTGGAGCGATTTTAATATTTCTTTGTTCTTTTTCGAAAAACAATGACTGAATCGCATTTTAGTTTTGAAAACGAAAACAATTTGCCAACATTTGATTGATTGTTGACGGTGTTACCATATTGGAACGGTGTTATCATATAGCTAAATTCAGTATTAATTCACTCTCATTTAGTACATTTACGGTAAATCTAATACGCATTGGGATGAGGATAATTCACAAGTTAATTTGAATTGAGACTGCTAATGCAAATTAACGCTGTCGTCTATCTATGCTATAAGCCAGGGATGCGAAATGCAGATTTACAAATTGTACTTTTGATGTGTAAACATCTATACGCTAGGGGATAAAAATATTTTTCACAATACAATCACAAATTTTGACTGAGATTTCTTTGCTGAGATGCACACAGCGTTGTCAAATCGGTGTGAGCTATGTATGAGTGTATTAGTGTTTGAAAGAAGCAATACAAACTTATTTAAAATATTGTAAATACATAGGAATTTTGCTGGTTTTTGTTTGTTAGGGTCGTTAGGTTTTTTGCTTTACTAGGGTTCCGTACACCAAAGGTGAAAATAATAATTGCTTTATTAGGGTTCCGTACATCAAAGGTGAAAATGAACCCTATTGTTTTCGCACCGCTGTCCGTTCCTCTGTTACAGGGTATTTCCTCGAGAACCGTAAGAGCTACGGACCTGAAATTCGGACACAGTGCGTAGACATTTGGTCGCTACAACAGCAAATTTATGAGAGTTAAAAATTAAAGGGTGTTCCAAAACGAGCAACGAAAAAGTTTAAAATCCCATGTAATATACCTACACTTGAATTTTGTAAAGTTAGTGTATTTTTATACAGACTACAACAATTAACAGTAAATTTAAAAATTTTAAATTAAAGGGTGTTCCATTAGTTAATACAATTTTGACTTTTTAACTTTGACAACTTGCTGTATCTTGGAAACCGTAAGAGCAAAACTCTTAAAATTTTCAAAAACGGTAGAACTAAAAAATCAAAATCGCCAAATCTAAAAAAATCACCAATACCGAAAAAAGCACCAAATTAAAAAAAACATTCTAGGACTAAAATAAATCGCGAAAAACCGGAAAAATCGTCAAAATGAAAAAAATCGCCAGAGTGAAAAAAATCCAAAAACAGAAAAATAATCTCCAAAATTAAAAAAAATCGCCAAAATAAAAAAATCGCAAAAATTAAAAAAAATCCTTAAACAAAAAAATCGCCAAAATAAAAAAATCGCCTAAATAAAAAAACCCCAAAAAACAAAAAAAAAAAAAAAAAATAAAACGCCAAAATGAAAAAAAAGCAATTTGAGTCCGATCACAGAGGAGATGTGTAAACATCTAGTAATGAAAATTTTTTTTAAGTTGGAAGTACTTATGCTTTTAGTATATTTTTTTAAATTATGAATACGGCCCTACGATTTTACTGATAATGCAAATTAAATTTCATTATCAGTAAAGATTTACTGCAATTTTTAATGCAGTACATACATATATACTGCAGTGTGCCCATTTACCTACTAACCAAATAAGTTAAATAAAACAAACAAAAACAAGCAAATTCCTATGTATTTACAACATTATAAGTTTTGATACTTTTAATTGATTAGTTAATAAAAATATACTAAAAGAAAAAGTACTTCCAACTTAAAACAAATTTTTCATTACTAGATGCTTACACATCTCCCCTGTGATCGGACTCACATTGTTTTTTTTTTCAGTACGATTGTACCAAATTATTTCTTTTAATTTTTTTGATACTTTTTTTAATTAACTAAAAACGTACACACATGTATGTGTGTAAAAGGTTAACAACTAACAAAAATGCATAATGAATTATGTTATATTATAACATTATTAATTAATATTATTTTCTTATATCAGAAAGTACAAAATATTATAGGTTATACTTTTCCATCCTTTGTTTTGATTTAATTGGAGACAGTGTGTCTTTTTGGTACGAAAATACACTTTACTCATTTGCAGATGAATTTGGAATATATGTATAATCTTGTTCTAGAAATTCTTTAAATATCGGAAACATCGGTTCATTTACTTAAATTTCATTTCTAATTCCTTCGATAAAAAGGTACATATCGTTAGCTAAAATGCAAAAAGGCGTAACTAACAAAACTATAATTTAACAGAAACAAAAAACTAAAAAAAATACTAAAAAAACTTGTAGTTAAATCTCCTTGTTTTTTGTTAATAAAAACATCATTTTTGATCGCAGAACTGTAAAATTTTGTCAAGACATGTAGTTTAATGGGAATCATATATAATCAATCAAGAAATCGATTTTGATTTTTTTTGTTAGTTACGGTTTTTTGCATTTTACCTAACGATATGTACATACGTTGTCGTTTCTTAAGGACTTAATAACTTCTACATCAATCAGCAATTGGTTATTAACAGATTCAATATTTTTTAATGCTCATTGGGGTGTTACGGTACTTTTGGCATTCAAATAGCCCTAAAAATGGTACAATTGTACCAACTTTTCCATCCCTGGTATATTATATGTACATGTAGTAGTAGCAACTTTAAACGCATATAGCTCCCAAAATAATAAACCCATGTTAATCTTTTCAAAATCGGTGCAGGTAATACCGGCGTAAAAGGGATTACAAAAAACGCATTTGCCTATTAATTATATAGATAATAATTTTATTATTTAGTGTTTTTGTTTGCTTATAAGTATGCGAGTATAAGCATTTACAATTATAGACAACTACAAAAAAGGTGACCAAGCGATCTATGGTGTTAAACTGTTAACAAGAAAGTAAAAATGACCTTTCATGAATCCGTAGACTGAATTGCAGAGTACATTAGAATAAGGTGCACATGTGCCTTTAATTATAAAAGTGGTCTAAGTCATATACATTTTTGTTTCGAAATTTTAAATAAATCTTAAAAAAACTTTAATAAATACATATTTAATAAATATTAAATACATTTATATTAATCGAGACTATTACACGTTGCATAATATAAAAATATTTTTTTAATTTGTTAAAATGTAATTTACTAAATATCTCGGCAAAAGAAATATATGTCTTAAACCACTTTCATAATTAAGGGCACACACAGATATGAAGCCCTGGTCCTTTACACCATTTTCTCTGTCGTTTTCTAGATTGCCTTAATTTATTTCTAAGCATACGGTGGCACTAACCAATTGAATAATTTTGCGATTATCCATTTGTATAAATATTATAACAAACAATATGAAAAAAGCCTCAAGCTATAAAGAAATGACATAAAATGTCATTATAACAAAATTAGTTCTTAATATAGACGGTGTTGCCGTATTGCTATTATATAGGGATGGAACACTTTCCTGTCACAATGAAACCAAGAAAGTGTGTGTTATCGAAAAACGTAATTTGAACGACATTGCACACACTTGAAAATGGCACCACACAATGACAAAAAAAAAGAAATGCAAAATGTGTACTCGGCCATAGAGTCACAAAAATATGCACTCTTGCAGTTCTCTGATGTAGCTAATATTGTATGTACTTGCAAAATGAGTAACGTTATCCGATGCGAATGAGTAATATAAAAATATTCTCAAATATTACGTATACGTATGCAGTTTGGTCAGTAAAAAATGTTATTGTCTGCTTCGTAGTATTTGCAAAGTGGTGGTATAGTATATTGCACATGATACGATGCAAGACCATATGCACAAGATTGTGATTTGGGCTAATATCTATCAAGTTTTTGCTGCAATAGACTCATAACTCAAAAAACGTGACTTTTACGTTAATAATGCAGAATTATTAATCATACAAATATCGGTTATATTCAACTTATGAGAAATTTTCCATTAATTTGGTAGTAAATTCAAAACTCCAAACTCATGTTATTAAAAACTTTTTTCAGCACTTTATAAATTGCTTCAACTATGGAACAACAACAAATAGTTGGAATTTGCCATAATGTCGAAAAAAACATTGATTTTTTTTTTTAAATAACAGCTTTCATGTTAACAACATACACACATTTCAAGTTTTCCATTTTTATTTATTTATTCCTTATTGAGCAGTTGGTCAAAATTTATATACAGTGGATACACATACCTTAGTCCTCTAAACTACCAATAAATGGATCTAAGAATTTTTTTTTTGGAATTTTCAAGTCAACTCTTGCACATTATCATCACATAACAATATAATAATTTTGTTATTATTATTTTTTATTTTTCAAAAATGTTTTAGAAAAATATTACAAAACAAAACAAAAGTTACACAATAGACAGAAAACCAAAAAATCAAATGAGTTAAATGAGATTTTAAATAGACACGCACACACACGCACACACATGAGAACACATTAATAATAAACGAAAATTATTTATTCATTTATAACTATTATTGTTTGGTTTGATTAATTTGATTAATTGATGCAAAAACAATTAAAAAGTACTATTTGGTATATTAATATATTTATTGCAGGGCAAAAGTAAGAAAAAAAGGAAGGACGAGTAAGAAGGAAAACATTTCACACATACCGAAACAAACTAAACTAAACTAAAAATTCTAAATAAAAGAAATGAAAACAAAAAAACGAGAATTGTTGTGAAACAAATAAACAAATAAATAAATAAAATAAAAATAAATAGTTGTTTCGTATTGGTAAAATGCAAAATGCTACTTGTACTTAGAAATGTTTTTGTTTTTTAAAAATATATATCGCAAAGTGAACAGAAAATTATTAGGAAAATAAATAAAAGTATTAATATATATATTTATATATTTTTAATTCTTTATATAAATAAAAAAAAAAACAGAAAGTAGAAGTAGTACAAAATATAATAAATAAATTTAAAATTTAAAGATTTTATATAAATATATCAAGAGATTACTGTTAGTTTAAAAAGTACAATAAAATTATATGTAGATAGAGAGAGAGAGAAAGAAAGTAGTAAAAAGAGCGCACGATATAATATTTAATAGAAAGTGTGAACTAATTTTTTGGTAAGTGATCTCTAGGAAACAAACTATTGAAAAGGAAAAACAAAATCATAGAAAATACAAAATGAACTGGAATGATGGAGAGAATCAAATTAAAATGATTGAGGAAAAATAAAATTAATATCGATTGATTGATTGATTGATTGATATATATAGAACGGTTTTATCAAAAGGTAACGACAAAAGATTGTACTAAAAGTTTGAAGTTGGAAAGAAAAGGATAGATATAGAGATTGGCTGATTGATTTTGTTGTTTCATGAATTGTTCGATTTTGATCCGTTTATTGTTTCTAATTTTGAAACAAAATATATATGTATATACAAAAGCACACCAGCTGACTTACATACATACATATATACTTTGAGAGCTTTTTAATTAAATAATTTAATATTTTGTTTTTTGTCTATGCCTGGTGTTTGTTTAAAGAGTGATTGTTGCAGTTTTTTTTTTCTTAAATTTATTTTTTATAAATAACGTACACACACATATGCAATAGATCTAAATAGTTTGACTAGCTGATTGGTATTATTTTTTATATTTTATTGCAATTGAAATCAATTTATTTTGCCGCTTGATTGTATACTTTACCTGTGTAACGGGATTCTCGCCGGGGCGATAGACAACATTGTGTTGCGGTCGCTTGCGCCCCATATAATTGACGCAAACGAATTCCAGAAGGGAGGCATAAATGAAACACATGCAAACTCCGTCCCATACATTCATGGCTGTAAGATTCGATACCACTGGTAGTGTGCTGCGGAAACCGTTGGATGTTGTGAAGAAATTCAACATTGTTGTTACACCTTTTGTTTTTTGTTTGTTTTTGATTTGTTTTTGCAAGCGTCGTCATTGCAAATTGTTGTCGTTTTTTATTTTTTATTTTATATTAAAAACGTTGAGTGGGAGAAAGAAATTAAAAATCGATTAAAATAGTTACATATAAATAAAAAAGGCTATAAAAATGTACAGCACAATTGTGTATAGCCGATGATGTATGTTGGAATAAATATATATTTGTTTTTAGTTTTTATTTGATTTCAATACTTTGCCGATATTTTGCAAAATTGCTATTTGAGAATATTTTTTTTAGTTTTTCTTTTATTTCAGATTGTAGGAGCATGAATTGTTTGAAATTGATTTAATATGTTTGTGTTGTTGTGTTGGTATGTCTGTGTGTATTTGTGTGTGTGTGTGTGAATGCAATTATAGTTTCTGAAAGCAACAGATTTTGGCCAAAAGCAAAAACTGAAAAATAAACATGAAAAAAATTACGTTTCAATGTATTTTAGATTTAATTGTTTTACATAACAAAGTTGTTTCTAGTGTAATAAAAATGTATGTACAATATAATATTTATTGATTCAGCGCCATAATGCAAATACATAGTTTTGCGTGTGTAATTAGCTAAAGGAGCTGCCAATTATTTTTGCTTTCACTTTAATTTATGTTTTGTACATTATTGTTATTAATATTACAGTTTCTGGCCACTAGCATCTAAATGAAATTTAGTTCGCATCAAATGCAATTGTAATTGCAATTGATCTAAATAATTTTCAAGTGTCAATTAAACTTAAAGTTTAATTACACATTCAAGAAAAATTGTTAATGAAAAATATCAATTTCTTTTTATAAACAATACACATAATTCAAAATCGCCAGTCACTGTTAATGGAATTAAAGTAAAGCAAATTTGAAGTAAAAATTCAATGGGAACAGGAGTTAAAATTATTTCAATTACATTTTATGTTGCAATTACAATTATAAAAAAAATCCATTTAAAATTATATTAAGAAAAAAGTACCGTTTCTATTTTTTTTTAATATAATTTAAAAATTTCATATTACATTCAATTGGAAGTGGAATTGAAAAACTTCGGTTAATTTCGGAATCGAAATACTTTCACTATTTTGAATTAAAATTAAGAATTGTCAAAATTTCAGTTACAATGAATTACATACAATTATAATTAATCACAATGTACCCAACTGGGTCTACGAGTGGAGAAGCGTTATAGCACTACCCTTCCTAACCTACAATACTTTCACTATTTTGAATTAAAATTAAGAATTGACAAAATTTCAATTACAATGAATTACATACAATTATATTTAATCACAATGTACCCAACTGGGTCTACGAGTGGAGAAGCGTTATAGCACTACCCTTCCTAACCTAAAATTATATTTCGAAGTGAAATACTTCCATTACATTTAACTAAAATTGTAATTGAAAATTTTTTGGTTTTAAACAGAGCTGGTAAATTTCGATTACGACTAGGAATCAATTAGATTATATTTTAAAAACAATTGTACTGATTATATAATTCCCTTTTAAAGAATTTCTGATAAATATATGTTTACGATTACTAATAATCGAAAAGTAATCTGAATTACTAGAAATTACAAAAAAATAATCAAAATGAATCAAAAGTAATAAAAAAATAATCCGACTGCTTTCAAAGATTACTTTCGATTGTTAATAATTAATCAAAATTATTTTATTATTTTTTCAGGCTCAAGTTCAACTATTTTCTTCAAATAAAACTCTTTTGTGTTTTATTATACAATTTTTATTTTTGTTCAATATTTCTTACACCTTCGGTGTTCTTCTTCAGGAATTGAGTAAAACCGTCTAGACATAATAAGTTCGAAGAAAAAATAAACTAATAAATAATCAAATGGAATTAAAAGTAATCTTTAAATATAATCAGACTATTTTTGGATTACTTTTGATTCTTTTCACGATTACTATTCATTACTTAACAGCTATGGTTTTAAATACCTGCGCTTGGGGTTAAATTATATTACATATTATTGGAATTGGATTTGTAATTGAAAAAAAAAATCATCCATATTGTATGATAAAATGAATCGAAAAAATTTCATTTACATAAATTAAAAAACAATTGGAATTGGAGTAAAAAAATTTCAATTACATTTATTTTGGAATTTTAACTCTGTAAAATGAGCTTGTTCTATTCAGTTCTATTTAACAACTGTAGCTAATTGAAAAATTTCTATTTTATTTTATTGGAATAGGAATTCAAATTTTTATTTACGTAAATTAGTAATTGAAATTACAGAATTTTAATTACAAAATTTCAATTCCAATTTTTTAAATTACTATTTTCTAAACAAACACAGCTCGTGAAGCGATTATATTATCTGCGGAAAACACCCGGGGTCTATTGAGTGAATCGAACCCATGACCTTTGGACTGATAGGATAGCATCGCTACTGCTTAGCCGCAGAGTCATCCAAATATAGATATAAAATATATACATAAATATATTTGTATTTACATTTATAAAATTAATTGGAAAAAAATTTATATTTACTTGGAGTTGTAATCAAAGAAAAAAATATACTATATCTGATTGGATTGCAACTGCTCTTAATTGGAAAATTGCAATTACATTTTATTCCAAAAGGAATTGAAAATTTTCATTTATACAACAAAACGATTTTTAAAAATTTTTCAGTTTAGATTTTGCCAAACGTAGCAAATCTTTAACCCCTTCACTCTGATAATTACGTAATATGTAAATAGCTGTTAATTTGAATTGAAATTAGAAAATTCAATGACATTTAATATGATGAACAAGATTTCAACTATGTTCATTTAATTGCAAGAAGAATAATTTTTTTCTATTATATCTAATTATAATATTAATTGAAATAAGTTTTTCTTGAAATTGAAATTGCAATAACCCAGCAAAAAATTTCAAAAAAGGTAATCGAGTTTGGAATTAAGAATTTTTGTTGGAAGCACTTCCCTACTGGATTACCAACTTAATGATTTTAACAAGGCGTGAGACTAAAATAATCGATTCTTGAAAAGTACTTACATTTTTTTTATTTGTCAACATTTCACGTAATCTATTTCGTCTAAAAAAATCATTCTCTTCATTTAATTTATTCGAAATTAAAATTGAAATTGCGTTTTAAAAGAAATTGACACTGTAATATGAAAATATTTATTTAGAATTCGAACTGAAAACATTTCAGTTATTTTTGTTTTGTTATTGTAAAAGCTCAATTCTCGATTAAATTTAATTTGTTTTCAAGAGTTCACCTCTGGTATTAATTGGTTGATTATGGATGGCTACATAGCTTTCGTGCTGGCAATGCCGCTAAAAACTGTGTTATCGGTACTAAGTAATTAGTAGCTGTTCTATCGTAAATATTTGGTTCCTTGTGTAAACCCAGAAATTATGTAGTTGGGTAACACTCTGCCAGTTCAAAAATGTAATAAGAAGGGCACCAGGTAGTGGTAAATATAATTGAAATGGGCAGAATCCAGTGGTGCTAACGGTTTTTCTTTAGTTGAGCTCTTTTTAAATCTTTCCAGCCATCATTCCACTGTATATGCTCAAAATAGATATTAACCGTTTGGTCGTGGTAGTATTGAGTTGCTGGGCGATCGGCAGTTAAGCTTAGTAGGCTAAGTCTTCTCTATAATTTTGTCGACAAAGAAGAGACAGTTTCTCACTTGATCTGCGAATGCTCGGCATTGCACATTATGCGATACTAGATGATTTATCAGAGGTATCACACATTGGTATACGATACATGAACGAAACAGGGTGAATAAATTTATGACTGATCACTGGATCTAACATTGGATCCATTCACTGTTCATAGGCTAGAACTTGTACGAATAGAATGGCATCAATCAAAACGAAATCTCATTATTCGACTTGATCCCTTGTAGGTATCAATTAGCCATGTTAACCAACCAACCAATAGGGGACATTTAGAAAGCATCAAGGCAACATGTCCCTAAGGATTTCTTATTCCCTTTCAATATCTATTTCTCTTTAAGGATTCTATTTCAGAGAAATTTTTGCCATTTTCTTTTAATATTTTTCTTTATCAATTAAAATACCTTAATCTAAGATTGTGTTTGTAATTATTTTTGGTATATTCATGTGTAGATATATGTATGTAACTGCGAATATGCGGCTGATAAGTGATAAAAGAGGATGTAAAATGTGTGTGTGTGTGTGAATATGCATGAGTGCCATGAAATCAGGTCATGCATGTGCAGATAAAATCAAATATCAAACTAATTGGACGAAAACATAATTAAATAATCAGATAAAATTGGAAACAAGACAAATTAACAGAAAAGTTTCTATTGAGTTTGAAAAGAACTTGTACACGAAATGCTATTAAATAAATTACACAAAACGTAAAATAGAAACGGAAAACAAAAACCAAAACTTTATTTCTTACACTAAAAAGTAAAAAACCTTAAAAATCACTGACATATTTATTGTTCTCCAAAAACTCTGGATTTGTTTAGACAATGAAACAATTGAAACATTTAACTAAACTTGTTTGTTTGTTTGTTTTTAATTATTTTGCTGTGGTAAGACGTGAAAAACAAAACTTTTTAACCTCAGACTCTAATCAAGTCAGTCAGCATCGTTGGAAACGGATGTACATAAATGTTTGTAATTTTATTTAAGTAGTTTTGTTCACCAAAAAGGAGAAATAGATTGATAACGCTTAGAAACGATATAAGAACAACATTAAAAACTATAAACTAAGTATTTACGAAAAATCTGCCGATAATTTATTTTTTACACATTTAATTTTATTTTATATCTAGTTGCTACAGTTACAGTATATATTTTTAAGTAGAGACAGAGAGAGGAAACAAAATATATGTTGTATGTATAGTTTCTTTTTTTTAATTTTTTTTTGAATTTTTTTTGTGAGGAAGTTAGAAAGTTGTATTTTACGTACCGATCATAACTCTGGCTGGCACTGCGTTCCATTCCAGCCAGAAGGTAATAAAGGATGAAGTCACCAATATAATGCCAGGTATGAAAACGGTTGTAAAATAATACGCACGATCACGGGTAAACGTTAACTCAACTTGTAGACAACTGTAATTACCTTTAAAAGAATACATACAGAATACAGAAGAAGACACCATGTTGGCATATCATCAAAATTTTGTAAGTTAGTACATAGATTTTTTTGTTTGTTTGTTTTTTTTTAAATTTAATTTTCTTTACTTATAACTTAGATTTTAACATAGAAAATATACAAACAACAACAATACACTGCGCGAAATTAAATGCCAGATCAAGACAGATGCATCTCTCAATAAGTTGAATTTTTTAGTAATTTATGAATCTTAGAATTGATGCTTTACAATCCGTAGACTTCCTTCTCTGCTGTTTCGCAGTCGTAGACTTAGAAACATGTTGTAAAAATACATGATTGTGTTAGGTTCTGCTCAATAGATTTTATGGTTGTAGCAAAAAAATATACTCGTTCATATATTTATATGTATGTACATATATATTTTCCCATATATGCGTGCTTTTTACCCGACTGCGCGACGCAAAGAAGAGTATTGTGTTCAGCAGTCTATGCTTGTATGTATGTACATATGTACGTGTGTTAGTCACAATTCAATGTGGCGCCCAACAGGCTCAATTTTGCGAATACGAAAGAAAAAGTCGGCGAACTATATCATTCGACAGTTTTTCTTATGATTTTTATTTTCGAATGACTATTTAGGATCTTTAACCGGTTAAAGTTGGTCACGGTCGAGTTACTTAATTTTTCCAATTTTAACTTAGTAAGCATAATTTTTTTTATACATAGCAAGCTCTTTTTTGCATTACTAGGCCCAAGTTAAGACTGAACATTAGGGCGGGTCGATTTGTATGGAGGCAAAAAAATCGCTCAAATTACAAGAAAAATCGTATTCTAGGGCTCAAAATAAGAAACTTTGGCGAAGGAACCATGCCTCTAAAATGCATTTTGATGTCCCGACTTTTGATCCGAAGGTTAAAATTTTCTTGAATTGTCAAATTTTGAAAAATCTCACTTTGACCCATTTAGAGTTCCTCAAGCGAGTCAAAATGTATGACCGACCCCCACTAATTTTGGAGGGCCGACCCACCTATGCCAGTGGCATAACCTCTGGAACCACCCCGGGGGGGTTCCCCATACAAACATTGTGATTTTTTGAAAATTTCCTTGTAATTTGTGCGATTTTTAAATCGACCCGCCCTGCTGAAGAAACTACTCAAATCCCTTGGGAGACCCTTGGGTCTAAGTATCAATCATCCAAGGTGTCCGCGTAAAAATAACATAAGTTTCTATATTCATTATACACAATTTTCTTATGTTTTATTTTATTAATTTATGTAAATACTTAAGTGTGTATCTATAACCAGTTGCCAAAATTCTCATACAAAATCAAAAATAAATATTAGTGGGGATTTTTAATTCTCACTGCTTACCATAAAGTTATTGCGATCGCTATCAAAAGCAGCTGATATTTGTTTTTATTACCATTTCATTAAGTTTGCTAGAATGTGTACAGAAGCTTAACACGTCAAAGAAGATGTCAATATTTTAAAGATGAGTTAAAATTAGGCCTTACATATTTGAATAAAAACGATGTATTTATATTTATTTATTTTAAATCCGCACATTTATACGCACAACAAAAGCCTCATTCAGAGCATATCCCTTTTGTGATCGATTGGCCAATAAATCCCACTATGCATTACAGAGAGAATTCCTGTTTTAGCCGCACTGTTTGAATGTAGAACCAACTACCTGCGTAGGTCTTTCCTGTCACTACCAGCGTGAGAAAGTTTAAATCGAATGTCCACAACACTACTCCTGCTATTCTCCTCCCCTATAACCTATTCTCCTAGTTCTAGCACAATGGATTGCATGAGTAGGGGTTATCCCCTGAATGTTGGTCGTATTAAAAAAAAAAAACATTATACATCCTAGACTACAAAGGAGATCCACGACAAAAAAAAAATTAATTTGCAAGGGGTCCGTGAACAGCAATTTGGTAGGAAGAACTCCTAACATAGACAATAAGTAAGATTTCAATATTTTTCACACACATTCTTCACCTCAGAAAAACAAATTCAATTCACGTGCTGCTTTGCCTTTCACTATACTTGCAATTTTTAAGAAAAACGCAAGCAATATTTTAATATTTTGTTGAAATTTCCGCCCATCTCACGATAGCGAAAGAAATCTTTCATTTAACAATTTAAATTAAAACCAGAAATATATTTTCAGAAATTATTCTTGTTTTCAATATAAGTTGACGAAAGCATGAACGTTTTCATTCGACATTCTGGCTAAGGTTGTTTGATTTCGTTTGTAATACAAATGAACAAACACTTGGTGGAAATTTTCGTGTGAAAAATGATTATGAAGAAAACTTGTTTCGGAACTTTTTCTTATAGTTTTTAAATAAAACAAAGTGTGTGTGAGATATCATAGAAATTTTTAATACGTCCAAAAAGGCTATCGATGACATTACGTACGGAATATATCAAATGATTTTATTATATGGCTTGATTATTAATAAACAAATAAACAATTTTTTTTCTTTCAAAATCATTTGGTATTAACTTCAAGTTATACTCTTAATTACAAATCCATCATCACATTCCAAATTTTTTTTAACAATATTGCCTGCCTAATGAAACAGTTTTTATATATGCATTCACTTATTATCGGACACGCGTTGTAAGAAGCTTTGAACTATTTCTTCTTGAACTTTGCCTTTTTAAGCACCGATATTATGTACTGCTCTCAGATCTTTGTTAATGATTGATGAAAATAAAATAAAAATGTTGAAAAAACAAGAAGTAAAATATCGAAAATCGATGGTTTTCTTGTAAGTTTTCGTGTTCGAATATATGGCCTAAAGAGCTGATGTTTCGATTTCGGCTAAAACCGATCAGCGAACCCTAGTGCATTCACAAAAGACACATTAACTAATGATGTCATCGTAAGCTCATATTTAGAGCCTTTTGAATTTGCTGAGATTTTCAGAACGTTGCTAGTATTCTTCTGGAAGCTTAATGCTAATTTTCACAAGTATTTATACAAAAAAAAAAAAAAATTAAAAAACCCGACTGCGACCATTTCTGAACCGTTAAATATCGGAAATGGTCATTCAAAATAAAAAATCATAAGCAAAATGATTTTAAAATACCTGTCGAATGATACCCATTTTGATATACTTCGCCGACTTTTTATTTTTTTCGTATATACAAAATGGCGTCTGTTGGCCGCCATATTGAATTCTGACAAGTGACATATCTTTAGTGATTAAGACAAATCGATTGACGTAAGAATCATCAAAATTGGTTCACGCGTTCGGTTTATATAGTACCGCAAAGGAACACAAATACATACATACATACATAAATAGACTGATAAACACAATACCCTTCTTTGCGTTGCGCAGTCGGGTAAAAAGGACCAACATGCATAAATATCTGCAAGAGCAGCTGCAGATTTGGTTAAATACCAGCGAAAATCGGAGAAGAAACACCCGAAAACAAGATAGTTACACGGAGTAAGAATCAACTCGGGTTGCCAACCAGTGCTGCCGTACTTTATTTTCAGAAGTCTTTAAGTCAATAAAAAAAATCTTTTTTGGCATAAAAAATTTGTTTTTTTTAATACTTTTGTTCAAAGAATATAATATAACTCGAATTAACTGCATTGATGTTCAGTTAAAATTTATTTTGTTTGGAATAAATTAACAAAACATATCGTTACCTTAAAATAGAAAGGCCCTAACTCATTATTTTTTGGAAATCAAAATTTTAGCATTTTTCAATACATTATATGTTCTTCTATCGAAATATACAAAAAGCTTGATTTAAAAAAAAATAATGAGTTAGGGTCTTTCTATATTAAGGTAACGATATATAAAACAAAATATGGTACCGAATGTAATTTACTCCCAGAAAAAAAACGATTTACACCTATGTAGCTTTTTGCATGTACACTTTTGTTTGCTTCGTTGAAATTTAATAAAAGGAAATACATAGTAGTGTTGCAGCGTGTTACTTCTTTTCATACTTTTTGTGAAGTAAAGAAGAAAAAATGAATTTTAACTAATTTGCTAAAAGTATTATTTTCACATTTTTAAAAATACCACTTTTAGACAGGCAAAGTTTACTTTGCAAAGTCTTAATTCAGCCGTGTGAAACACAAAGGCATGAATACTATCTTTGTATGTCTTTCTCCCAGCTGAATTAAGACTTTTCAAAGTAAACTTTCCGTGTGTAAAAGGGTAAAATCGTATTTTTAAGCTACGAAATCTTTGTCTTTTTTAACATCTCGAAAAACTTCAAATGTACAAGTAAGTAACGCTGTTGCCAACAGGAACCAAGTGCGAAAAAGAGGCGTGTTAACATTATTTACCATCTCTCTGTAAAGTTGAATTCAATTATAAAGCAAGCCACAGACCTTGCGACCGTTGGTACAACATGAACAGGTTGTGTATGAGATTGTAAAGTGTGTGGGGTCGTTGTATGAAGTTGTGTCTCGGTTGTATGAGAGATTAAAACGATTTGATTTTTTGGCAAGTTGTATAGACAGGTTGTATAATTTAGGAGTATGTTGTACAACTTCATTTCATTTTGTTTTTATTTTCGTAGTGTCATATAAAAAAACGTCACGCACGAATTCAAATGTGCGTTTAAAATGTTATGCAAATGTAACTTTTGTAGTCTTTTGGCTCACTTTCTTTTAGTGTTTTTAAAAGTTTGTTGTTAGAATATGTTTCTTTTATATAAATGAAAATTTTTTTTACCAAATTTTTTTCTGCACTTTTTTACATTCTTCTTCTTCATTTTGCAACAAAAAAATCATCGACTACAATATGCGCAGTAGTGCTCGATGTCATGTTTACTCAAAATTTTTTTTTGTGAAATGAAGTTGTGCGCTAATGTTGCACACGTTGTTGTATAGTTTGTGTCCAAAACACACAACTTGATAACCCAACGTGTTGTACCAACGATCGCAAGGTCTGTGGCTTGCATAACAGAGAAATGTACTAAAATAGCGATCATATATTTTTATTCCTTTTGTATATACATACATATGTACATATAACACAAACAATTGAGTGTAAGAAGGCAAGGTTTGCCGGGTTCAGCTGATTTTTAATAAAATTAGCAGGGCAAATGTATTTATTTGTTCTCCTCTGCCAGAACCCCTTTATTTTTTCTGTATTGTACAATATACATACACATGCATACAATCGGTAGAAGTATGTGGAATATTGTGTTGACTCTAAGGGCCGATTTCACCAACTCTATTTAAATATCAATTCATATTTAAATGTCGATTTTCATTAAGTTTTGTAAGGAAAAATTATTTTTAAATATGAATTGATATTTAAATAAGTTGGTTAAATTTGCCAATGTCCCCGAGATTTTTTTGTATAAGGTTTTTTTTTGTCTAAGAAGAGTTTATAATATAATAACTCTAGTTGTTCTAATAAGCTTTGGGTAAAGGTTCCCTGATGATCTGCATTAGCAACAGTGAAATGCGCATAAGATCCAGCTAAACCCCTCAATAATCAATTTCAATGTATTTTTAATAAAAAAAAAAAAACATTTTACTTAATAAGTAAAATATTAATTTGGGATTATTAGTGCGTTTAAAAATTTTAAACTTAAAGAGCTCAAGTTAATTGTACAATATCATAGGAATTGCTTGAGCAGAATTATACTAGACAACTCCCCTTCACTCTTGACAATGTGACTAAATGGCAGATAAAAGAAAAATTTCAAATCGGTTGACCAACAAAACAGTTCTAAGTTAATAAAATGCAGAGAGAAGTGAGAGTTGGTTAAAAAACATTATTGAGAATTGTATGTTGCTTGATCTAGCAAGTAAGTTATTCGCGCACTGTATAAAGAAGTTCTTCTTAATAATATTATTGCACTTAAGTTATTGGTGTAGTAGAGGACATACTACATTTATAACGCAGACTATATACATTGTCTGCATTATTAAAGAAACGTTACAAAATGTTTTACATATATACAATTAATTTTATTTACTAAAACTAAAAAGCCTAAGTGCCATACTAATTCTTAGCACTCACTGACTATCCTGTATGCTAGTATCTAATTCTAATGTAAACCTAAATTACCCTAAACTATATTTTTTCCTATTTCTGCGTTGATTTTAAAATATTTTAAATTAAAAAAAAAAATTTAGGGAGAAGGGTTCATGCAAGAGGAAAATAACACATAAAATAAGTTGGAAAAATTTGCATTTGATTTTGAGAGTGATGTCGTTTTAATAATTAGTATATGTATTTGAATTGTATTTAAAAAAAAAAATAATATATCAATATTAGCTACAATATACATACTTAAGGGATAATTACGTCGAAGAAAATAAACGTATAGAGAGTATGTCATAGAAATAATACTCCTTATTGTGAATGGCGTCGTCGACGTCACATCAAGACGACTGTAAATATTGTCACTTGTCATTTACAATAAGAGGGAATATAATTTTTATCCGACGAAGTTTAAAACACAATAAAACCCAAATTTAAAAATTGAAATGAAAAACAAAATTTTTTTTGTATTACGATTTTTATGCAATTATAAAAAATTTATAAATAAAATTTTAAAGAGGGCAGCACTACCAGGCACACCTTTAGTAATAAAAATTTATTACAAAGATTTTTGTAGAAAAACTAAACAAATTGTTAAAATGGAAAAATAAATTTTTTCGAAAAAAAAACATTCGAATAAAAATTTTATATATATGAAGGCAGCAGCAGTGTTAAATTATATAAGAGAGAGAAAAAAAAGTAAAATTTCATTTAATTGATAAGGTGTCAAAAAGGAAATGGTGTGGAGTTGAGTTCTCTGATGTTGCGAAATGAAAACTCTGTTTTGTTTATATATTTATATTTCTATTTTTTTTTTTTTTTTGGAATTTTGGTAGATAATTGCCATTTGTTTTTAGGTTGAATGTACTAAGTACATATTTTAATATGTTATTTGTGGTGGTTTATTATTATTTTTGTTGTAATATTCTGTTTATATTTGTTATTATTGTTTTTAAATTTAATTTTATTTTGGTAAATGATATTAGGAGTAGATGGTGTTGGCGTATTCTTTTACCTATCATGGATCTAGCCGGCACAGCATTCCATTCTAACCAGAATGTTATAAATGATGAGGTCACCAATATAATGCCAGGTATAAAAACGGTGGTGAAATAGAATGCTCGATCTCTGGTAAATATTAAATCGACTCTAAGACAGCTGTAGTTCCCTTCGTAATTGAAATTGAAATTGAAATGATAGTAGAAAGTAATAGGATATGTAAACATAAAACAAACAAATGTTTAATTAAATCAATTAAACTTTGTTCGGCTTCAATTAAATATTATTTATTGACTTTACTTTCGCACTAGCTATTTATGCTAATTCAATACGTCTTTGAGCCAAAATAAGGGGGCCAAAAATAAAATAGCTAAGCTAAAACTCAAAATTATAACCATAAGTTTTTAGTATATATAAAATATAATATAAATGTCATATATAGCTTTATATATTTATAAAAAAATTATCATATATGTACATTATCAAAGAATAAATATTTTGGTTGTTTAAAAAAGAAAACTTGTATTAATGACATTCATATATTTTAAAGCCATTCTAATTTTCAAATTTTTTTATGCTGCCTTGGCATATCAATTATGGTTTAAAAGCTAATTGTAATTTAAAATCCATTTTCAACTAAAACAATAGAATTTTCTGTCTAGAGTATGCTAATAATAATAAAAAAAATAAACTAATTACTCATACATTCACTTTGTTTTCAATGCAACTAAATATAGTTTTTGCTCAATAAAACTTTGACTAAATTACTTGCGAATTTTGTTAAGAAAAAATAAACTTTTTTTTCAATTCTTCATATTGCAAAAATTTGCATTAAAATAATAGAAAGAAACAAAAAAAGCATAAGAGAGAATTTTATTTTATACTAAAACACATTTTAATTGCTACTTTGAAAAAAAGATAAAAGAAAAAAATACTTCTAGAAAACATAAATTCAGACATGTGAGAACATAATTAAATAAAATTTAAATACCTTAAAAATACAGAGAACACAAAAATTTTAGAATCATGTAAATATCTTGCTTAAAAATATTATTTAAATGTTAAGATACTAAAACGAAAATGTTGACAACATAATAAAAATTAAAATATTCGGTTGTAATACATTTTATATACCCTTCGCCTGAAGTATAAAAAATCGAGAATGATTTCATTACTCTGTGAAATACCGAAAAATGTGTTAGAAACTCAAAACGCTCGTTCAAGAAGAAAGAAGTCAATTTAAAAATATTTTATTAAAACATTTTCTCTATTCATAAAGAAACACCCCCTTATGCAAAAACGATTTAAAGTTGGTTTAACAAACGAATTTTGTATGGCAAAACCGGTTTAAACACATGCTTTAACTTTAACAATCTTTAAGATATAAAAATTTTATATCATAAGATAAACTGACACACTCGAACACGATAAAAAACTATTATTTTTTAAATTTTAATAGCAAAAGTTTATTTGACACAAAATTTCTTATTGCTAAATACGGATAGCATGGCCAAAAAGTCATATTTTTATATTTTAAGGGGCGTGGTTACGCCCTATTTGGTATATAGTACTGTCCGCCCACTTTTCTAACTCAATATCACGTCACTTTGACAGCTCAAGGTGTTTGTCAATTTGCGTAAAATTCGGTCAGGTAGAAGCACATGAAATATAATATTAAACTGTAATGGGCATGGCCCACGACCGGCCATGCGCAGCGCAAAATTATGCCATTCTAAGAGCTCAAACTCCTTGCCAAGTTTCATAAGAATCGGATAAGTAGAAGTAGATATAAATATATATTAAACTTTTATGGGCAGGGCACTGCCCCGCCCTCATAACGCAATATACAGTGTTTTTAGAGCTCAAAATGTGTTGGGAGTTTCGTAAAAATCGGTTTAGTTACTATAAGCATGTGAAATATAATATTAGAATATCGTAGGCGCGGCCCTACCCACTTTTCTGAATGCAAGATTGTGTATATAATAGAGCTTAAGGTGCATGCTAAGTTCCGTAAAAAGCTGTCAAATAGAAGAATGTTAAAATGAAATTTTATCAGGCTCGGGTTGGCCCATATTTTCCACTCTGATTTTGTACTCTATAGTGCTCATAGTGTGTGCCAATAATAATATAAGAAATATAATACTAAAATTTAATAGGCGTAACCCCGCCCACTTTTTTGAATGCAATATTATGTCTTTTTAAAAGCTCAAAGTGTGTGCTTAGTTTCGTCAAAATCGGTTGAGTACAAGCACATGATATATAATACTAAAAATTTAATAGACGTGACCCCGCCCACTTTTTTGAATGCAATATTGTGTCGTTTTAAAAGCTTAAAGCGAGTGAAAAGTTTCGCAAAACTCGGTTGAGTACAAGCACGTGAAATATAATACTAAAATTTAATAGGCGTGACCTCGCCCACTTTTAGGAATGCAAGGTTCTATATTTAATAGAGCTTAAAATGCATGCCAAATTTCGTAAAAAGCTGTCAAATAGAATCATGTTATATAATATAAGGTTTTATTGGGCTCGGGTCGGCCCATATTTTCCACTCTGATTTCGTGTCGTTACGAGCGCCAAATGTGTTGGATAAGTTTTGTAGAAATCTTATAAAAAATATCAAAATAAAAATTTAAGAAATTTATTATTCGACATATTGTCAGAAGTTTATTTTAATTTGAAATTTATTTGCTGGTGGTTCAGCGTTGTTTATATGCATTTCATTGTTGCTGTAACAAATCATCAGTAGACTTCAACCACACACTCCGAGCAGTCACAAACCTCTTATCTTATGCACAGACTTTCAAGAACTATTTGAGAATTCACAAATAATAATATTTTTGAAAATCACAAGAAAAATAAGCGTAGTAGGCTTAGAAACTAACACAAAAAAGCCAGCAAATAATTTATATTCGATTTGAATCTATTTTATTTTTCTACACCTTTATACAATTAGAAATCCATTGGATAACAATAAAAGTAATTATAAGGCAAAATGAAAAATAAAAACTAAATTTAACATTTAAGAAATTTATTATTCGACATATTGTCAGAAGTTTATTTTAATTTGAAATTTATTTATTGGTGGTTCAGCGTTGTCTATATGCATTTCATTGTTCTGATGAATTGTTACAGCAACAATGAAATGCATAACTGCCCCGCCCTCATAACGCAATATACAGTGTTTTTAGAGCTCAAAATGTGTTGGGAGTTTCGTAAAAATCGGTTTAGTTACTATAAGCATGTGAAATATAATATTAGAATATCGTAGGCGCGGCCCTACCCACTTTTCTGAATGCAAGATTGTGTATATAATAGAGCTTAAGGTGCATGCTAAGTTCCGTAAAAAGCTGTCAAATAGAAGAATGTTAAAATGAAATTTTATCAGGCTCGGGTCGGCCCATATTTTCCACTCTGATTTTGTACTCTATAGTGCTCATAGTGTGTGCCAATAATAATATAAGAAATATAATACTAAAATTTAATAGGCGTAACCCCGCCCACTTTTTTGAATGCAATATTATGTCTTTTTAAAAGCTCAAAGTGTGTGCTTAGTTTCGTCAAAATCGGTTGAGTACAAGCACATGATATATAATACTAAAAATTTAATAGACGTGACCCCGCCCACTTTTTTGAATGCAATATTGTGTCGTTTTAAAAGCTTAAAGCGAGTGAAAAGTTTCGCAAAACTCGGTTGAGTACAAGCACGTGAAATATAATACTAAAATTTAATAGGCGTGACCTCGCCCACTTTTAGGAATGCAAGGTTCTATATTTAATAGAGCTTAAAATGCATGCCAAATTTCGTAAAAAGCTGTCAAATAGAATCATGTTATATAATATAAGGTTTTATTGGGCTCGGGTCGGCCCATATTTTCCACTCTGATTTCGTGTCGTTACGAGCGCCAAATGTGTTGGATAAGTTTTGTAGAAATCTTATAAAAAATATCAAAATAAAAATTTAAGAAATTTATTATTCGACATATTGTCAGAAGTTTATTTTAATTTGAAATTTATTTGCTGGTGGTTCAGCGTTGTTTATATGCATTTCATTGTTGCTGTAACAAATCATCAGTAGACTTCAACCACACACTCCGAGCAGTCAAAAACCTCTTATCTTATGCACAGACTTTCAAGAACTATTTGAGAATTCACAAATAATAATATTTTTGAAAATCACAAGAAAAATAAGCGTAGTAGGCTTAGAAACTAACACAAAAAAGCCAGCAAATAATTTATATTCGATTTGAATCTATTTTATTTTTCTACACCTTTATACAATTAGAAATCCATTGGATAACAATAAAAGTAATTATAAGGCAAAATGAAAAATAAAAACTAAATTTAACATTTAAGAAATTTATTATTCGACATATTGTCAGAAGTTTATTTTAATTTGAAATTTATTTATTGGTGGTTCAGCGTTGTCTATATGCATTTCATTGTTCTGATGAATTGTTACAGCAACAATGAAATGCATACAGACAACGCTGAACCACCAATAAATAAATTTCAAATTAAAATAAACTTCTGACAATATGTCGAATAATAAATTTCTTAAATGTTAAATTTAGTTTTTATTTTTCATTTTGCCTTATAATTACTTTTATTGTTATCCAATAGATTTCTAATTGTATAAAGGTGTAGAAAAATAAAATAGGTTCAAATCGAATATAAATTATTTGCTGGCTTTTTTGTGTTAGTTTCTAAGCCTACTACGCTTATTTTTCTTGTGATTTTCAAAAATATTATTATTTGTGAATTCTCAAATAGTTCTTGAAAGTCTGTGCATAAGATAAGAGGTTTGTGACTGCTCGGAGTGTGTGGTTGAAGTCTACTGATGATTTGTTACAGCAACAATGAAATGCATATAGACAACGCTGAACCACCAGCAAATAAATTTCAAATCAAAATAAAAATTAATTATAATAATATATTATATATTATTAATTATTATTACAATAGAACCAAATAGAAGCTATACCCTCTTAGAAAAATATTATTTTAAAATTGGTCTAAGAGATAGGGAGCTATGAATTTAAAAAAAGTTACGAATTGATAACTTTTAAGACAACTAAAAATAAAAGCAGGTTAAAAAGCGCATAAAATGTTTGTTGTGGATTAAGATTTTTGGTCTATGGCTTTTTGGCGGTTATTGAGAAAGTTTTCTTTAATATCTCATTTTATATCCGATTTAAACCTTTTTCTAAAATTTTGGTATTTTTTGATCTGCACTGAGTGCTTTTGGAGGTGTAAATCTTATTTTTGATTTTATCGTTTTCAGAATTTTTTCTTTTAGTCTCTGTCGTTTTAAATTTTTTCTGAGTTTATAGTCACGGCTTAACAACCATTTGAAATCAATTTTCTCTTGCCCGATTTCATAACGTTTCGTCGTTTTAGTCAAAGAGAATTTTTCGATATCTTGACCTTGTATACAATTTTTTGGTTATGAATTTTCATTACATTCAGTAAATTGAATGCTAAAAAGTTTTCCGCACAGGTCACAAACGTTGAGATATCGCGTTTGCTAGTCAAGTTGTCTCTTTTATCCACAAACATTACAAATTATGTCTAAATTTAGAGTCTATAGTTATCTAATGCTTGTGATTTAACCAACAATTTTTCTTATCAATTTCATTGGTTAAACCACCTTCATTGGTTAACTAAAGACTGTGGATTTGGGCCTTAGTCTACAACATGACTATTAATATTATGACTAAAATAGAACGTTACAATCTCCTATGAAACATCCTCAAGTTGTACAAATGGTTTAGACAAGAAATAATTTATGAATTATTTTATATTTCAAAAGTGATGACTAACTTATGGTTAAAACCTGAGGCGAAGGGTATAAAAATGTAAAATATAAAAAGAAAAAACACTTACAACAAGTCTTTCTTAAAAAAAAAAATAAAATTAATAAAACTATTTTATAAGCATTAAAGACTCACCTCTCCAGCTGTTTTGATCACAGGCAGTTGTTTGATTTTTAATCAAATATGCGTTCAATGTTGTCAGTGAGGGGCTCTTACGCAGAGTGTCCTCATCGTTTTTCCAAATGTATTTGATTTGTGCTTCTTCATATGAAACTGTTTAGTTTTTTTTTTATATAAAGAAAAAAATATAAGAATTAATATATTGACTTTAAAGTGAATAAATTTAATCTTTTTTTTTGACAAGCGGAGTTTCCAATCAGCTGATTAACAGCTGATCCAAACAGTTTTAGCTTTCTATTCCAAAAACTTAATTTTTAATGTTTCAAGTTTTTGCTTTTTTAGATTGTTAGGAAGTAATGATTTCAGAATTTTATGTGCGACTTTAAAGTTTGTAATATATTACCTTAATATAGAAGGGCCCTAACTAATTTTTTTTTAATTGAGATTTTTGCGTTTTTCGATACATTATATGTTCCTCTATCTAAATCGAATAATTATTTATTCGAATAAAATTTTTTTAGACAACATTTATTTACTTAATGTTTGTTACAAAAATATTACTACTCGTACTACTGGAGTAGTAGTTTAGAAGATATGCTTATCGTCACCTTAAATGCAAGCAAACGTAACTACAGTTTTATATTTTTTAAAGGAGAAACAAAACACGTTTCAAAATCAGTAATAATAAAGTGTTCTTGAAAATTGTCTTTGAAATTTACTTGCAGTATGGATTCTTATATGTTTTTAACCATTTATTTCAATTATATATATATTTAAGATTTTATGTTAGTTACGTTCCTTGCAATGAAAAATAGATGCATTCGTAGTTACGTCCGTTTGAATTTCTTGTAATAAAGTTGTCATTTTTGATCGCACAGCTCTAAATATTTGCGCGAGCATGTAGTTTTATAACATGGACCATAATCAATCAAAAACTCGATTTCGAATTTTTGTGTAGTTACTAGTGTTGTCATTCGAACAAAAATTGTTCGAAGATTCGAACAACTTTTTATCATTATTGTTCGAACGAACAAAAATATTCAATTTAGAATAAAAAATTATTCGAATCATTTTTGTCGAATATTAGAATATTCGAACAATTTCCGTAACTACTTTATATAAAAAGTATTTTACATTCAATTATTTTTTAATTTGTTAGCAATATGATATTAAGTAATCAAATTAGTCCAAATTATAAATACTTGTGTAAGCTTGTTTGTATGTACATATATAAACATACATATGTTCGCTAAACTCATCTTTTTTCTTTCTGGGAAAAGGTAATGCTTCTTTCATGGAATTAGAAGGTGTCTGATAGTTTCTGATAAAGAGATTAGAAAAAAACTGATTTTCTCTAATCAAAAGCGTTAAAAATCGAATTATTGAACGACGTAAAAACGCATTAAATACCAACTTTTTAAAATACGTCACAAAAAGAGAAAAAATTTACAAGTTTGTAGTGCGTGTCTGTGTATGTGTTTGTTTTTACGAGTCCACATATAGACCAAACGGCTGGACTGATTCTGATTTAGTTATTTCTGTTTGAAAGGTGACTTGATCGAAAGTGTTCTTAGCTATGTTTGAAGAAAATCGGTCCAGCCGCTTAGAAGGTATCACATAGTTTTTAGATATATTCTGTTAGATCTGTGTGTCTTTGACGCCGTATCTCCTGAACGGCTTGACCGATTTTAATTTGCTTGGTTTTCGTTTGAAAGGTGACATGATCGTATATCTTCTAATTAATACTTGAAGAAAGGTTCTTAAAATTTTTAAGTTTTGTTATTAATATTTCTAAATCTGTTATTTAAATCACATGTTTTTCTTGTATAATGAATAATTTTTCGTTTGTTAATAAAGAAAAATTAAACTAATACGTGTCGTTTTTTGCAAACTTTTTTAAGATTATTCGAATATATTTTTTTATTCTTTGTTCGTTCGAATATTCGAACAAAAGTTCAAAATTATTCGTCTGCTCGAACAAGAAAAAAATCATGAAATTTTATTCGAACAAATATAAAAGACGAATAATTAACAAAACTAGTAGTTACGTCCGTTTGCATTTAAGGTGACGATATGCATATTTATAAATTTTTTTCTTCTCAGAAACCACTGTGCGCCAGTACGAAGATTAAAAGTTAAGTTGTTCTTTTGAATACAACTTGAAACAATTTCCAATAAAAGTTTCCGAATAAAAGTTATTCGAATAAAATTATTCAAATCAAACATTTTAGAGTAGAAATTATTCGAATAAAAGTCACTTATGAAATAACATACAAATTTAAGAATTACTAAAACATGATTCTTCGAATAAAAATATTCGTCGACGTCACATCAAGACGAGAGTAAAAATTCTCACTTGTCTACTCTTTGTCGACAGCAAATGACTACTATTAACATGCTCCATCAATTAGCAAAACCTTAGAGACCAGCAAGAGATTTTCAATAAGAGCCAATTTTTCCCGACACAAAGTAGACAAGTGACAATATTTACTGTCGTCTTGATGTGATGTCGACAACGCCATTCACAATAAGAGGGATTCTTATTTATATTTAATAACTCTGGTATGTATATTCCTTTATTATTTTATCGAAACTTGTCTACGGCAAACGTAGTTTCGTTTGAACCGGGCGTCACTGAATACCTGGGCATCCTTGTATTTGCCATAGCACTGTTTATTGCCTTACTAAGGTTTTCCAAAGTCATGGTTGCTTGTTTTTTTAGAATTAAATTTAAAACAAAACGAGTTTTAGGATTTACTTACTGCTTTCCATTGAAAATGAACATTTCGGATCATCGAATGGAAATATGTGCAAGCTTCCCTGACAGGATAATATTAAATGTCGTCTGAAAAGAAAGGCACACAATCAAAACCACATTCGTTATAATTTTTTTAAATAAAATAATATATTTAAAACTTATATTAACGTCTATAATTAGCGATAATAGGATAATATGTCCTTTCATTAATTTTATTTTAGATTTTTCTAAATTTTTTTTAAGTTTAGTCCACGATAAGAGCAATATCAATTTAACAGAGAATTCAACAATAGTTTTTTTTTAATTTCAATTTCTATTTTCGATTCATTAAGAAAAATGTGCCTGTTTCTTTAAAGACAAAACAAAAGAGATAAATAATAATACAGATCTGTTTATTTTTCCTTAACACCATTATGCATATTAATTATTTTTTTTTATAGCACTTATGTTCGGGTTCTCAAAGATACTTTATTTTATGGAATGACGAAGAAGTTGTAAAATAAGTTTACTTTGTTTGTATGTTAATGAGTCTACAAGAATACGCGTGTAAAATTTACATATTTAAACAATTTAGTGAAAAACCAAACAAGGAAAGTGGAAATAAAATATCATACGAAAGAAGGCTGCAAAAAAACTTTAACAAGTGCATTAAACATTTATGTGACTGTGCCAGAATTACACAAACATTATTTGATATCCCAGTTAGCACAAGTGTTAAGCTTGGAGCCGTGAAGATTTGAAAAAAATTTGTTACTTTATATCAGTTAAAATATGTGCATTTCAAACCTAAGAACTAGAGCTGGGCGCGAGTAGAATTTTCCCAACATGCTTTTTTTTGGTGCGCATTGTTTATATGCATTACGTTTCCGCTTGGGAAACTCATCAGTAGTCTTCAAAAAAATTTGAATTTAAATACATAACAAACTTCGTATGTTTATCAGCGGCGGATTTATGTTTGATATCGCCCTAGACCCCGTGAGATATGCCGGCATTTTTGCTCTATGAAGAAAAGCTTTTTAATGTTAAACATACAATTTATACATATTTAAATTACACTGTGCAACAGTAAAAAATACGCACGGTCTTGACAGTATATGTTCGATAGTACATACTACCAAAGGGAAGTAAGCCTCTATACTTAGTTTGGCGATTTAGCGACCAATTAATTTTTATGAATCTCTAAGGATTCCGAAAAACGGTGCACACTCAAAAAATTATGTTCTCATTTTTTAGCCAACAGCTAATTCAGTGATTAGTGATAGCGCTTTACCATATGTGACCTTCTCCGTTCAAATCACAAATATAGAAACAAACGGAGTTCGAATAATAATTAAAATTAACTAAGCCATGGGCCTGATGCAAAAATTAAAAAAATAAAAATATACTTAATAGTAACAAACCAAAAAAGTTTGTCTTAAGTAGAACAAAAAATAAGCAAATTAAGTAACATGTGTATAATTAGTAAAAAGAACAAAACGACAATGGTAAGACTGTTGTAAATATAGTGATGGTAAAATTGAGCTTACAATACGAAAAAGCTTTCAGCAAATTGAAATACGATGAATCAAAACAATTCACATATTCCATTTGCAATAAAATGCTAAGTATATAAAGCAGAAATCTACATCAACTGACACCACACACAGTGGACCAGACACAAAAGAACGCTGATGATGAAGGTTTAGTGGCCTTCGAAAACGGCTGGCTGTTCCGTTCAACTATGTGTTGTTAGTCAGAATATTTACAACAGACTTTGGTGTTATTTGTTCATTAATAATTATCACATGTAATTTGGCTTAAAAAGCGATACGAACTTTAGCCCGTTAAAATTTTAATATTTTTCTCGTTTCATCGATTTTCCCAAGTTCCCGTTTTTTGACTCACTAGGTCCCTTTTCTTGGAGAAGGTCACATATATGGAAATAATATAGCTAAGAGTTCACTAAATAAATCTCATTGACATATTAGGCCGAAAAATGCACTTTTTTGCAAAAGCAATTTTTTTCATTTCTTTTAGAATAACTAACAGGGACTCCTAATTATTTTCTAACAATATTTGACAATATAATCTGAACGTGTCTAGGCACCCTAAGAGGTCATACAAACTACTTTTTGATTAAAAATTTTTGTTTTTCACAATTTTTTACGGTAAAATTAGTTTTTTTTTAAATCATATAATTAATGCACACTTCTCTGGTCAGTTTCACTTACAATTTTTGCAACAAAAAAGTATAGTCTAGTAAAAAAAGAAAACTAAACATTCAAATTTATTTAAAGAAGCAATCAGTCAAACCGACAACTTTTTGAACATCTAAACTGCTAAAACTCTCCGTTGTGTATATCTTTTTATTTTTCAGAAGCAGAAGCAAAAGCAATCACACAAATCAGAAGTTTTTAAACGTTGCTTCTCAATACCTCCCAACTAAAGTGTGCAATGATTTCGTAAATAAACATGTAAAATACACTTGATCGAACTGTCGTTAAATCTTAAAAATAATGGTCTACTCAAGCGCTTGAGAATACTATCTAAAAAAATTTACATTGCACCGATAAATTAACGGGTAAGGGCAGAACTATATTCTAAAGTTTTCATTGATATTTATAAAGCAAAAGCAATTCACAAAAATTCTCAATTTTAAACTATTTAAAATGTTAATTCTTTAGATTTTGCTGCCCCTAACACCAGGCCGCCCTTGGCCCTGGCCTCGCGAACCTATACGTAAATGCAGCACTGATGTTTATAGTAAGACTCTCAATATGTATGTTATTGAGAATTACAATACAATATACTTCTTATTAATTTCTTTAATCTCTTAAAAATAACTAATTAAACATTTTAATGGAACTGTGTTGTCATATGTTCGTCTGTTGTTATACCGTTAAGTTGGCTGCAACACAAAATAGTTACACTCGTGTAGTGGTTTAAATGTTTTAATAAAAATAAAAAAACATACGCAGTTGTATAATAAATAAGCACTTACATAAATAAATACTCATAATTAAAAGCATACAATACAAAGAATATGAAACAAAAGAGATTAAGAAAAGCAAAAACGAAATAAATTCTGCTTACACACCTCATTGCGTACGTAATGGTCCCGTTCCGATAAATTCTTAAAGCAAAATGCATGGGTATAATGGGATCCTTAAAGTCGCCGTGCATGATGAAATACGTATCCGGCGTCCAAATGCTATCGTGATGATGCAATGCATTTAGAAAATCATAATGCGACTTGTTGCCATATTGTAAACGAGGATCATTCCACTGTTGATTCAACAGAAATTCCACTTCGTATTTCTAAACGCATTAAATTTTATTTTGCGCAGGAAATGAAAGTAAATGTTAAAAAAATTTGAATAAGTTTGCTTAAAATTCTGGAGGCTATACACATCTTAATATAAAACAAAAACAAAACAAAACAAAACAGCTGTTATGAATAAATTATAGTTACCAGACTACTTTCGTCGGGTGATGCCAAACTTAATAATAGCACATTTACATTAACCGTAAGAGTACCTGTTTGTTGTTGTTGAGAAAAAGAAAAAAGTTAATTTATTAATACAGTTCATTTTTAAGAATTTTTTTATATATATAAATATTTGTATTTTAATGAATTTATGCACAAATACACAACAATGTGCCAGTACTAAAATTAAAGTAAAGTAAAATTGTGTATATAATTTTATCATCTACTTAGTGGCAGAGAAATTAAATTATAAATTTTATTATAAGTAAAATGTAGATCTAATTGAATTTGTTCCTGTGGATTGAAACACAACAAACGCACATGCACACACACACACTAGGGATGCCAATCACAAGATTTGTGGTATTAAAATACCTGAGGGCATTAATGAATAAAATTCTCCGAGAAAATTTTCCCAGGAATTCAAATTCAAACAATAGCAAGTAATAGGGCCAACAAAAAATTCTAATTGGAAAAGGAAAAAATTTCTCGCAAACTTTTATTTATAATTGTCCTGATAATAAATTATAGTTTGAAATAGTTTCTGTTCAAACTTATTTTTGTTTCTTTGTTTGATTTTATTTAGGCTAAAGTTCGTATTTTGAAAAAGCCAAATTAGATATAATGGTGGCTATTCGAGAAAACGCGTCGAAGAAGTGAAACTTTACATTAAAGCAAAAACAAAGTTTCAAAAATTCAAAAATTATGAATTTTATATGATAAGCAAAAACAAATTTTTAACATTAATGAAGTTTTGTTTTTGTTTTACATGTAAATTTCACCAAGTCGACGCGTATTCCAGAATAGACACCAATAATTTTTAAGAAACAAATAACACCAAATATAATGGTATATATTCTGATAAATACTAGCAGAACGGAACAATGTGCTGTCTTCAGCAAATTCCAGCCTTATATGAATGTGCCAGATGCTAAAAAGCCTAACTCCACTTTTCGAAAACTTCTCAACTTTGTTATATTACTATCTAATTAGTTGTGAACTCTATGGATTATTTTGCTCTTTTATTATTTAGATATTTTCCATTAAAACATGAAAAATCGGCATTGAATCTTATTTGAATTTTTCAAAAGCTACTCCAATTAACTCCACTTTAATTAAATGTGGTTTAATCAAGCGAAATTTCCATGTTTTATGAAATTTTATAAAACAAGCCAATGTATCGTTACGGGGGAATCCCCTCTCCCCTCATTTTTTTCTGTTAAATGCCATAAAAATAACTTATAATTTTCATAAATTTTGAAAATTTATTTGCTAAACATTACTAATTTACTAAACTTTTTATTTTGTGGTTTTAGGCCTTTTATGTTCTGACACATCCATATATGTATGTTCATTAGAGTGGCTGTTATTTATTCATTTTTTTTTTGGATTTCTTATGCTCTCTCCCCCCAAATCGGTTCAGTTTTATGTAAAAAAAAATACAAAAAAATTGCATAACGATAAGTTGTGTTTTATGGGGTGTGTCCGCCCCTCAAAGTTGGCCTTCAAGCCCATTTTTTCAATGTAGTTTTTTTGCATGTGACTATCTTTTTAAAAAATCATTTTACAAGAATATGATATATGGCAATATTTTAGCTCTTCTAGTCTACAACATTTGTCTCAAAAAAAGTGTTTTGCTAAAATTAATATTTTAGGAAATAATGAAGAAAATTACCAACAAAATATCAAAAGTTATATATATATATATAGGGTGTTTTTTTTAGAGGTATAGAACTTTGAATTTAAATAAAACACAAGAAAATCGTTTTAATGTCCATCAATTTGGCTTTATTGGAAGGATAATTTTATGCCATTTATGTTTAAATATAATTTCGGGCATGTGGCCGCCGCGGCTGGCTCGAATAAAGCCAATTCTACAGGTCCAATTTTGAAACACTTTTTCGAGCATATGGGGCCGTATGTTGGCAATAACGCCACGAATGTTGGCTTCCAAGTCCAATTGACAGGTCCATTCCGCGAAATTATGCGTTCATCGAATGTTTCCTTCAATAAATCCATTGTGACGTGCCCTGTGTGGCATGTAGCGCCGTCTTGTTGGAACCACAACTCATCCACATTCATGCCATCCAATTCGGGAACAAAATAGTCGGTTATCATGGCTCTATACCGGTCTCCATTAACGGTAACTGACTCTCCAGCATTATTTCGGAAGAAGTATGGCCCAATGACTCCACCAGCCCATAGAGCACACCAAACAGTCAGTTTTTGTGGATGTAATGGCGTCTCAAGGGTCTCATGTGGATTCTCTTCACTCCAAATACGGCAATTTTGCTTGTTGACGTAGCCATTCAACCAAAAATGAGCCTCATCACTGAACAAAATTTTGCGATGAAAATCAGCATCGAGATCAATCTCATTTTCGGCCCATACACCAAAATCACGACGCATTGCATGGTCTCGCGGCTTTAATTCTTGCACAAGCTGGATCTTGTAAGGTCGCAAGCCAAGATCTTTGCGCAAAATCTTCCATAAAGTTGATGGACAAAGCTCCAATTGCTGTGCACGGTGGCGAATCGATTCATTCGGGTCCTCTTCAACACTTTGCTCTACAGCGGCAATTGTTTCTTCGGTGCGCACTGTTCGACGTCTCTGCGGATGCGTATTATCACATAGAGTAAACGTAGTGCGAAAACGATCCATGGTTAACCGAATTAATTGCTCTGATGGACGATTATGTCGACCATAAAATGGACGGAGCTTGCGGTAAACTTCGCGAACTGAACCATTATTTTCGAAATAAATTTGCACAATTTGCAAGCGTTGTTCTTTTGTCAACCTGTTCATGATAAAATGGCAAACCAAACTAAATATTAATCACTTAACAGCTGACAAAATGGCCGCCAGTTAAAAAAGTGATGCCAACTTAAAGTTCTATACCTCAATAAAAAACACCCATTATATATACATATATAGGATCCCGTCGTTCCTACAAGGAGCATAGGGCCTTAATATAATCCCTGAACATATCCCTATTCTGCGCCAACGCCTTCACTTCTCCCCAGCTATTGCCACTGCGGTTTACTTCGGCCTCAATTTGCCTTCCCCATGTGTGAGCTGGGCGCCCCCTTCTTCTATTCCCTTGAGGGTTCCAATCTACGGCAATTTTAGTAATGTCGTTCGTATGCCTTCTAAGGATGTGGCCAATCCAGCGCCATTTCCGTCTCTTTATCTCAATTGATAAGGATTGTTGGGTTGTTCTTCTTCAAAGCATATGATTCGATATATGAAGGGCTTATTGTAAAAACACGATAAGCCACACGATTTCAGAAAGTGGCTTTATCAGTTCATTCAATTACTTTACACCATCGGAACGTCCTCTTTAAATATTGTACCAATATTCTGTTTAATTTCCGCCTTAGCCGCAAGTGTCACTTTTTACATTTTGATTTTATTCAGAATTATTTGTCCCAAAAACTCGATAAGCCACAGCAATTACAAAGGCAGTATTACAAAAACACGATATGCCACTTTATTTCAACCAAAATAACAAAACTTTTGATATTCAAAAAAAAAAAGCAATGTGAGTCCGATCACAGAGGAGATGTGTAAACATCCAGTAATGAAATTTTTTTTTAAGTTGGAAGTACTTATGCTTTTAGTATCTTTTTTTAAATTAATTAATTAAAAGTATCAAG
This sequence comes from Tachina grossa, assembly GCA_949987645.1. Classification (NCBI taxonomy): domain Eukaryota; kingdom Metazoa; phylum Arthropoda; class Insecta; order Diptera; family Tachinidae; genus Tachina; species Tachina grossa. The sequence continues at coordinate 136,003,164 of OX465276.1, forward strand.
ACTTTCAATATTGTAAATACATATGAATTTGTTGGTTTTTGTTTGTTTTATTAAACTTATTTGGTTAGTAAATGGGCACACTGCAATATATGTATATGTGTACTGCATTCAAAATTGCAGTAAGCAGTAAATTTACTGATTACTAAAAAAATTCAGTAAATTTTTACTATTAATGAAATTTAATTTGCATTACCAGTAAAATCGTAGGGCCGTAATCATAATAAAATTGTAGAAACTGGCAAAGTTTTTTCATTCAAATTTTGAAACTTTTGTATGAAAAACATTTAGCCACTTTGTAGAATTTCATTATTAATACGGGCATTACTGATTACTGGAAATTCAATGCACCTCATCATATAACAAATCATTTAGGCAATTTATAAAAATTGTAGAAAAAAATTTTAGTAATCATTAAAAATTTACTTGTTAAACATTTTTTATTGTTTTTACTGAAACTTTAGTACTACTGCAGTGCTCATCTATGGTAAATGCCTTTACTTTTACTTTTTAATTTTTAATTCTTGTTGTTCATCGTTTAATCGTTGCTGTTCTTGTTGTTGTGTACGCATTGCAATTAAAATAAATTCAGTAAAGTGCGACTTTGACTCGCGCACATTCGGTTTTTTTTGATTTTTTCTTCCTTTTTTAAGTTTTTTCAGTTTAAACCATTTTGTTCAGTTTTATCGCTTTTTTCTCGTTTTGGCGTTTTTTTTCTCTTTTTGGGTTTTTTTAATTTTCGCAATTTTTTTCATTTTGGCGATTTTTTCTGTTCTTTTGGGGTTTTTTTCATTTTGGCGATTTTTTTCTGTTTTTGAGCTTTTTTTATTTAGGCGGATTTTTTGGATTTTCGCGATTAATTTTAGTCCTAGAGATTTTTTTAATTTGGTGCTTTTTTCGTTTTGGTTTTTTTGTTTTTGGCGATTTTTTTTATATTTGGCGATTTTATATTTTTTTGATTTTTTAGTTTTACCGATTTTGAAAATTTCAAGAGTTTTGCTCTTACGGTTTCCAAGATACAGCAAGTTGTCAAAATTACAAAGTCAAAATTGGCTTAACTGATGGAACACCCATTGATTTAAATTTTTTAAATTTAGTGTTAATTGTTGCAGTCTGTATAAAAATACACTAACTTTACAAATTTCAAGTGTATATATGTACATACAATTGTATGTATGTATATTACATGGGATTTTAACATTTTTCGTTGCTCGTTTTGGAAAACCCTTTAGTTTTTAACTCTCATGTATTTGTTGTTGTAGTGGCCAAATGTCTACACATTGTGTCCAAATTTCAAGTCTGTAGCTTTTCACCTTTGGTGTACGGAAATATACAGAAAAATAACAGGCGGCGGCGCACCGTCGGCTTCGAGCCGGTCGACTTGTTTCTCTGCTTGGTATTGCTTCTTTCAAACACTAATACACTCATACATAGCTCACACCGATTTGACAATGCATAGAAATCTCAGCAAAGAAATCTCAGCAAAGAAATCAAAGTCAAAACATTTTTACCCCCTAGCGTATAGATGTTTACACATCAAAAAAATATGAATAAATTTCATGCAATAACTGGATAAGCCACAACTTTTTGCGATTTTAGCGATTTCCGAAGATTTCTTGGTGTACAGCGTCGAGTATGTGATACTAGTCTTCCTTAAGCACTAAATAAAAGTATCTGTATCATGATTTCATCAAATTCATATTTTCTGCATTTATTTTAAATTTTAAATGCGATTTTCTCAGTATTTTCATTTTGTGGCTTATCGAGTTTTTGCAATAAGCCCTTCATATGTAGTTCTCGGCCAGAATATACGTAGGATCTTGCGAAGACAGCGGTTCACGAAAACTTGCATTTCTTGCAGGTCCCGAGTGTCAGCATTCCATGTTTCACAACCGTACAAAAGGTTAGATTTCACATTCGCGGTAAATACAGCAATTTTCGTGCGCAAGGGACTTCCAAATGGATTAGTTATATATACCGAAATTGCATTTACATATATGGAAATTATTTTACTAAGCGTTTGCAATAAGAGTTTATATCTATTAAATTATTTCATACATATATTAAGTATAGTCATAAGAAAACTAAAAAAAATACATTGAATATATGGGCTTGAGGGCCAACTTTGAGGGCCGTATGCACTATTTTTTTTAGATAAAACTGAACTGATTGGGAGGTGAGAGTAGAAGAAATAAAAAAAGTCTCCATACAATTAACGACCACTCCAATGTTCATTCATACATACATACATACATACGTAATTAGTGCAAATAAGATATGCTAATTTTTTAGGTTCATTTAACATCTCTGATTTACAACAGTCTTGCCATTGTTGTTTGTTCTGTGCTAATCTCGAAAGTGCCTGTTAATTTGCTTTTTTTGTTTCAGTGAAGAAAAACTTCTTCTCCAGCGAAAAAACAACAAATTAATAATGGATCTTTACAAACAAGAATATATTACCCAATTTGAAAAATCTAAACTGTTTTCGGATCACGCTACAGCACCGAGACTATACGGCTTGCCCAAGATCCACAAGCCAGACGTGCCTTTACGGCCAATATCATCGTCTATGGAAGTACCATGCTACAATCTGTCTAAATATATGGGAGTTATTTTGAAGAATGTGATATCAACAAAGTTTAACATAAAAAATTCAATAGAGCTTAAAACAAGATTAGAAGATATTATTTTGGACGATGGCGAAATCTTTGTATCATTGGACGTGGTATCGTTATTTACTAACATACCGATACATTTAGCTATAAGAAATATTATGGAGAAATGGGAAATTTTAAAAAATCACACCAAAATACCAAAAACACAATTTTTAAAACTGCTACAATTTTGTTTAAATGAAAACAATTATTTCATATATGAAGGCACAATATATAATCAAACACATGGAATGCCAATGGGAAACCCTCTATCTCCAACTATTGCCGACATTGTGTTAGATATTCTTTTAGATAAAACAACGAATGAACTAAGGGATAAAAATATAGTAATCAAACTATTAACAAAATGTGTAGATGACTTATTTGCCATTGTAAAAAGAAAGGAGGCCTTTAACAATTATCACAACAAAATAAAATTTACAATTGAAAAGGAAATAAACAATTCGCTGCCTTACCTTGACATGAGAATAATTAGACACAAGAACAGAATTATAACAGATTGGTACATGAAACAAATATCGTCAGGCAGAATAATAAATTATAATTCAACACAGCCAATTAAACACAAGATAAATACAATTTCAAACTTTATTAATAAAGTGTTACATATAATTCATAACAAATTCAAAGATAAAAATATTAAAATAATCATATAAATACTTAGAAACAATAATTATCCGACATACTTGATCAATAGCCTTATAGAAAAATCAATACATAATGAAACAAAAAATAATAACACAAAAACAACATCTGGCAACACTAAATATGTAAGCTTATCGTATATTCCAAAGCTCACTGAGAATAATAAAATAAAAGAGATAATTAATGAAGAAGGAATTATATTTGCACACAAACCAAACAAAACAACAAAAACACTGTTCACAAATCTAAAAACAAAAATAAATAAAAAAGATCAAAGCAATGTAGTATATGAAATCAAATGTAATGGCAACGTACATGAAAGCTGTGGACAAGTTTACATCGGGACAACAAAAAGGAACTTGGGCATAAGAGTAGCTGAACATGAAACTGATATTAAAAAAGGACGACAATCTACTGCATTAGCTCAACATTGTTTGGATTATTCTCACACAGCTGATCTTGAAAATGTGAAAATACTGCACAAAGAGAGGAAATATAACAAAAGATACACTTTGGAAACCTTAAGTATTCAACAAAAAATGGAAATAGCAATGAACAACAAGACTGACAAAGACAAAACTAATGCTACTTATAGCATTGTATTAATTTAAGTTTTAGTGTAATTCCAACTGTGATATTAGAACGTTAAGAAAAGCTTTACAGTGTGATATTTACAATTTTTTGATTATTTTTGCAATTATTTTTAAATTATGTGTTTTATATTGTATGTTGTCACGTCGCGTAAAATGACATTTTTAAAAACTTAAATGCAAATTTTATTAGAAGATAGTATATGTAAGTTAAAGCAAAACATTAATTGTTTTAGTATTATTGTTGTTATTGCATTAAAATTTGTTCTTTTATTTATTAATGTTACCAGATTTCAATAAAAATAGTATCCCTGAAGATGTTGGAAAATCCCAACGAAACGTCGGATATAAAAAATGAAATAAAATTGTCTTTTATTTGCATTTGAATCAATTTGAATGACCTTGGAAGCCTGAATAGAGTAATTCTATAAAAAACGCATTATAATTTAAACAAAAAGGTCGAACAATTATTTATATATATATACATAAAAACTTTTTTACTTTGATACTGTAAGTTATTATATATATTTCTATATTTTGCTACATGCTAATAGCTTTTACTCTTTTGCATATACACTCGTTTACATTTTCATTTTAGACATTTAAGGTCTGTTCCACGATTTCGAACGTTTTCGTTTGCATGCTTATTAAGATCCATAAGTACGATAAATCGAGCGAAAAACAAAGCGAATACAAAAGTGCTTCCCACTGTCATTGTTCAAACGAAAACAAATTAAAAAATAAATTAAGTAGTGTAACTTTGACTTGCACATGAAGAGTCCGTATGGCACTTGTTTCCTTTTGACATTTTTGTCGGTTTTATTTTTCAATTTTTTTTTTAGCACTGACGCTTTTTTAGTTGTGCTTTTTATAGATTTATTTTATTTTAAGTGATATTTTTAATTTAAGCGCTTTTTTCAATTTGGCGATTTTTAGTTTTGGCATTTTTTTTTAGATTACAAAGAGTCCGTCTGTTACTGAACTTTGGAAGTAATTAATAAAATGATAAGCTAAAAAAAATTAATAGAAAAATAATCTTGCCTTGAAAATAATTTTTGCTCTCTTGAAAAATTATTATTTTGCCACTTACAACGTTATTTGCGGCGAAACTTCAATTTTTACTAAATGAATATATGTCTTATATTTTAATGAAAAGTATCATTTCTTAAAAATATTTGCATAAAAAAATCCAGTTTCTTTGTTTTCCCAAATAATCCCCAAATCCCGTTATTCAGAAAACCAGCTGCGATTGGCGGCCCTAATACACACTCACATATTCACACGCTATGATGACATACGAGTAAATAAAGGCAAGAGGAAGAAACACATTTTAAAACGAAATTAAACAAGAAATAAATATTTAATAAAAAACGAAAGGATGGATATATTGTTTCAAATTACAAAAACAAAGGGAAAGTAAAGAGGAATTTCGCCAGCAGCGTTTGCTTTTTTATAAAAGAAAATACGCACTACCCAGAAGACTGCACAGTGGGCTAAATAATAATAATATAAAAATGGTAATAAATAATTGGAGTTTGCTCTGTAATTCGAAACGAAAGGAAACAGAAAAGCATTTTCTTTCAAATTAAGATCCCCTTCTCTTCTAAACTGCAGTTGTAGACAAAAAATATGCGGAGAAGAATTTAAGCTTGTGGAAAATATGGGCACTTAAAATTTTAAAAGAAACGAAATTCCGATGATTATCAATATTTAGTAAAGAGGTAAACGAAAATAAGGCATTTTCACTTTTAATATTAATTTTAATGGTTTGAAATATTTTCATATTTTTGTTTTCAATATTGCATTTTGCGTTTAGCTTTTTTTAAGCTATTCTTAGTTGTAGAAGAACAGGCAGAAGAATGAGTATTCCGATTACTTTCTATCTCTCTATGGCTTTCCAACGTCAAGTGATTAATTTTACTTAAGATCTTTATTTTCTATATAAACTTTTAATTTACAAAAAAAAAAAATCAATGTGAGTCCGATCACAGAGGAGATGTGTAAACATCTAGTAATGAATTTTTTTTTTAAATTGGAAGTACTTATGCTTTTAGTATCTTGTTTTAAATTAATTAATTAAAAGTATCAAAACTTTTAATATTGTAAATACATAGGAATTTGTTGGTTTTTGTTTGTTTTATTAAACTTATTTGGTTAGTAAATGGGCACACTGCAGTATATGTATGTACACAAAAAAAATGATTTGTAAATACAATTAATTTTTTTGTTATATCAATTAAATAATTAATTGATTTTGAACCTACAACGATTTTTTTAAATACAATTAACGAAATTGTAGGTTAAAGGAAAATCTGAAAAATATTTTCAATTAAATATATCAACAAATAATTTGTTGAAATTTATTTATTTTTCCAACATTAATTTTTGTTAGATCTCAAAGTTATTTCAACTAAAGTTATTGTTATATTAACAATGCTAATTTTTGCATTTTTGTACAAATTTTGATTATCATAATTGTTATATTAACAATGTTTCTTATACACAATCACAATACTCGAAACGATTTTTTCCTAGTCTGCGAAAAGCACTAAATGTCCTTGGGCGGAGTTGAACCGGCAACCTCAAAACTTATAAACCAACTTACTTACCTCTCAGCTAGAGAGCAACACTTTATTAGATACACAAATAATGAATACACACAAAACATGATTTCTTTTTTCTGCTATATGTGCGCACTCCGTTATGATATAATTTAACAAATAATTTTGTTGAGTAATTAAATTGACTACACAAATTTTAATTTGTTATATCAACAATGATGATTGTTAATATTTAAAGTAAATATTAACAATTTATTTTGTTAGTTGCATTTCGACGATATTTTTTTCTGTGTATATGTACTGCACTAAAAATTGCAATAAGCAGTAAATTTACTGATTACTAAAAAAATCAGTAAATTTTTACTGCTAATGAAATTTAATTTGTATTACCACTAAAATCGTAGAGCCGTAATCATAATAAAATTGTAGCAAGTGGCAAAGTTTTTTCATTCAAATTTTGAAACTTTTGTATGAAAAACATTTAGCCACTTGGTAGAATTTCATTATGAATACGGGCATTACTGACTACTGAAAATTCAATGCACCTCATCATATAATAAATCATTTAGGCAATTTATAAAAATTGTAGAAAAAAATTTTAGTAATCAGTAAAAATTTTAGTTGTTAAAAATTTTTTATTATTTTTACTGAAACTTTAGTGGTACTGCAGTGCTCATCTATGGTAAATGCCTTTACTTTTACTTTTTAATTCCTGTTGTTAATCGTTTAGTTGTTGCTGTTCTTGTTGTTGTGTGCGCATTGCAATTAAAATAAATTCAGTAAAGTGCGACTTTAACTCGCGCACATTCGGTTTTGATATTTTTGTTTGATTTAGCTTTCTTCCTTTTTTAAGTTTTTTCAGTTAAAACGATTTTTTCAGTTTTATCGCTTTTTTCTCGTTTTGGCGTTTTTTTTTCTCTTTTTGGGTTTTTTTTTCAATTTTCGCAATTTTTTTCATTTTGGCGATTTTTTTCTGTTTTTGGAAGTTTTTAATTTAGGCGATTTTTTCATTTTGGCGATTTTTTTTGTTTAAGGAATTTTTCATTTTGGCGATTTTTCCGGTTTTTCGCGATTTATTTTAGTCCTAGAAATTTTTTTAATTTGGTGCTTTTGTTCGTTATGGCGATTTTTTTGTTTTTGGCGATTTTTTTTAGATTTGACGTTATCGCTTTTTTTTCGTTTTGGCATTTTTTTTTCCATTTTTGGGTTTTTTTTTTTAAATTTTCGCAATTTTTTTCATTTTGGCAATTTTTTTCTGTTTTTGGGGTTTTTTTTCATTTTTGCGTTTTTTTCATTTTGGCGATTTTTGCTGTTTTTGGGGTTTTTTTATTTAGGCGATTTTTTCATTTTAGCGATTTTTTTGTTTAAGGGATTTTTCATTTTGGCGATTTTTCCGGTTTTTCGCGATTTATTTTAATCCTAGATATTTTTTTAATTTGGTGCTTTTGTTCGTTTTGGCGATTTTTTTGTTTTTGGCGATTTTTTAGATATGACGATTTTATATTTTTTTGATTTTTTAGTTTTACCCTTTCTGAAAATTTCAAGAGTTTGGCTCTTACTTTACGGTTTCCAAGATACAGCAAGTTGTCAAATTTACAAAGTCAAAATTGCAATAACTGATGGAACCCATTGATTTAAATTTTTTAAATGTAGTGTTAATTGTTGTAGTCTGTATAAAAATACACTAAATTTTAAAATTTCAAGTGTATATATGTACATACAATTGTATGTATATTACATGGGATTTTAACATTTTTCGTTGCTCGTTTTGGAACACCCTTTAGTTTTTAACTCTCATGTATTTGTGGTTGTAGTAGCCAAATGTCTACAAATTGTGTCCAAAGCGTATAGATGTTTACACATCAAAAAATCCAAACCAAACAATAACTCGCTTCTAACTTTTTTTAACACATCATTTCATAGTCGAATCAACAGTTTAAAAGGTAAAGATTTATTGTGATTTAATAATGCCTTAGGTAACACTGTGCCACGCCTGGCATCGCTCTTCCATTAAAATGTCTAACCCTCTGTATTGCAAAAAAATGTAAGTGCTCAAAATATTCGTACTTTATTTTTAAAAGAATTCGCTTAAAATCTCAAAGTGTATTAAAAAAAAATTACTAAGAAATTATAAATATTACAAATGTTCTGTAGTAGCTCGTGTGTATGATGTAATTTACATAAGAAACTTAAAAAAATTTAAGAACACAATTTAATTGTTTAATACTTGTGCATTATGACAAACTAAAGAAATCATATACGCTTAACAGAAATTCAAAACTAAAACACATATTTTGGAGTTTTTTTTAAATTAAGATTAACAAACCGCGTTTATGTGGTCTCCTTGAATTTATTTCTGAGGCCATATCAGGTGATGATAATCCACAACAAAAGTCTTCATCTGTAAAATTCAAGTTGTTCAAATAGTTAGACTTTTTAGCAAGACACAAGCAAACTATGCAATAAATATACTATCTTTGAATGTATTGAGAATATAACTCGCATTTATCGTTAATCACTTTTTGCTTAAAAACTTCATTTTAAAACTCAAATTTAAAAATAATTGTGTTAGTTGAGACTATCTTATTTCTGTACCTGGTAAGCATATTATGGTATTGCTGAACAAGGTTTGGTTGCAAAAAACCATCTCTCGTTGATATATTTAAGTATTTTAAGGTATTCAGAATATATGTATGTGAAATATATATTGTAAATTATTTGTTACGATAACCATATTATGATTTTAATAAACAAAATATGATTGTGCTTCACAAAGTATGGCTATCACAAACCAACTATTGATGCTATTTTACAGTTAAACAATAATATGTAATAGTGACGACAACCACAATATGGTTGAAGTTCACGAAATATGATTGCAGCAAAAAACTATTGAATTTTTTGCATGCATTGCAAACTACAAAAAATAGATTGGCATATTGGCAACAACCATACTATTGCTGTGGTAGACAAAGTATGGTTACTCCCAAACAAACTATTGCTGATTTTGCAAACTTTAACGAACATTTTAGTAAGTGATTTATAGTAGCATAGTAGCTACCACCATGTTCTGACTATGGTAATAAAAACTTGCTTGTTACCATCCATATGGTTGCAATAAACGAAATATGGCTGTAAAAAACTATGCATTAATATTTTGTTTATATTTTAAACTCCTGGCTGACTAAACTCATACAGTTATGGCATTGTTGCAACAGCCATAACGTGGCTGTGATAGAGAAGATATGGTTGCAGCAAACAAGCTATTGTTAATTTTGCTAAATGTTAGAAAACTTGAGCAAAATCATTATAAATGCATGCTTACTGCAATAAGACAATCGTTGATTATTTTTTTTTAGCTCAACTTTATTTTTTTAACTTTAATCACATGAAAAAATTGTTTCTTCTATTTTTTGTCCTACAAACAAAATTTCTTTACTGAACGAAATTATGTATGATTATACATGTATGTATGTATATAACAACTACGTCCAAGCCATATGCACAATGTGCAAACTTTAACAAAAGAGCTTTTGTGCTTTCACACCAACGAGAACACAACAGCCAATCAAATCTCAGCGACAACAATTCTTGCTCTTACTTTGCAAAGAAACAGGAAAAAGTTCATATGAAATAGAAATGTGTATCACACTTACACATACAAAAAATAAATATCATTATATTAAAAGAAAAGTGAGTGCTTTATTGCATGCTAGAATTCTTATTTGGCTTACATTTATATTACCATAATTAGTTTTGCTTGTTATGCCTAATTTAAAATAAATAATAAAGGGTTCCCCAGAATACAAACAAAATACTTAAATTGTTTAATAGCCCATTCAGGCTGACACGAAATTAAGTAATTTCAAGCTGAAATTACGAACGAAATGAAAAGTGTTTATGCAGGTACTTACTGATGACATTTGAGTTGATTTCGCAAACATCTTATTCACTGCGGCAGATATTGAATAAATTCTTTATTACACTTATACACATTTTTCTTTAAAAAATTTTCAATCCTTTTTTAATTTGATATTGAACGTCAAAATGTTTGTTTCTTTTAATTGTTGTTTCTCATAGTTGTAAATTTACTCATGTTTGAAAAAAAGTAGTTTTAGTACAAAAACAGAGTTGTATATTGTAATTTCTTGTTAATTTCAATGAAATTAAGTAAAATAACTTAATTTGGAAAATGTCAAAATATATGGGAAATTACTTAATTTTAAGTTGATTTCGACCGAAATCACGAAATTGCTTAATTTGGCGTCAGCCTGAATGGGCTATAAGTAAGAAAAAGTTTTTGTATGATTTTCAGTTTTTTGAGTTTCTCAAATTACTTTTGAGGTTTTTGAGGCAAAAACATTTTTAAATATTTCATAAATTAGATTACATTTCATTGCTACAGGACTGAAATAGTTGTTGAGGGCCTTACACCTCCGCAATGACAAAACTGGTATCGTTTTATGTCTTATGGCGAGGCGTGTTTCGAAGCCATTAGTTCATATTGCAACATAAATTTGTTTCACAAATGTTGTTCTACAAATATTTTTACAACAAGGAAACTTATTTCGCAGTCATAAATTATGAGTTACTGAAGGAAAGCGAATATTTCATTGAAGTCTTCCGGTAATGTTTGTTTATAAAGTTCTTTTTTTCTCATGTTGAATATAGTTAATTTTTTGTATATTATACTCTATAAATTCTCAGTGAATTTTATAAAAAGAAATAAATGTAAAAATATGTGTATATATACATACATGCACACTATCATTATCGATTATGGTTGCTAGTAACTGTCGAATAATTATACAATATGCATTGCAACGGCAAACATAATGGTCAATTTCAAGTGAATTGTTCGGATGTGCTTAATTTCCGGTGCTACAAGTTCGCCATCGAGAGTTGAAATGTTCGCACAGCCATGAAGATTAATTACTGCGATTACAAAAATACAAACAATATGCATGTGTGAAAAAAAACAAAAGTTATACATTACAATAATCGATTCCGTGAATAACCACCCTATAACATCATTCAAAATAAAAACTGAAATAGAAAATGCTCCCGATATTTCAGTTCAAATACGTTACAGAGCATGACAATGAGTACTCAAAAAAAAAACATAAGTAAATAGTCTTAATTTTAGTAACTGCGTATAATCATAATTGTAGCGCAAAATATGTGAGTATGCACATACTTTTTCTCGAGCAACTATGAATATAGCTGACACCAACATAAAAGAGCATATCTACTTTGTTTATGCGAAAAAACTAAAATACCCTACGACTATAAATAAAAAGAGACATGCATATGACTCTCTGTCATACTCATAAACGGAGTGTGCTTATACTCAGGCTTTGAATATTTAATCAGACAACAAAAATATGATACTCGGTATATTTATTCACTATTCGCCACCGCATATTTGTGTTTACAAAATGGAGTGGAATATGTGTGGGTGTGTGCGTGGTTAATTGAAAACATGATTTATGTGTGTGTGTGTAAATAAAATAGCCCTGTATATACTCATATGTAGTCGATTAATAGTCAGAGTATTTTTATACTCATGCGTTATTGTATATCATACAGTCGAAAAATTTTATTTATTGTCGTTTGTGCTGCGTAATTTAAAATTTTTTTATAAACATAGTTATTATATGTTTATAGTTATACGTAAACGGTTTAAAATTAAGGCGTGTGCTTGCACATGAGCATATTTTTTTTTATTTTTAGCTGTACGCATTCATAGTTGCTTGGCGGCCAATACTCCAAGAGTACTTAAAAAGATACTTTTGTTTTTCTCTGGTACGTACACCAATAAAACATGAAGCCCATATTTCATTAAAGTTATAAAATTTTAAATAAAATGTGAACAGCCTCAAGTAGTTGGCGGTTGCAGAGATTGAATTTTATTGGACTGGTAATTTCTTTTCAAGGGTAGTGAAGCCATTTAATTTTATGTCATGTAGCATCCCTGCGATATGATAATCGTAATAAGGATTTTTTGGTCAAATCTCTGCGAGGATTTTGCGGTGTTCACCGATGGCTCTAAGATGGATGAAGGAACTAATTTGCGACCTTGTGAACGAATGTACAAATTTCCAGGTTGATATTCTTGCGATCATGAAGACTACTGAATTGGAGGCAGAGGATTGCACTTTCTATGTCGGTAGTCAAGCAGCATAAATGAAAGAGCATAAATGTAAAAAAGTACTCAACGGGTTAATGAACTGCAATAAGCTGGGTTGAGGGAAATAAGACTGCCGATGGCAAGATTAACGTCAAAATTAAATGAGTCAGTGGGGGGAATCTTCGTAAAACCATCTATTAGCTACTTTTGCTCCGTAAGGAGGACAAATTCGTTCCCTAGGTAGTGGGAAGGATTCCAAGGTCTTGAGATCCTGATTAATTAAATCCGAACTAGTCTTGGATATGAATAAAAGGTATCTTAGGGTCATGATAGTTCTTAGTGGCACTGTTCGATTAGACAAAGGATCAGAAGATGGGTTGCCAGCGTGCTGGACTTTTGCCATCTATGTGATGATGGGAATGGAATAAGAAATACTTTAACACGTTATGTGTCATGGCCCGAGGTTATAACGCAGATGTCTACATTTCATGAGAGACTAACAGATATCGAAGTGGGTAAACTCGAGGATATCAATTCTAATTTTTTGATATTGTGTTAAAGATTATAATATAAGGTGATATAAGGGTGATGATTTAAAGCACTCAAATCGGAGGTGAATTCGTTAAATTTAAATAGTTAAAAATCGAATATAGAAAATGTATTTGTTGAAAATGTATTGTTTTTTAAACTCGTTTCCATCTTGACACGCCTTAAATAAAAATAGAATATTGAAATAAAAATTTTCCAATATTTTTCAATCATATTTTTTCGAAAGCTGAATACATTAAAATTTGTTTAAATGTTTTAAAGATAGCTGATTTCTTTTATGATTCTATTTAAAACTCTTTGAAGCTTCTAAACCAAAATCAAAATTCAATTTGTTTACATGGTTATGGCCGAGGCGAATTGATACCAAGTAGTCATAATTTGCAACTCTGCATATTCGCCTTATATATTTGTTAGTGTGAAATAACCTGCTATCAGAATATTTCCTAACGTTTTGCATTGATTTGACAGCAGAGAAGTTATGCCAACTGGTGAATTAAGCTCACCTTATGTGAATTCGCCTTGGTTATGGCCTACGGCGTTCTGGCGAGTCATCCATAATCAAATGCAGTGTTGCCCATTAGTTTAGTTCGAACAGCTGTTTTGTACAATTATGGTTATGGCACGTGTAATTTATGCTGGAGTCGTTGCAAAAATTGCCTAGTTAAAAATATTTTTATGCCAAAAAATCCTATTTTATTGATAGCTTTCGATTTTGAGGGTCTAATCAAATTTTTAAAAAAATGCTAATGCTACTTTCTCAGGCCTATAATCTGCGAAAGAAATTTTTGCAAGTAGGAATTCACTGCAACGTAATGTAATTAATTGCTTACAAGAAAAAAATCTCGAAATATACATAAGTATGTTAATTTTTATATATTAATGATGCGCTCTGTAAAAATAACAACAATAATGCATATGTACATACATATGTATGGAATACAATATAAATAAATAACAAAAAATTCACTTACCATTCACTGGCGGCAGCAATCGTTTATCGTAGCGCTTTTTCTCCAACAATAAATCCAAAATTTCTTTGTCAGAACTTGACTCGTCAAATCTGCAAGAGAATCATTGAAAGGCAATTTCGCAACAGAAATACATTCATTCCATTGTTAGTGAGAGAACAAAAGGAAAGAGAATAAATCGTTTTGAAAGCTTAACAATTGAACAATTAAAATGTTAGTTGGCTTACAACAGTAATCGAAAAAAAAAAATCAAAATGAGTGTAAAATTAAAAAAAAATTAACTAACTAACTGTAACTTTAATGTGAAAGATATTTTTCCTTTCAGTGTTAACAGCTGGATTCATGGAGCAACATCTGGCCACCTTGCTGTTGTCTTTTCAATTTTCTATGAAAGTTTACGTTCAGTGAATGATTGATTTTTAAATAATGAAAAAAAGCAAATTTACATAATTAAAATGCTTAAAATGAAATAAAAATTAAATTGAAATCAATAAAATAATATTTTAAAAAAATTTTTAATCAGAAATAATTTTTAGTCAGGCTTAAGATCAGTAATTTCAATTCTTTATTGAATGAAATATTTTATTAATTAATGTTAGTTTCTGAAGAAAATTTCAACGAAATATTATATATAAAAGTTCAGAACTTAAAATAATACTCAGAATACTGTCGCAGAATGCAACCTTCTTTGATTGGCGCTATTTAAAAAGCTTTTAATGATTTCCACAAGACACGAAAATGGAAATAGAGATATTTCCTAACTTATTCCACTTAAGAAAGACAGTGTTATGAGATAGTTAAAAATAACTATATTATGGTTGTCACAAAACATATGTATGTGGTTACATAGAAGAAGCTGTATTTTTATTTTTTTGCTTTTTAGATATAATTCTAGTTATAATGTATACATAGTCATTTCTAACATTCCACTTTTGAATTATTACTGCCCTCCTTATCTGTATCAGGCGTATGATGTCGCAACCAAACTTTTATTACTTTTAGTTCATTCATTAATCAAAGTACGATCAAGCAAAATAGATACTCCTTGAAAATCATCATCCAATTGTCGATATCAAAAAAAGTCACTCAACTAGTGAGTGCTGTTGACTCTCTGGGTTCTTGGTAAAATAATTCAAGAGCATATATCCTTCTTCATAAAAATAAACAGCTCTTTTTGGCATTGGCTACAAAACCACTGCAGCAAACAATTGTTCCAAACGTATTCGTCCTATGAGTTGTGAAAATGGGAGTGTTACCAAAAGAGACCGCCAAGTCACTCTGGTATTCTGCTAGTTAGTTATACTAGGTGTTTATACTTTTGAAATATGAGTGCCCCTGTGGTCGAGTGCCTGTCATGTCGGAGGTTGTCAGTTCGAATTCCAAAAAATTTCTGCTCAAAAGTAAAATACAATTCCATTTGTAACAATAAAAAAAAATTATAAGTTTTAAGTTGGCATTTTTAAATAATTTATATTATTCTACACCTATTAGGTCCTCATGAGATAGTTCAGTTGCAAGTCACAAGGTGCATACAAAGTAGCAATTAATCCCATCCTAGGCCATCTCCATGTAAAAGTGACTGGTCCGCTTTATAGGATGTTTTATAACTCGGGCTGGTCCCTATCACGTGACTAGTCTTGTGTCAGTTCCATTTTTTTTATTTATTTAAAGAGAATAATAATTGTTTGGTATATGACACTTCTGAATTTTTCAATGGTACACAGATACGGAAGTTCATGGTTACGGTCAGGAGATGCTGAAAGACTAGTTATACTTAAAATGACTACTGTTCAAGTTTTCGAGATCAATAGGAACAGACAACACCTACTATGCATCTTATAATCCCAAGCAGATGGTTTTTCTGCTGACTCTCTGATTTTTATGGTCACAAAAATTAAAAGCATATATCCTTCTTCATACGAAGAAGCAGCTGGTTTTGATATTGGCTCTAACATTTATTCTACAGTTCTGTCTATCTTCCTTTTTTCATATATTCTTTCTTTAACCATACTGTTGCAAGAAAGTCCCCTTAACAGTATCTTTCCAGGATGATAACGGTTGTAAAAAAAACCCGCAGAACTTGCTGAAGCTCCAAATTTAAAGACAACAACGTTGATCCCGATCTAACACGAAATCCACGAACTCCTCGTACCACGTAATAAAGAGATGAACTGTTTCTTTATGACAACTGTTCCAGGACGTTAACGGTTGTAAAAAAACTACAGACAACAGTCATCAGCATCGTGAGCTTGCAGAATCTCCAAGTTAAAAGAAACCAAATTAATCACGGCCCTACAAAAACTCTTCGAAAGAAAACCTTGTAGCATGTGTTAAAAAATTAACTTTTTCTTTATAACATCTCTTTAAGGACTTGAATGGCGGAGAGAGTTGACGAGTATAGTACAGTTTTTCTAAGCATGGAGTTTGAAAACAGAAAGTGGGTTTTTTTTTTTTACAGATAATTAGTTGTCCAAGGACAGGCTCTGCAACAGCAAAATAGTTAAGATATTATGCCTTGGCTCACTAAGTTCAATTTTAGTTCTGTTTGATGATGCTAGGCAAAATCGAAGCAGTGCGGAAAGAAGCCCGCCTATTTTTAGCTGAGCATGAACTCTCAAAAAGATTATATATACAGATAATGTCTACCATTGAAAAAAAAAACGAGATTATTGCATTACAGAGAATAAGACTTGTTTGTAATGACCAGATAGTAAACCGATAATTATCATACCATAAGGAAATAGTTCCACTAATTCTTTAGACCGACTCATGCATGTGCGAAACAAGAAAAACACTACTTTGCCTTCTCATTTCTCCAATGTTCAAAATTAGCAGCAGTTCGGTATTTATAAATTTTGCCAGTTATTGGCTGGCTGTAGGTTTCTTCATGTGGAAATACATTAGTGGCGCCAATCATTTTTATTGTTTTGGATCTATCCATCGTGGGAGTGTCAGAGCTCTACACATATGTACTAGAATTTTTTTAACTGCTTTCAAATTATATCTGCCCTGGCTCTCTGTCTCGCTCTCTCTCCCATGCTAGAGCCCTGCATAAAGCCATTGGAAAGAACTTTTGAGACATGGGAGATTTTTCAAAAGCAAGACTTATTTACATTTCAAATATGTTTGTGCAGGGCTCTATCTCATACATCAAGTAAACAAAAGGAGAGAACTTTGGGTTAGATTAATGATTCCTTCTGCCAAAAAACCGACTTCAATGCAAAAATCTGACAGAACAAGATAATAAGAAGTACGTAAAATATTAAATTAAATTTAAATGGACGTGCATCCGCCCATCTTTAAATATTCTATGTTTTCAGAGCTCAGAATGCATATTAAGTCTTGTAAAAATCGGCGTAACTCCGCCCATTTTTTCAGCTTTCAAATTGTGTAATCACAATAACCAAAGAGATTTTATAGGTTTCGCAGCAATCAAGCAGAATATCATAAAATTAAATAAAAACAAATATTTGTGTGTGTTCATCTTTTTTTTCAGTGGGAAGCTATACCATCTCAGACAAAAAATTAATTTTTACAATCGGTCTAAAATGTACTGAGCTATGAAGTAAAACCCCCAAAAAATAGATGCGAATTGTTTACCTCCTCCTTTTTTTAATTCGTAAAAAAAGAATTACAAATGTCCGTCTTTTAATTTCTATAACATAAGAGACGACTAATAAGTGATCGTTCCATGTCGCAACTAATGTATGGTTAAATTTATATATTGTTACGTAAAAATATTCCTACAGGGTTGATGCAAAGAACTATCTAGAAGTATTTAACTGAAGCACTAAACGTACACACATATTTACGTGTAAACACTATAGCAACAACAATAATTGTATACATAGCTACAGACACACACACATACAAATAAAAGTGCGAGCACTCATGGTAACCACCCTGTACTACCAGTAGCCCACCGCATTGCCAACATAAGAGTCGTTACTTTGAAATTCAAAAATAACGGCCAATCGAATTATCTACAAACGCCTAGAAGCAGCAACATGAATTTTCCCGATTGTGCTAGAGGGCTGTTTGAACATCTGGCTACCAATAGTAAATGACAATACAGATGGCGGCATGTATAGGTGCCATTACTAAGTACAAACATGTTATTATGCCACCTATCGGGCGAACATTTGAGAACCGGTTGCTGTACTATAAAAAGTGGCAGCATGTGCGAGAATGGATCAGTACTAATCAGAAAGTAGTCAAGTTGATATCGTTGAGTCAGTGCTAATCAGAAATTAGTCAAGTTAAGACCTCGTTGAAAGTGGATACTAACGATAAGAAGTAGTTAAGTAAAGACAAGTTGTAATTTGCTTCGTTAAGAATAAAAGGAAAAACAGTAGCAAATAAAAATTGTGATGTTATTTATTTTTATTTTTGAGCAATCAAAAGAACTCACACGTTTAATAAAATTTAAACGTAACAATATTATTAAGGCTTACCACTAAAAATAATATAGCCTTAGTAGCTTTACTTTTAAGTTACAATTGCAAAATCAGTCACGTTTTAAACTAGAACTTCGATATTTTTTGAAATTTTACGTAAATAAAACCAAACCTGCATAAAAGCTCTATTTGAAATATTCCTAGCTTGATTACAACATCAAGGATCACACTGACTTCTTTGGAAGTCTTTTTACAATGAGTATATTTATAAAGATCTAATTTTTATAAAGGGTCTTTAATTAAGCACTCTCCATCTTTAAATTAAAATAAGACAAAGTGCGTGTGAGATATCACCGAAATTTGTTATTTGTTAGAAAGATCTGTCGATGCCGTTATGCATGGAATATAATATTGTGAAAATTTCCGCTTCGCTTTCGTAACTGTTAAGGTTTTAAAGTACCTATTGACCGACCCTATATAATTGTTTTTATTTTATTTCTCTTTTCACGTAAATTGTTAGTTGATTATATAAAAAAATGTATACATACTCATACATATATATATATACGTACATTAACTCAAAATGTCATGCATATTAAGGAATTGTATCTGCTTTGGAATCTAATTGAGAGGTGCACTTACTTCGACCAATCGATGCCTCGACTGAAATTTATTTGAAAAAAAATAAAATTAAATAAATAATATCAAATCAATAAAAAAGAATTGAATGAAATTAATAAATGAACATAAATGATAAACTTAAGTTTATTATATTTATTAATGAAAAATCGACTTCGAAAAAATAAAATTACTTAAATTTAAAAAATGGAAACGGAAAAAGATACGATCTGAAGTCATGGTTTGCATCGGCCATCTCCAAAAACACCTCATACTTACTCCTTTATTGCTTCGCAACTTTACCCCCCTTCTAGTTTGGCAATAAATATGTTGGCAATATCGTGCCATAACCGTCAAAATAGCGTAAGCCACATAATTTTGGAACTTGAATTTTGGACCAAAGTCGATTATTTGCGATCGTAAATAGTCGATTTTCGTCAAAAAAACGAAGTCTAAAAAATGTGTCGCTTAAGCTATTTTAGCGGTTATGGCTCAATATAGCAATTACACCACACAGTGGCACATATTTGTCAGTTGGCGGTCAAAATTCTATAACTTTTGACTGGGTTGAAATTTTTAAATGAAAATTTTTTTGTTGGATAGAAGACATCTTAAGCTTCAATTCCATGTATTAACTTTTAAATCGAGCCGTATTAAAGTACACTTATGTATGATTGAAAAATGACTTTTAAAAATATAGGTATTATCGGCTTAAAAAAAATAAATTTGTGAATGTAGTGATTTAACATTGCATTTTATAAATAGTAACGTTAACTGAACTAAAAAATTACATACTTAATTAAGCCGTCCACCCGGGTCCATTTTATTTTGACCTTTAGCCCTCTTCTCCAATCGACCACTTAGAATACGGGTTTGAAGCTCATAATTGTTTTAAATATATTAATATTGATATAATATTTAGCAAAACTTATTTTATTTTAGTCGCTGATATCCCTGTGAAATTTTAGGGCAATCGGTCTACATTTACTCATAGGGCCCTTGTAAGTCAAATTTCGTAAAATAGCCTTGGTGATCATAATTCACTAACAAATGTAAGTTCGACAGCTTTAGATTTTATTATTATATGAACAATTTAAATATATTTTAAACGTGAATCCATAACAGATATGTAGGAGATCCATATCCGAAAAAAGGTTTTACCATAAATTCTAAGAAAATCTTTTTATTCCAAATAAAATAAAATTTCTTCTTTTTTGCTCTAATTCTTATGTTAATTTGCATAGAATACATTTTTCATTTAACTGTCTTAGTGAAAATTTCATCTAAGTATGTCTCCTGTTCATCTTCAAGGAGCTGTCTGGCGTCTTTGTCCAATTCCATGGGGGTGGAATTCCATTTTTGTCGAATGCTGGAGATATATGGATCAGAAGTGCACTGTAAAATATTAAGGAGGTCTTCATTGGTACTAAATCTAGATATCTTTCTTGTGTTGTGCTCGCGAAAATATCTATAATCTTTGTTCCTTTTTTCTTGCGCTTCTTCAGAAAGATCTCCAATCGGAAGCATATTGTGTTGAATAATGTTTTCCCCATGATATAGTATTTTATGGACTGTCGATGGCATATTCCTCCAATCATATTTTTCGTTGTATAGTTTCGCTGTTTCATTAGCATACTGACCAAATTTTCTTGCATTTACCTTTTTATTGCATGATATTACTTGCAGTATGATTTTGTAACGTTTTATTAATTCAAAATCTACTCCTGTAATAGATGCAGCAGTTTCAGGATCAGAAAAAAATGTTCTTGCTGTGTTGCCATCATATGTGTTTCCTTCTCCTTGCTTCTAGATATTTATCTTGTACGTGTTTCTTTTTTGCCTCCCTTTGGGCTTTGTTTTCGTCACTATTTCGTACTGTTCCTTTAAAATCTAAATCATAACTTAGCTTTAATATGTGTGCCATAAATCGAATTTTAGCATGGAGTGGGGACAAGCCAAACTCCATAGGCTTCTTGGAAAGTAGTGTCTTCTGTTGGAAGTTGACTTAATTGGCTTGCAGTTTTTTTTTTGCAAATAACACAGCTCGAAGATGATTTTGTTTCAGTTATGGCCTGTGCAACTTTTCCATCAATCATTGTAAGTAACATTTGATAATTTATTTGAATCTCTTGATCGTTAAGTAACAAAGTTATCGGTTGAAGTTTATCTATTTGTTGTTAAAGTTTAGATACTTCTTCTAATGTTACATCCTTCGTTTCCTTCTTAAAAGCAAATTTAATTGGTCTGCAATATTTTGTTGAGGAAGGTATTTCGTTTTTCCATATGTCAATATCGGTTTCTTTGCTAGTAGATGGCTCAAAATTAATGTTATTTGTTTTAGTCTTAACGGAACAAAAAATATCATAAATAAGTCAGAATCTGATATTTTTTCTGCATTATACTGCTTATATTGCTTTTGTCCAGAAGATCCATCGCATCCCCATTTAGAAATTAATGTTAGGCTACAGTCACCAAGCTTTTTAATATTATCTGCGTCCAATGTATTCAACAATCTTTCCGCAGTATGATTTAATATGTCTTGCAATACCACCTCTGCTGAACTTTCTGTAATGTTTATAGAATTTTGTGGTGGTAAACAATCTTTTTTAATTAAAACCAAATCTCTATATTCTGGATAAATGGAGCAATGTTTTCCAACTGCCCGCTTTCGCAATTCCATATACTGATATTTTGTTAGCTTTAAGTCCAGAAATATTGAAAATGCTTCTTCAGATGTAAATTTTTTATCATCAGTTGGTGTTGGAATGCTCTTTAAAATCCTTTCTACACGCTTGGGGTTCGCTTTCATTACATTTTCTATTATATCAATTTTTTTAGTTTTATTTTTTGTTGGTCCTAGTTGATGAAAAAACGTATCTTTAGTTATTTCTTGAGAAAATTCTTCATTCATGCTTTGCAGCTTTCGTCTTCGGGACCTTTCACTACACTCCTCAACTGGTCTGGCAGATCGGCCCACATTTGCTGGTTTTGGTTGGCTTTCAAATACAAGTTCGCTTGTAAGCCATTGTTTGTTCCAGTTAGACATTTTTTCCTTATTTATATTACATTCATTATACCGTTTATGTAATCGCGTTAAAAAATTATTAATTTTTTTTAAATGGTCGCACAACTCAAAATAAGGGTCTTTTAAAATATGTAATATTTTTTGTTTTTTTGTTCAAAATAAATTTTAGCAAGATCGTTATAACTGAACTTAGCCATCGTTTTGACAATACAGATCGTCTTTATTAATTTTGTCTGTTTTTATACACATCAAGTTTTCTTGAAGCAGGTATGTGTTTCAACGAGAGAGTGGAAAGAAGAAAGAAGAGGAGTACAGACATGCTTGTACCGACAAGTTACTTCAATTCTCTTTTGTTATTTCATTCTCATATTCAAAACTCATTAAAAACTTGAACACAAAGTATACAGAGGTGAAGAAAGTGAGTGATGAAAAAAGCTAAAATCAGCTATGACACGGGTTCGGCGAGAAAGGGACAACTGTAGTATATTTGTTATTAAGTTGTTAACAATATAATCAAAACAAACAAGAGAATATGTGTACTTCGTCAAATGAACAAAAGAACATTTTTACAAATTTAAATGAAAGTTTTTGAAGTATTGAATTAAAAAAAAAAAACAATGTGTAAAAGGTTATTAGTGATAAAAAAGTGATTAAAATTAGTTTCCAAATAATTACAGACTTCATTTTAAGCATTTTCATTAATAAATATTAACTTTTAGCATTTACTTCCAAAAAGTACATATTGAATGAGACCACAAAGAATAAAATGAAAATACATTTCAACAAGTGAACATTTGTACAAAATGAAACTAAGGAATTTTTTGTATTGAATTAAAAAAACAGAGTGTGAAAATGATTATTAGCAGGGACAGGGGTCTCATGCAAATGCATATTTTTTCCCTTAAACCTGATAATGGCAAGAACGAAATATCTTTAAGAAACATTGAATTTGAGTGAAAATGGCATCGATTTGGAAGTGCATATTTTTGCATATTTTGCTGAAAATTCATATTTTTGCATAATTTGGTCATAAATGTATATTTTTGTGTCATATTTTGGTATAATTAAAAGTTTTGTGTCATATTTAGTCAAAAATTCAAATTTCAAAATATATTATTAATGAAAAATTAGTAATGCAAGACTGTTTTTTGACAAATTAATTCGCTAGCATTGTTGTAGAAGGACTGTACAAGCATAAACACGTACCAAATTTAATAAATATTGTCATTTGGTGATTTCAAGATGATATTTTCTTCTATTAAAGCCGAAAGTAGTAACATTCTATATAAAAATAATTATTTAAATTTGATCTGATTACATCTATAGACGTTATAAGGATTTTTTTCAATGCAACAAAGCTTTCTAAAAACAAGTTGATAGAACTTCACGTTCGAAAAATTTTAAATAAAAATAAATAAATAACACTTTTTTTCAATTTACGTATCGCTCCTTTACTGCAATATAAACATATCTCGAAAAATGCCTATTTGGAGTAAATAATGCAGAAAAAATCGTTGTCATATTAAATCTTGTGTACAAATTTAATATAAAAGGCTTGTATTCGCACCTCTTCAGAAAATAAAATATTTTTATATCTCTAATTAGTTTATGTAAATTTAAAACTTTTTTTTTTTTGAACAAAACTTTTTTAAAATATGTGCATATTTTATTGTTTTTAGTGCATATTTTGCGTTTTTAATGTCATATTTTAGGCGCCTAAAACATTAAGATTTGTTTTCAGATAATTTCTGATTTAACTTTAAGCTTTTTCATTCATAAATATTAATATTAACCTTTTAATCAAAGTATAAATTGCAAAAACCTTAAATCAACGCAACTACGAAAGAAGCTTAAAGAAGACACGTGTACTGTGTGAACGAGACGTCCAGAATTCGCTTTTATCTTCCGTCTCGTGACATCTCTGTATACTTTGTGACTTGAACACAAACTGTGTGTCTAAACAACCGGACAGATTTAAAAGAGAATTAAAGAGACCTGCTTCAAGAAAACCTGATATATCTATCGTATTTTAAACTTTATATGAGCAGCAGCTACCTGGGTACACAATAAAGTTTTAACAAAAGGTCGAATATATCAGTCCAAATACAAGAACTCATGTACCTACCCCCGCTTATATGTAACTATACATTTTTTAATGGCCTAAATTACAAAAATGCATTTAATGCATTATAATAACAGTCTTTTTTTATACCCTTTTCATTAATAAAACATACACACAATACAAGCAGAAAAATCATTGTAGTTCCTAGAGATGCAAATACAAATTTAAAAAATTAGCATATAATAACAGCTCAAAGTACGTACTATAACACGTTATAAGTCATTTTACGAAGTTTTTCGCAGAAAAAAAGTTGCGTTCCACTGAACATCGAGATTTGCGTATATTTTAGACCTTTATTACAATCCCCAAATCTGGGACTCGAGCAAAGTAAGGCACGATTTTTTTAATTTATTTATAAAATAAGAAATGATATTGTGTGAAGAAAAATTTTTTTTGCAAAAATATATAAAACCAAAAAAGTTATGCCCACTTGAAGTTCAAAAATTTTCTAAAATATTTTGAATTTCAGCTTCTCTTAAAAAAAGCGCGTTTTTGATTACCCTATTCGAAGAGAAATAATCGAAATAAAAACTTAAATTCCTGGATTTCGAGGTTCCTATGTGTTTACTTTTATATGTATAAAAAAAATAAAATTAAATCGGTGACACAAAAAAATTTTTTTTTTGAAGACTTTTGGCCGCCATCTCTTCAAATGTGCCACTGTGCGCCGGCAGAATAGCGGGCTGATTGCTTTATACTTATGTTAAAGCTATGGAAATATAGAAAAAGTCAACAGGGAAGCTGCATAGCAAAAATATACTTCGCTTATAAATTTCTGGTTAATCGAATTTTTTTTTTATTTTATTAAACTTATTACTAAACAAATTATTTTACTACATACGTTCAAGAAACTATTTTTTTATTTTCTGAATTTCACTTATATTATCTAAATGACAAACGCAATACAGAATATTCGAATATAAATTAACACCGAGTTTGACTTTTCATGTTCGCAATAATTGTCAACGAAAAACTCTTGGCAATTATTGCAGGCTCTGGAAATGAGAATTGTCAATATCAATATGTTTCCTTTAAATCGAATCAGTTTGTCATCACTTGAACTTGTGATTCAACTTCATACTTTTCATATTTTTGCTTGCTGGGATAATGAGCTGTTTTAGGATTTTTTTTTAGTTGAAGTCTACTTATACTTACTACTTATACTCATATGAGTATACACTTATATATAAATACAAATAATGTTAGTTTGTTATTGGTTAATCACGTCTTTATGCATTTCGTTTATGCTTAAGCAGACGTCAACAAAAGAAAGCTTAAAAGAGCTTATTATCCCAGCGAACCAAAACATGACAAGTATGAAGTTGAATCATGGTTTCGATTTAGGGGAAATATGTTATGATTTCTTTACATTGCTATATCATTGGAGATCATGTGTTAATGCGGGAATTTAAATAAAAAGTATATAAATTTTTTTTTAAATAAGTCAGTGATGAATCCGTGCATATTCTGTAATTTTAAAGCTTCTTAGATATAAATTTTCATCACTTCAATAATGACAAGTTTATTCGTGTATACAAAGAATTATTAAAACAAATTCCCGAGTGTGATGTTTGGAGGATGCCCTGATTTAAATCCATGAAAAAAAAATCTTGCTTTATAATGGCAGAAGGAAGATATTTATTAGAGATTTTATGAAGTGAGTTTAAATAAAAACAACTTACATGGGATGTTTATCTATGGATGTGGTATCCGCTGCTGATGTCGTAGTTGTCAAATAACAAAGAACCAGAATGACACTAGAAGCGGTATAGAAATTGATAGTGTTGCGTAGAAAACTATAATAATTTTGACCAAAATAATTGAAGGCCGCCGCATGAGCAGATAGGGCCTGGCAACTGTGGTTATTTTTATTAAAACGTTTAGCGTTATGGTTGTTGTTGTTGCTGTTGCCGCTGCTGCTGCTGCTGCTGCTGCTGTTGGTGTTACTACTGCAACTAATTGTATTGCTATCATGATTATTAATATTACATCGACTGTTGTTTGAGCTTATGGCATTGTGGAGAGAGCAGGAATTTGAAATAGAATTAGTTGTAGAATCTGAAGTGTTAAGTATTGTGGAACTAGTGTAGGATGATGTTTTGTTAGATAAATGATTTTTTAATCGCTGACAATAGCCTCTATATGATGGTTCAGACTTATCATGGTTGTTAATTTTGTTGTTGCTGTTGTTGTTGTTGTTGTTAGTATTAAATTTGTCATCACTGTTGCCATTGCTTAGGCCATGTTTTATAAATAGCGCATTAAGGCCCGTCAAAGAATCTGCCACAGTTGTACAGTTGGCCATTAGCCTCATTAGATGGTTTTTCAAATCGAGGGCATTTACTGTTAAGGCGGTTCTGGCATGTGAGATTGTCTTTTGCAAATATTGGCCATTTGCACTGTGGCCCTTAGCAAAAGTGGCAAAGTTGGTGGTTTGACTGGCATCGCAGTTGCAATGAAATGGCTGCGGTTCGCCTGCTTGTTCATGACGTAACGTGTTTTGTGTGTGTTTTCGATATGAAAAAGATATATGACAGCGGCAGTAGTTATTGTTGCTACAGTTGCTGTAGCTGCCTTTAGTGTTGCTGTTGTTGTTGCTGTTGATTTTAATACAAGTTGAAGGCTTTAGAGTTTGTCTAGTATGATTTGTAATTTCGTTGGCAACCGTATGCGGTTGTTGTTTACTTTGCTGTCGACAGCAAAACCTATTGTGGCAAGCAAATGGATAACAATTTATGCAGGATTCTGGCAGAGCTGGGAGTTTGTTTTTTACTTGCACTTTCTCGAAAGTAAACGTTTCTTGTGGAACGCTATAATTAATACGGTTAATGTGCTTTTGTGTTTCTAAGCTAGTAGTTAAGTTGCCACGAGCTTTGTTGTTACTTTCCGGGTTAACTGTTGTTCTTGTTGTTGTTGTGGTTGTTCCTAGAGTATTATTGGCCTTAGTTGTGGTTGTGGTATTAATAAGTGCTGGATTTTTTAGTTTATGTTCTTGTTGTTGCTGTACTCTTACTAGTTGGCAGTCGTCGTCGTTGTTATTGGGATTCTTTGTAAGGTGCTGATTTAATTTACTACTATTGTATGGAAATTGTTTTTCAGATTTTTTGCTGCAAATTCTTGTTCTGGCATTCAAGTAGATTGCTGGTGTTGATATTTCATTTAGGCGAATTATTTGTTTAGCTGTTTCATAGCAACAGCCCATGTTATTGTTGCGATCTGCAATTATAGTAAAAACAAAGATATAAGAATATTTCTTTAAAAAAAAGGGATTGACATTTCACAATTTTAGTTCATGAAGAACTTACAAAGAGACTAAATCTTTCCCAAGTATGTTGTTTTGAGTTGACAAAATAAACTTTGAAATGCCCTTTTAGTTCAAGTTTAAAATATAAACCGCCCTATTCATAAAAATATTTTTGATATTTGACATTAACGGTTGCTCGTATGATGCCTTTACGAACAGGCCCAATGTTATTAAAATTTTAAGAACCGAAGAAAAAAAATCGATCTGAACTAATTAAATTCGCTATTGCAAGTATTTATAACCTTAAAGTTTCGTAATAAAAGAAAGCTTAGATTAAGCGCATCATATACAAATTTAGACGAGTTTTCCATTTACCTTACAGCTCTTGAGGCTGCACAATTATGAAAAACAAATACTTATTTGATATTTATTATATCGACCCCTTTGCGCGAAATTATCGTATATGCCAATTATTTTTTAAATTGATTTTTTGATGCAATCTTGTTCTACATTCAAAGAGACGTCACCTAACAAAATATTGTAGGCGAATTCCACTTCGTCGCTCCAAAAATTGATTGAATACTTTATCGTATGTTACACTCCATTTTTTCTTGTGAGCGATTTTATCGTATCTGCCAATGAAGAATATTTTGCATATTTTAGATGTTACAGTATTTACTACATATTTCTTTCTAGTTAGAATTAGAAGGTAAAAGGAATTGCTCGCTTTATTTTGTTTTTTTGCCTCTATTCGTTTTACCGTTAATTTTACAGAAAAGGCTATAAGTGTGTTCGTTTACTTTTGCAGTAAAATTCAGTAAATGAGTAGTTACTGCGAAAATTTTAAAATTTACTCTAAAAAGGAGCTGTTACCGAAAAAAGTACGCGAACGGAAAAAGAGTAAAAATTAGGAAGATTAAAGAAACAGCTTACTCTAACTTCACATAGTGTTGAAAAATATATAACCTTTTGACTATGCAACTCTTTCAACTATTGGTGCTCGATACAATATTATTATAACATGGACAATCTAAAAATAAATTCTGTAATTTATTTCATGTAATTGTTTGTAATTAATTTCTTCTTCATTTCCTTGTTTTGTTTTTGGCTAAATTAATAAAAATTACATGACTATTTGTTAATGTTACTGATTACCTTAAAAGCAAGTGCGATACTAAGTACCCTGATACTTTACAGTTTTACAACTCTGAGTAATTAAAATAAATTGCAAAACAAAAGGATTAATAAAATATATTACAAAATATGTATATTAACAGCTATTATTACTATGATTTATAAATTAATTATTTTTTAATGACTCACGATTTTTATTTAACCTTTTCTCAAATTTTTGCATTTTTCATTTGCTTACTTTTCATTTGTTTACATTTTGAATCATATGTTTTTGTTTTACTAAACTTTACTACGACAAATTTCTGCAGTAAAAATTTTCAAAACACTCAGTCAAGAACTGTCACTTTACTCTTTCAATTTGTGTTCTCATTTACTGCATTTTGGGTAAATGAACCAGTGTTCACACTTCTACCGATATTCGGTGGGTTCTACCGAATATGTTTGTGAATTTAACAATCTACCAATTCTACCGAACAAGGCCTGAAATCTACCGAATATTGTTATTTAGTAATTTAAGTCGATATATGTGTAAATTGCCTATTTTGCCACATAGCAGTGCGGCCGCACAGCGGTAATTTTCTGTCATGAAAATCATTAAAATAGAACAAAGAAATCGGTTTAAAACTGAAACTATAAGTAACCTAATATTTGCCAAAGAATTGTGCCTTGGGGATGAAATATTTATTTCTCCCAATGATTTAATAATTTTTGCACAGAAGTTTAAATTCATAAGTGGATCTTACATATAATCTTTGTAGTTACAAATGTTTGTGAAATGAAAGTTATTTTAGTAGCTTTATAAAACCTATGAACAAAAACTGAATTCCTGTTATTTATGTATATTATTTTACATATGCATAGCATATCTATATAAAGGGTAAGGGCGAATAACTGGGGATGACACTTCTTTTATTGGAAATGCTTCATTGTTTATGGCAGTTGCTCATAATAGGGGCCTATATTATGAGCAACTTTCGATCTTCGACTGTAGACGAAAGTACTGATCGAACTAATTTTCATTTGGTATTATGAAGATCATTCAACAAAAAAGGAATAAAATCGACAAAAATAGCCTCAAATTTGTGTTTGTGTACTTAAAAATAAACGTTGCTTAATAGCATAGACAGACGACAGCGTTAATTTGCATTAGCAGTCTTAATTCAAATTAACTTGTGAATTATCCCTATCCAAATGCGTATTAGATTTACCGTAAATGTACTAAATGAGAGTGAATTAATACTGAATTTAGCTATATGATAACACCGTCCCAATATGGTAACACCGTCAACAATCAATGAAATGTTGGCAAATTGTTTTCGTTTTCAAAATTAAAATGCGATTTAGTCAGGAAATATAAGTTATTTTAATTGTTTTTTGAAAAAAAAACAAAGAAATATTAAAATCGAGACACATTTTAATATTTCCAAGGAAAATTATCGAAGTGTGTGGTACGAAAGGGATGTAAAGATTTTGTTTACTTAATGCAAATACTGTCGTCTGTCAGGGTAAATTTTTAATTCACATTAGTGAGATTTTAATTCAAATTAGCGCTGTCGTCTGTCTACGCTATATAATTAATATTTTGTTGAAAAATTTTCATATTAAAATACTTCATCGAAAGCTAAATTCTGTTCGATAGAAAATTCATTGCTCAACGAAATTTTCGATGCTCATAATATGAATCCTACATTCGATTTTCGATGTTCGATACCCAGCGAAGATCGAAAATCGAATGCAACTCATAATAGGACCTTTAATTTCCAATCACATGTGAAGTTTTAAATGCGCTTTTGAAACCTGTTTAGTTTGATACTCCTTTATTTTTTATGTTTCTCTGAATAAAAAAAATTTTCTACCGAATTTCATTCAAATCTACCGACTTTTTTGTCGATTCTACCGAATTTTAAAATAATTAAGTGTGCAGTAAAGTTCAGTAAAAATTTGTAAAAACTTTTGAGTACGCGAACGCAATTTATATTAAAGTTGAAGAGAAGCATTTAGCATGCATTCTTTTTCTGATCATGTGTTTGAGGTAATCAGTTATTGTATCAAATCAATTGAACTCATTTACGGATATTTCGACAATTCCACTAAATAACTATAAATAACTTTAATTTTAATTTTTATTTAAAGTTGTACAATTCACCTTTGTGTATCTTTTTGCAAAAATTCAATGATTTGAAAAATTTATGTTTAAAAAATAGCATACCGTTAAAATACCACAATGAGTATTTAAATTTAAAATATTCTCTACACGAAAAATATATGTTAAATGAAAGATACGAAGAAGATTAACTCACTTATTATTATTATTGGTTTTTTTTAGTTTTTTTAATGAATTCATGCTTCTGTTAAATATTGATTAAATTTTTTTTATTACTTTGTACAATTCTAAGTTAAAAAATAATGAACAAATACATAAAACCACAAATAAATCTTTGTTTCAATTTATTTTTAACACTGACAAATGATATCGTAAGTGCCATTTTCTACACACGCATCTACGAAATGTTGTGAATGAAATTATCGTATGTGCCAAAAATACGTTTTTGTCGGAAAACTTGAACTTTTCCACTGGAATAAATTTAGGTGTAGTTATATTAGTTAATTATCTAAGCACATGTATATTTTCATTTTGATATTGCAAGCGAAAGCAGAGAAAAGAAGAAAAATGGCTGTCCTGTAAAATTTGGTTTTTGTAACATACGATAATTTCGCGCAAAGGGGTCGATATATATTATATTGTATGTATTTACATACTTTTACTTTCATTTTAAACGCTCAACACAGTTATCAAATCATTATCATTAACTTAAATAATTTTCGCAACTTCAACAGCAAAATAAACAATTTATTGTATTTAATTTGTATATGAAAAAATATCAATGTCTGTCTACAACCAGCTAAACATACAAATATAACTATAAATGTTGTTTAACCTAAATATTTGATAACATTGCAATATTGGTTAAGAGATAATCTTTGTGTAAATAGATGTAATAAATAATTCAAAAGTGTGTTTTAACTTGAACGTGCCCACAAGTGTGTGTACATTTTCGTAGCCACAAATAAATAAATATTTACATGTGTATGTACATTTTAATGTACATACATACTTACATTTGTATGTAAATACAAATACAGAGATTAAATAAATTCTTACAAGCGAAGGCTGCATCAAAGCTTTTCTGCCTTCTGGCAAGAGCATAATAGTTTACCGAAACAAAAGATAAAAATTAAGGAACTTGAATAAATAGCGCATCTTTAATACATTACAGCAAATGTATCTATCCTTTAATTCAAATTTTGTACGTAATGATAATACAGTAGAATCTCTCTTGAGCGTACACCGTACAAGCAGCGATGCCAACTATTTATAACGCAAACGCGCTACTACCCTTCTCAAAACGCGCTAAGTTACAGCATAGTCAAATATTTATATCAAAAACGCGCTATTTTTTACGCGCTAAATTAAATTTCAATAAAAGTCGATGTATGTATGTATTACTATTGTATCACTATATACAATTAATTTTTCAGATTTTGCAATATTGCTTCCTCGACATTATGTTTTAATTAACTAAAATCATTTAATACAGAATCAGAATCGCCTTCCAAATAATCGAAGTGCTTAGTTTTTACTTTTAATTTATTTGTAACACTTTGTAACAACATATAAATTGTCGAATAGTTCTGCGATTCCAATGCTTTTTGTACTTCAGCTATAATAGATGCTTTGTAAGTCATGTACATTTTTTGTGTCATTGTATGTAGTACATATTTTTATTTGTGAAATTTAAAAATTCAGTATTATTTACGTTTTTTATTCTAACCACAGTCAAGCGAATTTTGTTTGCGTCAGCTGAAACATTAATACCTGGTTTATATTAAGAATTTTTTCATGAAATTTCATGAATTTTGTTGCACGAAACTTTTTCTATTTGCTAATTGCAGCGCTATAAAAGAGAATGTTATATTAGAAAGGACTTATTTAAAAAAATTTATCGGAGTTTTGGATATTAGAAAATTGTTAAATTTATACAAAAAAAGTTAAAAAAATATTCAACTGAAATGATATTATTGACTTTATTCAAAACGCGCTAATTTAGCGCTTTTTTTAATAAACGCGCTAAGACGAAAAAAGCGCGTTTGGCATAGTTAAAACGCGCTAAATCTAGCGTGAAACGCGCTAAATTGGCATCGCTGCGTACAAGGGGGCTGTCCGGTCAAGAGAAAACTACACATTTAAATGAGTAAACTTTTTCTAAGATGGTTAGTTTTTTTTAAATACTTTTATTTAAAAAAATTAATAATTCAATTGGGCTTAATAACAAAAAAATGTTAATATGTAAATAAAAAAGTTTAAACTGTTTTATAAGTAGTATATTATTTCAATATATATTCCCCCATTCTAGCTTGGCGTGTTTTGGTCTTGGCAATAACGTTTTGAAAATGTAAGTCAAGCGATGAATATATAACATGAGATTGTCAAATTTAATCGCAGATAAAATTATGTTATGTGAAGACTTCAAATTAGTGTTATCTCAATGTTATAGGAATTTTTATGAGGTCGATGTTACAAGAAATCTTATACCAAGAATCTTATGAGATGAACTATCAAAAAACACACGTACATGAAAATATATTAGTGTGGATGTGTGAGTACTCGTATTTATTAAACTAAATTAAAAGCGATGTTTTTTTAATAAATTTCTGCGATTTTATATATTTAAGTGTGTTTAATTGATTTATAAATTAAAATTTGTATGAAAAATTAAAAATAAAATAACGAAATGCGCAAAAGCAATATATGTCGATGAGCATTTGCATAAAATGAAATCTAATAAGATTACGTGCTCTCCTTCTGAAGAAAAATATCGACATTTTCTTTTTCTTATCCTGCCGATGTTCTCTCTCATGATATATCAAAGTTAATCGCACATGTAGTCGCTAAGTTAGTTTTAAAGAATTATTTAAGAGAGAAAATACGAGTATTTACCATACCCACATTTTAATATGTAGTCTGATAGAGTAAATATGACAAACCGAGCATTGTTGTTAAGGCGAGCAAATTAAGAGTCTAGGCAAGCTTATTTGAAAGAAAAAAAACAAACGAAATGCCCGTTCAAGGGAATTTTTGTGTCAGGCAAGTGTCCGCGTCCGCTCATGAGAGAGTCCGTTCAAGGAGAAGCGATTGCAATGCTTTTCTTATGGAGCGCTGCCGGGACCTGTCAAAAATGTCCGTCTAAATCGGGTATCCGCCTACAGGAAGTGTCCGTTAAGGGAAATTCCACTGTATGTACATACATACATATTAGTCTCCTCCACAAGATATCTTATAAGAACTTCTAGGACATGAGGGATTTTTCAAATGCTTGACTACAGCGAAATCTTATAAAACAAACGTTAACAACATTGTTTGCAAGAATTTTTTTTTTTGAAAATTGTAGGTATAGGAGTAAAGAAGAAAACAAACACTTCGTGACGGAAGAATTTGTGATACTAGTTTCTTTCTACGCATAAGCGCGTGTAAAAACGTCATGCATGGATGTGTGTATGATCTTTTATTTTTCTGAGCATATGCAAAGGCACACACATGCATTAACATTAGTTGTATGCGGTTAATCACATAATAGCTTACCATCTACATATTACACACACACTCAAACGTACAATATGAAAAATAACAAGCATACACTAATCAACAGTACTTCTTTTGAGTGTTTGTTACAAGCAAGCTGTCTAGCGACATCGCTTGTTACAACTGATATACCAATACACGAATATATCCATCATGCTTCGCTTATAGTAAAACAGCATTTATTATTGGTTTAGTATAATACATGCGACGTGAATATATTTAAAAATCATGACGTTTTTACATTTCAAGACTGTTTACGCATCTCTCTAATACATATCCTTAGCTTAATACAAAAAGGCCCCAAGTCATAATTTTTTTGATATCGCTATATTTGAATTTTTCGACATGTTATATGTTCCTATATCGAAATATACAAAAAACTTGATTTCAAAAATATAATGAGTTTGCGCCGTTTATATTAAGGTAACGATATGTACGTATAAACGTACATATGAACAGTGTATATGCATGATACATATTAGACCCCTGCACAAGACCACTTACAAAAACTTTTAAGCTATGAGGGATTTTTCATTTGCCTTACTACAGCGAAATCTTCCAAAACAAACGCTAAACAACAATATTTGCAAAAAATTTGTTTCACTTAGTTATAATTTACACTATGCAACTCTTATTGCTAAGCCGATTGGTTTGTTAGGAGAGAGAGACGAGGGGAAAAGAAACTTTTCTGTTTATTATTGGTTGAGTATAGTACATGCTACGAAAATACATTTAAAAAACAAGATGCACGAGTATTTACATTTCAAGACTGTTTACGCAGCCTTCTAATTCATATTAAAAAGAAATTCATAGGACAACCTGTCTCCTTTTATGATGCTTATTGAGAAAAATTATTACTTACTTCGCGAATTTAAAAAGAGAATTGACATTTTTGTCAAAAAGCGGGAAATTTCAGAATTAAGGCCAACTTGATTGACAAATATTATTATGACATTGAGAAGGAGAACAAATATCTCATTAGTATCTTTAACTGCTACTGTTTTTGTATAAGAAATTGAGTGAATAAATTCAAATCCCATATTTTCCGAATATTTGATTTTTTCCCACAATTTATGAGTTCAGTTGCTCAAACGTAAATATATTGAAATTATTTATTATTTTTTATTTTTTATGTATTTTGACTTTCTAATTACTATTATTTATTCACTCAATTGCTTATAACTTTGTCATTTTGCGGTCGATTTTCTTCTGGTTGGTCTTAAATCTTACGTAAAAGTATTATCTTCACGCACATGAACAGAAACCAGAAGATTTTATTTTAAACGATTTGTACTTTTCCATGTAGTCATAGAATCACTGTAAAATATGATTTATTTTGAAAATGTGCCCTGTTTTCATCGATGTATTTTGAACCGCTATACTAATTAAAGATCCGATTATACATATTATTCGTTATCTCAATACCTTATGCCGGCCATACACTACACAAGTTCAGTGCTCAAGTCTGGCACTGTACAGTGCGTTTGTGTAGTGTATGGGGGCGGTTGTGCTATTTACGCAGTGAACTGAGTAAATATCAAAACAATTTTGATATTTGCTCAAGTTTGAAAACTGTACAGTGAACTTGTGTAGTGTATGTTGCAAACGCTCAGTTTTGTCGTGATTTTTTAAGAGTTAAAAACAAAAAATTAGCGCAGAAAAAATATTCTGGACAGAGTTCCTAGAATTATACAAAGAATCGCCTGCATTATGGCGCATTAAAAGCAGTGATTATAGCAATAGAATTATGAAAATCGAAGCCTACGAAAAATTAATTAATAAACTAAAGGAAAAATACCCCGATGCAAATTTAGTCTCCTGCATAAGACTTCTTATAAGAACTTTCAAGACATGAGGGATTTTTCAAATGCTTTACTACAGCAAAATCTTATAAAACACACGTTAACAACACTGTTTGCAAGAAATTTGTTTGAGTATTGTAGGTATAAGAGTAAAGAAGAAAACACCTCGTGACGGAAGAATTTGTGATACTAGCTTCTTTCTACGCATAAGAGCGTGTACGAACGTCATGCATGTATAGGGTTGCCAGATACCAAAAGTCAAATACCTGGACAATGGAAAAAATTCAAAGCAAAGTATTGATGCTTTTTGAAAATATTGTTTTGGTTGTAAATTGCCAGTGATGTACAAAATAGAGGAACTAATCAGTATTAGGGAAAATTACAACTGGTTGTACATTTGCAAGCACTATTGTTTCATTTTACCCTACGTCTACACCTGATATATTTTTATCATAACAAAAGTCAAATTTTATATTGAAAAATAATTTTTTTTATGTTAGCTCTTTTTTCTATATGGAATTTGACTTTTGTTATGATAAAAATATATCAGGTGTAGACGTAGGGTTATTTAGTATTAAAAATTTTTCCTTAGAAGATATAAAAATACAACCAGAAAACAGAAATTTTTGCCTTGTTTTAATAAGAATAGCTGATACTTATGTATTTTTATCTCCTGATTACGATTCCGTTATTATTAGTTTTAATCTGTGAAACAATTTCCTTTATTTCGATAGCTTTACATTGAGGAGCATAGTTTAGTCCATAAAACTTTTTTATTATATTTTTTACTTAAATAACTAGTAGTTATGAGTTTTTGTCCGCTAATTACGAAAAAAGATTTCTTATATTCTTATACCCTCTAGTTTCAGAGATTTGTGCATTATATTTAAAAAATAATATCTCGAATTTTTCTTTTCTTACGGCATCAAAATATATTATTTCTAATAATATGACGTCGCTGATTTTGAATGTAGCCTCTATTTTTTGATAAGTTCTGATTAATTTAGTGAGCGTATTTCAAATACGAAGAGTTTGTAAAGCAATATTCTTTAGTTTTGTACAAAATAGTCGTAGTAGAAGTCGAAATACCACACTCGTGATTAGGCCCAATAATTTTGCATTAAAAATTAAAATTTTTCCTTAAAATTGTTTTTTTCTGGTAAAAGCTGCAAATTTCGATATAATAACTACAAATAAAACAACAATTTTCTGGACTGGTCAATACAACATTTATTATACGTAATAATTGCATTGATCAGATATGTGATACAAAAAACAAATTTTTTTGGAAGGCATGAGAGAGCAAAAATTTTAGTTTTTTTTTTGTGAGATTAGAGGTGATAGATAAATAATAAAACTATATTCGTAATCAGCGGACAAAAATACATAAGAACCAGTTATTTTAATTTCAAAAATTTAAATAAAAAAAATTTAAGAACTAAACCAAAAAGACACGGTTTTTAACATCCATGTAATAAGAGTACGATATCATGATATACTCAATGTTCATCTACTCAAATAGAATTTAATAAAATTTAATAATCCAGAAAGTATTTTTAAGTTTGGGTTACCATTCGTGATATACTAAGTGCATTATAAAAAAGTGGCATAAATTAAGCATATGCTAATTATCACTATATCTTTAAAACCAGAGCTGCTGGGGAAAAACTAATAATGCCATCGTAATCAGCAGATAAAAATACATAAGGATTGACTATTTTAAATGAAGCAATAAAACCAAAGAAATTATTTTTCAAAATTTAACAAATAATTTTTAACTGGATAAATTCTATGTTAGTTGGTAACTGGATGAGGCTTTAAAAAACTGGAAAATCCAGGCCATTTCATGCCGTCTGGCAACCCTATGCATATATGTGTGTATGATTTTTTATTTTTCTGCGCACATGCAAAGGCACATACATGCGTTAACATTAGTTGTATGCAGTTAATCACATAATACCCTGCAGAAAGTGCGAATAGTGAAAATGTACTGAGTCGCTTTTGATTTTGTCACCAGTACTACTCTACAATTATTCCCCATACAATACTTCATGCTATAGACATTTGGCATGTGCTTGTCATTGAAAATCTACTAGTAACACTAAAACAATTGACTAGGTAGTGAATTCATAGTTCTTATGGGAACATGGAGACATACCAACCAGACATTTACTGGTACATTTCTATACCTTACGTACATACAAATTTATGTATATTGACAAGTTGTTGCAAAATCCACCAGAAATACACCACATCTGTTTTCTCTATTTCTTTTATACTGACGAATAGAAGAGATATTGTAGAGACAATGTAACTACTACTAGAATTTTAGTGTTGACATACAGACACTTGGCCCCAGTCTGACTGCAGGGTAGCCTACCATCTATATACTACACACACACTCAAACGTACAATATGAAAAATAACAAGCATACACTAATCAACAGTACTTCTTTTGAGTGTTTGTTTTGTTTTGCTGTCTTGGCGTCTTCGCTTGTTAACACTGATATACACGTACACCAATACATCCATCGTGCTTCGCTTATAGTACGACAGCATTTATTATTGGTTTAGTATAATACATTGGACGTGAATACATTTAAAAATCATGACGTTTTTACATTTCAAGACTGTTTACGCAGCTCTCTAATGCAAATAGAGAAATGGCTGTTAAAAAGATTACCATATTTAGGATTTAGGCTGTTTTTATTGCCACAGCAATTAATAAAATAGAGCAGTATTTGCACATGTTGTCTTCTTCACTTATAGCTTCAAAATAAAAACTGCACAGTTTACTTGTATAGTGTGTGTCACAAGCTTAGTTTACGCAGTGCCATACTTGAGCACTGAACTTGTGTAGTGTATGGCCGGCATTATTAGTCAATTGAAAAAAGTTCGAAAAAATGCAAAAATTACAATATCTCAAAAACTATTCCATAAAAAAACTTAACCTTGATTTTCGAATTCAGCGGAAGAAAATACATAAGGAAAATTACCGTTCATCAAATGTACATTTTCGGTGTAAACTAGTGTTATATTTTTTTAGAAAATTTAGAAATACATATACATATATAAGTTATTTAAAATAACTACATATCTTGGCAATATTTTCACGTCATCTTTTAAAACCCAAAGAATATGTTCAACTTCTGCTTCCTACTTTTAAAATTTTACGCAATGTGATTTTTAAGCGAGCACTTCAATTTGGCAATCTAAAAAGTAAGTCATTATATCGAGTCATTACCGCACAAAAAGCTTAAATAAAAAAAACAAAATTTTACAGGAGAAGGTTTTTTTTAAAATTATCTTCGCTCTTATTTAAGTTAGTTCATTGAATTTTAGTATTTAGGTGTTATAGTGCTAAATATAAGTAACGCAACGAATTTTAAATAAATATAACTATGATAAAGGTAGTTTTTGTCCCTTAAGCTGTTTTTGCTGTCTCCCTGACAAGCTAATGTGTATATTTTTGTGTTGGTTAAGCTAAAAAAAACATTTTTTAAGAAGAAGTAAATATCAGTTTTTTAAGTAAACTAGTCTCCAAATTGCTTAATTATTGGCTTCTAGATCGGCTCCATGTAGTGAATCTTCTACAGACTTATCACTTTTCAAATTAAAAAGTTCGCTATTAAATATTTTGTGTATAGTTTTACTGATAGAAAGAATTTTCAAGTCCATATACTCTGTGATTAAATTTTTCATAAATTGCTACGTACCTAAACTGAACTGGCGACTATCTCAGTTTTTTTTTGTCTGGATCGCATAATCAAATTTAAATCATAATAAACTGTTTCAGAGTTATAAAAATAACCATATTTAAGACTTATGGATGATTTTTCTTTTCAAGTTGGGAAACATAGCCTTTAAAACAATGGTATCTCACTTCAATACAATCATATTTTTTGGATTAGGTGTAGAATTGAATAATGAGATTTATCGTGATTCGCGCATTTCGACTTCGACTAAAAAAATTTGGTTCTAGATTCAAAAATACTTTATTTACTGAAAAAAAGTCAGCCAATGTAGCAATAGTAAAGTAAGAAAATAAAAAACATGTTGATTATTGAGTTCTTTTTTCAACTTTGTTATTTGTTATTGAGCTTCTCATTTGTTCAAATGAAAGTTTATAATATAATAACTCTAGTTGTTCTAAGAAGCTTTGGGTAAAGGTTCCCTGATGATCTGCATTAGCAACAGTGAAATGCGCATAGCATCCAGCTAAACCCCTCAATAATCAATTTCAATGTATTTTTAATAAAAAATATTTTACTTAATAAGTAAAATATTAATTTGGGATTATTAGTGCGTTTAAAAATTTTAAACTTTATTTATTTACTTTTATTTTTTGTAGAAAGAATTCTAATGATATGTTCGTGAACTTACATAATATTTGTATACAAGTATATACGAAAATATGTTTTCCTCTTTCGTCTATATATACACATTATTATTATCGCTACACAGAGAAAAAACTGCCTCATAGAATCAATCAGATTTTCTCTATGAAACGTTTTTAGGCTAAGGGGTATCCCAGCAGAAAGAAGCGAAGATTTTTTCATAGAGATTCCTTATTGTTTTTATGTGGTAAATCTTATTAATTTTATCAAGAAGAAAACCGCATAAAATCAAGAAGAAATCTTATTATTCCCAACTTTTTTTTACTCAATTTCCGTTATTTTTGCCACCAAAAAAAAAACAATCCATAGAGAAAAACTTCTTGATTCTATTAGGTTTTCTTATAAATTGTAAACTAGATATATGGATTTCTTATTGATTTTATTAGGTTGCCTTATTGATTTTTTCAAAAAGGTTTTCTTCTTGATTTTATTAGGCTATCTTATTGAATTTTTCAATAAGGTTTTCTTCTTGATTTTATGAAGTGTCTTGTTATTTCATATCTATAAATAGACACAGACAATTTTTTTCATGATCTTTTTCGTTTTTGTAATTATAAGTATGTTTGCAAAATTATTTCAGTGGTTAGTCAGACTGCTTGTTAGCATATTGGTTAGAGTGTTTGTCTATCAGTCAGAAGTTTGCTGGTTCAATACTTGTCTCCTTTCAAGTAATAATATGTATGTATGGTGAGTTAATTAATTAAGAATACAATATAATATGTATGTATCTATGTAAGTATGTATAGTATAAATAAATAACATCTACATATACTACATACATACATAAGTATATGGGATAGAATTTAGATGAAAATACATAAGCAAATCACAAAGAATAAAGAAAGACATATTTTTTTTATTTTATGAGGTCGCCTCATAAGAAAGAAACCTTATTAAAAAAATCAATAAGATAACCTCATAAAAACTACAAGATTTCTTCTTGATTTTTTCAAAAAGGTTTTCTCTATGAAATTAATAAGATTTCCTTATTGAAAAAAATCATAGAGATTTTTTATTAATTTTGTTCTATTTTATGAGGTATTTATTAGGCACTGTTTTCTCTGTGTATCCAATTTTCAGCGAGAGCAGTTGAAAAAGTCTGTCCGAAAGAACTTATATTCATCACATTAAAGGACTATGATAGGCCATATTTAGGGGAAAATTATATAGAAGAAATATGTTGCGGTATTTATTCTAAACAAAAATGATTATAAAAATTTTCCCTAAATCGCCGCATTTAAAAGTTATGGTGACAAAAGTGTTTATATCCAGGATAGTTGTTTTTTAGGTGAAAAGTGCAATGCGCATGACCGGTAGGTGTGCGAGGTATCAGTTCAATTTTTAGACACATGTGATTTTTTATTGCCAGTCTACCAGAAACTGCCGGTGGAGCGAATAATATTGGGTGTTTTTTTTAGAGGTATAGAACTTCGAATTGAAATAAAACACAAGAAAATCGTTTTAATGTCCATCAATTTGGCTTTATTGAAAGGATAATTTTATGCCATTAATGTTTAAATATGATTTCGGGCATGTGGCCGCCGCGGCTGGCTCGAATAAAGCCAATTCTACAGGTCCAATTTTCAACCACTTTTTCGAGCATATGGGGCCGTATGTTGGCAATAACGCCACGAATGTTGGCTTCCAAGTCCCCTAACGTTTCTGGTTTGTTGGCGTAGACGAGCGACTTCACATATCCCCAAAGAAAATAATCCAATGGTGTCAAATCACACGATCTTGGTGGCCAATTGACAGGTCCATTCCGCGAAATTATGCGCTCATCGAATGTTTCCTTCAATAAATCGATTGTGACGTGCGCTGTGTGGCATGTAGCGCCGTCTTGTTGGAACCACAACTCATCCACATTCATGCCATCCAATTCGGGAACAAAATAGTCGGTTAGTCGGCTCCAATTGCTGTGCACGGTGGCGAATCGATTCATTCGGGTCCTCTTCAACACTTTGCTCTACAGCGGCAATTGTTTCTTCGGTGCGCACTGTTCGACGTCTCTGCGGATGCGTATTATCACATAGAGTAAACGTAGTGCGAAAACGATCCATGGTTAACCGAATTAATTGCTCTGATGGACGATTATGTCGACCATAAAATGGACGGAGCTTGCGGTAAACTTCGCGAACTGAACCATTATTTTCGAAATAAATTTGCACGATTTGCAAGCCTTGTTCTTTTGTCAACCTGTTCATGATGAAATGGCAAACCAAACTAAATATTAATCATTTGACAGCTGACAAAATGGCCGCCAGTTAAAAAAGTGATGCCAACTTAAAGTTCTATACCTCAATAAAAAACACCCTTTATAAATACTTTGGGCAATTTGGGTGGTCTAATGTGTATTCAAGTTTTTTAGATGTGGGTGTGTGTGCTATCAGAATATGCTGTTCCATGTTGAAGTCGTCTCTAGTTAATTATTTTAAAAATAGATAAATATTAACAATGCAAAAAATGCAAAATAAATTATGCAACTATTGCTAATATCGAAAATAAAATATTTAAATCAAGTTGGTTAGTCGAAAAATTGCAATAGACCAAAAAATAAGTAAACTATTTTTCGTTTACAAAACAAATATGTATGTACTTAAAATTGTATGTATGCATACAATTATCGATATCGGTGAAGGGTATATAATATTCGAATAATCCGAATATAGCACTCTTACTTGCTTTATTTTCAAAAGGAAATTTTAGCTTAAGTAACATGTTGCTGTTACAAAAACTGTAAACAAAAAATAGTGTGTACTTAAGCTTAAATTGTTTTTGCTATAAAATTGAAACGGTATATCCTATGGTTGTAAAATTTTGACATATAATGGCATTGATGACAAGTTAATGATTTTTATAAAAAAAACGCATTTCGAAAATCATGTTGGTTAAGCTTATTTGGCGGTAATGGCTCGATATGGCAAGTAGTTGAGATGGTACTGTTTAATTTTGTGCTGGGAATATGATAAAGTAAGAAAATAAAAAATAAGTTGATTATTGAGTTCTTGTTTCAATTTTGTTATTTGTCGAACTTCTCATCTGTTTAAATGAAAGTTTATAATATAATAACTCTAGTTGTTCTAAGAAATTTTTGGGTAAATGTTCCCTGATGATCTGCATTAGCAATAGTGAAATGCGAATAGTATCCAGCTAAAACTCTCAATTTCAATGTATTGTTACGAAAATGGCCGTCGACAAGATTAAGCAGCATTACAC
Organism: Tachina grossa; assembly: GCA_949987645.1. Classification (NCBI taxonomy): domain Eukaryota; kingdom Metazoa; phylum Arthropoda; class Insecta; order Diptera; family Tachinidae; genus Tachina; species Tachina grossa. The sequence continues at coordinate 136,046,875 of OX465276.1, forward strand.
AAAAATATTCCAACAGGGTTAATGTAAGTGTTACGCGCAAATATTCCTACAGGGTCAATGTAACGAATAATCTAGAATAGTAGCAAACAACTAAACAAGCGTGCGTAACACGTAAACAAGCAAAAGCAACAACAACAAAAAGCGTCTGCTTATTAAGAAGATTCACATATTTACACACATGCATACATGCTAATTCAAATGAAAAAGTAAAAGATAAACAGCCACCGTGTGTTGCTTAGTTAATGATGTACACACGTACGCATATACACATGTATGTACATATGTAGTTACCGCATGAACTTAATTAGGCAGCATATATGATGATAATGATCGTCTAGACATTGCTTGAAAATTCTGGTGGTATTTGTGTGGAGTATAAAAAGCGGTGACGCATAGAGCTGGGTCCAACAGGTCCAGGTCCAATAGGTTTGTGGCAAAAATGAACGAATGAACGAGTTGGACCCAGCTCTAGTGACGCAGCCAATGAGTTAGTTAGTTGCAGTTGTTAGTCAGTTACGAACAAGTCAGTCGCGAACAAGTCAGTCATTTGCAAGTAAACAAGTCAGTTGATAATTAAGTTGTGAATTAATAATAGTCTGTCGTGGAATTGAGGTTATTGTGGAGTCTATCGTGTCGACTGGAGTAAAGGGAACAGCGCAGCGAATAGACGTGTTGTATAAGGGTGTAAGTAAAGCCAGTGCGTCTTTATTGGTGTATCAACTGTAAGTGTCGGCAGAGTGAGTGCCGTGTGTGACGAGCAGCAGACAAAGAGGTATTGGTGTATCAACTGTGAGTGACGGCAGAGTGAGTCTCGTAAGTGACGAGCAGCAGACAAAGAGGTGTCACGTGATTACTTGCGCAGCCAGCTAAGAGACGTGCGTAAACTACAGCGAGGAAGGCGTAGTGGTAACCAGTTGTGAATATCTGTGTGTAATTTATTAGTTTAAGTTGTATTAGTGTATTTAAGCTCTTGAGTAATTTAGTATAAGTGTATTTGTAAATAAAACTTGTATCATTCTTAACCCTAATTACTACACTCGGCTCTTGTATTCATTTGCAAATCTTCGGATCTACGGAAAAGCGTTTTTATAGAGAGAAAAACGTAACAGTATATTTAATTAAAAAATATTTTAGTAAATACGTAAAATAATAATATGGGATTATTAGTGTGTTAACAAATGTTAAAACAAATTTTTTTTGTTTCTATAAAGAGAAATAACATTCAAGCAATGCATGCCTACTACTATTACTAGGTGTTACATTTTTTAGGAAATACTGATAGGTACTGATAGAAAAAACGTGGTAAAAGAAGAGAGAGTGGAAAGGTTCATTCTTTTACAACTCTGCTTTTTTGCACGTTTTTTTAATATATTTTTTTTACTAATACGGAGTTGCAGCACCTCTGGTATCAATGAGGCTTATTAAATTATGGAAGCTGTGTGTTTGGTAGCCATTTTTTTTTTTTTTTTTGTTATTTTACTTCGACGATGACTCTGCTATACAATACCGACAAAGGAGGCTGCTCTGATGTTACATTAGCATTAGTATCGGTTGAAGTCGGTACAGTTCAGTGACCAGTGACTATAAGTAGAATTACTGAAATCGTATCGTGCTATTGCATACACGCAGAGAAAAGATATGGTTGTGGAATGGTTGAGAAAACAATATAATGTTCTCGGAAATAAATGTTTGGTCGTTGAAAACTAGTTATTGTTATTTTAAACATTAATTTCGTTACGATAAACAAAGTAATGTTTGAATTTAATAATTACATTATTATATTCATAAAAATTTTGATATGGTTAGAGTTTAACAATATAGTTTTGTTAAAAATTTATGACTACAACATAATTTGCTTTACAATGTAAAAATAAAATAGTGTAAATAACAATATAATATTATCCAAAAACATACTATCGATATTTCCCCCAGCTTAAAAGTCTAATTTAATTTTTCTTCTCTTCTTTAGAAACTCACATTAATTAATAAAAATATTTCATTCAATAAAAAGAATTGAAATTACTGAACTTAAGCCTGACTAAAAATTATTTCTGATTCAAAATTCACTATAGTTCAATTAAAATCTAAAAATGTCAGTTCAGTGTTTCGTTTGTCGCTAGTGCACGCGTCTGGTTAGATAAATAAATACAAAAATAAATAAATAAAGTATAAACGTAAGGGTAGATCAATAAAATATATAAATATATATATATATACAGGGTGGGCCAAAAGAAACCAAGGGGTGTAAAAGTTTAATAACTTTTTTGTTTATTAACTTTTTTTTATTTTTTCTTTCAGATTATATAATATACAAAATGGAAATTTTTTTGCACTAAGTATGAAAAATGATGTCTCTTAAATGACCACCGTTTTCAGCTTCGCACTGATGGGCTCTTTTTAGAGCATTTTTCAAAACTTGTGGCTGTAGCGTTCGAATTTCTGCAACAATGTTTGCCTCTGGGTTGTCTCTGGCTTGTTCACATACTCTCGCTCCTTCAAAAAACCCCAAAGAAAATAGTCGGATGCTGTCAAATCTGGCGATCGCGCTTGCCAAATAATTTCCGAATTTCGAGAAATTATTCGCTCTCCAAAAATTTGACTTAAAAGTGCCATTGTGTCTCGGGCAGTATGGGCAGTGGCTCCGTCCTGCTGAAACTACATACCAGGTCTGTTTTCAAGAGCAGGACGTAAAAAATTTTCTATCATAAACCGATACCGCTACCCATTTACGGTTACAGCACTTCCATCTTCATTCTCGAAGAAGTAGGGCCCAATGACATTTTCAGATGTGATCCCACACCATACTGTACACCTGATGGGGTGCAATTGGCGTTGATGAATGGCTCTTGGATTTTGAGAACCCCAGAACCTACAGTTCTGCTTATTAACAAAGCCATTCAAATGAAAATGAGCTTAAAATAATTGATCTCTGGTTTAAATAATAAAATTCTATTGTTCTGGTTCTCTGTTCAGTTGTGAACCTCTCCATTATAAATTCTCCAAGTGTTGTCTATATAATCTGAAAGAAAAAATATAAAAAAAATTAATAAACAAAAAAGTTATTAAACTTTTACACCCCTTAGTTTCTTTTGGCCCACCCTGTATATATATCTTTATACAGACGTTTGTAAATTTCTTGTATACATATTTAATATTTTAACAATATTAATTTATTTTTATTTCGTATTTAACGAACAGCTGTTTTAAACAAAAGGTCTACCAATAAATATATGATTAAAAAACAAAATTTTATTTTTATATAAAATAATAGTGTGGCCGTATTTAACAATACTGTTATAAGATTAGAACATAGTATGTATGGTATTTCTCAGTTATATTTTAGTCACATCTGACGACAGTGTTGTCATATTTACAATACTAAGATTAGGTATAACAAAGTTAATTGTTTGTGTAGATAATATTATTATTAACTCAGATAATAATATTATTCAAACCTTGCTTTTCTATTGACAATAATATGATTTGACTGCAACCATATAATTCAACCATAGTATGTTGTTTTTTGATTATGGTTACCTCAACCATATTTTTTCTTTGCGTGTATTATCTGACGAAATCCGTAATATTTAATATGAAGCGGTTGTACCATTTTTCGAACAAACTTAAAGAGTTTTTCGGAATTTTTCATTTCAGTTATTTTAAACTTCACAGATGTTGTTTTATTCACAGATATTGTTTTATACGGGGAAGTCCATTATGTAGGGTCATTCTTAGATTTCCCAGTGTTGTATTTTATTTTCTTTATTATATTCATTTAAATCTTTATATTATTTTTTTAATTTCACAACAACATTTTTTCTCTCTTTTTCTTTACAGGTGAAACGTATCGCTTCAAAAGTTTATACCAGAGCTGGCCATCGATTAAGTGAAAAACCCGCGATCAAAATAATTTTCCGCGTAAGTGGCCTGGCCTATGCATAACGCCGTTGCTAATGAGTATAAATTATATCAAGGTTGTATCAAAAAATTCATGCAATTGGCTTAATTTATTATTTTCTTTAATATTTGGTGAAAACCAATTTTCCAGTACGTGAGTTTCGGCAAATATAAAATTTCGTGCAACTGAATTTCCTAAACCGCCATTTATTTTTTTATCAGTCAGCTGAGCGTGATTTAAGACTGAATGTAGAATGTTTCGGCACGAGTGAACGTATTGTATGTGAAGAAAAATTTCATTTTATATGTTGGAAAGTTTCAAATTTAGTTTGATAGAAAAAAATTATTTCATAATTGATTTCATGCTTATTTGCTTTAGTCAATCGAGCGTTTTTTTTTAAATAATCATAAAAAATTCGTCGCGAGTGATTTTATTGTTTGCAAAAAAAAAAAAAAAAAAAAATCTTATTATATTTTAAAGTGAGCGTTAGTTTCGTTGGTTATTAATTTATTGGTTTTCCCAAGTGAGCTGTGCGTCTATGATAGTTACAATAAAAAGATCTTCGCGACTGGAACATTTCGTAGTGTATTTAAAATAAATAAATGATCTCTTCACTTTACCTTGTATCTTTCGTGCCCATTTAATTTCTTTATAAAAACTTGTGAGTTCAACATGCCACAAAATTACTTATTCTCTATATATTGATGTCAAATTACAATCATTTCTGGAAACGTCAACTGTTCCTGTTCTGGTAAGTATTTTGGCTCGTTTTTGCATTGTATTAAATATTTTAATTAATTTAGCACTCGCAAAGCTTGGATAGTCCAGCTGATATATTTATAAGTCTGTTGTCTTATACACAGAGAAAACAGATTCGCTGTGACAACCGAATTTGTTGCCAATTGAATTTTGGAGGTTGCAGCAACTATCATAGAATTCTGCTATAGCGACTGAAATTTTCTTGTGGTACCACTATATTTTAATTATAACCCTCAACCCAATAGTTGCAGCAACTGAAAAAATTGGTTGACAGTATGGAATTTGAAATAAATGGTATTCTTGCTACCGAAAATTTGGTTAATATAATTAAAGCAATATCATAATTGATACCTGTAAAAGGAAAATTGGCCTTCCTTGCTGAAATAAAAATAAACAATAAACGCAAATAAAAATACACAATTTAAGAAATTTATTATTTGACATATTGTCATAAGTTTATTTTAATTGAAATTTATTTCCTAATGGTGAAGCATGTCTATATACATTTCTTCAACCACACATTTTGAAAAGCCACAAACCTGTTATCTTATGCACAGACTTTCATTTGAGAATTCACAAATCATAATGTCTTTGAAAGTCACAAAAGGTAATTTTTTAATTTGCTGCTGTAAACTCAACCTCTAGTTAGTTGCAGCAACTGATTAAAAGTTTTTATTTTAATCTTAATATAGACCGACAATTTTTTTTAGTTGCTAATAGCGAAAATTGGTACTAAAATCCAACTCCTAATATTTTATTCGGTTGTGCTAATCAATCAGTTAATTAGTCATGACAAAAACATACGCTCGGTTGATGCAATCAATTTAAGTATTGTCACAATCATATCTTTGTTACAATTATGCCCTTATTGCAATGAACATGGATTGTTTTTTGGATTAACAGAAAATTGATAGCGTGAACTGAAATATAGTTAATGCAAATGATATTTTATTGGACTAACCGTTTTCCAACCAATCTTTTTTCCGGGTGTAGTTACCATATTTTTTTTAATGGCAACTACCACTCGCCGTTTTCTAATGTTACGATTTAGACTAAATCAATTAGCAATAAATAAATAAAAATTCTCCTGTTATTTGCAGTTATAATGTGTGTATGTGTGTGTGGAAACAGCCACTCATATCCTCATTGTAACATCAACATATGTACATATACATATATAAAAATTATTGAACTTCCGAAGTCCGCTGCATACAACCATAGTGAATCGACTGCATTTATTAAAATTTTAAATAAAATGAGTATACCAACCAGTATTAGTGTATAAAAAACCTTGCCATCCATATTACTGGCAATATTACCACATCATGTGGCAAACGTGAGTGTATATGTTTAAAATAAAATAGTGTCTTCTGGCTTCCTGCACACTTTTTAATTAACCGATACTTTGTCAACGCGCATCTGCTTCGCTACTTATACTGCAGTGCTATTCCTAACGAGTTTGAGAATATATACACATGTGTACATTTGTCTTAGGACATACGAACATGCACTTACTATAAAAATACTGGCAACGTTTTTCCGCAACACGATATTTGTTAAAAAAAAAGTATCGTAACTAATAGACGTTACCCATTAAGACATAAATATGAGAGCAAAGAAAAAAAATATTCAATTACAAACAGAGTGTTAACGAGTTTAAAGCTTTTAGCTACAATTAAAATTAAATAAAACAAGTAAGAGTGCTATATTCGGCTTTGACGAATCTTATATACCCTTCACCAAAGTACGCATATAAAATATAGAGATACATTCACAAGCACATCCATACATATGCATGCGTTTTGTGCAAAAATTTATAATTTTTTGCTCTAGTGCAAGTTTTTGTAGTGACCTCTCGATATTTTTCGATTAAATATAACCCTCAGAAAATGCCAAGTTGAAAACTTGACGATATTTGGTTCAAATTCTGTTTTTCAGAAATAGATTCATGTGCAATAATAAAGGAACACCTTGTCTATAAATTTGCATTATTTTTTTGGGTCTCGGTTGCATCATTTAATGAAAAAGTCCTTGGGAAAGGCATTAGTTGAATTTTTATAGCTTAACAGAACTCTGTTAACACGCTAACAGAGCTCTGTTAAAGCACAAGGTTTGTGTCAAGGGTTATAAATGAATATATATACTTTATATTAATATTGTGGAAATTACAAACGGAATGACAAACCTATATAAATGGTAAAGGGTATAACAAGAATGCACAGTGTCGTGAGACACATGGTGAGAATGAAGTTCTCTGAAGTTGAACATAAAGATTTATTTACAGTATCCTCAGTACTGAAAAGTTTTAAAAATTAGTTATGTGCTGCCAAACTTTAATCATAAATAACGGGATTGGTTGGTATCTGAAAGTTCATTAAATCAATTGAAGTATTATTTTTGCATAGGATTTCTTAACAAAGCTAGTAATTTTTGTTTGGAATTGCAAAAAATATTTTGCTATTTCAACTCGTAAATGAAACGTAATGTGGCTTTTAAGTGTCCTTGTATACTTATATAGGAGCTTCCAATAAAATATGTAAATAAGTCCAGTCGAGTGAGACTTTGACTCACATATGAAGAACTCCGTACGGACACTTGACGCTTTTTAGGTTTTGGCGTTTTTTTTTCAATTGTGACAATATTTTTAGTTGCTGCGTTTTTAGTTGTGGCTATTTATTTGGTTTTTGTAGATTTTTTTCGGTTTTGGCGATTTTTTTTTGTATATACACTTTTTAGGGTTCCGTAAAAAGGAACCCTATTGTTTTCGCTACGCTGTACGTCACACGGTATTTTCTCAGGAACCGTAAGAGCTACGGACCTGAAATTTGGATACAGTATGTAGAACCTTGGCCGCTACAACAACAAGTACATGAGAATTATAAATTAAAGGATGTTCCAAAACGAACAACCAAAAATGTTAAAATCCCATGTAATATACATACAATTGTATGAACATATGTATATTGAAACTTGAAATTAACAAATAAAAAAAATTAAAAACAATTAACACTAAAATTTTAAAAAAATTTAAATTAAAGGTTGGTCCACCAGTTAATGCATGTAATTTTGACAACTTGCTGTATCTTGGAAACCGTAAGAGACAAACTCTTGAAATTTTCAAAAACGGTAAAACTAAAAAATCCTAAAATTGTAAAATCACCAAGCCGAAAAAAAATCGCCAACAATTAAAAAAAAATCGTCAAAACGAAAAAAATCGCCAAATTAAAAAAATTGTAACACTAAAATAAATCGCCAAATTCGAAAAAATCGCCATAATTAAAAAAATCGCCAAAATAAAAAAAAACGCCAAAAATCAAAAAAAAAAAAATCGCCAAAACGCGAAAATGTCGCCAAAACTAAAAAAAAATTTTATATAAAAAAATCGCAAAAATTAAAAAATCGCCAAAATAAAAACAAAATCGCCAAATTAAAAAAACACCAAAAACCGAAAAATATCGCCAAAACGAGAAAATAAAGTGTCAAAACTAAAAAAGAGGCAAAACTTAAAAAAATCGCCAAAACCGAAAAAAAACGTAAAAAACGTCAAAACCAAAAAAACCGAAAAAACCCGAAAAACGAAAAAAATGCCAAAACTATATATTCGTACGGAACCCTTCGTGCGCGAGTCAGAGTCGTACTTTACTGAATTTGTCTTTTGTGTTGGTGATTTTTTTTAGTATAGGCCGTTTTTTAGTTTGGCGTTTTTTTCGTCCTGGCGTTCTTTTTTGTCCTCGCGATTTTTTCGGTTTTTGGCAATTTTTTAGTGTTGTCTAGTAAACAGCCTGTGAAAGACTGACAGACAAACGGACGGAGATCGTAGCGAAAACAATAGGGTTGTTTTTCACCTTTGGTGTACGTAACCCTAAAAACGAGTTTTTTAAGCGAAATTTTCGGATATGTATTCATATGTGAAAGTAAAATAAATAAAAATTTAGCATTTTCATCGGAACACCGTCCATTTTCCCATACATTTTATAAATGAGTATTTAAACAGGAAAGATACATACGCGTTGTACTACAGCTCGTATTAGATTGGAAGCGAAAGCTTGCGAGTATTTCGAACGAGCTTTGGACGTTGTTCAAACACAGTACGCAGAATAGTTTCCTAGCTAGTTCCACTCAACCTTAAGGAAATGTACTTCAGAAGTATAAAGTGCCGCAACGAAAGACCAGTGCAGTGCTTTGCCATTATATTAAAAGACATTAATACAAATTCAGTGATTGAAGCTTTTCTGTGATCGTCTCCAGAGCCCATTGCAAGAGAGATTTCACTCTGACAATACGAGTATTATCCTGCAGTGACAAGTTCATGTGATTTTTAGGGTTGTAATATTTTTTATATAAGTAATTGTATTGTAACATTTGCTTAGAATATTTATTATTGATGTATCTCCGCTATATGATATATCTAACGCCATCGAAAAAAGTTTATAGAAAATGTGTTCACAATACAGTTGTAATTATTAAGGCGATTTTATGCGAAGTCATTATTATGCGGAAGTGATTTAATCGTCATGGGTTGTCGACAAAACAAACGTGAATAAAAGTTTTCGGCAGAATTATATCTCAACGACTATTTTCTATTTCCCAGCACGAAGAAATATACCAAACCACATGGTCACAAAAACAAGAAAAGCAGCCTTCCAACTCCCAAATTAATGACACAATAAACATACATACTCCTTCAAACATTCATATGTACGTACCCTGCAGAAAGTGCGAATAGTGAAATTGTGGTGATTTACTAGTGACACTATCAGTAGCACTACTGACCAGGTGTACCCCAGCCAATGTAATCGCCTATTGACATATAACATAGGGTTGTCATTGAAAATCTACCAGTAGACTTTAGCACTATTGAGAAGGTAGTTCTTTTATGACCATATGGAGATGATATTTGAACCAAAGATTCACTAGTAGATTTAAGTGACGCTCGTCCACACATGTGTTTTTATTTAATATTATTGCATAGCATAATAAAAAAGGAAAACAAACTATTGACGCGTTCATTGACAATATCACCAAAAATAAACTAGAACTTTTGTCTCTAACGTGTCTCTACTCGCGCATAAAAGGAAACTTGTCGACATTTTAACTAGTGCAATTGTCGCTCGAGAAAGAGTATTGACATAGAGACATATGGTTCTAGGCTGACTAGAGGGCAGGTACTTACCTTTGTGTATGTATGTATGTATGTACAATGCACATTGTACATACTCGTATGTATTTGCATGACTTGGAATAAAAAAAGTGTTAAAATATATTTGCTTGGTTTCCTGTTGAGAAAGTTAATAGCAAAGAAAATTATTTATTTCAAAATAATCAATAGCAAATTTTTTGGTTGCAAATATTTTGAAATACAGTAAAATACACTTTAATAACTTAAACGGAATTAATAAATAACTAATGCATAAGAAAATATATCGATATGTGCATGTCGTTACCTAAAATGCTGAACGCAATTTCTAACAAACAAATAAAAATTCACATTGATTACCTCTATATACATATATTCAATTTAAAGTTAAGAAATGTTGCTTTGGGCGTTTTGCGTTTCAGATAACGATATAGATGAATGTATGTAGGCATGCACACATTAACAAAATAGTCAATAACGATTATTTATTTATAAGAAATTTTTACCAGCTGTTTTATAATAAATGTGGGTGTGGGAAGGAAATTACTTGTACTAAAAACACATTTCCTGGAAACTATTTAAGCAACAGCACCTGCTTGTATTAAAAGAATATATACATACATATGTATGCATGCAAATTTTAAGTAAATCAAGAAATGATTTTCAGTAAATAAAAAAAATTTTGCACTGCTTCAAAAGCAAAAGTATTATTGCATGCCGACCGGACTTAAACCAAGAGCGGTTTAAGTCCGGCGGCCGAAGTAGAAGTAGTTTCTACATCAAAATATTACGGGTCAACGCATTTATTATGGGCATATTATGATCATCTAAAGCATAAAATATCTGTGTGTGTGTGAAGTTAAGTTCGAATTCAGCTAGCAGAGAGAGAAACCAAAATTTCTAACATAGCATGTTAAGCACATAACAGGGCACTGTTAGTTATTTAACAGTAAATGCTAAATGAATTAATTGGTCTTCTAAATCTTTGGAACTGGAACGAGATAGACATTTTTATTATTATTAAATACTGAAGTATATTTATTTGACATAATGTCTTTATTTAATTTCAAAAAATTGGCTTATTTTTATGGTTAAGCAATTATCTATATGCATTTCGTTCGTCAGTAGACTTCAACCCAAAAAATTTTTGAATTCAGTTAACAAACTCCGTATGTTTATAGTAAGACTCTTAATACTATATTGAGAATCACAATATACAAACATAATAAGTTTGAAAAATGTGCTCTAAGACGTATTTAATGAAATTATAAAAGATTAGATGTTGGCAAATATATGCCAATAAATTAGATTTAAGAAAACAGAACTTGCTTGAGAAGATTGCTTGTCATTTTGTTGGTAGTCTGAGGGATCCTAAATGTGTCCCAGTTGGTCACTTTTCTGCAATAGTTTTGGAAATTGAAATAATCGACTTTGAAAAACAATATTTGAAGTGAAATTTCTTGCAAAGATTATTGGTAATTTTGGTCAAACATGGAAGAGAAATCGAAAACTTGTCAAACTTGGTTAGGTTAAGAACCTACTTTCCTCAAATATATTTTCTTAATATTTTCCAATCGGAATCCTTGGGGTCTACTCTGTAATTCGAAACGAAAGAAAATGCTTTCGGATTTGTGTGCTTATAACATGTAAATTCGAAAGCATTTTCTTTCATTTCGAATTACAGAGTAGACCCCCTTAATACCATTTATATGCATTTCGTTTAGGCTTCACTGTTTCTTATATAAAAAAATCATGTTTTTTAATCGATTAATAATTACTTTGCATGGGGGTAACCGTCTCTCCCCTCAAGATTTTGGTGGAACATGTGGTTTGTACTAAGAGCTATCCACAGAAAATTTAGTGCGTCTCACTTTGTTGTTCTGAAGATATAGGAAAAATAATATTTACTTGAAATGGGGGGCACCCGTCTCTCCCCTCAAATTTTATTTTATTTTTATTTTTTTGAAGAGAAGTAACTCTCAGGTAATGAATGCCTAATACTATTACTAGGTGTTACCTTATATTAGGAAAGGACTAGTGAAAGACAGGTGGTGAAGGAAGATATAGATGAAAGCTTTATTCTTTTGCAACTCTGCTTTTTGCACGTTTTTTTAATAATGCAGTGTTTGCAGCGCCTCTGGTGTCAATGAGGCTTATTAAATTTTCAAAGCTGTATTAAGTAGCCATGTTATTGGATGTTTTGATTCGCCGATGATTCTGCTACACAATGCCGACGAAGGAGGGCGCTCTAATGTTACATTAGAATTAGTATCTGCTGAAGTCGGTATAGTTCAAGTGACCAGTGACTATGCCTTCATCACTTGAACTTTTCTACAACAACTGATACAAAGGAACACTAATGCACATCAGAAAAATGCGTAACAACTATTTAATGACTGTTGGATACCGGGCTCGAACCGAGAACCTTTGGTTTTGTAGTCAACGTGCTAACTACTTGAGCCAACGCCGCCCTCAAGATTTTGTTCGAATATGCAGTTTGTTCTAAGAGCTACTCATATGAAATTTAGTGACCCTCTCTATTTAAGTTGTGAAAATATGGATTCATACGCAAAAAAGGCATTTGCTAACACTGTGCGCCCGCCGAAGATAGTTTTGATCAGCCGCCTGTGTGAGTTTGTCTGCTTTTTTTTCGAAGGACACTACAAGATTGCAGTTTATGATTTCTCCTCAAGGCTGTTGTAACTTCTCTACTAAGCGTAAAGGTAGGGGTTGGTAGTCTGTGACCAATTTCTTGTAGTCATTTAATGCCTTCCATAATAGCCGTGATAATTGGTCGTACTATACTCGTCGCCCTATGCTCCAGTGGGAGTTAAAGGAACATATATATATATATATATATATATATATATATATAATACTCGTATATTGCCAGTATGTCATATTGGGACTTGTAACCCATTTGGAACCAAGTTTTCTTCTGCGAAAGGTTCGAACTCTTTTAGATTTAATTACTTTAATGATTATATGGCCTTTTCAAGATAATCTCCAATCAAGTGTTACCCGTAGATATTCGACATTTTTAGTTATTTGTATTGTTTTATTATGAAATACGGTAGATCCAAAAACAGGAATTTTTTGATTCCGCGCATATCAGTAAATTTCTGTTTTATCAGGTGAACACAAATTTCTCGTTCTCTAAACTACGAGTAGTTATAAGAAATGTGGAGAGCTTCCATAACTCTTTAACATAATGTTCTAAAACATTTTGCCCTTATCTCAATAACAATTAATTACAAATTAATGTATTACCTTTATCTTATTAATATTAAATTGATTATAAATTAAATGAGAAGTCTATCATGACCTGGAATATGCGTTTAATATATACAACACCCTGGCAGGGCTTGTTGATTTGCCTTAATTTAAAATTATTTAACTAAATACTAATAACAATAGATCATTTGCATCTAAATAAATTTCCTTTAAAAAAATTAAGTTGATGTTTAAAAAAAATACGAACAATTCATATAGATTTATCTGAAAAACTTAAGCACATCAATTGCAAAATATGTATTTGCATACATAAATAATTTTTATCTATCTGTTCATATGTAAGTACAAACATACATATTTGACAAACCCTTAAGCCTTTAACATACAGACACACTTACACAAATGTATCTACTACATGTAAATGACATCTACAGCCATCAGTTATTTCAATAAAATTTACATTTTCAACAACCTCAATGTGGTCAATTTGTGGTTCAATAGTGATGCACTACTTCGTTACGGATTTATATTTGATGATTGAATATTTCACAAACCATTTGCAAAACCGCTACACAAATTGTCCATTTAGAAGGAAAATACACTGCAAAATTGCCTTTAGGTTTATTGTAATAAAAATAATTTATGTGTGTGTGTTTGTGTATGTGTGCATGTGTGCGTATAACTGTAAGATACATAATTTAGTCTTTAGGACATTTAAAATATTTAGTACTAGAAATCAGTTATTTATCATGCACACGAGGTTTCCAGTGTTTATGCATATAAAGCAAACTTTAGATAAAATGACCAAAGAGAAAAGACAAAAAGTTAAATTTTTAATAATCTTTACTTATTCATACTCAAACGGGTATGAGTACTAAAGCATATCCGTATCAACAAGCATAATCATATACAGGCATTAATACTTATGAGTATCATCACAAACAAGGGATCATATCGATAGTTGCTAGTTCAATCAAACAAATATGATATGGGTTATAATAATGACCATAAGGCGTCTGTTAAGCACAGAGTGGGCTAATTTAGAATTTTTTTATTTGTTATATTCTCTCCCTCCAAATCGGTTTAGATTTATGTAAAAAAGAACACAAAAAAAAACTCATAGCGATAAGTTGTGTTTTAAGGGGTGCGTCCGGCCCTCAAAGTTGGCTCTCAAGCCCATTATCTATGTCATTTGTTTGCATATGACTATATTTAAAAAAAAATCATTTAACAAGAATATAATATATGGCAATGTTTTAGCTCTTCTAGTCAACAACATTAGAAAGTGTTTTAATATTTTAGGAAATAATGTAGAAAATAAGCGGATACAAACGCACGCACGTTGTGTGTATGATATTTTATTTGTCTGCGCACATACAAACGTACACATGCGTTGACATTAGTTGAGTGCGCTGCTTTAAAAAACCACCCTTAAACACATAATAATTAACTTATAGTTAACTTTTCTCAGACTGACTTAAAAGCTAACTGCAATGTCATGCAGAACAAACCCAAAATTAATTTTTAAGTTGAGTACGTAATCGAATTTGATGAGAGCCAAAAAAATATAACAAATTTATTTTCTCAGCTATTTTAAAACTCATTTCAGTTTTATATTAACATTTTGCTAATGTTATTTTAGATGGTACCTTAGCTTTAGTGGTAGCGCGTTGAGTACACAACGTGTTCATATGTTCGAACCCCAGAAATTTTTTTTTCAATTTACTGACTACCATATGATTTAAAAAATCAACTTTAAGTTAGCTGAAAGTAATGCAGAGTGAGACAATTGACTACCGCCTAGGACATCGCAATGTTAAAATTGTCAGTTGATTACATTAAAAGTAATCCAAGTGTCAGTCAGTAGTAGTTGCGAAATAGTTAGCTTAAAGTTAATTTAAAGTTAACGTAATTTCCGACAAGTAATAGCTTACCATCTACATCTTACACACACACTCTAACGAACAACATGCAAAATAAGAAGTATACACGCATCAACACTACTTCTTTTGATTGTTTTTTGTGAACAAGAAGTCTTGGCGACATCGCTTGTAAGCACTCACATACACGTACATCAAACGACAACATTTATTATTGGTTTAGTATAATACATGCCACGAGAATACATTTATACAACAAGGCATATTTACATTTCAAGACTTTTTGCGCAGGCTTCTAGTACTCATGTGTATTAATTTCTTTAGCTAAACGATTCTGGATAATTCTCTCCGGATAGTTCTCTTGGAATATTTTTGCTTAACAAGAACTGTTGAAAATTTGTTGGGCAGTTTTTCTTCTCTAAAACATTTGTTTTGTTCGATGTAAGCGATCTTTTATTCAAATATAAATGGCAACCCTGGTTATGAATTAAATTACATTTGCTCTCTCTCTGCCTATCTCTAAGGTAAAACGTCCTTTTTATATGTGTTAATGATTTAACAGAATACCGGCATAAAGGCTCAGTTAGCCGAATGTAATGTAAAGTAACTGCAACAGTAAGAAACAGCTGATCGATTTTGTTATGTGAAAAGTAATGAAAATGGTTATAGAGATGTAATGTAACGTAACCTAATTTTCATATAAAAATGTCGATCAGATGTTTTCTACGTTACAGTTACATTACATTACAGTCGGCTAACTGAGCCTTAAGGCTCAATCAGACGTGACATAACCATAGCCATAGAGAGCAGCCGTTCGATTCAAACTAATGGGCAACACTGTATTCGATTATACGTGACTCGCCATAACGCCATAACTCTCACCATAGAAACCAATAGAATTTTGGTTTGGTTATGGTTATAGCGTTATGGCTATGTTACGTCTAATTTAAGCTATAAACCAAGGCATATCAAACAGGTACATGAATCAGGCATATTGCTCATCCGCTGATTTTTTGTTTACAAGTTTATAACGAAGAATTCATTTGACAATTACTTTTGTGCCTTGTTTGATGCATACAAATTTTTGACAATTACTTTGTAAAGCTATGTGACAAGCACAGAGTTGCCACATAGTTTTTCCTAATGCATGTACCTGTAGTAAATGTGCCTTGCTATAAACCAGCGATCTTCAAAACCGCGCACGCGTGCGAGTGCGAGTGCTCTCACAATAATGAAGAGAGCAATAAGAGATAATTTGTATTTTTATTTAATGTGTACTCAATTTTTACTTCAATCAGGGCTACCACTCTAATATCAGACTATTCATATGTGCCGGTTGTGTAGTCACATTTTACCAGACAGCAATGGATTCATTTTAAATTAGTTTAATTTCAAGGTTTTCTATTTTTTAGAGCTTTAATAATCATATCTGAAAGTAGGTTATTATATACTATTTAAAATACATCAAATCTGCATTAATCTCTTTTTGAACACGAGGAATTGACTCGAATTAGAGTTTTACAAATATTTTACGAATATGTCTTGGCAGCCCTGCCATAAGAAGAGCAAAATATATTACGCTCAAAAACGAAGCACCAACACAAACATAAGTGTGAATGTATATGTGTGGGGATCGCTGCTATAAACACATTTTCCATACAAATTGACTCAAAAACACAGGAACAGAAACCAGTCGTGAGCAGCGATGCCAACTTGGTGCTTTTGGCACTATTTTTTAGTGCTTTTTGAAGACTCAAAACGCAAAATTTCGAGCGTTAGTGCCAAAATAAGAAAAAGCACTAATTAGTGCTTTTAAGAAATTTGTGTATTTCTTAAAATTATTTTAATAATTTTTCGGCGTATTTATTTTTTTCAGTGTAAAGCATACATTTTTCGTCTGATATATTTCATTAAATGGAGAATAGCTAAGAAAATTTTAAACATTATTAAACTTCACATTAATTCACGTTATGGATTTTCAGTCGTTTTTCACGAAAGTGCTTTTTACGCTATTTATATATCATAATTACGCTTTTAAGTGCTTTTTTTTAAATGTTGATGTGCCTTTAGAGCCAAAAAAGTTGGCATCACGACTCGTGAAGTAGAATCAGTGTGACCAGATCCTAAACATTTTTGCGGCTAAATTGACTTCAAAATAAAGCTAAAATATGCTAAAAAAATATTAAAGTGCTAAAACATACTGCTAAAACTTAATATTTACCTCTTTTAATCCAATTGTTTCTTTTAAAGTTGTTATTTTTGTAATTTCTGCTTACATCGCCTTACTAATATTAAATAAAATGTATTTCCTTTGAATGAAACATATTTTTTTAATTACAAATTATTTCTTGAACCTAAACTGCATTATGTGTAATGAAAAACTGGCATGAAGTTAGCATAAGTGGCAAAATGAAACATACGCTTAACGATTTTTGGCCCATAATATTATTACATTAAAAATCACGCTAGGATTTAATAGTGGGTAAAAAGTACATCATGTGCTGACTTTTAATGACAAGTTTTATGGAGGAACTCGTGTATAATAATAATGTTTTTTAGACTGCCGGCCTTTGGCCGGGGTTAAGCTCTTTCTCCGCCAATGTATTTCCTGAAACTGCGGAGCATAATAAAGATTTCTGTCTTTGCAAAGTTTCCCTGCTTTAAAACGTTTTCTAGACTGCTAGAAAATTTAACTTATTTAAATTTCGTCACTTCCCAGAAAAAATAGTGATTTGGAAGCAATAACAACAACAAGCACTAACGTAAGGCGGACTCTCTAGTAAAATAGAAAGTTATCACAAAAAATTTTGCAAGCCAGTAATTTTTGCATCTGAGTATTACTTCTTTGAAGCACTTTAGTAAGCTAAGTGTGTTGATTCTAGCTGGCTCATATCGAACAAAAAAATTCCTTATTCATGCGCAACATCAAGTGATTCTGTAACATTGTATCCCTCACAAATATGCTTCGGGAAAGCAATAATTTTTGCTGGGTTATGCTAAGTAAATACTAGTTTGTCACTATGCATAAAGTATTTAAAGCAAACCAAAAATATTAATTCACGGACGGTTCTTCGAGAAGAATTCGTTTCTCACTTACGTTTCGTTTATAAACAACGTTTAAAAATTGTTTTTTGTAAAATATTCTAAAGCTTTCGTCTATTCAATTTTTACGTAAAAAGTACAAAGTTTGTACAGTCTTAGGATACGGTATTTATAACGTGCACAGATCCAAAGTTGCGAAACATTGTAACCATGAGCACCAACTTTGCAACCGATGCGCTGAATGATTGTTTGCGGTGTTCTAAATACATGTCAACGACGTTTTGAAAGGGTATGCATTGTCAATGTTTTGTTCTGCAGTGTTATGAAACACTACACTTTGTTGGAAGGCAGTTGACGTTTTGGAAGTCAGCCTCTTTTACGTATAAGAGATATTGTTAAAAGTTATGTAGATTAATATGAAAAAATGCTAGAAAATGCTAAATAAAAAATTGAAAAATGCTAACGAAAATGCTAACTGCTAAATCGAAAATTTTGCAGCTAAATCAACAAAAAAAAAAAATGCTAAATTTAGCTGCAAAAATGCTAAAATGGTCACGCTGGATCTATTTTATTTTGAGGGCGTGTTTTATTATGCTCTCACAAAAATGTTACCATACTTTCAATAAATTTCATACATTTTGTAAACAAAACTACAGAGAAAAATAAGCACGAAATAAAATGAAATAAAAATTAGAGAGCGTAGAAGTTACTGCCGTCAATGTTATTATGGGCTTTATTTATTTTTCAGCGATTTTCCCGAAGTTGCAGACTTTATTCTATTTCATCATTTACTTTCATAATTAGCATTTGTTAAACGATTTAAAACTCTTTTTTTTTCTGATAGAAAAAAGATGCCATTGTCAATAAAGTGGGCAGGGCTACTGCCATCAAAATGTGTTTTCTGCAAAACTTTTTACACACATTAGGCTTTTGCAATGACATAGTCTAATGTTTGCAAAAGTGGGCAGGGTCATGCCCATGAAAGTTTAAAGTAAGTAGCTTCGGTGCCCAGCAGTTAACGTAGCAAGGGTTTTTGTTTAAATTAACATGATATAATTTGCTTTTAACTTGTAAGTGTCTATTCTGAAAGTCGCTTAATTTTATTAGATGGCTGTTTTATGTTCATTATTTTTTTTTGCCACAACTACTTGAACTGAATTCATTTAAGTTGTTCGGTTCACCATAAAATTTTATGTGTATGATAAAAATATAAAAATACGCCAGCGTTAGCAATAATTTAACTTTTTTTTTGCAATGAAGTTATCATTTTAGTTTTCATTTTAAATCAAATTTTTAGTCTCCCCTGAATTGTGGCACTTTTATGTATAACAAAAAACATGCTGGTATGTATAAATGTTTTGTGCAAATACTAAAGTTTTATGCGATAAAAAATATATTAGATTTTATTAAATAAAGTTTTGATTTAATTTATAAATTTCACCGATTTTTTTTTTTTTTTTTTGGAAAACTCATACAGACTATAGTGTCTCATGGTAATTACAAGTACATTTTGCAGGAGGGAAAGAACAAGTTCTGTTGTGGTCACTGGTGCTTTTTGCAGGGGTAAGATTTAATATGATATACGAATAGTTTCGCAGATTCTGATTGACTAATCCAAAAAAATTTTATGTAACATAAATTTAATTAGAGAAATACAAAAATTTTGCGCTTAATTTTTGCATTGCATTAACTAAAATCTAAAATAGTCTCATTATGATTTTTAAACCTACTTGTTGTCTATTTTTTATTATTATTTTTTTTTTTTTTGCAATTCTTAAGTGGCTTAATTTTCCTTCTCCTTTTCTTTTCTGTCGACTAAAATTGTGTTTCAACTTTCTCTACATATCATTGTCTTTCAATAATTTCTCATAAAAGCTGTCTTTGCAAAAGTTTATTTTCGGTTTCCTTTTATTATTCGTTGTATAAAATAAGATATAGATCGTTATATTTTAGCATGAGTTAAGCAAACGATTTGCGAAATTGTTTATAATTTATTGACAAAGTACTTGAAAAGTATTAACTTTACTGAGCAGAAACTTGTGCAACAGAAAAAGTTAGAAAAAAATAACAAATGTATATAAAAAGAGTGTAAGATCATAGCGAAAAAAATATAAAAATAATTTTAAGAAAGATGTAGGCAATGTGATGAGATAAAAGTTTTCTTGACATGCAATTTTTTAACAATAATACAGTGGGAACTCGATTTTATCAACCGAAAGGAAATCGGAGTTGTTGCTATAAAAACTTACGAACCGATTTAATTTAACTGAAATTCATAAATTTTTTGTGTAACTCTTTATTAACAATCTTTACTTTCATTATTTTAACATAACAAATTTTTTATTAAGCAAAATAATAGAATTATTATTTTATACATGAATAAACAGCAAAAAAAAAAAAGATATATCGCTTATTTATTCAAACAACCGTGATAACTTAAAAAACTAGTTTCTCAGAAAACGAGTTTAAAGTTCTGAATTTACACACAACTTCAAGGAAAAAGAAAATTGAAATTTTCTTCTCAAGAGCTGAGTAAACAAGATATTTATATGAAATTTTCGCACAATATGAACTCTGATATGAGTATTAATTCTGCATCATTAGGTCAAACATTTAATTTTTTGACTTATGAAATACTTTGAGTAAAGGAGTGACATGTACATAAAAAGAATTTCGCATATATTTATATATTTTGCAAAAAATGCATTTCCATAATTTCTTAAATTTCAACCAATCATATATACAAACTACTCTATAGCAACAAATTGATTCGTAGAAAAAAATATTTTCAATTAATTAAAGCGGACAAATTTGCACTTTCATATCGCGTACAGATTTTGAACTATTTGTTTTTGTCATTTTATGTTAAAAAAAACTAATCTTAATTTTCAAAATGAACTGACAAACGTTGCCACCAGTACACACCTTCATGTTTTCTTGCAATGTCACAAATTGTCATAATGTGTACGGAGCTTTGAGCGCAGTATTCACTATCAAACAATTTCTCTTTCACTTTTTTTTTTTGTACAAAATTGTGTTTTTTTAACCCCCGACTAAAAAAAGGGGTGTTAGAGAGCTGCGTAAACAGTCTTGAAATGTAAAAACGTCATGATTTTTAAATATATTCACGTCGCATGTATTATACTAAACCAATTATAAATGCTGTCGTACTATAAGCGAAGCACGATGGATATATTGGTGTACGTGTATATCAGTGTTAACAAGCGATGTCGCCAAGACTGCTTGTTTGTAACAAACACTCAAAAGAAGTAGTGTTGATTTGTGTATGCTTGTTATTTTGCATACTATACGTTTGAGTGTGTGTGTAAGATGGTAGGCTATTATGTAATTAACCGCATCCAACTAATGTTAATGCATGTGTGTGCCTTTGCATGTGCGCAGAAAAATAAAAGATCATACACACATACATGCATGACGTTTGTACACGCGCTTATGCGTATAAAGAAGCAAGCATCACAAATTCTTCCGCCACGAAGTGTTTTCTTCTTTACTCCTATACCTACAATACTCAAAAAAATTTTTGCAAACAATGTTGTTAACGTTTGTTTTATAAGATTTCGCTCTACTAAAGCATTTGAAATATCCCTCATGTCTTAAAAGTTCTTATAAGATATCTTGTGCAGGAGACTAGTGTGTGTCTGTGTGTCTGTCTATCTGTGTGTCTGTCTGTGTCCACGTACAGACCAAATGGCTAAACCGATTTTGATTTAGTTTTTTCTGTTTGAAAGGTGACTTGATCGAGAGGGTTCTTAGCCATGTTTTAAGAAAATCGGTCTAGCCGTTTAAAAGATATCGCATCTTCTCTAGATATATTCGGGGGTTTTTAAAATTTTTAATTTTTAATTGAAATTTATTTACTGGTAGTTTAGCATGTCTATTTACAGTATTTCATTGGCGCTTGAACCAAATCATCAGTAGACTTTAACATCAAATTTTAAACAGTCACAAACGATGATTTGGTTCAAGCGCCAATGAAATACGTATATAGACATACTAAACTACCAGCAAATAAATTTCAATTATTTTATGTACACTTCTGACAATATGTCAAATAATAAATTTTCTTTAACTTTTAATTTTTTTTATTATAAAACTATTTACACTATGGCTGATAAAAGCAATAAAATCAGTAAAGTGCGACTTTGACTAGCACGCGAAGGGTTCCCTACGGCGCTTGTTTTTTTTTGGCGATTTTTTTTGCCATTTTTTCGGTTTAGACGATTTCTTTTAATATTGACGTTTATTTTAGTTTTAAGGCTGGTACTCTGTTCAAAGTTGTGGAAAATTTTCAGCACCATTGGTTATTTCGCGTGAAAAATTTGACATGTACTAAATGTAGCCCAACTCGCGGTTTTTTTTTATAAATTTCTCGCTTTTATTGCTTGAAAGTATGCAACATTGTTAAAATTCCGTGCGAAAAAAGCACTGCTCATGTTGTTTCGCAGCTAAACTAAAATGATGTCAGACTAATTTTGCATGGAAAGACATGATTTTACGTGTTTTTCACAACAAGAACAGAGTACTACTTTTACGAATTTATTTCGCAAATATTGCATACCAAATACTTTTATATGCAGTTTGACAGCATTTCGCACGAAATTCTGAACAGAGTAACAGGCTTTAGCACTTTTCTTATAGCGATTTTTTCGGTTTTTACATACATATTTTTAGTTTCAGCAAATTTTTTTTTAGCTTTGGCGATTTTTTTTTAGTTTTGGCGATTTATTTTAGCTTTGGCGTTTTTCAGTTTGTGACGATATTTTCTTACAATGCATAATTTTAGTTTTAGGGTTTTTTTAGTTGTGGCGTTTTTTTTTTGTTCTGGCAATTTTTTAGTTTTAGTGATTTTTCGGTTTATGACGATTTTTTAATATTGACGTTTATTTTAGTTTAAGCTCTTTTTTCGTTTTAACGATTTTTTCGGTTTTGATGATTATATTTTTTTTACAATACATATTTTTAGTTTCAGCGATTTTTGTTTGTTTTGGCGATTTATTTTAGCTTTGGCGTTTTTTCAGTTTGTCACCAAATTTTCTTACAATGCATAATTTTAGTTTTAGAGTTTTTTTTTAGTTCTGGCGATTTTTTTTGTTCCGGCAATTTTTTTTTTTTTTGGTTTTTTTTTCATTTTTGGCGGGGTTTTTAGGGTTTTTGGCGATTTATTTTAGTCTTAGCGGTTTTTTATCTTTAGCGCTATTTTCCGTTTTGGCCTATATTTTTCGGTTTTTGTCGATTTATTTCGTTTTATAGATTATTTTAATTAGGATTTTTTAGTTGTAGCGTTTTTGACAATTTTAAGAGCTTGCCCCTTACGGTTCCCAAGATACAGCGTTTGGTTGTTTTTGGCGATTTTTTCAGCTGCGGTCATTTTTAGGGTTCCGTACACCAAAGGTGAAAAGGACCCTATTGTTTTCGCTACGCTGTCCGTCTGTCCGTCACACGGTATTTTCTCAGGAACCGTAACAGCTACGGACCTGAAATTTGGACATAGTGTGTAGAACCTTGGCCGCTATAACAACAAATATATGAGAATTAAAAATTAAAGGGTGTTCCAAAACGAGCAACGAAAAATGTTAAAATCCCATGTAATATACATACAATTGTATGAACATATGTATATTGAAACTTGAAATTTGTAAAATTAGTGTATTTTTATACAGACTAAAACAATTAACACTAAAATTTAAAAAAATTAAAATTAAAGGGTGGTCCATCAGTTAATGCAATTTTGACTATGTAATTTTGACAATTTGCTATATCCTGGAAACCGTAAGAGGCAAACACTGGAAATTTTCATAAACGGTAAAACTAAAAAAAAACCGAAAATTATAAAATCGCCAAACCAACAAAAAAAAAAAATCGCCAAAAATCAAAAAAAATTTCCAAAACGAAAAAAATCGCCAAAATTTAAAAAAAATCTAACACTAAAATAAATCGCCAAATTCGAAAAAATCTCCTAAATGAAAAACAAACGCCAAAATGAAAAAAAAACGCCAAAAATCGAAAAAAATCGCCAAAACGCGAAAATGTCGCCAAAATTAAAAAAAATCTTAAATAAAAAAAATCGCAAAAATGAAAAAAATCGCCAAAAATAAAAAAAATCGCCAAAATGAAAAAACGCCAAAAACCGAAAAAAATCGCCAAAATAAGAAAATAAAGTGTCAAAACTAAAAAAGAGCCAAAACTTAAAAAAATCGGCAAAACCGAAAAAACGCAAAAACCGCCAAAACAAAAAAAAAAAACCGAAAAGACCCTAAAAACGAAAAAAAAATGCTAAAACTATATATTATATACGGTGAAGTTTTTATTAAATTACATATCTAGTATTCGTACGGAACCCTACGTGCGCGAGTCAGAGTCGCTCTTTACTGAATTTATTTTTACACTTTTGGCGATGTTCTTAGTATTGATGGTTTTTTAGCCTTAGGGCTTTTTTTTGTTTTGGCGATTTTTTTTACGATACATATTTTTAGTTTTAGCCATGTTCTTAGTTTTTCGGGCTTTTTTCGTTTAGGCGATTTGGTTGGTTTTGTACAATAATATGCATTGTAATAAGCTAATCGTTTATTTTGGATTTGGAATTTGAAGTTTTTTCGTTTTGGTGATTTATTTTATACTTTGCGAGTTATTTTAGTTCTAGCGATTTTAATTTTGGCGATTTTTTGATTTTTTAGTTCCAGCACTTTTGAAAATTTTAAGAGTTTGCTTCTTATGGTTGCCAAAATACAGCGTTTGGTTGTTTTTGGCGATTTATTCAGCTTTTGCCAATTTTTTAGATTTTTGGAAATTTTTTTAATATACATATTTTTAGTTTTAACTCTTAGTTTTAGTGCTGTTTTCCTTTTGGCGATTTTTATCGGATTTAGTAATTTTTTTTAGTTTTTTGGCGATCTTTTCATCTCTGTTGATTTTTTGCAATTTAGAGATTTATATTCTTTTTGTTGATATATTTCATTTATTTTGGCGATTTTATATTTCGGCATTTTTTTTAATTCTGGGATTCTTTTTAGCGTTTTTGAAAATTTCAATATAATGAAAGTAGTCACAACTTCATTAACTAATAGAATACGCTTTAATGCTATTTTTTTCTTTAATTTCAGTATTACTTGGTGTAATTTGCATAAAAATGCACTAACTTTGAAAATTTCGAGTGTCTATAAATAATTGTCTGTATACTACAATAGCATTTTAACATTTTTCATTGCTCGCTTTGCAACACCTTTTAATTGTTAACTGTCATATATTTTTTGTTGTAGCGGCCAAAGTTTTGCATATTCTGTGAAAATTTGAGACCCGTAGCTCTTACAATTGTCGAGAATACAGCCTGTGTGAGACAGACAAATGGACATCGTAGCGGAAACAATAGGATGGTGCCTTTCACCTTTGGTATACGGAACCCTAAAAATACCTACCGCATAAATCGTATTGCATGTAACTGTAATTAAGAATCGCATAGAATGGATCACAACTTTACAAGCGCATATAACTTGTTGTGTGAAAAGGAGTTTTGCTGATTTGATATTTCTACAAAGTCGAATCTAGTACTCGTATTTCATTGCGTTGTTGTAAGCGTTCTTTATGGGGTTTAGTTATTTTACTAAGACCAAGACTATTTAATACAAAAATATAATTAATGTATTTCATCTATTTTGAGTGGTAATGATATCAAGCAATAGTTTGTTACCTCGTTTGTGAAATTCTTTTAAATAATTTGTGACCTAAAATTCAAACTCAGCCGCTTGGAAAATTAAACACTTCAAACTTTTAATAGCTCTTGAAGTAAAACAGAAATAAAAATATTCTTATATATAAAGTTGTAAGTGGGGGAAAAAGAGTAACAGTAGTTAAATTAAAATCCTAGCTATTGTTCTATTTCTTACCACATAAATTTATATACATACATACATTTATACATACATACAAATCTGTATATTTGTTTGCTAACAGAGTTGTTATTGTTTTAGCCTCTTCCTTAGTTGTCTATGTTTTCTTAAGTTGCTTCAAAACGATTTAATTAAACCTGAAGGCCCAGAAAAATAACTCACATAACTATTCACTCACAAGCAAACGAAACCTAAAAGAAAAGATACAGACACAGAAGTTATAAATAGTTGTAGTCGTAACAGTTAAATGGATCCAAACTAGGCTAATAAAATTTACAGTTCAACTGGGAACACAACGAACAACAGAACAAAGATGTCTCCGTATGTCCTTATACCTAGTTGCCTACCACTCGTAGCAGTGATGCCAACTTTTGAGACTCAAAACACGTAAACATTTTTGAAAAAAGGGCTAGAAAGGGCTAAATTGACAAAATATTCAAAAATAAAAAAAATAGTAAAATTTTTCGAAACAGCGCGAAAAGGAGCTAGTATTAAAAGGTTTCTGTTGAAAATAAAAACATCAAATCAATTTTTGTGAAGTAATTTATTAGAATATAAGCAACTATCATGAGATCAACACATACATAGCTTGAGAGCTTCAATATTGTACATATTTCATTTACATTTCATATTACATTTCAATAAGGTATGTACATACATACTTAGATTAAATACTTACCGTCTTATTCATAAACGCTTTATAACAGCTTAATAAACAAAAATCGTAAAAAGACTATTCATAAATGCTTGATAGCCTATTAGACGTTTAATAAACGTTTCACAACTCATAGATTTTTAATGTAGCCTCCATGCTACTCTAAGCGTTTGATAAACAATTATAAATAATATTTTCTTGATTTTTTTATCCCTTATGTGAGATTTTCTGTGGTTTCTCACTTTTATGTTTCTTGTTTATTCTTATGCATGTCTCCTGAATAATGTTCTTGGGCAAATGTATTAATTTATGTAAGTTGGTACATGTATGTATGTATGCATAATTGTACAAAAAGAAAAATACATACATATAAACATCGTTGAAAATTAAAGAAATCACATTCGTTGGCAAAAAGAAAAATAGAATTATAAACTTAAGGGCATATGCAAGTGCAAGCATACGTATGTTTGTATTGTACTGCATGCTTACATATGTATGTATGTATGTACAATAACATTTTAAAATTAAAACAAAAAAATAGTGATGCATAATCGACCGCAATAAAATGGGTATTTGCCTACCTCTGTACTCAGCCGAATATAAATGTGTTTAAATACAATTTTTTGTAACACATACATTTTTTTGGTTTATTTATTAATAAAAAGTGAAACGCCTACTTTTTAAGTTATTTTTTAATAACATTATGCGCAATGATTTACTTTTTTTTCAACTCAAACAGACTACCGAGATAATCGATTCGTCGTTGTATGCATCACTAAACATAAAATGAGAGCGAAAGTAGCATGATGTTGCCAACATAAAATTACAAAAGAAGCAAAATCGTTTAATAGTTAATTCACTGATATTAATCAGTTATGAATACAAATGTTTATATTAGAGCTTAATAAAGCAAAATCTGTTTCATAAGTAATGTACAGATTAAAGCTGAAATAAGGAATTTTTATGAATAAGACCGTTAGGATATACATACATATATAATAGAAATATATATACATATGTTTGTTTACATAAGTAGATACATTTAAAATTCGCCGTTATTAAATAAAATTTCGATTTCTCGCTCTTCCAAAAACATACATTATCTGTATTAGGCTGTACTGAATAACTTTCAAGGCATAAAAAAATTTGGAAGAAATAAAAGATTACTCTATATTACTCTTCTTTTTTAAATTGGTAAAGCAATATCGACTTTTTACTCATTTTATTTTGCTATATTAAAGGAAGAAAAAGTTCGCAAAAGTTTAAATGTAGTCATATCCACCAAAAACTAAATAAATTCAGTAAAGTGCGACTCTGACCCGCGCACGAAGGGTTCCGTACGAACACTAGATATGTAATTTAATACAAACTTCATCCTATATAATATACAGTTTCGGCATTTTTTCGTTTTTGGGGTCTTTTCGGTTTTTGCGTTTTTTTCGGCGGTTTTTGCGTTTTTTCGGTTTCGGCGATTTTTTTAAGTTTTGGCTCTTTTTTTAGTTTTGCCACTTTATTTTCTTGTTTTGGCGATTTTTTTTGGTTATTGGCGTTTTTTCATTTTGTCGATTTTTTTTATTTTTGGCGATTTTTTTTATTTTTGCGATTTTTTTATTTAAATTTTATTTTAGCTTTGGCGACATTTTCGTGTTTTGGCGATTTTTTCGATTTTTGGCGTTTTTTCATTTTGGCGTTTTTTTCATTTTGGCGATTTTTTCGAATTTGGCGATTTATTTTAGTGTTAGAATTTTTTTTAATTTTGGCGATTTTTTTCGTTTTGGCGATTTTTTTTTTGGTTTGGCGATTTTATAATTTTCGGTTTTTTTAGTTTTACCGTTTTTGAAAATTTCAAGTGTTTGCCTCTTACGGTTTCCAAAATATAGCAAATTGTCAAAAGTCTGTATAAAACTACACTAATTTTACAAATTTCAAGTTTCAATATACAGGGTGGGCCAAAAGAAACCAAGGGGTGTAAAAGCTTAATAACTTTTTTGTTTATTAACTTTTTTTTATTTTTTCTTTCAGATTATATAATATACAAAATGGAAATTTTTTTACACTAAGTATGAAAAATGATGTCTCTTAAATGACCACCGTTTTCAGCTTCGCACTGATGGGCTCTTTTTAGAGCATTTTCCATAACATCTTTCAAAACTTGTGGCTGTAGCGTTCGAATTTCTGCAACAATGTTTGCCTTGAGTTCAAGGATTGTCTCTGGCTTGTTCACATACACTCGCTCCTTCAAAAAACCCCAAAGAAAATAGTCGGGTGCTGTCAAATCTGGCGATCGCGCTGGCCAAATAATTTCCGAATTTCGAGAAATTATTCGCTCTCCAAAAATTTGACTTAAAAGTGCCATTGTGTCTCGGGCAGTATGGACAGTGGCTCCGTCCTGCTGAAACCACATACCAGGTCTGTTTTTAAGAGCAGGATGTAAAAAATTTCTATCATAAACCGATACCGCTCTCCATTTACGGTTACAGCACTTCCATCTTCATTCTCAAAGAAGTAGGGCCCAATGACATTTTCAGATGTGATCCCACACCATACTGTACACCCGATGGGGTGCAATTGGCGTTGATGAATGGCTCTTGGATTTTGAGAACCCCAGAACCTACAGTTCTGCTTATTAACAAAGCCATTCAAATGAAAATGATCTTCATCACTCATAATCAAATTTTCATCTCTGGTTTAAATAATAAAATTCTATTGTTCTGGATCTCTGTTCAGTTGTGAACCTCTCCATTATAAATTCTCCAAGTGTTGTCTACATAATCTGAAAGAAAAAATAAAAAAAAAAAATTAATAAACAAAAAAGTTATTAAACTTTTACACCCCTTGGTTTCTTTTGGCCCACCCTGTACATATGTTCATACAATTGTATGTATATTACATGGGATTTTAACATTTTTCGTTGCTCGTTTTGGAACACCCTTTAATTTTTAATTCTTATGTATTTGTTGTTGTAGCGGCCAAGGTTCTACATACTGTGTCCAAATTTCAGGTCCGTAGCTCTTACGGTTCCTTAAAAAAATACCGTGTGACAGACAGACGGACAGCGTAGCGAAAACAATAGGGTTCCTTTTCACCTTTGGTGTACGGAACCCTAAAAAGGGCTAAAATGGCTGAAGGATTATTGTAAAAAGTGCTAGGCTTGCGCCTTTTTTAGTTTGGGGCTAAACATTTTTTTTCGCGTTTTGACTGATTGAAAACGGGCTAAATCTAGCCATAAAAGGGCTAAGTTGGCATCACTGACTCGTAGTGCTTGTGCAAACGAATCTCGGTTGTTTCTTGTGTTCTTGTTTTTATTTTTTTATTTATTACCATTTATTCCTTATGTGCTACGAATTGTGAGGCACAAGCAGCACAAGATAAATTAACTGTGCCAACTAATGTGACAAATGTGACAAGTGCTTTAAGCATTCATGTCTTTAGTCAAAGTTTTTCCACTTGCAAGCTTTTTATATCATTCTTGAGAGGTCGACGAAGACTTATGTTGATGTAAGTTTGTTAAGGCATTTGTTATATCTTTGTGATTGCTCTTTGATACTATAACAATAGATTTATACTTTAGGAATGATACTCGTATCTTTGTTCCAAGAACTCTTCTTACTTCCTACTGTCATGTTTTCAACTGATTAATTAATATCTAGCTTTGTAGCCACGATCTCATCCATGATTTTCTACTGTAGCGAGAGCGCTAACTACTTCTGCCAACAGCTGTTTAGCGTTTTTTATTTCCGAAATACTGGCATCCTTGTAAACATTTACATATTTCTTTAACAGGTAATTATACCTTTAACATTTGAGTTTCATAAAGAAAGTATTTCTTTTAAAACTAAACTTCTTTATAAATACATATATGAACATATGTATATGTATGAATGTATGTACAGGGTGTCTGATGGCAAATTTATATTTTTAAATACGATTCTTTCAAAAAGCAATAAGCGCCTTTGGAATTATCGATTGTGCGGATTTGTTAGTCACGATGTCGCAGTGGTCGAGTGAGCATCGCGCATTCGCTGTGGAGACATTTTTTTAAGAGTAATGATTCTTAAGTAATTGCTCGTCGACAATTTTGTTTAAAGTTCGGTATTCGGCGAATACGTGATGTAAGGAGTGTAAATTTAATTCGTTGGTGGATGCAGAGATTCCGCGCAACTGATTCGGCTATGAATGTCCCACAGCAAGGGCCCAGTCAATCTTCAAGGACCCCCGAAAACATTGAACTGTTTGAAAGCAGTTTGCGTGAAAATATGCGACTTTCAATACACACAGAAAAAAGTATTCACCAATTAATATTTTCAATTAAGAATTTAATTGATTCAATTAAATTTTTAACTATATTAATTAATTTGTGTGGAAAAACTTAATTGATATTATCAATTCGTTTATAGGTGAAAATTTAATTAATTTTTTTAAATGATATCACAAATATTTTAATTAATATTACAAAGTCATTCATATTACTTTTTTGTGTGCGGTAAAGAGCAGCCTCACTGGGACTTCCAAGAGCGAAAAAAAGGATCTAAAGTTCCATCCTTTTAAAATTCAAATCGTTTAAGAACTGCAAGAAAGTGACTTTGGTTTACGCAAAAATGTTTGTGAAACGATGTTGGAGCGTTTTCGCACCGTAAATACCATTTTTTGGAGCGACGAGGCTCATTTTCACTTAAACGGCCACGTTAGCAAGCAAAACTGCCGTTACTGGTCTTCAAGAACCAGCAACCTTCGATTGAAATATCAAAAACCAGTGTATTGACCCAGGGTAACTGTTTGGTGTGCCTTATCCACTTATAAGATAATTTGACCATTTTTTTCTCGAAAATTCTCGAGGCCAGTCTACTGTGGGGTCTACTGTGTAATTCTAAAGGAAAGAAATTACTTTCGAATTTGTATGCTTATAACGTGTAAATTCGAAACCATTTTCTTTCGTTTCGAATTACAGAGTTGACCGCCTGGATTCTGTAACTTTTTGCGAACCGCGAAATATTTATCGACATATTTATTCGCTTGCGGTAACGATAATGTGATTCCGTAATTTCTTTTTTACGATAGTCTCCAGCTTTATCTTACTCACCATTTAATGAAAATGTGAAAATAAGCGAAAAGCACAAAGAATAATAAAGAAAAACTCAATCAATTTGATCTAGTGATTTTACACTATTTTTATCAAACCGACAGCGAATATCGTTAAAACATGTTACTGAATAGCAAAGTCGATAATTTTCGTTATATTTATTATAGCGATGCGATTATCGTAATAAAAGTTACTGAATCCAGGTACAGGCGACGAATGTCAGTGGTAAATATTATTGACGCATGATTACGGAATTCTTTTACCAGACCTGTGAGCTCATCCATCGTGCTCTTCACATACGTGATTTCAACAGGATGAGGTGACTGCACACACAGGTAGATTTCGATGAATTTGCTTGGGGAAAATTTCCCCCAAAAACCCATCATTCGGTTTGGGGACATCCCATGCCCACCGAGGTCGCCTGATCTAACTTCCATGGATTTTTTCAATGGGACTACCTCAAAGAGAGGGTTTATAGTGACAATCCCCAATCTCTTGTGGCTTTAAAGGAAAATATTCGTCGAGAAATCAGGGGGCAAATTGCGGCACTCGTTGTCGAACGAAATTACGAAATATTACCATATAAACTCTATTGAAATATTTTGTAATTTCGTTCGATAACAAGGTTCCGTTTTGAACAGTGTGTTCAACTCGACGGAAGATATCTGGATGACATACTCTTTAAAAAATAAAATCAGCATTTCCATTCTATCGTTAAATGTTCTTAATAAAACTTTAAGTCAATATTTATGTTTTTTATTTAAGTTTGAAAATATAAATCGGCTACCACACACCCTGTATAATCATGTAAAGTACATAAAAATTCTCCATAGCCGAATATAAAAATAAATTTCTCATCTGTTTTATTTATTGTGCCTTTACCCCTAAAGTGATGTATGTACTAGAGACCTGCGTAAACAGTCTTGAAATGTAAATACGTCATGTTTTTTAAATGTATTCACGTCGCATGTATTATACTAAACCAATAATAAATGCTGTCGTACTATAAGCGAAGCACGATTGATGTATTGGTGTACGTGTATATCAGTGTTGCGATGTCGCCAAGACTGCTTGTTTGTAACAAACACTCAAAAGAAGTAGTGTTGATTTGTGTATGCTTGTTGTTTTGCATACTGTACGTTTGAGTGTGTGTGTAGGATGGTAGGCTATTATGTGATTAACCGCATACAACTAATGTTAATGCATGTGTGTGCGTTTCCATGTGCGCAGAAAAATAAAAGATCATACACACACACATGCATGACGTTTGTACACGCGCTCATGCGTAGAAAGAAGCAAGCATCACAAATTCTTCCGTCACGAAGTTTTTTCTTCTTTACTCCTATACCTACAATACTGAAACAAATTTCTTGCAAACAGTGTTGTTAACGTTTGGTTTATAAGATTTCGCTGTAGTAAAGCAATCCCTGATGTCTTAAAAATTCTTATAAGATGTCTTGTGCAGGACACTAGTATGTACTCGTATATGACGTTGGGTAATGTAGCGAACAAACACTGGAGTCTAAATATAAAATTAACATCTCTGGGAATGATAAATAAAATAATATTTTTAGTTATTACCCTGACTTTAGTATTTATCAAATTGTGCATTTAGTTTGGCTTAAGCCTATCGCTGGGGAAATATATGTAAGCTTTGCTACTACAAACTTGCTAAATTATATTCCTGCATAATTCCCACGTACATAGTGTCTTGGTCCAGTGGCGTTACGTGTGAAAATTAAATGCTTAATACATACTTAATGTATGTATCTACACATACATATGTCTATACACATACACACCTATACATATGCACGGAGTATGTGTGCAAGTGTTTTAGTTAAATGAAAGTTTCTTGCGTATTATTTAATAACTATTATAATGATGGTGTTAAATCCTTAACTATTTAAATGAGGTAATATAAATTATTAACTTTTGAAATATTTAATTTGAAATGATCCTTTGAAGATTTTACATAAACCTATACCCAAAATTTATATATTATTTAAATTAAAAATTAGAAGTTAGTGTTGGAGAGGAATTTAAATTTTTGCCATGGAACTCCTAAACCCAAAATTGTTTCAAGGATTATGAAATAAAACACTTGCTGGTAAGTTCTTCAGACTTTCAAAATATAAAAAAACAAAATACAGTCGGCTTTGCATAATTTGAATCCCTTGAACTTTTTCTCTGGTCCCCTGAATTTCAAATTACCGAGAGTCTACAGTACATATAAGATATTTTCTCAATGAGCCATTTACCCTTAACCATCATCATCTTGTAAAAATCTTCAAATATATGTATATTGTTTAATTTATACAAAAACATAACAAACAAACAAGTTCTTAGATAAATCTAATAAATTTTTCAACTTGCTCGAATGTTCAGCAGAAATTTGTTATTTATTTCACACTAAACTGATAAATAAATTCTTTCGAAAAATAAATTCGAACAATTGCTGACGTTTCTGTTTAGACATAGTCATCGTGATAACAGATTTCAATTTGATTGACCACAACAACTTTTCGTAAAAGTAAACATTTTACATCCATAAAGTAAAGTAAACATTTTACATCCATATGCTCGCCTCCACCATATAAGAGTAGCCACGATTTATTTTTTTGACAACTGATGTGCTCCGATATCATCGCCATAATTCATCATCGATGTCTCTTTCGATTAAAAATTAATATGATTTGTGCTAAAGGCTTTAAGTTATATCATTCCTTTAGCCACTGATGACAGAACGAAACTGTTTAATTGATTTTTCCATTCCCCTTTGAATGCACAACTAGTTATGAAAAACTATCGTTTTGTCTTCTGCATAGTCATGTTTTAGACTTGGCAGTTTTTCTTGAAGCAGTTATCTTAAATTCTCTTTTAAAACTGCTCGTTTGTTTACACTCAGACGGTTTCTTGTTCAATTTTCCAATTGTTTTAATGCTGCGAATGAAATAACAAAAGAGAATTGAAGTAACTTTTCTGTACAAGCAAGTCAGTACCCCTCTTCTTTCTTCTTTCCTCTCTCTCCCATAAACTCAGACTTGCTTCAAGAAAAATTGCCGAGTCTAAAACATGAGATAATACCAAAGAATATAAATTGTATAGAATGCGCATCTGAGCTAAAAAATTAAACATTTTTTGCTTACGTTTTAGATGCGGGGGAAAGTATAAAGCGCAAGAAAACATACACTGAGAGCATTATATTTGTATTTGTATTTGTATTTATTACGCTTATGATTTCCTAATACAACAAGACAATAATATCTTATAAATTATAGTACTAGAATCAGACAAGTTATATATAAAGTGTATAATAAAAAGTGTACATATCTTATGCTATAAATACAACTAATAAAAAATAAATAAATAAATAAATATTATATTCTTTGCTCTTATCACCAGCGTTGCCGTTGTGCGACTTAAGTCGCATTTTGCTACTTTTGCAACAGCAAAACATGCGGCCAATTGCAAAAAAAACTGTGTAAAAATATCCAAGTTTTACCAAAAAAAAAAAATACCGATTTTTGGAGGAAAGTTGCTGTTGCTGAAATAAAGCTTGTTTTAAGGATGATAACTTTCCAAATTCTGCAGTTGTAAAGTCAGTGAATTACACCTTATTTCTTCATCTTTATAAAATATAATTTACAAAAACAAAACATAAAGTACAAACATAAATTAGCGTTAATAAACAATTACCAAATAGACTTATAGTAGACACTTGTCAAAGATTAGATTCCAAGTGAAGAACTTATTAAGAAATACAGGATGTTCAGTTAAAAAAATATGTATTTAAGAATTATGCATAATGCCTTGAAAGAATACTATAACTATATTATCCTCTTCAGAATCGAATTTTAAAATTTTCTACAAAACTTTAAATGGTTTTTTTTTCAAAGTAAATTTTTTGAGTTATGCTGGTTTTTAAGTAAATAAGTAAATGAACCATGTCCAATATATGTATTAATGTTTTTACAATATCTAATTTTTTTTATTATAAATCTTAAGTAATTGGGTAAATTACGGCACTCGATATCGAACGAAATATGCATTTAATTCCGATTGGAAGTTCATTCGCAACTTGACCACTCTTTTTGTAAATATCATGATTTTT
The DNA here is from genome assembly GCA_949987645.1 of Tachina grossa. Taxonomy (NCBI): domain Eukaryota; kingdom Metazoa; phylum Arthropoda; class Insecta; order Diptera; family Tachinidae; genus Tachina; species Tachina grossa. The sequence goes on from OX465276.1 coordinate 136,082,578, forward strand.
TTATATTTAGTAGCTATATATAATACGCATTTGTAAATACTTTACTAGCAGGTATTATAGAAATATGTTCGTATTTAATTAAATAATTATTTGAATTATTTTTACTTTTTTCATTTATAAATGAAAAACTATAATAAAAACAAAATGAATTAACTTCAGTTTTCCATCTATATATAACTTTACTTTTTTTGATGCTGATCATTTATTTCCATACATGTATACTTTAAAGCCCCAATTTTGGCTTCCAAATTTACTTCATTTGAACCTAATTTAACTTATAAACATTTTATAAAAACTTACTTACTAACTTATAAAAAGTTTTATTAAGATTAAAGATGAAAGTAAGTTAAAATACATAGTTTTTTAATTGTGATACTCCGAGGAATAATTTACATTTGGGTGTCAGATTTTTTGCAATATTTTCAGCATTTATTGGCTTTTCTATCGACCAAAACAATAAAATGATCGAATTCATCGAGCCGAATATCGCCAACTGGACGAATAGCTCTTTTTCTAATACTAAACTGTGTATATGATTGCCCTACGGCATACATTCTGTTAAAATGATACAAAGGGATAAATTGAAAAAATGGTCAAAAAAGTGTCATTGTGATACTTTAGTGTCACAACGGAAACGCTGCTCTCAGCAATGCGAGCGTAGCATACACTGTAGAAATAAATGAGAGTGCGTACGCTGGACGGGTAGTACTGGTAATACCCGTCATAGAAAATTTTAGCTTGTATGAGATGCGCATTCTATATGATTTATATTCTTTGATAATACACTTAATTTTTGTCAGCAACAAAAGTTACTACCATTTTTTATATTGCTACATTTTTACCTTACAAAAAAGATATTTTTGTAGATTCGAAAATTTGCAGTTAAATATAAAGACATCAGTTCACAATTCTTATCAAATCAAAACATTTTATTTACTCAACACTAATATTAAGAACTTTAAGACACACAATGTTAAATTATTCGCTGCTGGAATACCGCGATGTTAGCAAAGCTGTACTCGACATAATACATAAAGCTTCCAGAAAATTCTTTCAACACAAGTAATAGAAGAATATTGCTGGACAGCACATTTAAATTTTACTCAGAGTTTCAAAATTGCAACATAAGAAATATATATATATAAAATATTTTCTGTTGCTTTTTGGCAAGATCTAGAAAGTCACAATATATTCAAGAGCCTCTCAATTAGCTTTCGGGACATTATTTAATATTAAAATTCGTTCTGTTGGCTTGTGTGTATGCATTGCGACAACAGCACATCATTGTAGAAGCATTGTAGTTATTGTTGCTTGTGTGTTTGTGTGGCTGTATATTTCTTAATAAGCAGAATACATGACATTAAAGTTGTTGCTATGACGCTCTACGCAATTCCATATTATCCACAGCATTATAATTTATAAGATATTTTATGTGTTAACATATCCTGGACTTAATTAGTGTTTTCTTGGGAACTGTTACAATTTAAGTTTGACATTTATTAACACACTAAGGGCGACTTTTTGGGTTCGAGATTAAGATAGTTTATTTCTCTAATTAGCTAATCCGAAAACTAACTTAATCTCAAATTAATTCAGTTTGATATTTTTGATTGGTAGTTTAAACTTCTTATTATGTGTAGTATTACCATATCTAGGAACAAAATGGTGGCAACATTTTCTGTGTAAAAGTCATACATGTTGTCAACACACTTTGATTTTTTGTGGGAAGAAGAAGAAACTGCCATGTTTTATTATTTACTAGTAAAATATTGCTCGTGTTAAAGGAAATAGATAAATAAATTTTTACAAAAAGCTATATGTTTCACAAGTGTATGTTGTCAATATTAACAAAAAAAATCACAAATGGAGATTAAGGTTAATATAATCTCTGATTTTGAACTCAAAAAGGTTAAGCGACGCAATTTTTGAACTTGATTTTTCGACCAATATCCATTATTTGCTTTCGTAAAAAATCGAGGTTCAATAAATGTGTCGGTTAGGCTTTTTTGGTAGTTATGGCTCGATATATTATCATCTTAGTAATGCATCAGAGCTTAAGCCAGTGATGGAGAGTGGTGACTTGCTTTCCATTCCAAATGAAACAAAGCAAAATATAAGCTAATAATGTTATTCTCTCTAGTTGCTTGCAGCTGGAAATTATTTATATGAAACTAAATTCGTTATATTTGGTTGTATTATGAGTTAGTTCTTAGCTCAATTTCCTTTTTGTAGCTGCAAAACAAACTACGTTGACCCAGAAAAAAAATTTCCAAAAAAAAAAATTTTAAGAATTTTCAGATTTTCCTTGATTTCTTGTAATGCAGTAGCAAAAAGTAAAAAAGCAAAAGCAGGGTTATTTTCAGTCAGTGTTTGGCATGAAGTTAAAAAAAAATACTGCCGCAGCGCAGCAATAACCCAGAGAATAAGCCATCTGACCCATCAGTCTACTTTTAAGCAAATATTTCTTCTCAACTGTTTTAAAGTATACACTATATGCATATAGTGTATGCATATTTACATACATTTACAAAATTTAAATGTACTTAAACATATATACATATAAACATATATATTTGTATCTAAGTCTCTATGTACTTATGTATGCAACACAAAATTTTCTCTGCAACATCAAAATCAAATTGCAACAAACATCGTCATTATTTATGTTCATATTCAAAAAATTGTTAAAAAGAAAATGTAAAGAGAAAAATCAGAAATAGTTCAGCAATGTAAATATAAGAAAAACGAAGTCCTGGATTTGTTAAATGTTTAAAAGGATAATACGTTATCGATTTTAAGAAGCAGTATCAAATGGTTTACAGAAATCAAAGCTAGTTGGTTGAAATTAATTAAGCATAAAAACAAAGCGCTATAAAATTACACCAGATGCTTTTAGAATTAGTAAGAAAAAAACTAAAAGAAATTAAAATTAAATTAAATCAACTTGACTGAAATTGCAATAAATTTTAATTGGGGTGTTTCAATGTAAATTTTTAGAAAAAAATTTTAGGTTTCTAAAGCAATACCAACAACTGTTGACTACAGTTGAATCAGGATTCGAAGATCGGATTACTGAAAGCGATACAAATCCCCGCACAGATTTTAAATGCAGCCAGCGTTATTCACTTTATTCGCTTTAGCGAAATATCGCTATATTGAAAATATCGTATAACTGAAAACCAAAAGCAAGCCCACAACTACCTTTTTTATGAAACTTACTTCGCTTTAGTAAAAAAATATACAATGACAAATTTATTTAATAGAAATCGATTGCATAACGTAAGGCTGAAAAAATTGTGTATGTTTTGTCCGTTAAAAAATTAAATGGCAAAATGTATTTGTCCTTTTCCCTCTTACGTATTTTATTACATTTTTCTATTATATTGTCAATGCAAGTGGCTAGACATTTACTGATTTTAAGCAGTACGCTTAACTGTAACAAATTTCAATAATCCGAACTACGTTTTAGAGAAAAAATAGGATAACTGAAAAAATTGGGGTTTGGTTATTTCCAGTAGAGCGGAGTCGACTGTACATAAATTACAGCAAATATTTGAGCATAAATTTTTTTTACAATAAAAATCTGTTTACATTGAAAATTCTATATAAAGGAGTGAAATTTATTTCCACAGGCAGTGGACCAACCAAATACAGGTGGACCAATCATATGAATGTGGATGATGAAGGTGTAATGCCCTGCGAAAACTGTGATGTGCCGTTATGCTAGTGTTTGTTTGATAATCAAATATTGCTGGATTGGTTTGTCAATCAAAAAAAAAAATCATCCTGTCAAAAAACCAACAATACCTTAACTCAACAATTTCTAATAGAAAACTTACAGCCTTTTATATAAGGAATAACTGCATGGCAGTGCATAAACGCCACAGCTGTCACTAAGTTGCTCCTAGAGAGGTAAAATTTAAGACCGACCCCCACGATTATTTTCCTCCTAAATATTTTATGAACATACCAAACCCATATCTGCGCTCCTTAAGGGGTTACCATACATAATATTATTATTTGTATTTAATTCCCGCCCATATAACTAACTAGCCCCAGAGTACCTCTAGCGTAGTCAAATATATCACCGACCCCCAATATTTTTGTAGCCCCAAAACATTGGTTCAGAATACACCCAGCTTCCATCTTAAATCATTAGGGTGGTCCCCATACAAATGTTTAATTTCTAAAAAATGTTTTACTAGAAATATAAAAACATTGTTTTATAATCAAATAATGTTAATTATTGAGGTAATAAAATAAATTAATTTTTATTATTCTTAAGTTTCACCCCTCTAGGAGCAACTCAGGAACAGTTGTGAAGCTTTTCGTGGATTTGATTTTATGTAATCAGATTTGTAACCGAGAAAGTAAGTCATTATATGGCAAGTAGTAATATGTAATTTTTTACTGCGTAGTTTTGACCCCGATGAATACCAATTTATACCCACCCCACCCCATAATGTTTTGCTAATTTGTTTCTAAACTTTACCAGAATTAGGGGTCCTAGCGTATCGAATTCAAAAAGTCGTGCATTATTCCACCCCTAATGTATGTAAATACATATCGTTACCTTAAGATAGAAACTCCGTAACTCATTATTTTTTCACTGATATTTAATTTAATATTTCCATTATTCACACTACTTTTTGTATTATTCGCACAATATTTTATAAATTTTATTTTGAAAATTATTAATCTTCACAAACTCCGGTTCTTAAGCTATGTAGCCATTGCATTAAGTATTTTAATTTTTTTTTTTAATCAATCTGCTACAATAAGTTTTTTTCTGCTTACATTTCCAGCAGACGTTGTATAATTTTTGAGGTTATTTAATTTATTATTTTAATGGATTATATATTGTAATTTAAATTAGGAAATTGCAATTCGTATTTATTTTTAAATTTCTGCTAAAAAAGTCAATCTAGCAAGATTCTCTACTCACACTGCCGCTTGACTTACGCAGCAGGTGCAAAACTCTAAATGTAAATACCCTCCTCTTACCTACTTATGCACATTTGGCATTTTTTGTTGTTGTAATTTTTTGGTGTAATTTTCAAAATGTTGGCAATGCTGTTTTTATTTACCTTTTTCACAATAATGTTTGCAGAGTGGTGAATTACTTCTAGCGATACAATTTGTAGGTCTTTATTTGCAGGAAAGTCATTCTGAAATGAAAAAAAAAAAAATTTAAATCTACAATGAAATATTCACAAAATATATATATGCATATGTGCACAAATAAATATAATATACAATATTTTTTATATGTCATATGTAAATTGTACTCGTAGACATAAACTCGGGTAGACATAAACTAAGCTTCCAAAACAACAGAGTTCTTTCTATCGGTATAATTTTGAACCTAATATTATGTGGCCACTTGTCTTACTGTTTTTTTTATAAAAACCGAGATTTTTCAAGAGAATTTTTTGATATACATATACATATATACACGTAGATTCAATTAGGGAGAAATATTAGATTTAATAAACTAATTTTTTTCATGTCTGTTATTGGTGCTGTTGTAGTGTGTTTTCCAATTTGAATATGGTTAAATAAACAGTCAACAGAGTATAAATCTGTGGCTGCACCTTTATAGAAAAACGGTCACATCGTATCTCTAACATAAATGAAAATTATAATTTTTGTTCTCCGTTTTAGGCAGAAATATCGGATTGTGGAAATGTGTCACAGAGGTCCCCCTCAGAGAATTCTACATAAAATTACGAAGCATATCTTCTACTTAAAATTATATAAATAGCATAATAAAGCAGAAATGCATTTAAACCTTTGATTTGATCGCATTCATTTCGATTTTTTCAGTAAGCAAAGACTACCAGCAGGATTAAATAGCAAATATTTTAACAGGAATATTTAAATTTTTTTAAGTGTACTTTAATACCCTTTTTTTTTGAAAATAGAACTGTAAGGTCAAAATTCTCAGTCTATACTTAACTAAGGCCCGTGGTTCAACTAACGATTTTTTTAAATCAATTTAACCACCTTCATTAGTTAAATAAAGACTTTTTTCTTGCGGATTTTATATGAACATTCTTAACACATCTTATACTTAAAATGTAAAGGATTATATTTAGAAAAGTTTAATTTAGGGGGGAGGGGTGCATTTTTCTTTTCCAAGAATTGCTGTTGCAGCCCTAGAATCATAAAAAATTGACTGTAATTATTTGTTTTAAAATAAGTCATGAAAATCAGAAAGTCATAATGCAAAACATACACAAAAACATATAGTACGCTCACAAGACTTAAATAGAATTTCAATTCACAAGATTGGGCATTTATGTATTATTAAAATATGCACTGACAAACACACTTTCCTATTAAAATAGAACTTAAAATAATTACGATTTAATTACCAAGAAAAAAATTGGCCCTGAAATCTAATTAACTAATAGTTAAACTATTAAAATCCAACGCAAAAGTAATAAGGTTATTACTTGCTACAAAAATGTATATTTAAGCTAATTTTTAGTTAGTTGGAAAGTAATGCAGATACGGTTAATTGACCACCGCCTAGAACATCGGAATGTTAGAAAAGTTAGTAGCCTCTATTGAAAAGTAATCCAAGTTTCAGCCAGTACTGGTTGCGAAATAGTTAGCTTAAAGCTAGTTTAAAGTTAACTGATCTTCTTATCAGAAAAAACTTTGAAATTTTTTGTCACCGATATTTTCCGAACGAATCGCTTGATTAGAGTCAAATTGTCAGCATTCGAGTATTTTTGAGGTTAAAAATTAAATATATTTTCAACTCAATCGGGTTGGAAGATAAATATTTGTTTAACAAAAACAGTTTCCAAAATCTGCCGAACCGAATCGATTCAACCTTATGATATATAATTGAGCTCAACATCATTCGAATGCGGCTAATTTACTTCCGATATGTTGACTCGTTCTTAAGTAATGAAATGTTTAAAAACATGCCCACACACATACATACATATCACCCAGAGAAAAATTAATTTAAAATAATTAAAAAGCCACATTGATTCAATAAAAAAAAACATTAACGAAAGTCTAGTCATGAGGAAAATTTTTATTTCAATATTTAACAATATTAATTTATTTTGATAATTTTAATATGAAATTAAATATAGGAATAATCACCCTTATTGTGAATGGCACACACAGGACTACAGTAAAAATTGTCACTTGTCTACTCTTTGTCGTCAGCAATTGACTACTACTAACATGTTCCATTAATTTATAAAGCCTTAGAGATAAGTAAAAGATTGTCAATAAGAGCCAATCGCTGCCGATAAAGAGTAGATAAGTGACAATATTTACTATTGTCTAGATGTGACGTCGGCGACGCGTTTTACAATAAGGGGGAATATTTTTCGGCACTGAATTAATATTGAACTCTTATCGAACATTGGTGCCATTTTATTGATATGATATGGGTTACGTTTTAATATGCTTCTTATTAATTTAATATTTTGTAATTTAAATTCCAACTTAACTGAGAATTTAGTGAAATAAAAAACTTAAAATAATATAGTTAGACTTTAAAACAATATTGATTCAATGTAATTCAATAAATAAATCGAATCAACATTAACTCAAAATTGAAAACTATTGATTTAAATTATTTTAATATAATTTTTCTATAATATTGAAATTTCTTGAATTAATATGCCGCGTTCTTATTTATAAGTTGCAGCTTTCTCCTTATTGTACATACATCTATATGGATATTATAGAGAAAAATGGGGTAAAGTCAGTCATATCCAATAGTGGAAAGTTAAATATATTGAATATATTTTATCTTTCAAATGAAATAGTATGATTTGTAGTAACGTGTATCTTAACACCGTAAGTAACGTATATACCCTGCATTACAATTGGCAGCACTCAATAAAATTACCGACCGCATTGTCGCTTCTTCTTTGTTCAACAGTTTCTTATTTTATTTAAAACAGTGCAATGCAACTCTTTCTTCTCATTTAGTGCATTAATGTTATATTTTTAATAGTTAAAAGTATTTAACTTGCTATAATTTTTACACGAATATAAAGTGCAACAATTGTTGGAGTTGTATGTAATAAACTATTTTAGAAATTCATCAAATTCAATAATAATTTTTAATGTTAAAAAATGTGATTTAATAGATTTTCATCATGACTTTAATAAATTGATGCCTTTGTCGTCATTTACATTGAGTCGCATTATCTAAAATGCTTATCAGCTGTTTTTTGCGTACAATGTTTCGAAGCTCAATAAACCAGTTATCTTTCGTTCAACCCCTTAGGGATATGAGATATTAGGATAGGTATTTTATTTATTTTTAATGCGACAAAGTTTTAACGCGTTCGGTAGTGGTGCGTGTGTTAATTAATTAAAATGTGTGTTAACTGTTTATTTTTTTTATCATGGCAGCAGCAATTGAGAGCAGCGGAGAATTACAATAGATTTTATAAAAACAAAATAGTTAGAGAACGTGACTGATGGAGATTAAATTATGTTTGCATGTAAGTTCAAGAAAATTTCTAATTGTTTTGTTTTCAATTAACATAAGAAGTTTAATTCAAAAGCCATAAGTATGTAATAAATTGCGTTTAATAATAATAATAAAATAAATTAATATGAGGTTTAAATAAATAATGACCTTTTAGCATGGTTTATTTACAATGAAAATGCGTCCAGAAAATAGCAAGTTAAAAAGGGAACTAAGAAAAGGCAGGCATAAAGTAAATTTGTAAATCCCTAAATATTCACAAATACACTGAGAATTTTTTTTCTAAAGAAAAATAATTTATTCAGATAATGATATAGTTTTCTCGTCTGCTCTTCACTGTCCTGGGGTGTCTACTTTGCAATTCGAAACGAATGCAATTTTTTTTTTAATTTGTATGTTAGTTACCAGGGAACGAGGACGATACTGATTTGTCGGCGGCGGCGGCTGACCAAAAATATCATCATTGGCGGCGGCTAAAAAATAAAACTAGCACCATAGAATAGTTTATCATCCCCTTTATTATTCCGTTTATACGCACTTCTTATTTGCAAATAAAAGTGGCAAGCATTGCCGCATAACTTTTTTACTGTAAGTTAATAACTCACGAAAACTATTTGCAAATAATGCACTATTTGCAAATAAGGCGTAAAATTTTGCCAATTATTTTTGTTTTGTAAGAAATGTAATACACATTTAACAATGTGTGGCAATACAATTCACAGATAGTAATGTATGCTATCTACGCATAAACGGTGAGTTAAGTATTTACATCACGTAGTAATGCAAAATAAAGACATATTTGGAAAATATTTTGTAAAGCGGCCCACCCACTTGCAATATAATTGTACAATTTTTCGTATTGCACAATAATATCGCAATATATTGGTAAATATCAAAAGACTTGAGTTTTATTGTACAATCGAGAGAATTATCTAATTCAGTGGCAGCATTGTTCAGTGATGTTTGCTTGTTCATTGAAAGGCAAATTGGGCAAAATTTTCTTTGAAAATACTGTGCCATTTATTGCATAATGCAGGTCAAAACAAAAATTATATGTACAATAGCATATGCAATAATATTGTATAATGGATGAGCCGCTTTAGCCATTTCACAAATGTTTTAGCAGTCTCCTGTAAAATTTTCAAGATGTGAGTTGGTGTAGTCCCGGTCCAGACTTGAAATTTTTTATTAATTAATGGGTGTTGAATTAGCAATATATGTGACAGCGCATAGAGAAAGGGACCTAAGGGTAAAAAATCAATTTTCACTTTTTTTTTTTTTTTGATGTGGACAACATCTGAGCATCGAATGAGCCCGATCTCATGCCCCAAAAGTGTTCCTTCCCAGAGATATGCGCGTTTTATTCAGTGATGGTACACCAAAGATACACGTATTTAAATCTTTAAAATGGCTCTCTTGAACAAAACAGGTTTTTACCCTTACGTCCCTTTCATTTTGCGCGTCACATATACATTTTGTATTCCTCGCTCACTCTTTTTCACTAAAAAATAGAAAGTGGCTTCAACAAAAATTGCAAGTCTGGATCAGGACGTAGTTTACCTCCCACCTAAATAGAAATAATTAGAAGTAAATTTTATCCGAATAATTAAAATTTTCCAAAATATATATTTTATTTAATGTTTATTAAAAAAAAAGCACAAATGATTGGTAAATACAAAAAGGCAAAGAATTTGGTTATAAAATAGTTAACCGATTAAGTAAAGCAATATAAAAAGCATTTTTATAGTTAATATTGTAGTATGTTTCCACAAGACCGATTTTGAATTAAATATGTAGTTTTGCATGGAAAAAATAATAGAAAAATTCTTTTGAACAACGTTTGATATACATATCGTCGGTTGGTTATTGTTTTGTGGCACAGTATATTCAAAATACATTATGTCCGCAGCAAACCAATAACCAATCGCCAATTTGACGAGACATCGCCACATCTGGCAGCTTTATTTTTTAGTGATATCAAATCGTTTATTTATAGTAAAAATCACTATTTTCAAAGCAAAATTAGTAAATTATCATTACTGACAGAAGCTAACACATAATTTGCAAAAAAAAGTGCTGATTATAAAAAACGGCTAAGGGTGCGAACAGAGTGAGCGCTGAAAGCTGAGCCGAGATTGTAAGTGCGATAAGGATTGTCAGTACGACAAAACTGATTACATACAAGTCAATACAAATAAGCTTGTGAATAACACAGTGAGCGCCGACAAGAGCAGAGAGCAAAGCCGATGAGTACGAGAACAGTTTCAAAGCGTATTTCAGCGCCGAAAACATTGTTTATGTTTACTTTTTAGCGTACAGTCGTGTTTTTAATGATTTAAAAATAATAAAAAATGGATATTGATGAAAAATTATGAAATTCACCAAACTCATTCCTTTTTAGTGTAATTGGATTTTTTCCAAATTCTTTTGTGTTAATAATTGCATTAATCACACTAGGAGAAGCAGAACACTATTCATCAGATGAATCCATTACCGTGTACAGCATTTTTATAAACACAAATGAACAACAAGACTAAATGACATAAAAGCAAAACACATGGCATAAACAGAATTTCAGCGCTGATTCTCGCATTCACTGAGTTATATACAAATTTTCTTCTCGCATGAAAATAGGCTTCAATAAGCTCGGCTCGGCTCCGCTCGGCATCAGCGCTCACTCTGTTCGCAGCCTAAGCCGATGTCGAAAGTTAGCCGCATGGGTCGGCGGCGGCTAAGGCTCTTTGAAAATTGCCGGCGGCGGCTGTTAGACGACTCACAGCCGTCGGCTTCGTTCCCTGTTAGTTACATGCGAATTCGAAAGAATTTTCTTTCGTTTCGATTCACAGAGCATACCGACCGCCTGAACAGTAAAAAATTATATTTGAGATTTAAAAATTTTTTTTTTTAAAGTTTTCTATTTTATTTCTCCATCTGTTTCTCTGGCCCACAAAATTGCTTTTATTTTCATAATACAAGACGTATACTAAACAGTAAGCAACGAATCGTTGGCGTAGTAAAGTAACTAATAAAATTGCCACATAGCTGAAAGTAATTTGCCTACTTGACAACAGAGGCGCTGCAACGACGATATAAAAATTAACTTAACGCACAATAGTAGACTTGTAAAACGAGTTAATCTTAATACCTTAATACTTCACCATCTGTCCTGTCCTGTCAATAACGCTTTTCTAAAGAAAGCTTTTAATGCATGTTGGTAGCCATATTAATTGCCTGGGTGTTATTTCTCTTGGAAAAAAACTTACAGACGAATACCAGTAAATGCTAAAAAAAAATTATTAAACCTAAGCGATAAAAAAAAATTAATGAAAGTGTGCTAAGCAGAATACCAAGTACTAAAATATATTTGAAAAAAGGGGTTAACTGCAAAGGATAGTAAATATTTGTAACACACAAAACAAACTTATGTAAATTATTTGTGTTTTTCTCTTTTAGTGTTTGGTTTAATTTTTTTTAGACTTCTGTGAAAGGAAAGAAAACTATATATGTATATATTTTTACAAAAAGTAACATAATGGAAATCAAACTTGAAGTGCTCTTAAGACCACCATGTGTTTTTTTTTACATTGAAATAATGTGTTTTGCCGCTGTATTGAAAAAAAACTTTTTACACTAAATTAAAAGAAAACCAAAATCCATTTAAAACCAATACATATAAACGTTTGTTTTTAACATACATAGTTGTTTTTTCACAAATATAATACACATTGTAACAATAACATGAGCTAGTGTTCGGTTAAAATGGTATTATCACAAGGACATATAAGGACATACATATGTATAACATTACCTTGCACTAAACCACAAAAAAAAAAGGAAAACAAACTAATACACAAATATATACTAGAAACTCACGCTTATGAACAACTAAATTTTTGTATGTAGCGATGTACTGTTGTACATTCATATGTGGTAGTAAAACACAAAGAAAATTTTCATATTAAAATCTTCAAAAACAAGGTTAATTTAACACTTGTCGGCAATGATTTTACTTTATATGATTTAATGATTTACTTTATATATCTTAAAGATAATTTTTCCTTTTGAAATAACTTTCTCGCAAGTTGATTTAACTATCCAGCACTGTTAAAGCAAAATGAAAAACAATGTTAAATTAAAGTCATTTCAAAACAAAACAACGTTAATTGGATACTGAAATTACAAGAAGAGCTAAGTTGAATCAAAGCTATTATAAGTTGAAACAACATGAATTTAATTTTATGTAGTCATCTAATTTTATTAATTATTTAACTTGATTGTGTGTGTATTGGGCACAAGCATCAGGAAAATTGCGGTTTTATGTTTAGGTTTATACTCGAACTCATCGCGTCGCAGTCAGCGAGATTACCACTGCTGCAATAATAGCCTTCAATATTATTTAGATGCACACGGAATAAATGCCATCATGTATGAATTAAATTTTAATTCATTTAACGTAAATTTTATTTGAAATTAAAGCTATAGTTAAAACAACAAGCTGCGAAACCATTTTGGCTTGTCTACAGGATTTGAATATGCGACCCTCCGACTACAAGACCTGCACATTGCCTACTAGCCAGAATCAGGAAGTTCTTGCTGGTAATCCCAAGAACAAGTCAAAGCAAATAAACATCAACACACTTAAAGAACATACATATATTATTTTTAATAAATTCCGCTTTACTGGAAATAACCAAAACCCAATATTTTTCTTCTACCCGATTTTTTCTCTAAAGCGTAGTTCAGATTACTGAAATTTAATACAGTTAAGTGTACTGCTTAAAATCAGTAAATGTCTAGCCACAGTGAAAACATAATAGAAAAATAGAATAAAGTACGTAAGAGCGAAAAGGACAAATACATTTTGCAATTTAATTTTTTAACGGACAAAACATGCACAATTTTTTCAGCCTTAAGTTATGCAATAGATTTCTAATAAATAAATTTGTCATTGTTTATTTTTTCACTAAAGCGAAGTAAGTTTCATACAAAACGTAGTTGTGGGCTTGCTTTTGGTTTTCAGGAATACGATATTTTCACTAAAGGGATGTTTCGCTAAAGCGAAGTGAATAAGACTAGCTGCGTTTAAAATCCATGCGGGGATTTGTATCGCTTTCAGTAATTTGATTTTTTTAAATAAAGCGTGTTGCGCTAAAGCGGGCTCGATTTCCAATCAAAATTTTTCGCATGTTGATTTTACATTAGTATTTTTTTCCTGTGTAAACAAATATATTACCAACCAATAATATAAAAACAAAAAATAAGGCCTGAAAAAAAGTAGAAAGTAGTTGCAATAAAAAAAAGCTTTAATGTTTGTGTCTCACAACTGCAGTTTACTTACGTCGCAGACTTCAGTACAATGGCCTTAGTTGCTATAGTTACCAAAATGTCTTTGCTTTGTTTCAACAACCTGCCTTTTAGTCGTTTACTTATATATGGCAGAAAATTACTTGTAAGTAATTGAATCCTTTACAACTTCTTATAAATAAATAATGAACAGATTTGCTTTTGTTGGTACTATTTTTATCTCTCATATGCTTGTGCACGCACCTCTTGAGGAAAGAAAACATTTTTATATCTTCATGGAGTTGTATGCAAATTGAAAACTTAATACATACAACTTATTTTCAGTAAAACTAGCTTTTTAAGTTATGCCTCTGTTGCAATAAAGGGGCGCTATGTGCACATCAGTGGTCTCAAGTAGAAGGACTAAAAGAGTTACATTGTGTATATTACAGGTTCTATTAGGTTTTTCCTTCTGCTGTAAAGCTACAATTTAGGGCTTTGAGTTAGGGCCTTACTACTTGAGACCAACGATATGTAAATATGACACAGAAGAACCCGAAGTCATTTAATTATAATCTTTGTTTTGAATCTTCCCAAGTATCAATAGCGATATACCGTGACTCAAAGTGAAGCTGGGACAATATACTTAAGATTTTGTAACCTGAAAAAAATTAACACAAAAATTAATTTTAATAAAATTAATTTAATTATTTTGAAAGCTTCATTTAACAAGATTGTAAGATGTAAAAAATTAATTTATTTACTATTTTAGTACTTAAGATATAATTAAAAAATTTTAAGATCCCCGTTTTGAAGCCCAAAATGAAAGTGGGATACCACAAAATAACACAAAGCTTTAATTTAATACACTTTTGTATCCAGTCTTACTCCTCATACTTTGTATTTTTTTTTTTTTTTAATTAAATTAATTTTATTAAAAATACTTTTTGTGTTAATTTTTTTTTCAGGTTACAAAATCTTAAGTATATTGTCCCAGTTTCGCTTTGAGCCACTGTATTTTCGATTTCTTAGAATTTTGAAATCATTTAAATTTTTTATTCATTAAAAAAAAACGCATGCTCGTGGTCTGCTCGTGCAGGGCACGGATTTTAATGACCAAAAATAAAAATAAAAATCTTGTTGCATTACTACATAAAATTAAATTCAGGTTCTTGCTGTTATATCAGTATCGAATCTACGTTGTCCTAACTTGAAATCACTTTGATTCAACATGATTCTTCATTTTGATTTAACAGTACGGGCATGTTAGAACAACATGAAATATAGTTATTTCAAGAGGAAAAAGTTTTCTTTGGAGATCACTGTAAATCATGATAGATTAACATGAAATACATATGCAATAAAATCATTGCAAAAAATTTTAAATTAATTGTGTTTACGTAGATTTTATGTTGAAATTTTTCTTTAATAAAAAATTCACACTTTTCGAGTTTTAGTTTTTTCAGAAATTTTTTAATAAATTCATTTGTAAACAAAAGCACAGAACAGCTGTTGGAAAAATTTTTGCAATTAAAAATTTTAGCACTGGGAATTTGCAAGAATTTTTTGTGTCTAAATTTTTTTATGCTCTATCCTTGAAAGGTAAGGTTAGGTTAGGTTAGGCTAGGTTGAAAAGACGAGCCATTACGCTGATGTCCGGGGCATACAGATAAGCTAGTATAGGCCTGTTATGCGCTCTCATACAAATTAACAAATGAGCCTCACCTTTAAAGGAACTCAGTATCGTTCACGTGGTCCCTCAAGCTTTTTAAGGCAATACCTCTAAGGTGGGTAATGTTCTCCATTGTCTCCATGTACTCCATACATGCCCTGTATTCATTGTCATTCGTGGCTCCAATTCGGTACAAATGACCTCGTATATTATAGTGCCTGTTAAGATGCTGGTCAACTTTCTTAGTTCGCGCTTGTTAAGTTTCAACAATCCCCTCGTTTTTCCTTCGTCCGGGTCGCCCCATAGAACCTTGGTTAGATTACTTACAGTATTACAATTCCATCGTGTCCTCTAGGCCATATTCGTCCAATTTCGTAATTCAATCTTCGTTGCCTTGAAAGGCTTCGCATTAGTTAGAGTTACTGTGCATAACGTTCTGGCCTTTTTCGCCAGTTGATTTGCACGTTCATTTTCGGTTACGGCGTAGTGAGCCGGCACCCATACAAGACAAATGAATGTTGCCATGAACCGCGTAATCGTTTATCATTTTTTTGCAATCTAAAACGTTGCTAGAGTTTGCTCTTTCGATTGTGATTGCCCTATTTGCCGACTTACTGTCTGTAAATATATTGAACTTTGTGGGTCTGTGTGGGCTAATGAACACTTTCTTTCCCAGTAACAATTGTTCTAAATTCATTAAAAATTTTAGGAAATATATACACTTGCACTTAATAAAGGATTTATAAAACAAACTTTGTATGGAAAACTTCTTATAAAATAAAAATATTTCTTATGACTAAGGCCTCTAATATTTCATTTATAATTTATAATTTTTCCATTATTATTACGAACATAAATCTTATTAGTTATCAGAAAAATTTATGCGTGTTTATTTTTCCAAATCTATTAATTTTGAAAATAACAATTTATTGCGTTAGAAAATGATTAGATTTTCATAAAAGGGACCATTTCATAAATGTCGAAGCCCCTCGGCATTTTCCTAATCATAGCCTGTAAAATATTCTGCTTTTATTGCTCCACATCAAAAGGAATATAATTATCCTGACGCTATTGAAGATTATATACGGTGTGGCAAAGGCTTATAAATAATAAATGACCGCTTTTTTATGGCAAGAATGGCGCTGAAGTGTGTCTGCTTAAATGCTTGAAAAAAAGGGGGAATTTGTGAGAAGATTTCATATACTCTGGTTATGTGTAGAGTCGGAAGTATTAAATGATATGCGTGTCATGGAGGAAAATAAGCAATAATAAATGGTATACCATAGAGCAATTGAGATAGGTTTTTTTTTGTTTTTAGAAGGTACACACGTATGCTTGTCTAGAAATAAATAGAAAATTAAATAAAATATATGTATGTAAAGGGTGTTCTAGAATTAATTTTTTTAGCAAACCTAAAGAATATTGGATTATACGAGTATAAAGAAAAACTCATTTGGAAAATGGCGTTCACAATTTCTTGGATGCTTGCACACACACACACTGTTAGGCTAGGTCAGGCTAAGTTATATCATGTTAGATTGCGCCAGGTTCTGTTAGGTTGGATTACGCAAGGTTAGGTTAGATAATGTTAAATTAGTTAAAGCCAAGTTAGGCTAGGTTAGTTTAAGTTAGAACTGAGTTATATATATTCGATAAGTTAAGTTGCCTATAAAAACTTAAGTTATTTTATATTCGCCTAGATGAGGTTCAATTAGATTAGGTTAGGCAAGGATTAGATAAAGTTACCTCAGGTTCGAATAGTTTAGGTTAGGCGAGATTAAGCTTAGTTTAGTTTACATTACATTGACTTACACTAAACACATTTTAGATACTCTTCGTATAAATCTTAAGGGTTTAGTCTTTGAATAAGGAAGTTACGGATTCTAAAAATGAAATTTTTATGCTTGCTTTCCTATGACACTTAAATTTAAAAGTAATACTCCTAAGTACTGTGGACGAAGTTAAAAAAATTATTCTATTATTAGTACCGACAAAATTTTTTATCGGTTTAGTTCTAAAACTTTCGCAAATCTTCGTCTAAAACTTTTATCAAATTTTTTTTATTGAAATATTTTTGTGTGGTGTGTGATTTGCGTTCCAGCCTTTGAAACATTAACAGTTTTGGAAATACCCAAAAAAAAGAACTGATTTCGTTATCTTGGAAGTTAACAAAGAAGCAATTATGTATATATAGACACATAAAAATTATTTTTGAGTTAATGATGTGACCTTAACTTTAGATGTCTTAAGATAGTATGGTAAATTTTCGTATATAAAATTTCCACAAAACTGTTTTTAATAAATTTTATGTTAATAAGCCCATCAAGTTAAATATCTAATCAGCCCTTAATCACAAAAAGAGAATGATCGCCGCCAATTTGGCTAAAATTGTGTAATTTGTTCTAGAAATATGGTTGACGAAAAAAAGTTTACATCAAGTAGACTTTACATATTCACTGATTTGTGTAGACTTAAAAAGTATATCGCATGCTGAAAATTTTAGTAAAATTTCTAGCTTAGCGAAAAGATGGCGTGTAAGGTCAACCCAATAAAGAATATAAAGGGTCTTCCATTAAGCGCATTCAATCTTGAAATTTTAATTTTAATTTTTTTATCTAATTTTTCAACCTTTTATATATGTTCAATGAAACTATTTTTTTTAAGCTTTAGGTCAGTAAATTTTATATATTTTTTCGTTTATAAATTTTAAAGGCCTATCAATGTCATTTACAACTTAAGAAAATTCCGGAAAAAATCCTAAACTCACATCAAGGTGAAAGGACCAGCTCCTCCAATCGCTTATGAAGAATGTGTAATGTGGCATGAAATTATCGCCCTTATTGCGGTTCTCAAATCGACTCAGTTTAGTCGTCTGGGAGTCATCCCAACTTTCACACAACCCAATTTGTTTTAGCATTGTGAATCAAATAGTTTTTAGTTGACAATTATATGGCACAAGACAATTATAAATAATAATACAAGTATTAATACTTTTGTGGAAAATGCAACTCTGGCATGTTGAGTTGTTGTTGTTTTTTTGAAATTTTTTAAACAGAAATTAGATCAGGGAAATATTTTCGTCAAAAGTATTAATACTTGTATTATAGACTGAAACCGCCTTAAGAAAATGGAGTGAAGTTTATAACAATAATATACACAGAAAAAAAAATACAAATGTAAAATCACCATTAAAAAATTTTGATTTGAAATCATATTAAATCATGTTGAATTAAAGTTTAAACCATAATGGTATATATTTAGTGTATATCTAAAGAACATTTAACATTGTTGTGGCTGCAGCGGTGACAACCACGCGATGAGTTCCGAATTCAAATCTTGGCCGGGGAAACCAATTATATTACATACAAAAATTTTTCTGATGCCTTTGCCCAATATGCACACTTAAGTTAAATAATTAATAAAATATAATGACTTCATTAATTCATTCATGTTGTACCAACTTGAAATAACTTTGATTTAACATGGTTCTGCGTGTTATTTCAGTATTGAATTGACATTGTACCAATTTGAAATAACTACGATTCAACGTGATTTTTTATTTTAATTTAACAATACTGGAATGTTAAAGCAACATGAAATTAAAGTTATTATAAAAGGAATTTTTTTTTGAAGATTACTGTAAATCATGTTAGATTAACATAAAGCACATATGAAATAAAATCATTATCGAAAAAAGTTAAATTAACCTTGTTTACGTACATGTTAACATGAAATTTTTCTGTGTGTGGGAGGATTATGCGGACCGCAAATTCGGCAAAGCTCGAAAAACTTTTCCCGAACATAACACACATTTCCATAAAATAGTTTTTTTTTTTGGATTTGCAAGTGCTATTGAACGCTTTATTATTCCGTGGTGATTTGTTAAGACAGAGTGAATAAATAACAGTTAATTCCATATCAGTGGCTTCAACATTATTGCCACTATTAGCTGTCAAAATTCGAAAGTCCTTATTGGAAAACCCGTTGCATATATGTATGCATATAACACATTCGTTAATGGAGAAATAATGCCAAAGTTAATTTGCTCCATTCAATTTAATATCAGAACACTCTTACTTTGTAAGCTCGTAACTTCACAACACTCTTACTTTGTAAGCTCGTAACTTCTTACTATTGCGCCTTCTCGTTGCATGACTCATGGTAACGAAGTACAAAAATCATTTAGTAATTTTAAGAACTGCTCAATAACACGTTCTAAAGTCAGGGATTTTGATAGCTTAACAACCAAACTTAAAGCAAAAAAAAAAAACAATTTAATTTTTTTTCCCAATTTTTAATAAAAATTTATGTTTTTCATTTAGTTGCTATAATTTTTGAATGTTTTATTTCTCATCCCATCCCAGAACAACGTTGTACATATTCTACAATGCAAAAGTATTAAATGTATGCATGTGTGCTTTTATATTATTCTAACTTGACCCAGATTTTATTATAAAAATACACATACTCGTACTTATACATGCTTACATAAATAAACATATACATACATACATATATAGAACAAGAGGCAGAATAAAAAAAGAAAGAAAAAAAATTAAGAGCCGAAATGAAATCATGTTAACATAAGAAAACAAACATATAACACACAAACGCACACAGTCACATGCCACAGAGGAGGAGTATGTATCGCTTCTCGGATTAAATGCGAGTACACTTCCTGTGTAGCAAAACGTGAAAAATATTATCTAATTCAAGATTCTTGTCGTTGGGTTTGTTTTTTATATCTCTACTTATTTTGTGTGTTTTTTTTGTTTCTTCGTTTTGTGGGAAAAACACATATTTTGATTTCACGTAATCTTTCGTTTTGTTGGTTTAACGCAAATCTGGTCGTAGTAAATGTCTGTTTTTTTGGCAAATGGCAAATGACAAATGTATGCATGTATGTATGTATGTATGTATATGTATATGGGCACTAACATAATTCGACTTTTTGCATAAAAGAACCCAACAAACATAAAGGTTTGGTTTGCAAATTGGGAAGGATTTGAAAAGCAAGCGATATTTTTAAATTTGAATTTAACATGAAAGTCAAAAAACTGTTTTTTTTTCAAATATGTTTCCCATTTACTTTTTTAATTTATAAAGTTGACTTGAGTTTTGCGTGAGAGACTGACGACTTTATTTTCAAATTGAGGAATTAATATTTTCTCAAATGTATTCTCTAGCCCTCTTCTCTAGTATTTTTCAAAGCTTGAAAATGTTCTGAATTTTAAAACGAAAAGTGTTTTTTTTATCAAGGGAGCACTTAAATTTTTTTTTCAAATGTATTTTCGAGAAGATTAGTTTTATCAAATGTATTCTCTAACCCTCTTGTGAATTTTAAAAAAAGTAAAATTTTTTTTCAAATTTATATTCGAGAAGTTTATTTTTCTCAAATGTATTCTCTAACCCGCTTCTCTAGTGCTTCTCAAAGCTTGATAATGTCCTGAATTAAAAAAAGTGGTTTTTTCACATGTATTTTTGAGAAGTTTATTTTTCTCACCCTCTTCTCTAGGGTTTCTCAATGCGTGAAAATGTTCTGAATTTAAAAAAAGTGAAATCTTTTTTAACATGGGTGCCCTTTATTTTGTTTTTCAAATGTGTTTTCAAATATTGTTAAAGGTTTATATTATATTATTATTGTTATAAGAACAAATTATTTTAATTTCATATTTTCCCAACGTTTTATTAAATTTTATGATAATTTTTTCAAGGGATTTGTTTATTTTAATAAAAAACTATTTAAACATCAAACAATATGTTGAAATGTTTAGTCATTAATTTAATTACAATAAAAAATTATATTATTCCCATAACATATGGGCATTTCCACCGAAAGATCCACTGAGACCAACTAATTAAAAGTTCTTGAAAACATTTTGTTTTATCGTATTTTCATAGAGAAAAAATATAATTTAACTAATGTAAAAAAAAATAAAAGACCTTATTCCTAAAATTATTATTGGAACTATGCTCTTTATGGCTCACAGGAGCTAGGACGTGATTTTCTTTACAACAAAAATCGACTCTATTACAATTATAAATTTGTTGTTATTTTGATTTCTTTGCACTTAAAAGCAGAGTACGAAAAAAACTTTTGATTTTGTTTTGTTTCGTTCTTTGAAGTGAGTGAAACAAAACAATGAAAACAATTGCTCAATTTTTTTTTGTATTGTTTTTGTACCTGAGCACAAGCCAGAGAACGAAGCCGATCGGCTGTTAGCCGGCTAACAGCCTCCACCGGCCAAAAACAATACATACAACATATAAGTAAGCAGTTATAAAAAAGTTTTATAGAACAGATTTCCACACAAAATTTGTTTTATAAAGCCTTTATAAAATAGAATTATTTTCTATGAATTCGAATAAAAAAATCATAAAAGCCCAACTTTTTTCATTTGGATATTTCTTTTGCACGTTTTGCTTTGATAATCATTCTTGAAAAGAGACATTTTCCATTGGATTTTGCTATGTAAAATCTTTCAGAGTGTACAAGCTATCGAATTGTAATTAATTGCATTACAAAATCGAATAATTCAATGTCACGTGCGACATTTGAAAACAATATTTGTTATCAGTGAGTTGAAAGTACCTGCAGAAAGCTCATCAAATATTTACTACAAACAGCGATATTTAACACAATTAAAATAAATAACAAAACTTAAAAAGTTCAAAAACTCCCCGACGCTATAGCATAAGTTTAATTTTATTGAAGTAATATTATTGAATTGCAAAGGTCTGCTTGATCAAAAATGACCAATTTTCTACAAGTATAGGCTAGAAGATATAAGATCAAGTCTTCTTTCAAACGAAAAAAAAATATTAAATTAAAATCGGTCTAGCAATTTGAGAGCGAAGAACACTCCCGATCGACCTTTCAAACAGAAACAACTAATTCAAAATCGGTCCAGCCGCTTGCTCTGAACGTGGACTTGAACAGGCACACATGGACAGATACACAATAAACTTATAACACCGTTTTGTTATTGGTAGGGGGTTAGGAAAGCATTGATGAAATGTATAGATACTTGTGATCATGGTACCTATATGAAATTGATCACATGCAACATCGTACATGTAAAATTTAAAATATATTTTTTTTGCATCGAAGCTATTTTACATGCTTTCAAATTATTTAAATTAAAATTACCAAAACTTGCAAAACAAGTAAAGAGAGTTGCAAACGGTGAAGAGAAAAATTGAAAGAAGATGGTATATCAATACAAAAGGTTAGATTAAAAAAATCCCACTTAGTAAACATAGAAATAGTTGCCTGAAAACATTTTTACTAAGCCGGCTTATTTATAATTTCTTAAAACTAGCAACAGATACAATATAAATATTGTGGTGATAAAAATGTCACGTGCGACGGTGATTAAACTTTAGTTTAAAAACCATATATAAATCATTCTTGGACAACATCAAATTTTTTTTATAGTGACATCAGAGCACAACGTTTTTAAACTAGTCTCATTTGAGAGGGAGAGAGAGCGAGAGGGAGTTGCTAAAAGTGGAGAGAAAAATTGAAGGAAGATCAAATATTATTACAAAACCAAAAAAAGCATTTATAGTAAATTGGTTTATTTATAAGTTTGCAAAAACCTTAACAGAAACAGTATAAATATTATGATGATAAAAGTGTCACGTGCGACGGTGATTAAAATTTAGTTTAAAAACATGTATAAATCACTTTTGGACAGCATCAAAACCATTTTAATAAGACATCAGTGCTCAACATTTTAGAAATAGTAACATTTGAGAGAGAGAGAGAGGGAGAGTTTCAAGAGATGCAGAGAAAAAATTGAAGAAATATGAAATATAACAGAAACATACATTAAAAAGGTGTAAAGAGTTAGCTGAAAACATTTTTACTAAGCTGGATTTTTATAATTTTGCAAAAAGAACAACAAAAACTGTATAAATATTATGATGATAAAAATGTCACGTGCGACTGGAATTAAAATTTGGGCTTAAAACATATATAAATCACTCTGGACTGAGAGGTTAGCATTGCTACTACTCGCCACAGGTCTACCCTAATGTTTGAGCGCACAAACAACTTCTGTTTTTGTCACATGCGAATGCATTATTTTTTTTTTGCAATTGTGTGGAGAACGAAAAATTATTTCAAATCAAATTTAGCACCCATTATGGGGCTAACTTAGAGCCAAAAGTTACGCTTATTATTAAAATAAAAATTCATTTTATGTTGACTTTCTTGCGTTGGACGTCATGGAAATGCCCATATAAAACATATACAATATAATATTTTATTGTAAGTAAATTAATATCTATATGCATATGTTCAACATTTTGTTTGATGTTTATGTATTTTTTTATTTATTTAAATAAGTCAAACCCCTTGAAAAAAGGAACATTAAATTCACGAAACGTCGAGAAATTAAAATAATTGCATAGTTCATATGACTGAATGAAAACAACCTGTGAAAAATATTGAAATTTCAACAAAAAATTTTTATATCTTATTTATGCTGAAGTTTGAATTGCAAACAAGCTTAGAACGAAAGTGAAACTTGCTTAAATAATGCAACTCTCAAGTAGCTAAATATAAAATGTGAAAAATAGTTACTTCAGTTCGTTTCGAAGGCAATACGAAATTTTGTTTATTTATTTTATTTATTATTGCTTAACTTGCGTATATATTACGAATACTATAATAATTTATTCAACCTTCTTATTTATTATATAAAAATTTTATTCAAACTTTAGGTCTTGTATAAATCGATAACAGATATATTTATTTATCGTTATTTGGCTGCTGCTTTGCGAAGCTTCTTCAGGAAATAAAAGTTGCAGCAAAATATCGATAAATAAATATTTATAGAATACCTGAAGCTTAAATAAAATTTGTTTATACGAGCATTTGGGAGATCAAACCCCTAGACTTAAATGTCATAATTTTTTTTTAATGCATGTTTTTTTTATTTATTGTATCTTCAAATATGAACTAACAATAAGTATTCAAATCTTAAGTCTATAAAAAAATTATTAGGCCCGACCAATGTCGGACATAAGCTTAGTGATAGTTATTAATAATACATAAGTAGTGATAAGCAACAAAAAGAAAAACGTGTTTTCAAGCAGCTTCATCATCTAGAGTGTTGAATATTATAAATGTCATAATGTTTTAAATTATTTTAATCAAATTAATTGTGCTTTTTTTGTTCTTTCAAATATAAATTTGAAAACATTGTAACACTATTATTAAGTTTATACGCGCACTATTTGCAAATAAGAATATTCGCAAATAAATTAACTCACTGTTTATACGGCATAGCAAAAGTACACAAACTTGGTAGCACTTCTATAGAAAACTTCCTTATGTTGACAAATAACTAGTGTAAATCATGATACAATAATATAAAGGTACAACCACATTTGACGTATAAAATTAATTCTGACTTTTGCCGTAATTATTTGATTACTGTTTTTTTGTAAACAGAGAGGAAAGCGTTACCACACACATATAATTGCAAATTTTATTTAGGAATGTTTCTTGAAATGTGTAATTTGAGTTTAGAAATTGTAGTTAAACACGCATTTTTTTAATTTTAATTGAACATGAGAAAGAACGAAAAATGTGTGTAATAAGACTTACAAAAGCAAATATTTGATTAATTATTTAATTAAATAGATAACTACTTCGTTCTTAAAAACATCGATATGAAGATACGGCGTTTCTCAGAAGCAATACATCGATGTTTTATTAGCGGAATTCACGGTTGTTTCATACACATAATACATATTCGCATATACTTCGTGTGCAAATTTATTGCTGGTTTACATCAAGCACAACTCACATACTGTGACATTTGCATTTAAGGTAAACACCTTTCAAAGCTCTTAAATTTGTTCTTGTTTCCTTGCAAAGTAACAGCAAGCATTGTTGTCGCCGAGATCTGGTTGGCTGTTCTGCTCTCGTCGGTGTGAAAATACAAAAAGCTCTTTATAAAAATTTGCACATTGTGCATATGGCTTGGACGTAGATGAACAAGAGTTAATGCTTTGTTGATATATACAACAAACACTGTTCTTCTTTTTTGTTTGCTAAGGACATGGCCTATGATTGGACTAGGAACATGTAATTATCACATTTCTCCTTAAAATGGACCTCGTGGTCTAATAATATCCGTAAGGATGCTACAACCCGTTAACAATTTCATCCGAATAATGTAAGGCAGCTACGTCTAAGCACATATACTCTAATATTTATATGTATTTCAGTTAAACAGCTTTGTTATTGTTTCTTTGCAAAGACCAAAGATGTCGCCGAGATCTGGGGGCAAATCGCGGCACCCGGTATCGAATTACGAAATATTTCCATATAAATTTTATTGAAATATTTCGTAATTACTTAATTTGCCCCCTGCTTGGATGTTGTGCTCTCGTCAGTGTGAAAACACAAAAGGTCTTTTGTAAAACTTTGCACATAGTGCGTATAGCTTGGACGCAGTTGATGTAAAGCAA
The DNA here is from genome assembly GCA_949987645.1 of Tachina grossa. NCBI lineage: Eukaryota > Metazoa > Arthropoda > Insecta > Diptera > Tachinidae > Tachina > Tachina grossa. The sequence continues at coordinate 136,108,497 of OX465276.1, forward strand.
TACACCAGAGAGCATAAAGACAAAGTTCCGCCTTGATTCATTTGGAAATTTCCTTCCTGTTGTATCTTGCTTGCTGCCGTTCTTGGTGCTGCTGTAACTTTTTTGCTGTTTATTTTTTATAAATTTGTGAAATAATTAAAATATTTTCCATTATTTTTAATTTAATAAACAAGAACGTCAAAAAATAAATAAAAAAACTCGGATTTCACAAATTAATAAGGTAGCATTAATTTTGAGAGTAAAAAATAATCGGGACAAACGTCAGAAGGTTAATATGGCGGCGAAAAGAGAGAACGGTTTTACCTTTATATTATTGTATCATGGTGTAAATGTACAAAATATCAAATAATTATTTGTTTTAATTGTCATTGTTTGATTCTATTAATGTTTTTTGTGCGATATGAATCCGTTTATTGTTTTTTGTTATCAAACATTTGTAAGCGTGGCAACCTCAAGGATTTTATTTGCAAATAGTGCGTTAAACGTGAATAGTTTTCTGTATTAGTAAATGGCAATAAAAATAATAATATGGCAACAATTTACAGTTTTATTTGCAAATAAGCCCTGCGCATAAACGTACTATATGACATTTAAGACTACCTAACGTTTATCTAACGAATTATATTTTGATATCAAACACATGATGTAGAGTTTGTTGGGAAACAAAATACTTGTACAAATATCATGTTTTGTAAATGCTATTAATTTACATGCATACAACACGATAACAAATGTTTAAAATCCACAAAGATCTATATAGACTAGGGTTTGCCAAAAACCGTGGAAATTAGGAAACCGCGGTTTCCGGTTTTAAGCTACTAAAACCGGTCGGTTTCAGTTCGATTTCGGTTTTAAAAAATATACATGTATATAAATGGGTATGTATGCTGGAAAGATAAATGATGATTTAAAAATAATCATCGCTATCGTGAAAAACAAATGGAATTTTTCTTCATGTGAAATTTTCATTCCCCTCGAAGAGAAAAATGCTATCTTGAATGTTATCTATTTTCCCGCTATCAGTCCACCTGAATGTAAAACGGGAAGAATTTTTGTAAAGCTTAAAAATTAATTGAAAATTGGACAAATTTAAGTTTAATAAAAAAATCACACACACTTTAAGTTATAAATTAAACTTATTTAACTTTAAAGTTGTACTCATGGAGGTGCTTCTGTTGATTTATGTAGCTATTCTTTCCTTAAGTATACCAGCGTGGTGCACCACCATGAAATTTACTGTCTGTGAACCAAAGAGATTCATACTAGACTTGGGTCGAACTCGTTCACTAGTTCATTTTTGCCACAAACCAATGATCAAACCTATGTAATTTAAATGGGTTTAATCAGTGGTTTGTGGCAAAAATGAACTAGTGAACGAGTTCGATCGACCCAAGTCTAATTCATACTCTATTAAAAAATGTGTTGTAGGCAATTATTGTTAACAATCGTAAGCATTACATACTAATCTTGTCCCAAAAATTAATAGTTTTAACTTATATAATAATAATTCGAAGAAAAATATCGAAATTATTAGATGTAATAATTCAGTTCGCCTGCAAAAATAAAGTGAACAAAACCAAGGGAAAAGTGAAAAAATGCACGTGAAAAATATACTGTCTTGTCGTGGTTGGCGTATTTCAAATACGACTACGAATGTTTGGTAATAGATTAAAGAAGACAGATTATTCATGATACACGCAAAGACAAAATATGGTTGAGGCAACCATAATCAAACAGCAACATAATATGATTGAATTATATGGTTGCAGTCAAATCATATTATTGTTAATAGAAAAGCAAACTTTAATTAAATTATTATCTGAGTTAATAATAATATTATCTACAAGAACAATTGACTTTGTTGTACCTAATCTTATTATTGTTAATATGGCAAAACTATTGTAAGATGTGACTAAAATATAATGGAGACTCACCATACCATGTTCTAATATTATATTAATATTGTTAAATACGACCACAGTATTATTTAATGTAATAATACTATTTTGTTTTTTAATCATATTTTTATTGTAGAAACAGCTGTGCGTTAAATTCGAAATAAAAATAAATTAATATTATTGAAATGTGTATATAGAAATGTATACTTACACGACATACAGACATGTCTGTATAAAGAGATACACAAATGTTTATATATTTTTATTGGTCTAACCTTTTTTTTATACCTTATTTATTTCTTAATTTATTTAACACTACGTGTGCACTACCGATAGCTTACAAACGAAATACTGAACTGACAGATATTTCTGAAAAAGATTTTTTTAAAAACTTAACATAGTATAGTTTTGGATAACATTATATTGTTATTTTCATCATATTATTTTTAAATAATAATACAAATTATGTTGTAGTCATAAATTTTTAACAAAACTATATTGTTAAACTCTAACCATATCACACTTTTTTATGGATGTGATAATGTAATTATTAAATTCAAACATTAATCTGTTTATCGCAACGAAATAAATGTTTAGAATAACAATAACTAGTTTTCAACGACCACACATTTGTTTCAGAGAACATAATATTGTTTTCTCAACCATTCTACAACCATATCTTTTCTTTGTGTGTAAGAGGAACCAAAAAGGGAAAATATTTCTGGGAAAAAATTTTCCAGGGAAAAAATTGTTACTATAGGGGTCATAGAGTTTCTCTGGTTTGTATTCAATTCAGGTACTTATATTAGAAAAGGAACATTTAGTAGTTAGTATGTGTATAAAAATTTTAAGAATAAAAAATTTATATTTAATTATCCAAGTAATACAATTTCGGAAACGTTAAAGCATTCAATGTAGAGTCGTTTAAAGGAAATCTAATTTTTGTGCAGAAGTTACCAGCGACAGAAAACACTCTTTCGCTTTCAGTTGAAGAGGACTTTATTGTGTTATTGCCGTGTGAAGCAATAATATATTGGTTGTTTTGTTGTTCGTTTTTTTATAAATTACAAATTCTTGTCGAAGAACATTCAAATTATCGTCTTTTTACTTTACATTTGCTAGATATTTTTTGATAACAGATTACAATTCTTCCTACAAAGAATTATTATAATTTTCTTAAAATTTTACAATTTTCTTTCCTTTCATTGTTACAGAATGTTTAGTAATATATAAAAGCCTTTAATGTAAAGTACATTTGCTGTATTTTTAAACAAGATAATAATGTTAAAGTAAAACTTAAAAATCGACGCTTTTTTTTTGTCGGTTTCAAAACCGCGGGTTCGGTTAAAACCGAACGGCAATCCCTACTATAGACGAAATTAAAGTTAAGGCATTTCCTAACATTACATAAATAAGTCGAAATCCTTATTTTCTTGTGCTGATAAGTCTGTCTACCTGTTTGTTTTGTTGTTAGAAACAAATGAAATTTTAGGATTTCACGTTAATGAAGATATAAAGTTCAAAACGCTATTATACTTTTGAAGCTGAAAAAATGCTGGTTAGATAAAAAGTAGCCGAATACAAAAATAAAGTTAATAGTTACATGAAAAGTTATAATAGCAGACATAAAATATTAGCACCGGCATTCATAAACGATTGTTAAAGTTAAAGCATTTTTTAAATCGGTTTTGTAATACAAAATTTTTACGTAAAACCAACATTAACTTTAATAATTGTTTATGAACATCAGTGTTAATCTGTACAATACACTATAGGTCAAATCACCACTTTTTCTGTGCGAAATTAAATCCGCCTGCCAAATCATGGTATTCAATGCAAGTTCTGAGAAAATGTCTTCAAAATTAAATTTAACCCATTAAAGACCAGAAATTAACCCTTTAATAACAACAGTCGATATATGCATTAAAATATTTTAATTTTAACAAAACATTAGCTAATTGGTTAAATCTAGTTTATTTGGTAGATTTAAATTCAAAAAATCCTCTTCTTTTTCATTAATTTCATTAAGAGTTCAGTTGTTTTCATAAAAATGTTACCTACTAAAAAGAGGCATTACTCGCAAAACGCAAAAAATTGCACTTTGAAATAAATTACAAATAACTCATTGATTATTACTTAATTTATACTTTAAATTTGAAAGGGGTCAAATGAAGTCAAAATTTTTAAAGGCCTACATAAGATCAATGTTTATGATAAATTATACCGTTTAAGCTATAGCTCATTATAATGAGTTATTTTAAAGCATAGCGTTATAAATATGAAACACTTTTTTATAAAAAACATGAATAATTACTTGTTGCTTTATTTTCCATTTCACAGCAATGAGTTAATACTAACGTAATTCGAGAAAATCGCATTTAAAGTTGACCGATTTCTACTGAACTCAAAAGTTTATTTTCAGAAGAACTTAAACCTATTGACTTAGATGCAAAAATATGCGACAGTGCTCAATATTTTCCGAAAATTAAAATAACGTGTCTTTATTTTAAAGTGTTGACAATTAAAAACAACAAAAAAAAAAGTAAAATGTCACTTTAGTTTTTATTACTTTTGCACAGAAAAAGTGATCATTTGACCTACTGTGCAATGTACGAAC